>OY783192.1:31209744-32409744 GCA_963678675.1 Xiphydria camelus | reverse complement strand
ATTGACTTCCCGAGATTCGATAGGCGCGACATTTTTACGAACACTGCAACTAACTGCAGCAAACTTCAAAGTATTGAATCGAGTCGTCGCGTCCTTTGACACGGTTAACCGTTTACAACTTCGATTTTACCACTTTTACGACGATGCTTTAACCGTTTTACCATGCCAAGTGTTTGTAGAAATCCGAAACAATTACGACGAAGTCGCCGTATTTATGTTTAGCAGTGAGTGTATCCCGAGTGCCGCAGTGTATGTGAAAAACTGAGCCAGTATTGCGTGCCTGGCCAGATATATTTGCTTATTGATATTTTGAGTATCATAGGCCTTTCGGTGTCTATGCATATCTTGAGGTAATGGTCTCATTTGGAAATGTCTTGACGGCTGATTCGCGGTAAAGTTTCGAAATCGTTGTGCTCCTCTCCCAACATGTTTGCAGAAATAATATTGTTTACGTTACTTGTATACGTGTACAGGGAACAGACATAACCTTAAACACCTACATTTCTCATTGAAGCACCATTTGGTATGTATGTAATCATCAGAGAGCTTCCACTTAAATCTTAAGTACATACGTTTTACACCGATAAAGTATTGCTGTCTAGCTTCAATCGATATACTGTTCGCAATTTGTGTATCGAGCTATTGCAATAATTATGACATCCATGTGTGCATTGGTAAAGAATTTGTAAGAATGCCATATACGTTCTTTGACTTGGAGTCTCTTAACCAGCATCCGTTAATTTTTTAAGTCATAAACCATACAACGACAGTCTAGTGTTTGCATTCGGATTTGTAGTGTTTCCCCTAATTAAAATCTGCAAAATTTCAATCTTTTTTTGTTATAGAATTTGGACGGTATTCTAGGCACCTTTTTAAAATAGAAAGATTCTCTTACTTAACACTGACCGCTTAGTTGGTCGTCATGTCGGATATAGTTTACCCCCAGGGATGCAGATCCGTTACCGAGGATCTTGGTCCAGATGAACTAATCAGGCGTCTAAAGGTACTTTTTGGTTATTAGTAAATTAGGCAACTCGTGATTCAATTGCATTTGTCTCAATGTAACGTAAATCTTTTCCATGACGTCGTTCAGACACTCGCCCATACGTTACAAGCAATGGGCCAAGATGAGGGAATGTATCAGCAATATATTCCCCTGGCCCTTCACTTGGCTGAGGAACATTTTTTGATGCATCAAAGTAAAGATGTTCAGCTATTGATAGCATGTTGCATAGCTGATGTATTGAGAGTCTATGCCCCTGAAGCACCGTACAAAGATGCCGATCAGGTGTGTAATTAGATGATGGTTCTGAAAAACATGGCACATTTCTTTACTCGTTCACGTTCCTTTATTTTTGAGGCTAAAATGAATTTTGTATACTTCACAGGTCAAGACAATATTTTTATTCCTAATCAAACAGTTGGCTGGTTTGAAAGATCCTAAGGATCCAGCTTTCAAACGGTATTTTTACCTCCTTGAAAATCTAGCGTACGTTAAGTCGTTCAATATGTGCTTCGAACTGGAGGATTGTCAGGAAATCTTTTGCGCATTGTTCTCCCTCATGTTCAAAATAGTCAAGTGAGTATTTAGCCACGCGTGAAAACTCTGTAGGTTCTTATAAAATACCATTTACATAATTCAGTGTGGAACTTGGTATAGAATTTTTTCTTATAGATCAAAATTACATCTTTGGAAAAGTATTCCACCAAGTTAAACACTGAGCTTATGAAAAACACGGTAGTAATAGAATACCAAAGTATGCTTATCCTTATTGAATTTGAGCGCGCAATTACTAAATTGCATTATAATTTAGTGACGAGCATTCTGGAAAGGTAAAAAGTTTCATGTTGGACGTTCTTTGTCCACTTATTACTGAATCGGACATTGTCAGCAACGAGCTGCTAGATATAATTTTGATGAACATTGTGGAGCCAAATAAAACGCAGAAGAAGAATGCCTACCTCCTCGCCAAAGAGCTTGTGATTAAATGCAGCGATACCTTAGAACCTTACATCCAAGCGGTAAGAATTAAGAGTCAATAACGTTATTCTTGCAAATACAAACACCTCTTTTTATCAACGATTAATATAACCAGTATACGACGATTGGACTTTCTTTAAATCTCTTGAATCACACACCTTTTTCCGACTGTAATCAAACACCAAAGAATTATCATTGATCCTCGCAGTTCTTCAATCACGTCCTGATTCTGGGAAAAGAAGAGAAGTCATTGCAAATTTGCAAGAAAGTATACGACTTGATTTACGAATTGAATCACATATGTCCAAGCATTTTGCTCTCCGTCCTTCCACAACTCGAGTGCAAATTAAAATCTTCCCTGGAAAATGAAAGACTGGGCGCTGTAGCTCTGCTGGCAAGGATGTTCTCTGAGAAGGGTTCACAACTGGCCGTGCAGCATTCACAGCTGTGGCGAGCGTTTTTAGGGAGATTTAACGACATCAGTGTTTCGATACGCATTAAATGTGTACAATACTCGATGCACTTTCTGCTGAACCATCCAGAGCTCAGGAAAGACATTACAGATACGTTAAAATTGCGACAACATGACGCCGACGAGAGCGTGAGGTACGAAGTAGTTATGGCTATTGTTGCCACTGCTCGAAGAGACTTTGAAGTCGTATCCGACAGTGAGGATTTGCTAGAATTCGTAAAGGAGAGAACGTTGGATAAGAAGGTAATTAAAAGTTACGATTCGAAAGCGTCGATCGACCACGTTGAACTTGATGAAATAACTCGATGCGATATTTTGCTTACAGTTTAAGATAAGAAAAGAGGCTATGGCAGGTCTGGCCATGATTTATAAGAAGCATTTGAACGATGCGGACGTGCCACAGGCCACGAAAAAAGCCGTAACGTGGATAAAGGATAAGATTTTACATGGCTATTATATGGCCGGCATGGAGGATAGACTGTTGGTGGAGAGATTGCTGAATACGTGCCTGGTGCCTTACCAACTGCCCGCCGAAGAGAGAATGAAGAAATTGTATCATCTTCTTGGAACTATAGACGATCACGCGTCCAAAGCGTTTGTAGAACTGCAGAAGCACCAGCTCGCGTTAGTATTCTCGACTCTAAACTTGTCTGAAATAAAAGTTAGATTGTGAATAAGCTCAAGTTGATTCGCGTGTGGTTTCTACCGTTTAATGACCGATAATTCGATTTCATAGCGTGAGAAGAGCAGTGGTCGAGTGGCTAGACATTGTCAAGAAGCCAGATGCTTCCAACGAGCTGTCGACCAAAGTTCTCCAAATATCTCGGTTCCTGCCAGATCCTATGAAGGTTCAAGAATTTCTGACGCGATTCAGTGGTCATATGAAAAAAGATCCAACGTTATTGCAAGGAATGGAAACAATCATTCAACCAAACGTGTCGTGCAAAGAATGCGCGGATACTATCAGTATAGTTCTTAAGAAATTGGGTCAACCTGTAATGACGAATCTTTATTACAACACTATAAAGATGCTATTGGAACGAGTGAGTTCCGTGATGATTGATGAAGAAGCAATCAGAGTGAGTATTAATTAATACGCGAAGCTATACCACGTTCTATTTTCATTGTTACTTTGAAACGAAGATTAATCGGCTTTCCTGCTAACAGGTCTTGATTGGATATGTATTAGACTGCTTAAAAGGTGGCAATGTCATAGAAGAAGTAGGACTAAATCCAAATAATGCCGGAGAAAAAGGACTTAGGTTACTCGTGGTGAGTATACGTCGCTGTCATTGATTTCTTAGATACATATCAATTTTGTCGCGCGTCACGTTTTGTCGATTGCCTAAAATGTTTCAACTATTACCGATGCAATATTATTATACCTTGAAGATGCTGTCGTTTGTATTTGGTCCACACTTCCTTCACGACGACATTCTAATGCAATTGGTTCAACTCTTGGAACTCGAAGACGAGATGGTGGGGCCATTGGTCCTGTCGATTTTCACATTCTTAGGAAAGTACAAACCACTCTGCGACGTGGCACCCGATATTATGAACTTGATGGTGCCGATATGCAAGAACTTTGCCGAAACCGGAACGCCGAAACAGGCAAAACAGGCTATCAGATGTCTGTTTGTCAATATGACGAACATTCATGACACTATCTTCCCGGAAATTATTGAGAGGATTAAGAATACGCTAACTCCCACCTCAGAGTATTACAGAACGTCGATCGTCACGTTGGGACACATCGCTTATAACTTACCGGACAAGTACCAGATACAGATCAAAAATATGGTTTCCAGGAAGGTATGTGGGATTATATTTAAAAATTAACACTCCGTGCTTCCACCAATCTTGTAAAATGAACGAAGAAGCAGACATACCGTCCATTTTGGAGGCGAGACTCGCGCGTTTAATATAAAAATTCTCTCCCTGCAGATAGTCAAAGAGCTGCTGGTGAAGGAAAACAGCGAACAAATCGCCTATGCGATCGAAGGTGATTGGTGTCGCGAAGAACAGCTTCCGGAAGAGACCCGTTGTCGACTAGAGGGATTGAAATGCATGGCTAGGTGGTTGTTAGGCCTGAAGACTGACGTATTATCTGCGCAGAAGACATTCAGAATGTTGAATGCCTTTGTGGTGAATAAGGGAGATCTTTTGCAGCAAGGACGTTTAAGCAGAGCTGAAATGAGCTGGTTGCGCTTGCAAGCTGGCTGTTCGATGTTGAAAATCTGCGAACAAAAGGGTGTCGGCGATCAGTTTACAGCGGAACAGTTTTATAATTTGTCTCAGCTGATGGTAGTAAGTTAAACAATATTACACAGAGGACGAAATTGCATCTGTCAGGATAACGCGGTTACTTAATGAAACGGCGGTAACGTAATGATGTTTGAACTGAAGGTAAAGACACCGATGCATTCTTTTCTAGGATGATGTTCCTCAAGTCAGGGAAGCATTTGGTGCCAAGTTACACAAGGGCCTCGGAAGGGGAATTCCTAATAAGTGCTTACCCCTGGATTTCATGGGATACTATGCTCTCGCTGGCAAGGAGCAAGATAAGAGATTGAAGTGCGTGCTGAAAACATACATGCAGACGGATATCAATAAAAGAAGAGATTACGTCAAAACCTTGTCGTTAGGAACTGTGGAACGGGCCATGGGTTGGTATAACACATTTAGCCGGTTGAGTAACGTTAACCGATGTCTAATAATTACCTATGCCATCATATCCCAATAGGTCAACTGCCACACATTCTTCCGGATTACATGCTGGTATTCGCCGTACCGATTCTAGCCCACGATCCGGAATTCACAAGCCACATAATGGTTTCTCAGCTGAAAGTTATCCAACAGTGTCTTTGGTTCATCTTGGAACCCCTCATTACGAAGAACGAGTATTACTGCTACGGATTTTACAAGAACCTTATAGAGCGAATGAAGAGTCACAAGGATGCGCTAAAGCCTGACGACGACACAATTAACTACGTAAGTCACTTACAAATGATTTCCCTCAAGATAATACGTGAGGTAGAACGCTATCACGTGCTTTGTGTCGACAGAAATTATGGGCAGTTTGCGATCTCGCGATGAACGTCATCTTCACCAAGACAACTAACTTCGATCTGAAGGAATTCCCGAGCGAAACGCGGATTCCTACGATGTACTTCAAGCGCGCCGATGAGTTGTTAGCAAACACTAAGAATTATCTACCTACCGAAATGCAAGTCAACTTGTCCAACCCGAAAGGCAAGACTGCTCTACACAATCTTCACTCAGTCAACGACAGGCCACAGCGCAGGGCTAAATCCAAACAGAAGGAGGTTGGAATTGGACCCAACGAGACCGATGCAAGGGTAAGATATTTATTTGTTTACTCTGTCTTTCCGCCGATAATACACCTGATATGGAAGTAGCGTAGAGAAGATAGCGTATATTCGAAAGCTCCTTAAGCAATTACTATCGTTTCAAGCTGCAAATTGGAGAAATGGAATGTATCGATGCGCAGGTAATATCTCTATGGTCGATTTTTAATAACTTATTTCATATTAAGTAGTAGGAGATCCTGTCTAACTGATGGGACAAGTCGGTAATTAGAGAGGCGGTGTATTACTACGAGAATATTCTTGTATTCATAGTAGTCACTCTTTAACTGAAAATCTAGACAATTGGGATAGCTATTCATTAAATGTTTATATATGGTTCTGCATATAGTGAGATTGACAGTATAACACGCTCTTACGACCGACTTTTATCCATTTTTTGTATATATTTTACTTCCTATTTTAGCCTGCGGAAGCATCAGAGACCAGAATTCAACTACCTGGTATAGATGACGAGGTAAGGCAATCAAAGTTGCGCAATTATTTAACTTAAATTATTCACGGTGTCCAGCCGCCAGGGAATTAAGTTTCAGCATCGCATCTCAAATTTCAGATAGAGGAACCGCCGGCGAAGAGGGCATTGAGAGAGTCGGACAAAATAAACGTTAAGTGAATGGACTGCATTGTGGGGGAAGTTAGGGGGGAGGGGGGTATTAAGGGGTGCAACAACACTACGGTAAGAACGAAGAAATCGTAAAAGAACACATTACAAATTAGAAAACAGAATATTTTGGTTATATACAACAATTAATAATACCTAAGTCGTTCGCGCGTATTTCTAGACTTAGAACTTAAGGCCGTGATGCATTAGCTCTTAATCGTTGATACTTGTCGCATTTTCACTTCCAATAATAATTAGTTTTCCGGTACTATTTTATTGTCAGGGAAGCCGTGATTTGTACACCGAGCGCGTTTCGTGCATGAATATGACATTTGCCTATTGCAAAAATATTTCTTGTGTCAATCAGGAAGAGCTGGTGCTTCATTGCGTAAACTCTTTAGGTTTAGGTACTCTTCACGGTGAGAATTCAGCGTATAAATGTTTTTATATGAGTTAACAAACTCTCTTTCTTTCTCTCTCTCTCTTTCTTTCTCTTTCTCTTTCTCACAAGAAGTATAAAATGTCCTGATATTCGTCATCTTGTTTCCTGTAGCTCCCAATTGAGATTACACGAATTTTCATTCGTGCTCATGCGTGATTTATTATTTTTTAGGATTTTACACATACTGAAAAAAATGTAACAATTAACATATTCACTCATTATTTTTTCTTGCGAGGTGCCCTTGTCTGCTCGAGATACGTTGTAAAACTTTATTCTGCAATACAGTTTATGAGTTCTGGTGAAAATAATAATTGCACGTTGCAGCTGTTGGTTGCAGAGTGAAAGACAAAGATATTCGGCCATCAAACTCCGTATTGATTAATTTACGCAGATGAATGTATGGTGCGTGCGGCATGCGATGTTACAGCCTCCTGCAAAACATTATTTTTTCGCAGCAACGTAGATGAAATATAAGAAACATTTCCAATTACTATTTGTACGAAAGGCTGTTTTGTAGTTTCTGGAAGAAACAGAACCGTTTTAAGAAGACGACGAATGGTCATGAAACTTTCTTTCTGAAATCTTGGAAGTTCCCAAAAAGCTACTATCATTATCGGTTCTCAATTGAATGTAAGAAAAATACTATGCTAGATTTCACGTGAAATTCTCTCGTTTGCGACATACCTCGTACATCGAGTACAAAATCTGCTCAATATGCGAAGAAGACAAAGTACGAATAATTGATCTGTTGTGTGCAGTGCTAAACAATCTTTGTTGTACAATTGTTATGATAGCTGAAAAGAAACTGAAGAGCTATAGAGGGAACAATATGACTGACAAAGTGAATTTGAATCCTTAATTTCCGATATACCTATATTTATGTATACTTTGCGAAAGATTTGTGCGAATTGGTTCAGATCCAACGTTGTTTATTTCTATTGCTATTTTATTATTATTATTATTATCCTTATTATTATTATTTCTTAACGCGATAATTTCATAGCGTAGTTCAAGCGAGTATTGCTTTTAAACGACGCATTCTCTTTGAAACGATCGAGTAAGTGATATAAATTCAAATTCATATTTGCAGCGTTCGTAAAGTAATACAATGAACTAACATTCAGCGTTGATGGGTTGACACTTTACGCGTGGTGAATATTTTACCAATAAGCACCGGATGTTACCGAGTGATTTAATTTTATGAGCGTGTCGATTATTTCATTTAACAACACAACGATCGCACGGTAGTTTTTCTTTAACCTTATATGTTATATTGAATTTAATTATGAGTCCTCCATTTTGTCAACTCGAAAATGTTCTATTTAATTCTATTACGTATTTGTTCATCTTCACTTTCCTTCAGACGTTAACATTGAAATAACTATATTACATCCCGTATCTCATACCTATATGTACATAATCCATTTACTACATGAGTGTCGTACGATTAGGAAGTCAAAGTATTATAACGAGCGTATCTTCATATATTTTGCATTTGATCGAATCAGTACCTAAAATGTTTGTTTCATTGGTATTCGTTTTATTAGCTGCGGTGGCCAGAAAACCGAATGCGTTACTTCAGATAATGGTTTTTATTATGCTCCTAAGTTTTCGTTTTGTATGTAACTATTAAATGCCACTGTGAGAAGTTATATTAAAAAAAACGTATTCCAAAAGACTATTCCCGTGCAACCCTTATCAAATTTCTGCAAATTGATGAAGCTAATTGACGATTGGTGGTATTTTTGCAAGCAATAGTGAAATTTTGTTCGATTTATTCTTGAAAATAACGTCGAGTTAAAATTTTTTATTGCTACATTCGAAGAAAGTACACGCACGTTTCACTACTCCATATTTACTCATTGGCATTCATTACTACGTGCGATCTGATACACATACTCGTTTCGTCTCTCGGAGACGTTGGTTGCAACACTATTGAAACGTTCGACATTGTAAATAATATAATAATTGTCGATAGATTCGATGTTTCCTGTAGAAAAAAGCTGTACGCGGAGGTTTACCAAGGCAAATAGAAACTGCCGAGTGGTTCTCGACGTTTAAATGCAGGAGAAATAAAATGAGGATATTTAATTCTTAGGAGACGAATAGATATTGCTTTACGTACGTTCAACTACACTTATTACAACTTATTTGATTTTAAATGAACAAAACAAAAAGACAAATTTAGACGCAGATTTGGACAGAATATAGATAGCTTCGCACAGGCCTAGTTTTTACAGTTTTAATTTTTCTCCTTTCCTTCGTGACATCGCAGAATCATAATTATTATCTATTATATAATGTTAAATTTATAAGAGGTGTGCGAGAGCGTCGAATGTATTGCATTGTGAATGGTAATGTGGTTGATTGTGATTATTATATAAATGATACCGTAAAAAATAGATCCATCATCTCTTCTTTGAAGCATAGTACAGTCAAATTTAGCCTCTGCGACATTTACATCGTCATTCATTGAATGGGACTGTTCGCAGGATTATTTTCATGTCACATTTCGATATGTTATTCAAATTACATTAAAATTTTCCATTTCCAAAAATCACTAAAGTTTTTGTTATGTTCGTGGAGAATGCAAAACAGTCAAGTCACGGTACTCGAGCAAATGAAACTCCGTCATTAATTTCATTAAATTCTGAAAACGACCGAATGATACTTCATCAAGTAACCGATATTGGCACATGCAAAACGCGGGAAAGTTATCTCGTGCGACAAGAGATAAAATAGAAGAGGTTTTCAAAAAAGAAATCGGTTGCTGCGAGAGACCCGAATCCAAATATGCCAAACATCGTATCCTGTTAGGAATGCACACAAATTTAAATACTTGTTTGAAGAAGAAATAAAAAGGTCTTAAAAATAAATAACACATCAGAAACACATGAAAAGTACGTAGCAAGGGGAAAATACGATGTTGTTCCCTTTACTTTAATTTTGTATTCAATCTTACAAAATATACAATCCTTGCGAGTGAACGCCATCGAAAGAGGAAAATAGTTGTACCATACACACAATTCATTATTTAAAAAGATACGTCGCCATTGGACAGTGCTGTAATTTCAGCGAAGCGGTCATAGACCAACCGATTATACATATTCTGAACACGAGAAACAGATTTAAATAGTCAATGCTATCAATCTGTCATTCTGCGACATAAGTGAAGTATTGTATTGGTTCTATAATAAAACAGATAAATGAAAATAGGATATAATACTTCACGTTCCACAGTTTCTTCAACTACGTGGCGACAAGCAATGCTATAGAGCAGGAGCTCACACGAGGACTAAGCTTCGAGCAATCATTATGATTTCTTTGAATCAACTGCGGCTCCTCACCACGGATGACCGGAAATACGGCTGATCGATAGACACGGGAAAACCGAGCAAACGTCTCAAATCACATTCACCTTATTATTACTATATTAGTTATTACTATCCCCCCTTTTCATCCTTTATAGCGCATTTACCAAAGCTCTTCGTCATGTGAAAATGTTGAGCGAGCTCTACGTGACAGTGAATTCGTAAAAACACTTGCAACTCCACGGATGAATATCTTGGAAGACACGGATACCCGTGGAAAGCCTTACTGTGTGCACTCGATTAAATGTTCATTAACCTTCATTGCTTCGTCGTAGAGCTTTCCATAGATATATCGTTGATGGAATACTTCAGCGTTTTTTATTGGGACCTCTTCTTTTCTGTCCTTTACCTTTACTTGATGCTTTTGGCTTACCAAATGATTTACCCGTCCTTTGCTTCCTTTTATCGTTTGCCCTGAAATAAGAGGATATATAATATCAATGCAATTAGCACAGATATATTTTATTTGCGTAGTGACGTACAACGCATCCAAAATACACACTTACTCGTAACGCATTTTCTTGACGCCTTTCTTACTGGTATCCGTTAGATCCGTGACGAACGATGATTTTGATCTCTTCAGAGAACCTGAAACGCACAACACGGCTCTATTAATCGCCCTTGCGATTTTTTCGATGCATCAATTTCATGATATACTAAATAATCTCATTTTGTTAATTCTTCACTAATTTAGTAGTGATGATAATCTAACGAAACGGTATTTTTTAATGCTCGCCGACCTTTTTTCCGTGACGTACTCTGCTGGCTATCATCTTGCACCGTTCTGATTTTCTTCTGTTTACTTTGCTTCTTAGCCAATCTCGCTTGATACGCCGCCACTTTTTCCATCTCTTTATTTGCTCGATCCTCTGCTGTATCCTTTTGCTGTACCTTTCCCTTCTTTTTAACCTTATCCTTGACTATGTTACTTGCTTCATTTTCTTCCTTCTCAACTCTCTGACGTTTTTGTCGCTTTTCCGTTAGTAATAGTCTTTCTGGGGGAATAGATTAAAAAAACGATAAAGATGTAGAATGTCTTATGCACTGCAAGTTAATCAACGTCCTGTACAAACAAGACAAACCTTTTTCTGTTTTTCTGTCACGATTACTTTGGAACCAGCTACGCTGATCTTTGTTATCTTCTCCTTTAAGTAACTTTTCCGCCCTATTCGCTCTATTTTCTATTTTCAACAACTCCTTCTCATCTCTCTCTTGCTGTAAGATCTCCTCCACGTTTGGTTCGAGTAATTTTAACTTCTTGTTGTACTTTTCAACGATATCCGGCGGTATTATACGATTTTTCACGGGATTTCTAGCTTGCTTGATAACTTCTTTCACCAAGGATCGCTCTTGTTCGCCAGCAAGCGATACGGAAACACCCGCGCGTCCAGCTCTCGCAGTTCTTCCGACTCTAGAATATTACGCGTAATCGGCATGTTGCCGTATAATTGGTATTGCGAGTCGTTCGAAAAAAAGCGAAGTATATTACCTGTGTATGTAGTGTTGTAGAGTAGCTGGCATTACAAAATTGATCACAGTCTTTACGCCACTGATGTCCAAACCACGCGCCGCAACGTCGGTTGCCAAAAGAACGTCTATCTCTTCATCTTTAAACTTTCTGAGATTTTCTAAACGCTGTGGTTGCGTGAGATTACCATGAAGTTCTCCCACCTGAATAAGAATAATGGCTTGTCAATATCATGGAGAAACGGAAATCTTTAAAGCAGTGTCAAAGCAGTCAAAGTATTTAAATTCTTGTTCTTCTAAATACTTTGGTAGATTTAGATATCCCCTTAGAGAAGACAGCATCGAGTGTCTTTTGAAGAAACAGTTACAAACTACGTCTACCTTAACGCCCAATAAGCCCAACAAAATGTGAAGTCTGTGTGCCTGTTTCTTCGTCTGTACGAAAACCATGCAATGATTATGAAAAGTTCGACAAATTAGAGCGGCCAATATCGCTTCCCTATCTCCCTCTCTATCCTTACGAATCCTAAAAAAGAAAACATATTAGATTAATTCTACGTTCGTTGACTTACGAACCAGTGCACTCGCGTTTTGTAATAGCTGCCACGTATTAAACTTACCGGACGAATTCTTGCCTCAAATTGAAAGCTACGTCCATGTTACTGTCAACGAATACCTTAACAGGTTTGTCAAGAGATACGGCAGCCAAGTCTTTTACTGCCTCCGTCATGGTGGCTGAGAAGAGGATCGTTGATCTGGTTCTCGAGCACTGCTTCACAATATGTTTCATCTGTTCCGCAAAATATTCATCTAACATCCTGAAGTGATGTGGATTATTAGAATTACGTGCAAAGTTTCAAAACCGAAATCTTTCCCTGAACGAGGGCCGAATTGACGAAGCAGTATAAACGTTGTACAAAATCATACCTATCCGCCTCGTCGAGTATAAGAACTTCGATACTGTCTAATGAAAACGTTGGTGTATTTGCCAGGTGATCGATCAAGCGCCCAGGAGTAGCTATTACAATATCTGGATTTTTTCTCAGTACAGTTTCCTAAAAACAAAAATACCATAATCCGATATCGTCAAAACGACGTGTCTTATATTCATTTGCGTTTAATCTGAAATGTGCCAGACAGAACCTACTTGCGCTTTTACATCCAAGCCACCCACGGACAAGCCAACTTCGACAGTTGTGAATTGTGCCAACTGTCTTGTAACTTGGTAAACTTGAACGCCCAATTCTCTCGTTGGTACGAGAACTAGCACTCTGGAAACTGCAGCCCCTTCCATGGGTCTGTATAACAATCTTTCCAGCGTGGGTAACATGTAAGCTGCAGTTTTGCCAGTGCCAGTTGCAGCGCAACCACAAATATCGCGGCCCATTAGAGCGACTGGAATAGTAGCCGCTTGGATCGGTGTTGGATGTACAAATTTCATGGCAGTTATAGCCTTTAATTTCAAAATTATACAATGTGACGGTTTTTCGGAATATTGAGCCTTTCCACGGTGCTAGCAATACAGGGAAGGGTACAAGAGAGTACCTATATATCGACTCGTCCAACGAAGACTGTAGTAACTCAAATTTTGTATTTTTTGAATTACAAGTACAAAACAGTAAAACATAATGATATCTTCCCCAGAAAAGAGTCGTATCTCACAAAATAGTAATATAGGCAACTAACATTACCATGTACGTTTAATAGTATCTCCGATTTATGAACATCTTCCGTCGAAAATTATCGTATCTCCAAAGTACAAAAAATGAGTTACTACAGTCTTCATTGGATGAGTCGATATATATATACATAGAATAAGATATAATTTGAGCAATGTTTATACCTTCAACAGAGGCCTAGAGAGGTTCATTTGATAAAAAGTTGCATTGTTGTCGTAAGATGAGCATTCCTCCAAATCCATTAGTTCTGGGTCCTCTTCCTTACTCGATCTTTTCCTTTTACCCTTCCTTTCCTTTGTTTTGAATACATCTGTCAGCAACAGGCAAGCAACACACATTACATTCAATTTACACAAACAAAGTACAAGCTACAAAGGAAGTCTGTAATTAATAATCAGAGAAACATTATATGCTGATTCCACGATATCTGTGAACAAAGCTTAAACTATTACTACTGTTATCGAGTATACCTTTCTTTAGATCCTCATCAGAAAGATAAACATCATCCTCTCCTTTTACACTATTAGTTTCCACGTTGATGGGGTCCTCTTCGGTACCATTCTAAGGAAATACAAAATGAATTTTACCATATTAAACAATCTATATTAGCTATATTCCAACTAATTTTATCATTATGATATACCACCGCAGCGAACGCTATATCAAAGACGATATAATACCTGATTCCCATGCTCCAGTCTCACTTTCTTTATTTTATCGTCAAGTTTTGTTTTCGCCTTTCGCTTGATATATTTGCTGAGATCATTCCACGTATCTTGATTATATTCCGTCGCATCACTCACAAATTGAAAACTAGTGTCAAAGTCTTTCCTCTCGCTCTTCTTTTGCTTATGTGGTTGGAACTATCAATTTCAAATAATATACTCAGCTATTTCGTTGTCGATATCAAGGAAACACTTTTACGCAATAAGAATTAAATTTACGCGAAAATTAGAACATAAATAAGGAAAATTGTCAATTGCTTCTACAGTAAATAACAGCATACACTACTTACATCCTCTTCCTCGTCAGAATTTTCCGACAAGTCTGGAACTTCTTGATCGTCCTCAATGGTTTTTATTAAGTCGTAATCCTTGATCATTTTTCAATAGTTAAACATCACTATTTTCACGAAATTGAACGGCAGAACTGTTGCAAACTATCGCTTCAGCAATTTGAGGTTATACCGCCTCTTCGACACGTGCGACGAATGTACGGCTTGGTACTAGACAGGCCTAACATACAAGTAAGAAGGGTCAACTGCATTCAGGCGTAAGATTCGTGCTTGATCCTTATTACTTACGTATGACATAATAATGCAATATGTAATAGCAATTAACCAGCATTATATTGAAAATTTAAACGGTTGATGATCAAAACACGAAACTTCGCTGCTGGAGAAGTTATTTACTCACTGGAAATGGTTAAAGTTTACCTAATCTGATCACCGCTATCATGCAAATAACTCCATTTACTTCTAATTATTCGTTAAATTCACAGAATAGTTTATCTTAATTTACAACCCGTTAACTATAAGTAACTATAAGTTTGATTGTAATATAATTTTATTATGGTTTACCTATATAGACTTGTGTGCTGAAATTTACCAATGTCATTCAGTCGCTTAAGAGATAGTTTTGCCAAGACAGACCAGCTATCCATTTCTCGGTGCAGAATGCAATCGGTACAAACTACTCTAAGATACCGGCAATATAAAGTTCGTTTTATTTGAAGGGAAATCATGTGTTCCGCAAGATGAAGTCAACTGTGATATAGTGCTTTCCTGACATACAACATTCGTACATTTGAATAATTTATGCAGCTGTGATTGAGGAGAGGAAGTTGATGCTTGGGTGAACGTCGAATAAAGCCAGTCTCGTATTTTATCTAATATGACGTTAATTCTAAGTAAGTGTCTCAAACGATCGACTAACTTATCCACAATTACATTTATACAGGAGCCTTCTCAACTAATTTGAACCAATAACCGCATTCGCAACGACGTGGGCAGCCCTGGTGCAACCACATCCAATTTACATTCGTGGCGTCCTCTTCACAGATGCAACCAACGATTCGACTGTCAAATGCACTTGTAATTAGATTAGGGCAGTCCTTGGTGCCTGGTCCTCGTTTTTGGATTTTCATGTCGAAGGGATTCTACAGAATATAAGGCATACATCAATTGCATGAGACGTAACGCTTTCGAGCTAAATATTATTGCTATATCATAGAAGTTAGGTAACTGTGCAATTACAACGAATAATTTTTATTCATTCTTCATTTCGTAAGGCTGTAAGAATTATGATCAAATATCTATAGTCAAATGTTGGTTGAATACAACTGAACTGAACTGAACTGAATACAGCTGAGTACAACTGAACTGAATGAATACTATTTAATTCAATAACACTTATACATATGTATAATTAATTTGAAAATTTGGATAGCAGATATATGTATAAATCTTGTAATATGAAGACATTAAAGTTGAATTATTGTTACTAAATTGAATATTAAGTTACATATTTCACTTTACAATGCACAATGTAGTGTTAAAGCTATGATTAATTTACACTGATACAATAAGGAGGAAAAGTTCGAGTTGGTTTGATTATAGGGGGTAATCTTTGAAACTACTGATCCCATTTTAAAAAATGTCATTGTTAAGGAGCCTGGACTTTCTGAATGGACACAGGTTATTTTTTATGAGATTTTTGACAAAAGGGAGCTGAGAAGTGACAATTTTAGTAACAAAAGTCATCGTAAAAACTGGGGAATTTCTGGGAAACGCCGTCTTTACTGTAAAAGATACACAAAAATAATGTATGGACGTATTATAAAATACAAATAGATCTATAATAAAATCCAAGATAGCACATATTTGGCATCCACGTGATCAAAGATGCCGGCAGTTGCTAGTTAAAATTTATTTAAAATGTTCACTGTTATCTCAGAGAAAAGCTCCATTTAAAATACATATAACAAGAGGCAAATGACACGCCCGGTACGAGAATTTTATTGCAATAGTTCCAAAGAGAAACACCCGTGTATAAAAATTCCAGAAATAATAGGAGCACCTGCTCGAAGGTGTGGACAGGTGAAAATCGTTGTCACTTATCTACATTAATGAGAACCTGGAAAAGGACTTACATCATTTCCCGCAGCTTTCGCAAGAAGTTCTCGCTTTTCCAGTCCGGTGGCATGTTCCAGGGGATCGTAGAACGCTACGAACGAGATGATCATAAATTTAATTGTACGCTATCTTGTGTGTGAACATTTTTTAGCAGACGGAATTATTCAGCGACCGTCGAGTGCGGGTTACGTAATTAGAATAATAAACTCGTGAATATGAATCGAGGGGGGTGGAACGGTGCCGAGAGAAATCTAGAAAGTAATTACTTTTGCAATATCTCACTGGGGCGTATGAAAGAGATCGGCGAGAAGTTTGAAGAATGACTCTGCCATACAAAGATGCCATTTTTGCGGAATAACAGCTGAAAATCCGACCGTCGCTGCGTTCTTTCTTCTTCGTGTGACTGATTCTGACACAGAGAGGAAAGACGTCGAACTTCCTTATCGATGCGTGTGGCGCCCCCGCGTAATGCGCGCGGTGGACAAGTGAAGCGAAAAGGGCTGGTTTACAAATAAGTTATCAGTAGATCTTGTCCACACTGCCGATAAATAAAAAATAACGGCGATGTGAAAAAATGACGTGCAAATTAAGATTCATCGTCACCAACATATGTACATACCTATCTATTTTTATTAGCGCGTACATTTGAATCATTGAGCTTCCGTTACGTAAACTCGCGGTTAGCTGTGCCTTGTTTCGTTGGAACATAAAAAAACGAGTTAACCAAACGAACGCAAACTTTATCGTTATTTTTGTGTTCAAATAGTTCTTAATTAATTAATATTGCTATCGATTCATCTACTACGGATAATCTCCACAAATGTAACTCATAAACCTTGTTATACGGATTAGCTCAATCCCTCCTCCGATCATCAATCAGCTGATTGCTCTTGAACCATCAACGAGTCAAACAAGAAATAACGATTTTTGATAAAGAATTGTAATTATTGACTATCGATCCCTACACGGTTACAGTATTTACAGTGAAAAAGGGTAGTTCTTTCTACGTGCAGAACTTTGGAACTTAAATGCGTATCACGAAGAGGTAAAGTTATTTTTGTTATATGATTGCATATGACATGTATGATCCGCATAATGAGTATTGAAATTAGAGGTAGGCACGCGATAGCGGCTAATACGGAGGTATGATTAGATAAGGAATGGCTCTTTAGCAATTTCGCTCTTATTCGATACGTTTTACAAGAATTAAGATAACACGCGATGAGTACTTAAGATAGGGCAAGAATTTCACTACTACGGATCAGTTCAATTTGTAGATATCTAGAGAATTATTTGAGTCGAGCACGTTCCTCTCTGATGTGTGTATTTATAAGCAATGTTGGGTGATACACGTGCTAGAATTAAACTCTTACAGACACACACATTTACAGTAATTTACATTTACAGTATTTACAGACATTTCGAGTAATTCGGTTTTAGGGCTTTTAGTTTTGATATAACAGTTATTTACAAGGCCTCTGAATAAGCCCCCGAAAAACGCGTTTAAAAGAGTCAGATCATTCCAAAGCTTCTTTTATTATTGCAATCACAGGTGAAGGAAGTTTTAATAATTGTGAGAGAATGCGATGGAGGGAGGCTGCAACGATCCTTACGAGCAGCAGCTTCTAACTGTATATGAGAGTTGTCTCGGTAACGGACAGGAGGGATTGGAAGAAGATGGGTTACGTGCCTTATGCGATAAGTTGCAGCTGGAGGAACGCGGCAAGGAGCTAATATCTTGCCTCTTGGAGCAAACTCCGGTGCGGAAATCCGTGTCTTTTTATGAATTTCGAGATGGTCTCTTGGCTTTGCTAGGTAAATCGCAAGAAGGGGTGTCCGAGAACACCAAGAGCGGCTTTGCCAGCGACTCTTTACAGACTTTGAATGCTTCTCAATTTGCGCACAAGAATTACGGCTGTAAATTGAAAGCCAAGGACGATGCGGTGGATTTTCACCGCACAAACTTAGGTAATTGACTAGGAAAAGTCCATCTTTTAAAGGAACATAATTTGTTGAAAAAATTAGAAAAACGTTGGTCTTATTGTTTTGAACCACGTCACTGTACTTTAAAGGCGAGTGCTGTCGCAGCGAGTTAAAATTATCTACAAATATCGCATTTTTCATTCTATTCTTTCCTTCCCCTTTCCCACCACTACTTCTTAACTATTTAACTTGCTTTATGTACATCGTTGCTTCATAGTTTCTATATTCGTCTGATAAATCTGACGCGTAAATTTACTCTACTTAAATCTATAGATTCCCTGCACAGATGCCCCGATGTTCTTTCTCACTCTTCCCACAACCCGATAGCGAGTATCTCATTGACATCGCATATTTGTATTTCAAATTTTGAAGGTATAAGACGTTGCGTTTATTAAATATTGCAGATGAGAATTTGGATATTCGAAAACTACGAACGTTGTGGAGTAAAGTGAGTTCTGGTATGGATGGGAATATAAATTGTTCAGAGTTATGCGCTTTGTCTCATTGCATCGGGATTCCAACGTTACCGAGACAAGTAATTTTGTATTGACTTCAAAGATTATCGCGCAGTCGTCCACTCGAATCCCTCATTCCAGTCATATTTATCAGTTCTACGAAATCAAACTCTTAACGATCGCAATTTGATTTATTTAGACGATCGAGCGTGTTTTCGAGAAGCTGGATATGAATCACGATGGACTGATCAATTTGGAGGACTTTCTTCTTCTCTTTCAAAATGAAAAACTCGTCCAGGAACATTTAGATTCAGGCTGGGACGGTGGACTTCGGAACAGTATGACCAAGCAAGAATCGCAGAAGGACAGTGTCCACATACTCGGACCTCATCACACCGGGTAAAGTTTTAATGTGGTCTCCTCGTATCATTTCCTGGAAGGCTAATTATTATTTGTACTTTCGAAACAACAGCTTCGCGGAAAGTAGCACAATCGTGGATATGTGGGAAGTCGCAGGGATTCCGGATGCGGCGACGCTTCTGTCCGATCTCGGATTCTCCGGGTCGACCGTTAGCCTTACAGAGCTAACGAACGTTTTATGCGAAGAACTTAAAAGTTTATGCGACGAATCTGACAATAGAATCATGGGTACTCACATAAGTCTATTGAAAGCTGCCCTCGTTCTTTATCAAGAAGAAGTTCGAACGTTAAAGTGAGTAGCATCGCGTGGAATCACGGTGTCTAGCAAAATGTGAAAAAGAAATTCCCCGACTTTTCCAAGTTTTTCAGTCTAAAATAGTCAAATTTTCCTGACCACTATGGGTATAGATCTAGTATAAAGTGTTACGTATTAATCAGTTTTCGTCAAATGAATAAATCAACTAATATTCGTAGGACGGGTTATGACAACTGAGAAATAAGCATCAAAATAATTTGATTTTGCCAAATAATATTATTTAAAAGCTTTTTTTAAAACAAGAAAAAACTTAAGTACGTGCATATACACATATGCAACACTTTCTATGGACTTCTATATAATTCTTAAAAATTCTAACAGATTAGAAGTCAAGCTACTTGTGACATTTGAGTATTTTCGAAAAATTCCCGAAAATTCTTTATTTCCCCTGACTTCTCCCTGACCGACATAATTCCCGGACAATTCCAGGTTTTCCAGAATTCCCTGACTGCTTGACACCGTGTGGAATGTACTGTACTTGTAGTAAGGACAGTGATAAAGTTAAGCGTGTCTGTATCCGTTACAGCACGTTAATGGAACATCTCAGCGGAGAAAGGGATAAATTACGAATAAACATAGCCGAAGCCAATGAAAGGGCGAGGTTACTCGCGCAAGAAGTTGACGAACATCACGTTCAACTGGAGAACTCTAGTCAAAATCAGCTGAAACAATTGGAACTGAAACACGCCGAGGCAACTAAGGATTTGACGAATCAGCTTGGCGTCGAACGCGAAGCGAATGCCGCCGCTTTAAAGTTAATGGATCAGAGATTGCAAACGTTACAGCTCGAGGATCAGAGGATCAGAGTGGAGCTCGCAAATGTTTTGCAGGAGAATCAGACTCTAGAAATTGAAAATCAAAACTTTTGCGATCAAATAACTAAGTTGAAAGTCTCCAATAATCAGTTGCAAATGAAAGTACAAATGCTGGCAGCCGAACATGACGAGGTACAGTGGATGTATTCAATAAAAGTATCGAATACCAAGGTATTCTGAATTGTTGCGTATCGATAAGAGTTGGTATAGCATCATCATTTGTGATATAGTTTAGTGATGAAACGTTTTGGTAGGTGGAAAATGTGGAAGCAAGGGAACACGAACAAGTGATCTCTCTTATAGATCGTATAAAACATCTTCAATCCGAAGCATCCGTGCTTCGAGATCAAAATGACGAGCTTAAATCCGAATTAGAAATTCTTAAGGGACGTGATAGTACTATTAAGAATACCAGGTATGCGATTGTCCTATTTAATATCAGAAATATTTATTTTAAAACGTTGCTAATTAATAAATCGCTGTATTACAGAGAAAGAGAAGTTTTGCAAAATTCCGCAAATAAGCGAACATTACCGGACGAGACTGAAGGTACAACATCTAACTAGAGCAGCTTTTTTGAATATATAGCTGCACTCGTTTCGTTTCAGCTTTATGGAATCGACCCGTTGACTTTTGAAATCATTCATACATTATGCATAATGTTACAGGTCAGGACGATACATACGACACAGCAGCCTTAATAGCGCGGGTAGCAGAGCTTGAAAGATTACTGAAACAATTCGAATGTGTAAGTAAGCTCAATGCGTATGATATTGTACGACAGATGACAGGTGAATGATAAACGTGACGTGAATATTTGCCCGCAGTCGTCTGCCTTCAAAGAAGTCGAACCCACTAGAAGTTTAGCCAATGAACTCGAGGCAGAATGTGAAGAACGTACGAGCGAATCGCTAAGAGATCTGGTTATCAACAAGAGCGACAAATTGAAATTGGGAAAGCGGATGTCCAACAGCGACGACACGATACACAACATCGACAAGAACTTCAATAACTTAGACGTAAAGAGTCATACAATGAAAAATAAAATTACTAGTCTCAGAGATTACCCACCGAGGAAAGACGAGAATTTCAGTGCCGATCAGCCAAGAGTGGAAAAGGATAGGAATTCGAATAGTCACAGTCTGACGATGTCCAATGACAAGCTCGAAACTGGCAGGCTGAATGTCGTTAGACAGGAGAATGTTCAAGACTTAGATATGGTAAAGGAATTGCTGGGGGAGCAAGAGGTGCAGCATGCCTCCGAAAGGAAACAACTGACTGAACGATGCGTTGAACTGGAAAGGAGCCTGGATTTGTTGAGGGCGGAGTATGAACAATGCGAGGATTATTGGGCTGGAAAGTTGGAAGAAGAAAGGCAATTGTTTGAGCAGGAGCAAAAAGTTAGCGACGAGAAGTTTTCTGATCTCATTGCCAAAATGGCTGAATATGAAGAACAATTTGGCACAGGAGATAAAGGACAAAATGATGGGAGATTGTCGCCTATCGAAGAGAGGTTCAATCTCGAACAACAGGTAAGATTAAATGGAATTTACGTTTCGTGAAATACGTGGTTCCAATGACAATGACTCTCGCCAGTAGAAAGTCGTAGTGTCAACTTGAAAATTGGATTAAAGCATAAAAACATTTTGCCAAGACGTCATTATTTTATATCGTTTGTTTTCAGTATATCGACCTCGAAGACGAGTATCAACAGTGGAGAGTGGAAGCAGAAGAAAAAGAGCAACAAAAGGATAAAGAAATACAGGAATTACGTGAGAAACTGCAGGCCAAGAGTCAGATCTCGACATCAGACTTTTCTACGCAATACCCGGAATACGAAGTGTTTAATTATCCGCAGCGATTCGTGCCATCGTCGACTTTCGTTTCTCCGGAAGCGTCGTGTTCGAACGACTCGAGTGTTGCCGGGATTCTCGATAGTCTTACGCCTCCTAAAATGGATCAGGCCGATTTCGAAGCTAAAAAATCGAACGATTCATTTAGATTGAGTAAAAACGCCGAAGTAACAGTTCCTACTGACGGGCCTTCTTTTCCGCGACGGGTGAAGGCTACGTATTATCTTCACGGTTGCAATTGCTATCAAATAGAGACGTACTCCTCCGCGGAGGAACTTTGCCGAGCACACAGGGAAGAGTTACGAAGGTTGCACCAGAAAAAAGTGAACATCGACACCGAATGCAATTCCTTGATGAAGCAAAAAGAAATGCTGATGCAGGAAATACTCAAATTGCAAAGCATCAAAGCAGTTACTTGCTATTGCACGCCGGTCAGTGCTGGAGAACAGGCGTGTCGCATCGACATCAACGTATTACAGGCATTAAATACGAGGCTGCAAGCACAGGAACAAAAGTGTCGACATCTTCAGACTCTGTTGAAACAGCAGCAGCAGCATACCGAGCGAATTTTGCACCGTAATTCATCCTTCGCTACGTGGAATGTTGAGATGCGAGAAGTGAATTTTCTTTTCGCGACAAATGACGTTTTCTCTTTTCCAGAAACGTGGAAGCAGCACCGCAACGAGGTCACGGATTTGCAATTCGTGCTGAAGAATGCTCAAGATAAACTGCAACAACAGATGCAATTGTACAAGGAACAGGTACGTTCGCGCGTTAATTCTCTAATTTCTCTTCGATTTTTGTATGATAAGGGTTCATAAAAAATACGTCATTATCACTCTACCGGTTGATTTATCCCGTGAAATAAAAATAACAAACGTGCATACATGCAATGTATAAATGTCTCGAAGACCGAGTAAGTTTAAATGTTTATCAGGCGGACAGATTAGCGCGATCGGACATGCTCGCTAAAGATCTATACGTGGAGAATGCTTATCTGATAGCCACAGTGGAACGTTTGGAGCAACACTGTCACATGTTGACCCATTGCAGCGCTGAATCCACCTCCGTATGACCACCGACAATTTCGTCCAACCATACACAGTTACTAATTTATTAATTATGCGAGTAATTATTGGATATTGAACTGTGAACGATCAGGACCTCAGGGAAGAAATAATCAGAGATGTCTATTCCCTGTTTTATTGAATAGCCACTAAGTGTACTTTCTTCTGCGTTTTCGGACAGATGAAACGTTGAAGAAATAGGTGCTAAAGGTAAAGCCGTGCAAAATTGCGAGGATGATGTCTTCGATTTTAATGACATATATTGTAAATATGCTGGAAAATCTATACGCATAGATTTGATGGAGCATATTTGTGGTAATCGTTGAGACTAAAGTTGATGTGTATAGTTCAAAACATTCGGTAATTGTTAAGGAACTCGCTCCTGGTCCTAAAGACATAGCGTATCGTTGAACAGGAAAGTCTACGCTTTTCTGATTACTAAGTGGAATATTTATTGTTTTCACATATCTATCATTGTGTATACTACGCAGTTTTCTTCTCTGCAGTGCAAATAAGTTTCCTTCATATTTGTATGACTGACTTTATTCGTTGAAATGTATACCTTCAGTAATCTGCGTGATAGATTATCGTAAGATATAGAGGCTGCACCTAGTTGTTCAGCTACCCTTTGTTTCCAGTAGAATTAGTGTGATTTTGATTTGGTTATATGAACGAACAAAGAAGAGATCTTTAGAGAGGCAAGTAAAGTCTCTGTTAGTGGGTAAATGAAGAGTGAACTTTGCGTTTGAAAGGAAGATTGCCTTGGTATAGTTACATCGACGTATACCTTTGAAGCGTACACTACATTATATAATGCAATGTGGGTTAGAACTATTTTTATAATCGAACGTCATCTTTGTATATTGAGAATTCTCAAAGTTGAACTGTTCTAGAGTATAATGGATATGCAGAAACTCGAACCAAAGGTGCGGAAAGTTTGCCAGCATGAGCTTATATTTTATTTATTAGGTTGTAATTATCATGTATGATATTGGTGAGAGTTTGTAAGATAGAGAAGCAATTTGTCACATATTTATCTGAGCGCAAAAACTAACCAGTTCACCCACTTTTGTATTTTAAAGTACACAATCTCAGTACTGTTACAAGCGAACCGATCAGTTTAGAGCAATGCCAGAAATGATCAAAATTGGAATCTCCTAAAGTAATATTCTGTAAACTACTATACTATTTACTCGAGGTATCACTATTATTGAGATAAATATACAATTCACAATACGGAAATACGCGTAGGTACATGTTCTTGTAGGACCAGAGGACGCGAAATGAATTCATTCCTAATTCGTAGAGTTATAGTTTTATAATGATAATCATTTCTATACCTTTTTTCATTTTCAAATAAGTAGCGTTATGATAGTAATAATCATGATTACGAAGTGTAACTTACCGATTAATTATTGTACAGATTAGAATGTTATGCCAAGAAGAACAATATTATTGCTTATCAATTTACTGTACATATGTGAGAAATAGTAAAATAATTATCAATCTAAAGCTTTATTTATATAGGATAGAGCCGAGCCGTAGCACGTGTGCTTTGTTGCCTCTAAATTTTTTATCTTTACTGGTATAAAACAAGTATTAAAACAGTAGGAGCCAAGAGTTCATGAATTACGAAATAATTATAGTTGAAGTGGGCACCTCTGCCTTGCTTTTGAATAAATGAAAGAAGATAGAGCATATACAAAATAATACACCTCTCAGTATCTATTTATTATCTTGACAAGTGCTGAGGTGATGTATCTTACGGAATGCAATTTTAACGTCTGCAAGATCTGCCTCTTCGATATCTAATTCAAGTAGGTAACTTTTTAGAGTACACAGTATCAATTCTAACAAATGAATCTATTTCAAATACAAATGAATACGAACTCTATCTTCTCTAGGCCTTTGAAGGCCTAAATGCAGTGCATCATAGATAATTTTCTCCAGACACGGACTCTACGCTTATTGTTGATTAATTTTTTTAAAGTTCTTTAGAAGATCGTATTTACATCTTCTCAGAGAGTGAACTATAATTACGCTTATTATATACTCTTTCCAACGGATCGAAATCTCAATTGAAAGGAGATCCTCGCGTACGCATTATCATCTGCTACATTTCTGTCCTTGACAGATATACCTACACGTATGTACGACGTCCAAATGGAACGTCTTTACCGTAGCATTTATAACGAAGGAATTATATAACACTTACGTTAAATTAATAAAATGAATGAATTGTCATTACTGTGATCTCTATTAATGAGGTATGTGTAACGATAAAAATTATATGGACGATATTCTTTTTTGTAATGTTATTTGCATACAAATAATTCCACGTTAGAAATACTTTCTGGTGACTATCGTGATTGCATTGAATCTTAGTTGTATTATAAAATACATTGGTTGATGATTTCGACTAAAAAATACTCTGCATTTCGGAAAGAAATCTCAGAATCGTTGGAAACCGGTATTATCGATGCGGGGTACAATCCACGTCCATATTGTAATAATGCATGAGTACGAACCAGTTTGAGTATTGTATTGTATTTAAAACTGTAGCTAGTATGTGATTGCTAGGGTGAATTGATTTCCGAACAAATTCGTTGTTCTATGGTCACAGTATTTGCATAAATGACTACGTCGTAATTCGTTAATTTATTATGCAAATTGGTAACGAAGGTTGTATAATTTGTATTGCTTACTAGGTTTAGTAATTTGGTTGGTGATACACGAGAGGTGGTAAATGCTAATTCCTAGTAGAGAGTTACAGCTTGTATAATATTATCTATTTTTTAGGTGATCGAAGTTAAGAGTACTAGGAGTTTCTATGAAAATAGTACTTATGGTGGGTTTTACAGGACTCCTGTAGAGAAATTTTAAGGGTTTAACATTGTTTAATTCACTTGTCCTTTCAATGATTCCATGGAGTTTTGCCGATAAAGTATTTGCTGGAAGGATTTTTGCGTCCTTCACTTTCCCTCGAGAATTATAGTGTTATTTAACATTTCAGTTATCCACTACGTAAACATAAGGGTGGCGGTGAAAATATGTAATAAACTTCTCTTTTTATGGTGAATGAATTTGATTGCCATTAATGACTTAAGATTTGATTACGTGGATATTGTAATGGATGAAAATAACGAGTTTAACGAAGTAGGAAAATCGAATGAATTATTAGATTGCTCCGAAATACCAATTGCATTGATAAACAGTGATATAAATAGTGTATTGCGTATAGTGTACGGTATTCACTGTGTCTTGATATATCTGGGTATACTTATACACGAGCATAAAAAAGTGCGATTAGAGTACAAGTATTAGCAACACCAATAAATGATGAGCAAGGATCATCATTGTTCGAAATTGTTTCTAAAATCTTTCGATTTTATCGATTCCCTGCATCTCAGCATTTACATCTGCCGTGCCTTCGTTTCTCGTTATAAAGTTGTTTGTACATACATAATTGAAGTTTTTGTAATTCACTTACAAACTCGTGTATCCTTGACGTCTGTATTTATTCGAATTCACGCACGACGTAAGTTTAAATAAAAGTAATTTATATACAACGCGTTGCGCTTCTCCCTTTTTAACTTTTATATGTATGAGCTTTGATTTATGGATATATAACATCGCACTTTATTGTGTTAAGCAAATGTAGAAAGCTATATCGCGTGGATGACTTTACTTGGTGCCATTACGCAGGTCATATTTTCAAAAATTATTGCATTATTCAATAGGCCAGAATGCAACACGGTTCTTTATATACAGAGAAAGATACCAATTCGTTCTGTACTTACCAATTAGTGAAGACCCTCACTTTCCTAGGTCGCCCGCAAAGACGAAATCAGCAGACTAGTAAGAAGAGGGGTAGAGAACCTTATAGTCCCGCGATTTCATTTTCTTCCAAAGTACTAAAAAGTCGTGGGAGTTCAACACTCGTTGCGCGTCCCAGAAACAGCGAGTGTACATAAGAACTAAGCTATCGGCTTTTACGCCAAATTTGAACACGTATACTTGAAGTTGTTTTTATTGAAGTGTAAATTACACGTAAGATTCAGGGAATTCGAACGTTACATCACGGCCTGTCAGCTTCTTATAGACGGCTGCAAAGGTATCAACCTGCGGACAAAAAAGTCTCAGTGTTTAAAGATAATGTTCAGCATAGAAAATCTATCAGCATTACTTAACTATATACGGCGTATTAATTTTCCTACAAATGAATAAAAAAAATATACAATACCTTGTGCTCGATGTTCGTCTGCTCATTCTTGTCAAGGTGTACTTTAATAAGCTGGGAACCGTCAAGTTTAACTCTTATTCTCTTGCCAACAATTTCTACCGGGTACACCAAGTCTTCCAGGATGGCGTCATATACTGCAGTCAAGGTGCGACTACAGGAATTAAAAGTAGAAATATAGAGTTTTTACTTCAACCTCATGGTAATCAATAATTTATGTGATTGATAGAAACGAGGAAGTCAAAAAATGTAATGAATGAAATTCGACAGTATTTGAATAGAAATAAAACCGCATTGATTATTAAAGTATGATTGCATTGCTTTATTTAAAACTCAGTATGTACCTTCTAGGCCTCTTCTGCTTGTTCTTCGCACGGGTCTTACGAGTAGGCTTAGGAAGGATCTTCCTTTCTCCGACGAACATAACGTGCTTTCCGGAAAACTTCTTTTCCAATTCACGTACCAACCTTGTCTGTATTTTCTGGAAGGCTTTCAGTTTTGGTATGGGTACGTAAATGATGATGGACTGTTGAAACAGGGAAGAATGTAATGTCAATTATAATTGTCGAGTAAAATTAAGAACACGCCTGCGAAGAAGGCCGGAGACTATTTTAAAATAAGGATTACCTTTTTATTATTAGTTTCAATCTCCCGCGCTTTGGTGATGTAAAGTTCTCGCAATTGAGACTTTAAATCACTGTTCATCTCCAATTCTAGGAGAGCTTGAGAGATGCTAGACTCGAACGTGTCGGGCTCAGCGCCCCCGCTCTTCATTATCTTGGCGCTTGCCGTGAACATCTAGGGCAGTATGAAAGGAAAGACATAAGTATAGACATCGTCTACATAGATGTACGGTGATAATCGATAAGATTGTAAACAATCACAAGATTTTCTAAAATGGTACAGGTCAATGTAAATATCGTAAAAATTTAGGTTCAGTAGTTTTGCGCTCTTCTCTCAATTATATGAGAAACACCATGGGAAACATCACTTGCTCGGATAGATTAGGTTAGGATCTTGTTTATGTTATTTCGGCGATGGTTTAAATATAAATTATGCGAGTTCTGTAATTAAAGCTTAAGTATTGTATTTGCTGAAGACGGTGTTCGGGTTTGCGACAGTTTGATGCCAAATAACAGACTACAATTGACGTTGAAATGTCACATTCGTGCGGTCACTTTACGAAGAAAATCCGTTTTGATCACTCCGAGTAAGTTGCATCCGAAGAAAATAAAGCATTACACAAATAAATGAAGGCGTACTTTACGTTGCACTAATTGTATTTTCCTTTTAATAGGGTCTTAATCGAATTGTACACATAGATAAATGTAGAAGTCACATTTGAAAATCTCCATACCTTGGCGTGTTCCCAGTCGCGTGAAAAAGAGCCCGAACCATCTGAACCTGGTTGTTGGTTAACGTCTTGCGAGAAGTTAGATACAATTGAAGCTTAATATCAATTTTCAACTAAATGTATTAGCGCCATCTTGAGGAATACATGGAAACTAAATCTGGCACTTTTAGTTCAGAAGAATCCCACTACGAGGCGCTACTACTGCTTACTCTCACCGGATGTTACCAATGAGAACTCGCTTTTGGTACAATTGTCCCCTTTTTAAATAGTCTTTCGACTCCTACCACTTCCGAAATTATATCAGCCATCTTGGTCTGTGTTCTCGATTGAGAAGTGTGCGGGCGGTGAGGTAAGTACGTCTGCCAAACAGGAGCATTTAATTATTGCTGGCCTTCATAACGCGTTCCTTTCACTTGGAGAACTTCCTATTTAGATTAAATTTTACGTAAGGTTCGTTCATTGTTCCGTAGTCAAGTATTTCGCACCTGCGTTCGTTGATTTCTAAGTTTCTATCGATTAGGTAATACTCTTCTGCTAGAGCGAAGTATGCAAGACAAGTGCGTATTAATCGCGGTTTAGAGATTGCCGCAGTTTCGGCTACCTGTCTATCGTAAAATGCGCTATAGTGTAGGTGTACGCATTTTCTGTGAAAGGAATACGATTTACTTTGATCCTTAACAACTAATTTACGAAAAAGAGATTCAGCCCCTCTATACGTTATATCAAAAGATAACACGCGTCTGCACCGTTTCTAATTGATTTGACTTACAGTCCAGGATGGCGTGCAGAATTTTAACAACATGCATACGGCAAGGGAACAAAGTTCAGGCTGCCGGAATATCATCCTGGCACTATGAAAAAATAGGATCGAGGGAGATAGTCGGATTTGGAATGAATGGATTGCCCAGCTATATCGATCGCCATGATTTCCCCATGCCTGCTATTCGCTTCAAGGAAAACACTCCAGACATTCAGGTAAGAGGTTATAATGAAATTGTCCATACCGGATGATTCTGTAATATTGCGACAAACTTCAAGGACGGGTCCCTTGGATGAAAATAAGAGAAAAAGTTCCTATGCACATGGGTCTGGAAACACTGAGTTTCGGAGAAACAGGGTGTTCATTTTTATACAAATTTTCTCTACTAATAATAGGAAGTAGCAAAGAAATAGAGGTAAAAGTTTGAAATGATCGATTTCCTGTACTTCTTCCAGGCCCTCCGTGAGAAGGAAAAGGGAGACTGGAAGAAATTATCTATAGAAGAAAAGAAAGCGCTTTACCGTGCTAGTTTTTGTCAGACCTTTGCCGAAATGGAGGCACCCACTGGCGAATGGAAATCAGTTATCGGAATGACATTAGTTGGCATAAGCCTGGGCATTTGGATGTTCATCTTCTGCAGATATTTTGGTAAGTTTTACAATTGTCCGATCGGATACATGCTTGAGAAATGTATTAGTGAGTCCCAAATTATGCACAATGCCATACAGGAGTTTGTATTCTTTACGAAAAGCAAGATTTATATTCAAATTTAATTTCAGTCTATCCTCCATACCCTAAGACATTTGACGAAGAGCATCGACTCGCTCAGCTGGATCGTATTAGAAAACTCGATATCAACCCAATCGAAGGAATCAACCGTCGTGATCGTTAATGAACAATCATTCGCTTCGTACAATAGTGTACATGTTATCGTAGCGGTATAATTCACCAACAAATTGTATTAAATATAAATATATTGTACATAAGTGGCAGTGATAACAAATAAATGCCATTTATATTACACATTCGATAACCGATATTCTCCTTTGTCTGATAGAGCTTAAAAAGTGTTCTATTCAGTGACGATACAAAATGTTTAAATGCTCCAAAGCTTTGATGTTATTGATTATTTTCTGGTTATTCATACGTGCATTAGATCAATTTTTTGTTTTTTTCCTTTTCATTGAACATTAGCCATTTTACAATAGAACGTCCAATATTTGGAAGGTGTTTTCATTTATTCACAATCTCTTCCTGATAATTATGACAGATTATTACTAAAAAAATTAATTGATTTTATATCCAGGGCAAAGTCTATAAGAGGAAGAAATATTAGGTCTGTTAGGGCTCCAGCTTTTCTGTTTTATTATGAAACGTAATGAACTATATGTTTGTACTTGAGATTATGATACAGTATTGTATATAAATAAAGTGATATCTCACAAAGACCGCTTAAATTTTATATATACAGTCTCTCATAAGTTTGTACAAATTACAATAAGTTATATAGCAGCAGTAATAAACTATCAGGCTCATTCGCGCAGAGGAACAGATACTCGGACATTCTCGTACGTACAAATTTACATATGTAACGTTGGGAATTAACTAATACACTGCAGCTATATCTGTACAAATGACTGGGCAGCTATGAGAAAACTACGTACATTACAAAAGGAATATATTTAATCTTTCCAAATGAATATGGATTGACCCATCCATGTCGCGAATTACTTGTCAAAACTACCGTATGAAATGTTCGTTCGCTTGGACAGACACGCGCACATGAAATAAAAATATGCATTAGGGGTAACTGGTACACTTATTTTTCAAAATCTCACAAGTTACGAGTATATTACAATATTTACATTGGGCAAGAGTCCCGTTATCACCATTTTTCTTTCTTTTACGCTCCTCACATTATAAGAATATAGTTTCATATAGAAAACTAAGTCTTTGTTGTATCTACGAGTGTATCTCTCTCTCTCTTTCTCTCTTACGGTATCGCGTAACCCCCCCAGGAAAGACATAATGTATAACAACATATCTATTGTGTAAAACCACAGTGATCAGTTTCGTATTAATTTGTGTGACACAGCTATGAACACAATTACTATTTATAGATGGAGATAAGTGCGTAATACTATAGGAATAGCAGCCGAGATAACTATAAAGTCGTTATTTTTCATTCTTGCTTTTCTTAAAAAAAAATTTGCAAACGAAACGCGCGCGCGAAGTATAACAATGTACATTAAAACGGGAAAAGCGGCTGCCGATCGACGCGACGCCTTGGCTTTTCCACTCTTCGAATCGTCCGAAAGTTTTGTGATATCGTCGAACCAACGGTTCCGAAGAAAATAAAGTAAAAGCGTGGTATAGCTATTTCGGCGTTACCTTGTATACTGACAGGAATAATGCAGTCCTTAACAATGTCAAATGCTTAACTACGGACACAATCCCTTCTTTTAGAAGGCATATGTTAGAAAAAAGAATCTATAAAACGCATTGATATTTCGATACAATGTCAATTATTGAAATTTTAGACTGTATCTAGTATTGCTAAGCTTATTCACACTGGGATCTCATCGTGCGTCGAACAACGATTCGTCGTCGTTGGTCTTTTAAACATATTTGTTAGATTAACACGCAGGAACGTAGGATATACTTCATCACCGTACGCAGTCCGCCGGTCCACGATGTGCGACATTGCGTTGCGTCTTGTGTTTCAATGGATTGTACACTCTTGAGCTTGGACTTTGGCTGCTGCTATTCTTATTGTTACTGCTGTGCTGGGTATTCTTAGCCTTGTTTTGTCCAAGGGAATTGTTATTTACACCGCGTTGATAGTTTCCTCTCGAACTGTGTTGATGGTTTACTGCACAAATTGCAATGAAACGATGACTCGTACATGAATTTAATTTAATTTAAGTTAAGAAGTAAAGCCACAGAGTAATGCCGAAAGTGTAGTTTCAAAGTTAAAAATACCTTGTCCGGTAGATTTATAATGTTTTCTCGGCGGTTGATGTTGATAGGACTGTTGATGGTCATACGTATGTCTGTCTTTGTTTCGAGTTTCTCCCTTTCCCCCAGTATTTGGCGAATTTCCACGGCTACATTCGGAATCCTGTAACATTCGAAAAGGAGAATAACGCGATGAGTAAAGAGTTGCATTGTCTAGGCAAAGGATGCGCAATCTCGTGTTCAATTTCGAATGTCTTACCGTGTCACTGGCAGGAGCAGAAAGAGTAGAAGCATCGGAACCGGTAGAACTGGAAAGAGAGTCCATTTCGCCAAGAGGTAGCGGGAATGTTTCCTTGATCCACTTGCGATAGTCTATCACTTCATCCGTTACTCGAATTATTCTTCCCAATATACTGCAAGAAAATTGAGTAGCAATTTGTTAAGACTCGTCGAGCATGTTGGTGATAGAAGGCAGTTTCCTCTTTTCTAAGTTCTCTACTTATACCGGGTGTTCTCAAACCTCTGACCCAGAGGAAAACCCTATGTTCATTAAAAAATTACGGACATAATGCAATTGATTTTTTGAAATCCGTTAAGAATATACGGAGAAATTAATTATTAAAAAGTAACTAATATTTCGAATTTATTCGGCATTGATGACGTTATATCAAGGCTCGTGAAGATGATGTTTATAATAACGATAGCAATTGCGATTATCTTCTATATGACGTCATCAATGCCGAATAAACTCAAAATATGAATTACTTTTGAATAATTAATTTCTCCGTAAATTCTTAACGGATTTCAATAAAATCAATTGCATTATGTTCGTAATTTTTTAATAAACCTAGGGTTTTCCTCTGGGTCAGAGGTTTGAGAATATCCCGTATAGTTCACAGGTACACAGTCGATAATTTCATTTGATTAGTCTAGTGGATGACAGAATCCAAACGTAGAAGGTTATTTATTAATTTCAATATAGCAGAGACTCACCTTACTTTATTGGCATCGTTAATCAAAATATTCAGAGGACTAACTGCTTGAGAAAGAACATAGTAAGCCCAGTCAAAGGCATCTTTCACATAGAGAGCGCCATAACTACTACGACCAATGTCGTTGCCAGGTGTGAGCGGATCTTCTATACAAAGAAGCGAAGGTCGGTGACCGTCTATCATGTCACGCTGAACCTGTAGAATTTATAGACATTGTAGAAGACAAAGATCCCGAAAACAAAGGAAATTTAGTTTCCTGAACATCCAAGCACGTTACCTCTTCTTTAGATATGTAAGTGCCACCATCTTTGACGCGTATCCCTGTTTTGACATAATTGAACTTTCTACCATACAGCTCCAGAAATTCAATCAACAAGACACCCAAATTGGCACTCGGAGAGAAAGCATTTTGTCTGGGGTGTAACTGCAACAGAAAATATGTATCATGAAGAAATACTTTCAGAGCGAGAAGACGCGCAGTTCCGTGTGTTTGGGATATATCATAGAAGCGTTAAGGTATTTACCTGCAAGAAGCTAATAGTCATGAGAATAAGACTATAAGAAGAAATACCACCGGTGAACACTTCATTAAGGTCTCTCTGTAATAGGAATTGTTTCAGTACCATGACCAGTTTGTCTAGTACTGGGTACCGACGCTTAAAAGATTTGATCAACTCTGCTGATTTAACGCCGTTGTTCATATTGAAACTGATGTCCACCTTGATATCAGTTTCCTTGTCAGTAAGCTTAACGATCGGTACACTGGCCTTGTCCAATACTTTAATAGACGACGGCTCAGCGATATTTTGATCCAAAAGAGCACGCTCGAGCGTACGCAAAGGAAGATCTATCCACATTCCTATTACGACTAGATCTATGTCACTGCAAGAAATTGTAAACGTTAGAGATAATTTCATCAGGATCGACGAGTTCTCTGCAGGAGAGATCAACGAATAAATCGTACCTGGTAGGCAGATAAAGCCCAGTACGGAAGCTTCCAAAAACTTCGACTTTAGATTTGGGCCAAAGATCGTAAATGACCTGTTCTATTCTTTTAACGACGCGGACGCGTAAAGTGTGTTCCTCGTTAGAAGGACACATGTAGGTGAAGAAGTCTTCGATTTCTTCGTGCAATCTAAATAGAGAGAAACGTAAGAAAAATGGTTTGCACGTTATTTCAGCTGCTGTAGCGACGTAACGGATTTGCACAGCTTATCTTTACATAGAAATTCAAATTTTTGTGGGTAATTATGCAAAGTAATGATGAATCAGGACATTCTTGTCTGTTGGCTTTTTATAGTACTCTGGAAATAGTTAGTCTGCTATTATGAAAATGTTATTAGTGATGTTAGTGACAGAGATTTTTATAAATTCTCAGTCCTCGAAGGCACTTAGAAGGAATCTTAAAAAAAATTGTATCATATCTTATGCTAGTTTCATTGTCACATTTGCATACTTCTTTATATGCAAAACTCGTAGGAGTATATGAATGAATCAGTGATCAGGAAGGTGGATATACGCGTGCTCCTTTCTACGTCTAATCAGAGAAAAGGAGAGATTTGGGGAATCCTTATAGTATATTTAAAAATACATTATATAATTGGTAAATTATACAATAAATTTAATCTTCCATAATATTTAGATTTGAGAAATAATGCACTATAAATACATTATTAGTTTGAAAACAATAAGGAGTCAATTTTGTTTCTATACAAAGAGCCGGCAAGATCAAGTTTAGCTAGTCAAGATACAACATCAACAAACAAGCAATGTCCAGAATAAATGTCACGAGAGATTGGACTGTACTACTTAAATATCGCTTATTAAATAAAACTAGTCATAACTCAAATAACGTCGCAGGCCAGAGTGAGAGCATTATTTCTGATTTTGCAAATGTTTATTATGTTTGCACAAAAAGTTTAAGTACTTGATAATTAATACAACTGATTGCTCTGCCGAATTATACAAATGACAGCAATTTGAAACTTTAAATACGCGTTTTCTAGCATTTTGAGTTGTTGTTGTTTTATTTAATAAGCAATATAATAAAATCATAACCATATACTACAAGGCAATTGTTGTTGTAGTTTATACTGTTTTAACGCAGCTTTGTCATTTGAGAGAATAAGAAATAATCATAATCAAACCATAAAAAATGAATAACATACCAAAGCGCATCGTCGAATAAAAGAATTTAATGTACACATCAGCCTCCTAATAATTTCGGCATCAGTAAATTTGAATAAAAGTTATCATCAACTCTCCCTAGTAGCCGTACATAAACCTTATACAATGTTCGCTGGAAACTTTCGAACGGAAGATGGCAAAGCAAAGAGTCGTACGATGGATGAACGGATGGTCATAGAAACGATTGTCCTTCCACAACAAAGACGAATGACCGTTATAAGACGCATCGATCTCTACCATTCAAACCCCAGAAGCAGGTGTCGTATCGCAGAGCAAACCCCATTCCGCAAAGGACGCAACGGACCGTATCGGACGAGCGCGATTTGTTGACATTCGCGGTGAGAAAAAATTGTTTGGCCTTGTTTGCGGATTCCAGCCAGTAGAATGGGAAAGGAGCGACAGTCCTTGAAGAGGCAACATGTGACACTCCTAACCTCTATCGACGGCGCCCCCATACGGCCGGTTGACAGTAAGCCCGGGCGTAAAGAAGATGAAGAAAAAAATGACCAAATAAAGGAGAATATCGACGGGGACTTACCCGACGACTCCCTTCGAGTAGTGCTTGTTGGGCGGGCGCCAGGGACAACCGCCGTACTCGCCGACGAAGGCATCGTAATTGTAGTTCATGCCGTAGGTGCTCGCGCGGTTATCGCCTTTCCTCCTCGACGGGTTATAATAGTTGTTGGAGGTGTTGTGCTGCAAGCGGCTGGCCGAGCGTTCGTCCCCGACGCGACTGTTCACTGAGTCCAGGGATATATAGTCCTGCTGGGCCTTGTTACCCATCATGTTCGAAGAATTGTCGTTCTTCAGCGTTAAGATATCGAGTCCCTTCTCGGCCTCCCAAATGTGTAACCACAAGTCCTTCGCGGGGCCGTACTGCTCCGGTTGGTACCAACCGATAGTCGGATCCATTAAACGCCTCGGGGCCACTTATCCCACGGCCAACGAATTCGACCCGCTGGTTCACAATTACGATCTCAGATGAATTTTCAGTTAAAAATTGCAGGATTAAACTCTAAAATCGTCGACACTATGAAAACCATGCATACAGGTTGCACCACTCGACCCACGATAGATGGCGCGCCGAAGATGCTAGAGTGATCTAGATATTTCGTTGGGGGTGCAAACCGTGGAATGTGAAATAACTGGATCGAGGGAGAAGTGGGATTTTATCGACTCTTCTTGATAGTTTGTCATCTTTTCGCGAATGAGTTTCAATTTGACGTACGAGCGGTGATTGAAACGAGCCTCGTTTTTACGAGAAAATTGAGACGTTGACGATCCAGTGACATGTGCGCGATTGGCACTCCTTGTTACGAATATTGAGAACTTCGCCTCGTCCGTTTTGAAATGCTATCGCCGCTATTTGAGTAAAGTCGGTCAAATGGACAAAGGTTTTATATTTGGCATCTTCGAGGAATCTCGGTTTTTAAAATGCGAGCAGTGTGTGCTATTCGGGGAACCCTTCGTAGAAAAAGCTCAATCTGTACTCGTTTACTAGTGTTCGTGTCATCGTTTCCGCGCGCATACGCACGATACGCCTGCACCTGTTTATCGATCTCGAATCGATAGGTCGATTAAACAAACGCAGTTTAAACACAGAGAACACGAGTAACGATAATAATATAATTTAGGATTCAAATATTAACAACCTATTTGGTCACATTAAATGGAAGAGATAGCTTATAAGAGCATCCATGTACATTTTCATCGTAAAACGATATTATAGAGATATAAAATTTACTTCATTGCCATTGATTATTACCCTGCTTGTGTATAGAGTAAGATAATTATGTAATAGTATTTTAAGAACAATATACCTATCGCCTGGCAATGCGCGAGATCGAATTCTGTAAAAATCCGTAAATTCGTGAATCTTTATTTAATTGATTAAAGCTCTAGAATTTCCTCATTGAAACGTATGATATTTAGTATCATATTGTTACTCTTAATACATAACGATAATAAGAAATTGTATTGGTCGATATATCTATAATCGTCTAACTCGTAGAGAAATATACGTATGGCAAGCGCTATTAATAAAGTAAACAGAAATAGATTCCTACGTCAATTAACGAGGAGAGATATTGGAGTTAAATTCGTGCCTCTTTCAAGTTACGAAATATGTCTAATCATAACGATATCGAAGCAAAAGTTCTCACATTGTTTCACCAGGATAAGTGGCAGGAGATAATTGAATTAAAGGACGCGGAAGATAATTTCGAGAAGCTTAAGCTTCTTTGGGTTTGGCCTGGGTTTAGCGATTTAAGTTGGATAAAGGATGCATTAGAGAAAAGGAATTGCAAAGGAATCGTGAGCATTGGCTGTGGCAGTGGCTTGTTGGAATGGTTGATTCAACGGCAATCTGGTAAGAATTCGTAGAAACACTTATCAGATGCGATAATTGTAACTTTGAATGATACGTTTTGTCGTGTTCGCTTAATTTCTTAATATTCGTTGAAGGTTTGGATGTGATAGGAGTCGAAGTGGATCGTCTGTGGTGGCAGAGCAAGTATTCTCCTCCTGTATTTTTAAAGAACGTCGTTTTCATTGACGATGAAAACAATAACTTTGAAATACCGCAGGACTATGCCCTGTTATTTTGTTATTTCAATAACGGCACGGCATTCTTCGATTACATGAGAAACTATCGTGGAAACGTCGTTTTGGTCATAGGACCTGGCGATGGTAGAGGATCTTCTACAGATCCTACGCCGTTTGATGGCAAATTTAACCATCTTGGATGGCGGCTTGCTACATCAAAGGAAATTAGGAACACCAAAGATTACGTATCCGTGCACGTCAGATAATAACGAATTTATATATTTAATAACGAATTTTCATATAAACTTTGAATAACAAATAACAAAGTCCTAAGGTGAAATAGCGCGTACGTAAGTTGTACGTAAGTTGTAAATCGATATTCCTTTTAAAAATTTGTATAAACTAGCGCATCAATCGACAGTTGATTCAGATACTGAATTAACTATTGACGATCAGTTCCCTTAGAGATTTGTATAGAACTCGGATAAAGTTTCAGATTTTACCATTATCCGTTATAAGAGCATCTTGCTGAGATCTCGATGATTGTTGTTCATGCTTGGCCATGTGTGTTAAGAGATTTTGTTTTTTCACGGACTTATACGAGCAATACTGGCAGGAGAACATAAGTCCGTGATCCAGACCTGTAAATAAATGTTTTTTTTTTTGTAGAATTCTTCTTACATTTGACTTTATAGAACCAATAATTACGTATAAAAGACACAAATCTACGAATTACCCGGATGTTTATTTTTAAGATGTACTTTATAGGTGGATGACTGGATGCAGGCGTAGCTGCAGTGCGGGCAGTTGTAGGGTTTCAAACCTAAGTGCCTCAACTTGTGTCTCCTTAAAGAATTGTGATCACCAGTCGAATAGGAACATTGCTCGCAAGAAAATGGTTTTTCTCCTGATAAGTCGATCCAGAAATCGATAAACGTTAGAAGTTATTTTACCATGATGCGTAATATAAATATGTCTTTGTATTTACCCGTATGACGCCTCAAGTGAAGTTTGAGGGCACTTCTCGTAGAAGCCATGTACACGCAATAATTACACTTGAAGGGTCTGCAATCTTTATGCACCGAATTTGTATGCAAGTTTAATAATCTCGCATTCGTGAAGACCCTCTGACACTTGTCGCATTGCAACGGTTCCTTGTCTTTGGCTCTGTGCAGTGCTCTATGATTTCTTAGTTGTTTCGTCGTCTTGAAGCCTGTATTAATTGTATTACACGAACATAAATATAATAAAATGTATCATGAGGTGACTTTAAATGTAGCGTTATCACACAAACAGGGAGCGTACCTTTCCCGCAATCGTTGCACAAGTGCGGTCTATCGTGCCCATGGATTCCGCGGTGCTGATTGATCAAATTGCTTAAACTGATAAGCGATATATCATTGTAGACAAAGGATTGTCACATGGACAGATGCCGGTTTTGCCGTGTAGATTGTACTTTCTCCTTACCTTGGCGTTTTGTAGCTACACTGGTCGCAGGCATGTAGTTCCATATCGATGATGTGAGACCTCCACAAATGGCCAGCTATGTTATTCCAATTATCGGACTTAAATTCTAAGCACTCCGGACATTGGTAATTGATTTTATTCTTATCTTCCATAGGTGCGTGACACTTTTGGTGATACACTGCGTTTTCCTGAGCCAGCATTCGTATACTGCAAGTTTCCACGCTGCATCTAGGTACATTTCAACAAAACGTTTTAGAAATTGAAGGAAAGAATACTTGGTTCTACTTGACAGGGAATTTCAATTCAAAAGCAGTTCAATTTATCAACATTTATACGTATTCTTACTTATGTCCGAGTTGCTTCAATTCAGTAGAACTTCGTTTTCTGGACTCTGTTCTACAGCCCTTTGGTCTGCCCTTTCTTTTAGGTTTTGCACTTTTACTTTTGGGTTTCACCTCGTTTTCACAGAGTTCACCGATGAAAGTGTTTTCAATACTGAGCGTTGTATCAAGGGCCGTACAATTTAGCGCCTGGCCTTCTCGAAGACTATTTTTCTTTTCGAGTTCAGATTCCTCATTGCAATTCGATAATTTAGTACTCCTTTCACTGTGTTTCATACTTTCTAATAGATTAGCATTTCTCACTGAAGAGGTGTTTTTCAATTTCGGGTCTTTGGCATTTGTCATGTGGCTTGTATTTTCGGTAGGAAAATTGTCATCGTTAAATTGTATACCGTCTAATTTCTCGGCTTCGGTATTATTCGACATTATCATGGGAATATTATCCATGCTCTGCAGATACTGGACTTCGTTATGGATCATTAAATCACTGTCCAACGTCTGCACGCTACCGGGACTTGCATTATTCATTCCGCTAGCGTAATGAGAGTTCGATTGAGTTATACTTTCCACGTTGCATTGGAAATCTGTCGCGGTGGCATCCGTCGTTATTTGTTTGCATTCCTTATTGCCACTTTCGATTTTTGCAAGTTGTACTGTTCGAGAAAAGAGTTTAGGATCGATGTTCTCGTCAACGGGGCTTTCTTCCTGGCAGAGTTTCTGAATCATTATCTCAGCCTCGCTCTGATGTACCTGAATAGATTAATGAAGAAAAATGATTCGCAGATTTCTTGATGAACGCTGCATCATTCGCTGTATACATACCTGATGATCATGCACAATGTGCGAGAGCAGCGAAGTTCTAGAATGAAAAGTGTTCGTGCAGCCGGGACATTTTAAAATAGGTTGCTCATTTTGTAACACGACGTTCGAGTGATTTTTCGCAACGTGATCCACCATTTGTTTATTATTCAAACACATGTAAGGGCATTTCTTGCATTTGTAGTACTGAAGATCGTCTATATGTTTTTCGAGAAGCTGCAAAGGCGTTTACAAAGAAGTAATTCTCACGATCAACGAGAATTAATATCGCGTTCGCGGTGTGTTTTACTAATTACCAATTCAGAGGTTTCCATTTTTTCATTTTCAGGCTGATCCGATAATTTTAATCTGTAAGGTGCATTCACCGCGATATCCGTGTAATGTAAGTGTTCGAGTTTAGCACCTTTATCTGCCGTATCCTGAAAAGTGAGAATAAATGTATCGAGGGGTGCGGTTCCTCTCAATACGCTTTCTTTACAGGGATTACAATGGGTTCGGATAGTTGTTCTCGATAGCTTAATAATCTCTCTTGAATCTTACCTGACCAGAGTTCAGCTGCAAGTGGGGATCGTTCATTTCACTGTGGTTGTAAGTTTTCTTCGTGTCGCCAGTAGTTTCGTTCGAGACGAGTTCTTTGTTTATCGCCTTCAGCACGGAGTCGATCTGACTGCTGCTGATAGTAGGGAATTCCTCAGTTTTCAAGAAAAATTCATCCTTCGTCTCGTAGGGATTCGACGCGTTGGAATGCATGATCTTCGATTCGTCGATGATGATTTCGTTCGTTTTGGAAGGCGGTGCGTGTAAGATTGTCGATATCACTTGTCTTTCGACCTTTACGCTTTCAGCATTCGGAGGTACCGGTCTGTTTGATCCTTGCGGGAAGCTTTGCTTGCATTTCGCATTGGGTTTCTTGGCGGGAGACAACAATTGTTCCATAATGACAACGGGTTTCAGAGATTTAGATTTTTGGAATGACACGGTGGTTTTATTGGCTACCGAGGTCGCAGAGGCGGTTAAATCGAGTTTCGGTACGAGTATTCTGAGTTCTTTGTTCAAATTGAATACATCGGTTGTCGTACAATTTTGCGTTGGAACCGAATTCGCGTTCGTATTCGACGTTTTTAGATTTGCTATCGTTGGAATTCGGTCGATACCGTTCGAAACGGCGATCGTGGATACGGATGAGTCGTTGTGGTCGACTAAATTTATCATTCCAGCATTGTTCACGTCGTTTGCAATTCCTTTAACGAAGGGAGTCTCTTGAAGAGGTCCTTGCGAAGATTGCCATAGTATTTTATCGTTAATTTGTGCCGCTGCAACGGTGTTCGAAGCGTCGACATTTTTACTTTGAACCAATATATACTGCGTCGCGTTAATTTTCGTTGAAAGTTTCATGCGTTTCGCGCTCCCTGGGTTCGAAATGATATCCGAAACCTTCGTATTATCGGAATAACGATCAAAATCCTCCGCGAGCGTGTTATTGTAATTAGCAGGAACTAATTGATTCATCCCCGACGTTAGGGCAATAAAATTTGGTTCGCTCTTAATTATAATGCCCTGATTTAGACAATTTGTTTTTGGTGCAATAGCCACTGGACGCATCGGTGTCGCGCTTCTCGGTCGTTTTTGCCTGGTACCGCTTTTTCTCGGTGCTTTCTTTTTCTCTTTTCTGCTGTTTGCAGCGGCGGAAAGCATCGTTGCGTTGTGGTCTCCTATTTCTTATGTAGACGTGCAATTGCGAGATCTGCTCGTTTCTGAAATAAATGGAAATAAAAAAGTTAGGTAACAGTGCTGAACAAATTCACGAGGATTATATTTTCTTTATTACGGGGTGTGAAACTCAGTAAAACAATATCAACATATCTAACGACATCCTTTTAAATGTTCTATAATATTCCTAAAGGAATTGCTAATAATTATGCGAATGCGATTAAAACATAAACCTTCTCGGCAAAAATTAACTTGTGACCGGCAGGATTGACGTTCAAATTTGGCGCGGTTCTTGAGCGAATTTCAACGGAATCAACACAGATGGAGACACCTGAAAGTTCCGATCAAGTGGCTCGGCATTTTATACTTGAATTTCAGGACACTGTCATTCCCATTTTTCAATGATAAAATTGTCTGTTCCTTCGTTCCCACATTTCTGTCAGGCCAGTAAGACGATGGAAAAGAAAAATATCAATAGTGTATCCAGTATCATTGCCTTTTTCGGCCTGTGAGGAGGCTACTCCCCCTGCCACAGATTTAGCTGAACTGTAAACCGACTCGCGATACTCGTGACGGTAAAAGTAATGTTTTAAATTTCTACGATATTTACCTGAAGTAATTTACAACGCTGCCTCTCGCCTATTGTCACGAAACACTACGGAAAGTAGTATATTTATCACGCTTCGATCGCCATATTGAAGTTCTAGAGGCCTACATATGCTTCATATACCAGTGTGGGGGGAGGGGGTTATGGCGGGTTAAAATGAAACGTGCACTTTTGCTAATGCATCGCCATAAAATTTTTTCTTGATACTACACCAAACGTCAAAATTATACGACTTTGATTTGAAAGTATGCACAAATCAGATATATATGTACTCTGAAATACAAATAAATCTCCGTTGGAAGCTTTGAACGTACAGAAAATAATGTAGGATGTATGTCCAACTTTCTGGAGAAACTGATTACGTATACGTATGCTTATGCATGATCGCATTTCTTTATGAAATTTAAATCCCGGAAGCATGTGCAGTCTTCAGCTTTGATAGTTGTACGAGTCCTCTTCAACGAGTTCATAATGTTTATTTAATAGAAATACGGGTATGGTCATTTTATTTATAAAAATACGCATTATTTAAGGCACAGCATCTTCAAATCCTTAACAAATATCTATAAATATATAAAATATAGTTTGTGTACGCGGAACAAATAAGGCATCCCCGTTAAAAATTTCCGATAGAAAATGATTCAAAAATACCAGAGTGCAAAATCAATCACATTTCTTATAATTTTCATATTAAATACCATAGAAACTTATACAGATAATATGTCGATCTTATTGTTTTTTATGATATTCAATCGGAAAATTATAAGAAACGATAAAGCTTCTCACTCTATGGCATTTTTGAATCATTTTCAACCGGATATTTTTAGCAGTGATTAGAGAGATGGGATTACTCTCCATTTTTAAGTCTACGCTCTACTTTTCACTTAAACGTTAATATCCTGCATAGCGAAGTGAATATCATCCGACGAAACGTTTAATAATATCCTTTGATATATATCATTCCTCGAGTGTTCGCATATTAACAGTCTACTCGAACCGAGTCTTCCGCATATGTCTAGTACTTGCGTCATCGCGGGAACCTTTACGCCTGTAAGAATCACATTTCACGTCATATTTATTGAAATCGTTAAAGACGAAAATAATTATTGTAAAGTCTCGGAAACGAATGCGAACCTTCGAGGGAGCACAAGCTTTCCAGCTGTCTATATACATTCTTCAAACATGCTTCCTCCACTCCAGTTCGAGAAATTTCCGCGCAGACGGCTTGCAAAAATATCCGCTCCACTTCCGAACAGTGCTTAATCGCTTGCACCTTGGCGCTTGCAATCATTTCCGTTAAAGCTTGATTAACGTGAGACATCGTGACGATTTCTTCGTCGTGGAACTCTGCGATTTCCGTGGCACGTCGGCAAATGTCCAAGGCGCGTCTGGCATCACCGGATACCGCTGCTACTTTTCTATGGAAACAATCGAAGTTCAGTCATGAACTCGTGTTCGACAATACACGTTTAGTTTCTTCGGCGCGGAAGACTCAACTCACCTCGCTACCAATTGCACGGCTTCACCTTTGAATGCATTGGAGTCTTTCAGTCTTGTGATTACTATTTCCTGCAATTGTTTGTGGTTGTAGGGCTGAAAGGTCAATCGCGTAAGTCCCAATCGCGATGTTACACGCCCCATTAAAACCCTCTCTGGTAGATCCATGGTATTGGCTATAGTTATAACTACGAGTTGAGCCGACGCTTTCGTGGGCCAGTCCAGAAGATTGTACACTACGTCCTGCCGTTTGTTGCAAATGACGTCGAGCTGCGATTCGATGAAATTTAGTTAAAAATGAACTCCGCGCTCCGAATAATAGTACCGGTATTTTAATCGCTTCGCGCACCTCGTCAACGAGTAATAAAGTCATTCGTCTTCCTGGCGCTGGTCTCGTAAATCTTTTCTCCAGCAATTGATGCGCCTGTTCCCACGTAGCGGTTTTATGCGCGAGTTGCTTCAATATTTGAACGTACGCTTGCCGCGGCTCGGTCAATTTCATGCCGTTGATCTCGATGTACTCGAAATCCTCCAGATCTCCCTTAGACACCGTCTTTTTTAAACACCGGACTACTTCGTTTACTGTCGCAGTTTTACCAGTTCCGGGGACACCGCTTATGTAGATGCATCTGTAACGAGAACCGAATCGTATCACCAGTGGAAAGAAAAATGTCGTAAAAGTTTAATTGCCGTATTGCTTGAGATTGAACTTATTGCCTGAAATAACGTCACTCACCCGCCGCTGTTGCCGATCAGCTTTCCCTCTAAGAATGTGTAGATATTGTTGAACTCTTCCTCTCTGCACGGTAACGACTTCGGCACGGCACTGACGTGCAATCGAACTCTGGCCTCTTGCAAAGGAGTAGAAGGTTTCATGATACCAGCATTCCTTTGACGCATAGATGGAGTTAAACAGCCATTTCTGATCGCTTTAGGAGTCCGCAACAAAGCGGAGGAACGTTCACTTTCTTTCAACGGCGTTACCGCGTCGTTTTTATCCTCCCTAACAGCGCGCTTGCGACTCGGAGTTGACACGCAATCCGTAGCTACTTTTCTACTCTTTCTAGGACTCTTTCGAATCTTCGCCGTACAGGAGTCGTCGGAATCAGAATCGTGCTCGTCAATTCGACGTAAGTTTTGTACATTCTCCGCTCTTTCATTCCTTCTCGCATTCTTTCGAGGTGTACTTTTCGGCGTTGTAGTCACGGCCATGCTCTTCCTCGCCGTAGAATTTCTTTTAGGAGTCTCCCTTTTGTTGCTCTTTGGAGTTACTGCTTCACTTAGTCGCGTACATTTGAAAGCGCATGCTTTCGGTGTTGTCAGCGAATCTGCAGTGACGATCGAATTTTCATTGTCATCGGAGATATGAATCGTTTCTATCGCCGAGTGTTTGCGCGTTTCACTATTTCGAGTGGCCTGGTTATCGTAGAAATCGATGTACTTCTTATTTGGCGAACGGATCCTGGTAGATCTCCGTAATTGAACATTTGCGGAGCTACTGCTCGTGCTGCGCGAAGAGTCCTCGCTATCTTCTTCGTAATTCGAAGAATCCTTCGTGTCATGCTTTCCTCTATGTGCGGTCGCTGTTTTGCAACGAGTTCTCAAGGAAGTTCTTGCCGAATTGTACAAGTTGTTCCTGCCGTGACTCTCGCAATCGGTGTCCGAATCGATTTTGTAATTGCTCTGCTCAGTCGATCGTCTAAGTTTGATCTTGAGCGACGCTTCCTCTCGTTTTTGGGCTATTTGTTTGTGCAACAGATCGTGGAGCATCTCTTTTTTGCTTTCACTGTTCAAGCTGTTGGATAGATTTCGTCGCGCCCCTCTCGATGAGTCGTTTCGAGTATCATTAGAATCGTTTTTCAAAGCTTTTGCTTCAATCTTTCTCGGGGTAGTCAAAAGCTCCAGTTCCTCCCGATTCGATTTAGCTACAGCGACGACTTTTCCATCGTTTTTCTTTATTTTGACGATCTCTCGGTCCCCGTCGCTATCTGATTCGAGGATATTGGATATGTCGGCCTCCGTGCATTTATTCAATCTTCTCTTCGTTATACTTATCGGTGTCTTTAAGATCAGAGCTTGTCCTTTGTTTTCGATAAACGTGTACGCGGAGAGTGGACCTGCCATAAAAGTTGCAGAACTCGAGTGAGGCTGAGGTTCGTTAATGAGCGTTAGTTTTTCATAGGATTTCGATCTTAACACATTCACTGCCGATTCACTGTCGTGGGCAATGATACCGTCTTACCTAAACGCGGGAGCCGCGTTGCCGGCAGTGAAAGTGTTAAGTATCTGTTTTACAACTAGAATATGTAGAGAATACCACCGTTTCGAAACTCTCTGCTAATTTAATGGTTCTTGTGAATGAAATCAACTTACCTTGGTATAGAATTTCTGGTGAAATGCTACGGCTCCTTGGTTCTAAACTTTCTTCGCTGGTACTTCTTGTCTTACGCTTCCCAATTGACATATTGGAAAAAGCTTTTTCTGGCGTGGGTTTAACGATTTCATTGCCGTCGTTAGACAGCCTGTTCTTTGATTGCTCCGTCACTGACGAACGATCGTTCTTACTTTGCAGCAGGTTTGCGTTATTACTTTTCAACGGGGTTCCACCTTTCGGTAATTTAGAGTGCATATATTCCGATGAGTTTTCCAGGATACATTTTTTATTTTCTTTCGATTTCATCCTTGAATTCTCGCTCGGTGTATCTCCATTGAAGCGTTTAGCATGCGTTATTTTCCTGGGCGTCGAATCCCAAATCATGTTAGAATCAGAATCAACGGAAAATGAATTGGGATTGTTTTCATCTCCTTTTGCGATCTCGTAATAGTCTGACGTGGATGAAGTCTCGCAACTGGTAGAGATTTCTTCAGCGATATTTACAGGTTCGAGAACAAATTTTCGTTGCTTCTTTATCAGCTTATATCTGCAGAAATAAGTTGGTCTTTTTTTTGGAACCCTTCTTAATACTTCCTGTGGGCTTTCATCTTCTCGCCCATAAATCAACTGTAAAAGTAGTGTAAACTTGTACAATATAGTCCTTTTTATTATAATTACTATTTTTTTTTTAATCGGGAAAGTATTTTTTTTACAAAAGAAACAACAATTAAATGTTTTTAATCTTTCGTTCGGTTCAATTGAGGTAGGAAAAATATGAGGGGCTGAGATTCATAGTGATGTAAGTCAGATTATCCAGATTTTCCAAAGCAACTGCTTCGTCGTCCCAAACATACATAAGCCCTTTTCTAAGATTACAGTTTCTGAGGCGTATTACCGTCGGAATATGTACTGCTATAATTTGGGCGTATGATGTAGCTAACAAGAAAGGGGTTACATGTATATTTTGGGACGACAAAGCGGTTGCCTTGGAAAATCTGGATAATCTGACTTACACCACTATGAATCTCAGCCCCTCATATGATTCAGGTAAGAGAATAATGAAACAATGTATAATACGTTATAATCGTGTTAGATTTTAAGTGGGAACAATATTTATCATCCAAGTTATTGTGCATTTTTATAAAGTTGCACGATATTATCAATGTCTAGTCAAGACTGATCAATGCATTTTCGTTTAATAATGATCATTCCACGCACAAATGGAAGATAGTTCTTTAAGTTTCAGTGATATTGCCAATTAATAATGTAATAACAAAAGCGTCAAAAAATAGGCAAACAATCGAAATTACGTTGGCCTTTTCAATTACTAAATAATTGTACAGGCACATTGTAGATATTTTTCTGTTTTGTATTATTGCAATCCACTGACATCCTAAATTACATCAGTCCAGAGGCAGAAATAAAGTTTCAGTAAGTATAACTTCTTCCAAAGGGTCTCTAATTTATTCCTAGACGTTTTGTTAAAATAGTATTTCTCTCTAGCATTTTATTTTTAAATGTATATAAATTAAAATTTTTTCATACTGTGCATTTGCCGAAGATGGTTTCGATACTAATATTACTATCATATTTCCTGTGTTCCTCTACCACTTCTCTTTGATGGTCCAAATGATTAGTATTAATGTTCTTTGGCAAATTTTGTGGCCTCGAATACCATTGGACATTTGCTCTGTACTTGTCACCTTTGTCTGTATGAATAGAAAGAATTAAATCAGTCAGGATTGTTATTCCAAGTAATGAAAAAGTCTCTGAATTACTTCAATTTTCAGTTGCAAATGACTGACCGTATTCAAATAAATGATCTATCCTCGCGACGTCACATCCTTCCAATGTGTCTGGTTCATTCGCATCTGCGTTTGATACTAATACGTAATCTCCGATGAATGCATTGATTTCTCCAAATTTAAAACCTCTGAAAATTGTAGAACGCTAATAATTTAATTGCGCTTATAAGTAACGTGATTCGTAGAAAGAATTTTAGAGCGAATAACGTCTGTCTTTGGAAAATTAATCGGCAGCAATTGTAATTAATTACGATTGATGCGTTAAACTATTTTATTTACTTACTCGTAAGATGAACGTGATTTGTTAATTGGATTAATTGCTTTCAAAAGGATTTTGTCGCCTAACCACTGAACGGTAGGATAATGCAATCCGCTTCGTCTTCTACTCATTGCAGCAATTTAATTTATAACGAACAAAGAATTAATGTTATACGGAACTGAATACTGCTCATTACAAGTAAAAATTAATTTAACATTCTTAATAGAATAGAATAATCGTCAAATAAACGTTACATAAAACGAGACTACTTAGCTGTCAACAATATTTATACACGGAGTAGGTTTAGCGGGAAATTAATAAAACCTATGATTAAAATTCATGTAGATGGACTACCATAGAATAATTGACGAGCGCTGATGCTAAGTACTGTCTCCATGAATCAGAACAGCGATCAACGAGCGAATAGGATTTCCGATCCAATATGCGTCATCTATTCCCTCATTGGTTGCTTTAAAATGCTAGAGTCAATTGGTGGAATCAGATTCTCGTCTTCCCATTGGCTTTGGCGACGCTTGCATCTGAAACGAGCTTAAGAGAGCCGCCGAGTGATGTCGCCATCGAGTGCTTCCCAAAATGGCGCCGTGAAAAGACTTGTCGCTATTGTCGCGTTCAAAGTTTTATTTCGTTTTAATTATCATAGTAATCTCCTGCGGCGAAACAATTACAATAAGGTAAGTTAGGTATCAAGTATTTATGATTTATTTCAAGTCATCGGCGACAAAACGATTTATAAGTCGTACTGGAGCAAATGAGGTAGCGCGGACGTGCAGGAGGGTCGGAGGGCGGAACATCGAATACGTTTTTTCGGTAACAGAAGCGAATAAAAGAAATTACATATTATACACATATACGCTTATTTCGCACGAAAGACGTAAATGCATTTATGTATGGATAACCGAAAGAAAAAGAGTTACAAGGGAATTAGCGCAGTTCGTATTTCGTGGCGCTGTGCGGTGCACAACATGGCGACGCCACAGTAAGCGCGGGAGGCGGGTTTGTTTTGCTCTCGGAAGGTTTTGATGTCTTGTGTTAGTTCGTCACTTAAAAGTTCTCTCCGAAGCATCATTCTCGCGTGATATTCGTCAGCTGCCTTTGGAGCAATGCAGGTATTCGCGAATTTGCTCTCGATGATCATACCTCGTGTACCTACGCCGAGCGTTCGAGAATGGGCTTGGCGAGAAGTGGGTTCTTCGAGATCGCGATCGATACGCCTTATTTTGGGATGAGTGGGCATGTGGGATTGGATTTTCCTCTGGTCCAGGACGCTTTTCGGCAATTCGAAGTGTATTCGGCAAGGTGGGGTTCGAGTTATCGTTAATTTCGAACGGTTTTTTGGAGTTACAATATATATAGATATATCAATGCATTCCGGCATTGAAGTACCGGATGTGCCCGTAGTAGCAAAAAATGGCCGCCGTGATTTCCGCAACATTTTTTGGCGGTGAAAAGTTCGTTTCGCATACGTCTTCTTCGTCAATTTTTCCACGGCGCACGGCTAATTCTAGCGTCGAATTGTTCGACAACGATGCCTCTAGTCCTTCGATCTCGCAGTAGGTTACGGATGTTTTCATGCGATCGCTCTTCCAATTTTTAGGGAAGTTTTCGTACGACGCGCAATAATCGTTTTACCGCAGGAATGGATTAGCGACTTTCTTTAACTACGGAGCACCAGATAGCGATGAATTTTATTGGCACTTTTCGTTGACAAGTTTTCATTAATCTGCTTTTCAAGATGAATAATTGGACCGTGTTATGCAATAACGGATTAAGCGTTATGGAATACAATGACGCTTAATCCGCGTTTGCATAACGCGGTCCAATTAGAATTCTTAAATCTTCGTGGCATTTGTTTCTTTGGTAGGTACCACCACTAAAGTGCCGTCAATAAACCTTGAAAACGGTCTCGCATTGCTAATTGTTAGTTCATTTTTAAGTAATTAGTAAATATATCGCTCTTTCGTATTCCCCATTTTGTCCCTTGTATTCATTGACCTCACTACCCAATGTGAAGTTGTAGTCGGTTCTTCATATGCATTCAAAAGGTATCAGATGAGTTGACTTGTTTAAGAGTTTGGCAGTATTATATATAATAATAGATACGGTAAATTGAGTTGTTATGATTACAGGTAATTATACAGAGCTCACTTGCTTTCTTCAAGTTTGAGAAACATCATTTAAGTCAAGTCCTGGGACTGCTGCATTGGAATTCTTTTGCGATCTTCACATGACTCAGACTCTATGATAACGAGATACTGGTGAGCAACAGTCATTACATTTTTTTGAACTGATTTCTTATAAAAGATCGAGTACCAGATTGAGAAGTTGATTCAGCTCTAATGGTGCAAAAGATTTAATGTATCAATGCCTATTTCACTGTCCATTTATTTCTTTGGTTTACTTGTCTATTACCTAATATCATTAGTATTGCAGGTCGATGTTTGATTTGTAATTGGTCATATCAGTCCATTTGATGTAGCTTTTTCTATTTATTTGCCTGCCGTTTTTGGTTGCTGGTTCATATTTTGTTCTTAAAGGATATCAGGATGCGCATTCTGAAAATCAGTGAAACGCTTCTTTCTTTATCTTTGATTTTATTTAATTTAGTAATGTTGTACAGTGAAATATGGTATCCTTCCTTCAAAAGTATTTGAAATTCTTTAAAAACGTTCGAAAATTTTGGAAAAATCCAATGACTTGGGAAACTCTATACATTACATATACATGGTTGTAATTTAGAAACTATATATCGGGTGCGTCACACAATACACGCCAGCGTAGCGGGTTGCATATCGGTTGACGCATCCGATCCGCTGCAGGGGCAGGCGCCTGTGTACGGCGCCAGGCGGATAACCGATATGCAACCCGCTACGCTGGCGTGTATTGCGTGACGCACCCTGTATAGGACACGTAGGGCTAATTCTATCAAGGTTGATAAAGTTAACGCTGATTTAGCTCTGTAGTTTTTATGTATTTGAAATTGGATTAACTAGTCGATTTCTATGGATTTACCCTACAAAGCCCTTGTGAGGATAGTAAAACGTAAGAGAATACGGTGTAGTAGATCCTGGACTGTGCTCCAGTGGTATTTTCTCCTACAATTCAGATTGTACTGAGCTGTACAGACTACCAGTTAAAAGCTCACAGCTCAGAGTCTATTACGGTACTTCCTTATGTTACCCATCCTCGCAAGAATTTATGCTGCAGTAGATTGTACAAAGTTGGTTACAGAACCTGAGCTCATTTCATGATTGATTTCTATGGATGGCGTGCCATCCGCTCTGCAGAGTGCCTCGTAATCTATTTCAGATAATATCCCTAGGTTTCTATATTATTCAATTATGTGTACAGATTGTAAAACAGTCTTCCTAGATAGCGTTGATAATTTTCCTCGCGTTTGCGGCAATAACTAACGACTTCTAGCATTAGTAACATTCTTTTCTTTGCTGAGAAAATGAAAGCATTTGCTTTACCGGCTTCTTCATGAGCACTTTATTATTATCCATTCAATTTGAACTGCCTTATTGGCATGTGCCAACGTTTACCACCCGCTGTAGACTTTATCCCGTGTACAATATCCATTTGTATTGTATACACGTACGCGGGTGTGCGGGCGGGCACAGTATGCACTGCAGCGTGAATCACGGCGGTTCCACATTAAACCCTCGGGAAGCTAAAGTGGACTTTCAGTAATACGGTCAAATCTCCTCGGGATTTGTGCTGAAAATGCAAATACGAACCGTTGAAACTTTAAATTAATTGTTGGCCCAATATTCCCGTCAAGCTTGTATATGCTAATTGGGGTTGGGTATTTTCTTTATATATGCTCAGTTCTAGACTTTATTTTGAGAATCGTCCAATTTATTCGTCGCTTATATACATCACGCAGTTCTTTTTTATATCGACCGATCCAGTCAGATCGATTGACGTGATGTCAGAGTTAAATTAATCTCTGCTCGCAGCCCTGGCGAAAATAAAGCGCGCGCTTTAAGTAGGTATACACGAAGAATTCGGGAAATGTTTGAACACCTCATATTTCAAAATACGCTTTTAAGCATGAAATTGTACACTTAATGCACGCTACCTAGTTTAGCGTTCTTTCACGCTTCTTTGTAAAGGTTTAGAGATCCCAGAAAATAGAAGGGTGGGTATTATTTGGGGTTCGGCGATTGGTCATTTGGTGCAAAGATGAGGCGAGCTCTGAGGTGGGGGTTTCTTCAGGTATAAAAGGAGCTCATCCAAGGAACAATAGTGACATTCATTTTTCACTCCTCGGTGAGAAATCCTCGTATTTCGCGTGACATGGTATATTAGTAGGGTAGGCGTACCAGTTATAGCCAGTTTAAGGATTTAAAAAAATTTCATGCCTTGTATTTTGTAAAGAATTGACATCTCATTACGTTCTATGATGCTAAATAATAGATTGTATAGTTTTTTGCAGCAATTCGTGAAAGAAAATATGTATAACGATATTTCCGTAAAATGAAAAAAAAAGCATAAAAAGGAAAAATTACCGGTTTTCCTATTATAGCCACTTCATCACCATTAACAGCCAGAGGTGTATGTACTTGTGTCACATCAGGCTAGACTGTTTGATCAGCGATTTTAAACCTTAAGGAGAGGCAATTTAAAGCACATATCTTAGTTATAAGACAAAAACCTGGGAAGTGGCTATAACTGAAACAGTGGCTATAACTGGTACGCCTACCCTACACACTATACATGTTCCAAAATACACTCCCTCTCTCTCTGAGTTAGAAATTATGTACACCGTGCACGCGCGCTCGGTGTACATTTCCGAAACGCCCCGATCTAGTACTTCTAACACACTTATAGTGCTCGTTTTATTTTCGCCAGGGAGGGTCGTCAACTTGTCGTTACGAAGCGCTTTTCGTGCGGTATGAATTGTGTATGACACGAGAGTTACATTCGCGTTACTCAACAAGCCACGAGCTAAAGTTTCCGAGAGGTTTATTAAACTTTGTTGGATCTCATTATGTGCTTAAGCGGTGTGGCGCTTTAGTTTGAAGTATATGTACAGGAGGGAAGTACGCGGCCGAATCTCTCAACGAGAGTTAATGGGTGTTTAGGCGAATTAGAAACGTAATTTCCTGGGAATATATTAAATAGCATTCCTCTTGTGGATTTTATTTAAATGCTGCATTTAATCATTTCTCTGTGCATCCATAGATGAGACTTATCACTAGAAATCAGAGCTTTACGGTCGTCGACATAACTTTTTTCACTTGATTCAAGTTCTATTTAATTTTAACAGTACATAAGAAAACGTAATTCAGATAGACAGATTTCCTAACTGTAAGTGGCAGTGTGTAACGGATAAAGTTTCTCAGAAAAAGTGTTGCTTTTTACCGGTGTACAAGCAACGGAATGGCATTCGCGCTCCGATTTCAGGATAGATTTTACCACTTCTCCTTTTCAGTGTAGAGGGTTCTCAGGAATTGACCGAGGGAATTGTTGGAATGGGGTCACGAAATAGTTTGCATTTTCATCCGTCCAATCGTGACAATGACGCGCCGCTTTCTGTTGAACTCCAACCGAATCCACGACGAATTTCCAAAAGATATAATTGAAAATCGGGGGTTGGGAAAATAATAGCTTCACTCTCCGGCTTTTAAAGCTCTTCTTCGAATTAAATTGAGAGGGTGGTGCAAGCAATTTGAACGTTCAAGAAGTCATTTGTAGAGTGCTCTAAATTAAATTGAAAAACAATTTTGAATCGTAGACGTAGGCTACTTTTCCTTTGCTACGAACTCATTGACAAGCCAATAAAGGCATTTTCCAAACTTCCGTATCCCCTGTGTTCTCTCATAAGTACGAGATCCATTGAGGGGGCGATTCAATCATTTTTCCCCTGAAACGACTCACCGCGAGATCGTCGCGCGCGACGAACTCCGTGTGGAGTCTACGAGAGACAATGTGTCTGCCGAGTGGAAAGATAAGCGGCCGTCGAAAAACAATAGCCGGGGAAACGGAACAATGGAGGTGACGAAACGACGCGAGCCGGGGGTACGTTCGAAGCTAGTCGAAAAGCGCTCGACCGCGTTCAGACGTCGTGGTTTTCGAGGTTGACGGGGTTGGGAGCGACCGGCGTAATTCGTATTTTCCCGTCTTCCCCGTGGAAGTTGTTTTTGATGTGGGATAAGAGGAAGAAATCTCGCGGGAACTTCGTCGGAAGTTGGGGGAGAGGTTCGACGAATTAGAAGTACTTAAGCCCGCGTCCTTTCTCTTCTCCCTCCTGCTCTTGACGTTTCCGTTTTTAGGCCATTTACCCGTATGCCGAATATAAGTATATAATAGCGCGGAAGAGAGAGGAAATGAAGAGCGAGTACCGGGGGAGTCGAGGAAAGCCTCTCGCCTACTTTCCTGTACCTATAGTCAAAGCTGTATACGATTATCAGGCCAATGGGCATGTTTACGATTTTTTTTTGCTCATTCCTTAATACTTTTTGTGCTTATTAATAAGATGTGTTTGTTTTTTTTTCTGAGCACTAATTTCTTTTTTTTTTAATGCTTAAAGTTTGACTTCGATTCAAATGAAATCCTTAGTGACGCCACTGAAGCCATTGGCAAGGGCCCAAACCCGGGTTTGTGAATGGTGGAGAATCTGTTGCCCGACTCTGATTGGTCAGTTAAAATGGCGGCGAAAGTGCGACGCTAAACGAACGCCTTTTTTAACATCTCAAAAATAATGGAAAAACATTTTTTTAATTACCCATTTTTTACCTACATTACTTTAATACCCTAATCTTCCGATTCATGCACTTTAAACAGTTGTACAAAAAGTTGTGAACATGCCCATTTTACGGAGTTGATTAAAAATATTTCTGCAATATTTCATTGCTAGATCAATATAATACTTATTTTTATATAATATCTCTTACCCGGGTATAAATATCACGGGGCAGATATTGGGAGATTAATAGTAGCTCGACTTGTCGGGGTTATTAGACTTTCTCTTGCTATTCAGGAAGGGGAGAATTCAGAAAGTCTCTTATTCGCGTATGTATGTTATTTCTCTTTTTATTCCTGTCGAATCTGTGTACCATCTTCACCGCCCATTTCAGCTATTGGTACATCTTGATATTACTATTTGCCTTAGTCAATATTACTCGTAGCCACTTTGCTGAAATGCTTGAGGAGGAGGAGGAGGAGGAGGGTCAGAGGTAGAGGAAGGGTGTGGTCTGATGGAGCTGCTGCACGATAGGAACTTCGCATGCAATTAGCCGTCCGTTTATTCATGGGCCTATTATCATGCTAATACCTGATCCTTCGACGCACTGCGGTTTGACTCAATGCCGATGTGTGGCTGCTATTTGAGATAATGACAATGTCTCCCACATCTTATCATTTCGTACGGATCTTAAAGTCATCCATATTCGTCTCCATGTAAATGATATTACACCATACTTTTGTCTATTTAAATTTCTCGAATAATCAATATCTATAGATTACAGTAAATTTTGTCAATATTCATTTTTTATTACCTGCTTATGTCCCGTTAATTACATTGATTTCTTTTCATTTCCTCCGCGTTCGATAACGCATTAGTAGTAGGTGGTTTCCGATGCGATTGATATTTTTATGGTACCACAACAATAGAGTTAGATAGGGAGATAGATAGATAGATATACATATATACACACGCAACGGACACGCACGCAATTTTCTTATACACGATGAAGCATCTAAATCATTGCCACTAGAATTTCCATCAGAGGCTCGATGCGGAAAATATAAGTCGGGGCCTCCCCTCTTTCATTTTTATCTCGTTAGGGATCGCTATGTGGCATTCGCCTTCCTCCCACGAAAGAGAATGTAATGATTTACGGACAGGACTCGAGACTCCTCCTTCGCCGTGTCGTTCCTGAAAGCTGGCGGTTGACTAGGCAAGACCGGAATCTTGCGGAATTAAAGAATTTCGTGAAGGCTCTTTATTAAGAGGTCGCGAACTGCGGATATTCAGCCGTTCGACCTATATTTTAAGAGTGGGGCCGGGTTTCCGCGCTTTACATTTTTCCATCGCGTATACATCCCCGTACAGGCTGATTTCTTGAATATTACTACTCGTGATACATCTATGTTTAGAGTTCGGTAGAGTTTTTGTCATCTTTGTTATCAATCTCATTAGCTGTAGCTATTAATTAATCTTGGGAATATTTTTGTTTCAATTACACAGGCCCACAAAAGTAATTTTTTTTTCTGTATTTCTAATCGGACCAGATGATTCTTGTAGATTGATGTGCGCTAAAAACGAATCTGACTCTCAAATTTGCGCACCGCGTCAGGATTTCGAGATACTTGAGGTTAAATGTACGAAAACGGGCGATTTTGGCCATATTCATGGCTCCATTACAATGAAAATAAAATTGTTTTCTTAATTGGACTTGCAAAATTTGAAAGTATTATTCTTGAACTTTTCAATACATTGCTTCATTGTTCCTCAACGATTTTATAAAGCCAAATTTCAGTACGACAAGTCTATTGTTCAGGTTCATTAGGCGCGTAGTGCGGTGGACCTAGACGATCGACTTGTCGTACTGAAACTTAGCTTTATACAATCGTTTAGAAACAATCAAGCAATGGACTGGAAAATTAAAAGAACGACACTCAAATGCTGTAAGTGGAATTAAGAAAAATTTTTCAGCTTCATTGTAATAAAGCCGTGAATATGGTCAAAATCGCCCGTTTTCGTATATACCTATTTAACCTCAAGTATTTCAAAACCTGACGTGTGGTATGCAAATTTGAGAGTCAGTTTCGTTTTTAGCGCACATAAATCTATAAGAATCACCTGGTCTGGTTCGAGATACAAAATCACTGTGGTCCTGTGTTATTAAGAAATTATTTTTGCTGAGACTGTTTACACTGTTCTCTCAGTACTTCCAGTACGTTATTTGTTGAGACTAATATTCGACAGAAATTATAATTGGTGAGATCTTCGTTCAAACTTGTATCGAAAACCACGATATATGCTCCTCATTTATTTCGAGCCTCTCTACGAACCAACAAAGAGATACGTGTCTTTTTCCTAGAATTTTAGATGACCGCAGTGCCCCATTTGAATTCGGGGCCAGTCGTATTATCCTCTCGATTCATAAAACATTTGCTATACCGGAAAGAACGATCGAGTTAACCATTCGGCAGTGCACCATCGCACTGTGCGGCAGGAGCTTTGCTGAGGTACGGAACTACGTGAATAGGGTACTCAGTACCCATATTCCGACGTACGGTACTGCATTACGATAGAAATCCAATCGCGCGTAACACTCGTTACAGGGTCTGTTGCGCTCGTGTAAGTGGATACGTAGGTATTTATTGCCGGTCGTACAGGCTCCGTACATCGGATGCGCGTGTAGCACTCATGCAAATATATGTACGCGTATCTATACTTATCTCCGACATACACAGACGTTGTACCAGGTCGAATAGGAAATCTATTTTACATTTGACGCGCCGAATGCCAGTACGAATAAGAGCATCTCGATCGTTACCTAACCTGGAGGCGTTGTATGGGTTCGTATAATTATATACGTACACCCGAGCATATTGGCGACAATGAGAGGATCAATTGAGTTTGGGAATGAGACGTTAGAGAGTAGATTGTTTCGGGTCCCCGGCAATGGAACTGTCCCCTTTGAGTACCACGTTCTTGTTCCATATTGCATATCAGATGAGTCTAAATTTACTCGCCAGGAAAAAACTTCAATCACTATTATCTTATTATTCATGAACTGTTGGGCTATATCGGTATAAGAATTTCTTGTAGATAAAAATGTTACTTACAAAAAAGTATTCACACAAACACAAGCCAAAAGGATATAGATAATGAGATAATAGTGATACAAGTTTCTTTTCTGGCGAGTAAATGTAGACTGTATATCTCTGCAGACGTATTTGTTGCGTCGTCTCCAGCTGAGGCGTGACGATGCGAATTCTGAATTGGAAAATCGACGCAAAGTGCGAACGTAATTTGAAGTGGCGCGAAATTCTCATAAATAACCGGCCTTAATATAATGTGCAATAATTCAAGAACGGCCTAGGCTCTGGGTGTAACCAAGCAGCGAGAAGCTTGACGGCTGCAGCTCGGATAGCTTTGGCTTGTAGCCAAGGGAGGTCGCGGATTTTCTGGTTCGACTGTAATTTCAACTTTGCTCCGGGAAATATTCAAACGCAGTTACCTTTGGACGGAGCCGCCGGGCAATTATTATAGAGATTCGGTATCGCTTAATGTACGTATACGATGTCTAGCTCGGCTTGGGATGTTGAAAGCACACAGAGTTTTCTCCCCTTGGGAAGCTGTATAAGATTGGATTGGATGGAAAAGTATAGATATTGCCAATATAGAAGTTCAAAGTGACGATTGAATTTATTTATCGGAGAGAAACGTATTTTAGATATTAACCCTTACTTGCCACATTTCTGTAGAATCACGTACTTGCCACACTGGGGTTGATTTCCACCCCAGCGAGAAAAATTGTTATAACAAACAAATTATCGCATATTTGTACCTGTACATTTTATCAGCTCTTCTTAAGAGCGTACTTTAAAAGACCGTGTAACTTGTATAGTCAGAACTTAAAATTAAGTATACGAAAAAAATGAAATATAAAAGTTACACGGTCTTTTAAAATAAAGTCTTTTAAGAAGAGCTGATAAAATTTTCAAGTACAAATATGCAATGATTTATTTGTTATAACAATTCTTCTCGTTGGGGTGTAAATCAACCCCAGTGTGGCACACAAGTAAGAATTTTACCATGGGGTTGTTTCGAACCCCAGTGTGGCAAGTAAGGGTTAATGACTTACTGAACTTCTGAGCCTAATCAATTACGACATTCAAATACTTCAAAATAGACATTTTTTGGAGCCTTGGGATGATCTATATACATATATGTACAGGACGATTCGTTTTAATCGTTCGATATGTTTCCCGTCAACGGTGAGAGTTTCGAATTCTCTCGTTCTTTAAATAAATACAGTAGCAATCCACGAGCGCGAGTTAGTTTCGCAGTAGTCGTTGCCTTTGTTAAATTAATTTCTCGTTTTCTTCTGCGTAGAAGGCGATGAGATGCCGATAACTTCTAAGGAACTGTCGCCGATATGCACGGGACTATCAATATCGAATTGTCACATTGTCTACGTTATTAGACATTTTACTAATGGAAATGCCGAGTACGCAGATTTCCGTGGGAAATATAGAATACGTTTCGTCCTGGACTCGTCAGTAACGCTAGGCCGACTCCTGCTTTGGATGCTCTGTGGTCCTCCGTGACTTTTTTTTTTTTTTTTTTTGAAGAACGAGTGGGGGGACTTTTAGGTTAAGTGACGAAGACTAATTGATAAGAATACAGGGACGGCGGTATTTATCCGTGGGTTTGCACGAGAAATTGCTAAGTGCTTAAGGGCCGGTTTTACCAACAGGTATAGCGCTATACTGAGAATAACCATAAGGCTTATTGCTGGTTATTCTCAGTATAGCGCTATACCGCATTTATACCGTGTTGGTAAAACCGGCCCTTAAGGTATTTCCATGGTTTTGCGTTTTTCTTACGAATCTCATGAAATTTTGCCAATCAAAAGACTAAAATATTACCCATCGATTCCCAAAATTTCAAAACGCTGAGCCATGTAGTTTAAAAGAAAATGTTAATTCAAAGTAGCATTTTCTACACTGACTTTCAATGGCTAACATGTAGAAAGACGGTACCTCAGTGACGTTTTGAGCTATAACTACAGAACCAATCTTACAATGTTAAAGAAAAACTAACGGCGAATAAAATGATATTGTAGGATTATGTTCACAAAAACTGGAAGTGGTGAGCCATATAGTTTCAGAGAAATTATAACTTAAAAACTGAGATTTTTCTTGAAACTGCAAAGTGGTGGGGACGAGTAACGATGATGTGGCAACAGTGCGCACAGCTGATTTAGCCCTCTCCTGTGACTATGGGACTCATTGTCAGTAGTACTTTTGCTACCGGAGAGGGGATAGCCAGTGGCATGGCGCGGCAGCCCCCACTACGGCACGTAGTGGCAGGCACATAGCGGTATTTTAAGGAGAGAGAAGCACTGTTGCCACGATTATCGGGCCAGGCAGTGTATATGTGTGAGGTACATTTGTACACAGGAGGTCTCTGTGTAGCAAGGAGCTCAGAGTACAGAGTTACTTAAAAGTTTCGTTCGTGCGTAATACAGTTCGTGATCAATTGTACTAAGTCCCGAAGCAAACAATTTGAATACGACTGTCACCTTTGAAATACCTTAATAGAGGGGGCTCCGTGAGAGACGGGCAGTTACGGTCTTATATAGTAACTTGCTCGTTGTCGGACCACTAACGAGAAGCCGAGAGCCGTGGGCCGGTAGCCGCGGAGTCGATGGCCGAGTGGGTCGGCGCCATCTGGCGGCAGGCCGTCGTAGCGTGACGGGTCGCCACAAATATATTTCGTATTACGAATTGATGCACACAAATGTAGTTTAACGTGTTTCTCATTAACGAGTTCTGAGATAGCTTTATTTATCGATCGGTCCTGAGCATCAATCTATATTGACCTATACAATCTACAGTGGATTAAAGAGGTGATTATAAGCCACTCGCGCAATACCTAAAGTTTCTTAATAATTGAGGAGTGTTCGAATCGAGGCGTGCTTCGTGATTCGAGAGGATCTTGAGTGTAGTACTAAAATGGATCGTAAAGTAAAAGGTGGAGGTACCAGATATTATTAAGTAGAGGGGAGGCGGTTGTAAAAAAAAATATTGCCACGGTTATAAAAAGTCTAACAAGTCGATTTTCATTTGAAAGCAGATATATAACGAGCGACTTGAAAGGCAATGTATCTCAACGCGGGGAAGCATCCGCTGCAGATTTACTTATACGATTCGCTTGAAGTTTAACCGGCTCCCACGCGGAGCCATCTCGATAATATTTTAACGATCGCTAACGGACGAACGGGGCGAATGCGAAACGTCGCTTAACGACCGATAAAAGTTAACTAAATCCCCCAGGTTGCTGTAATACGGGACAGGGCGGAAGGCCGCGTTTACTCGTCCGTTATAACGCTGTATACCCTATTGCACTGTATAGAGGCGAAACGACTTTGACGTCGGAGGTGGTGCAGGGAAAGAACGCGACGTCGTATCCGGGATTTTGAATTTCTGCGCTATGTGGGTCACGAGTATCTCCGTTAAAAATTTCACGCGTCTCAGTAGAAGAGGGTTTTCTCGGTGGAAGGTTCGAGAAGTCGCTTCGGTGGGTTGAGTTTCAACAGTTTACATAGGAGGGGGCATTCATCATATGTCTCTTTTTTTAATAAATAGATGTAATAGCGGAAGATTCCTGAGAAGTCCAGCGGAGGGTTTTTCGGAGACTAGCCGAAAGGGCGACTCCTGAGAACGTGTACCGTTTTCGCATATCTTTTTGTTAATAAAGCTTATTTACACACTGTTTCACGAAACCGCTCGGTTGCTTGCCACCCTGCACTCCCTTTGATCCTACATAGAGTCTAGAATCTACTGCAGTTTACGTATATGGTTTCCCAATTGAAGGGGTTACAAGCAAACGGGTACAAGTGCATTTTTTTTTATGAGAAAATGAGATAAGTACAGATTCTAAATATTAAAACTGTGTGTTTAGTGTTAACTTTCTTTAAAAACTTGCTCTGCATGGATACAAGACTGACATCAAATTGATTTCCTGTTTGCAGCTAAAAATTACTGAAAACTTAATAACTTTGAATGCAGATTTTGAACACTTTCAGTTTATGCACTTATATCCCTTTGCTTCTGACCCCTTCAATTATGACTCTGTACAGACCCTTTCGTTGACTCGGATAACATTTGCCCTTTCTTCCTTTTTAATGGCTTCTTTAATAAACTTCTCAGATATACACAGGCACCGTCTGCCGACGTAAAATTATCACGATTATAACGGTAACCCGGGGCTCTGTATGGTTATTACTCGTAGGTATGTTTCTTCGCGTTTCATATACCAACTTCCTCCCTCGTCTTAGCCCTTGTAGGCAATTTTACCGGTTTAATATCGCTCGACTCGACGACCTAGAACCAACGCAGCCAAGAGCCGGATAGAAATATGAATTCCAAACGCAATTTGCAGTGTAATTCCACGGCTGGGATACGTTTTAATGAATTATGCATCCGCGAGTACATCGGGCAACTCGGAGAATTTCGCATATCCGGACAATTTTTTCGAGAGTGCATTATAGATGCCTTTGTTAGGCTTGCGTGGAGACGGATGACTGAGCAGTCAAGCAACGATTTTATTATTTCGAGGTCCGAACGTCTTTCGACTACAAATATTTATGACGTTCTTACTGCACTGGATGCAAGGGAGGAAAGATTTTCCGGCTGAACGTTTCGCGTGTGATACACCAGGGATCACGTCAGAGTACCGTTGCATTATTCTATCAAATTTTCCAGTTGCAAAAATGTCGCCTTTCCATTTCTGCATTATTCATCGAAACAGAGTTCAATTCCATGGGTTGTATATTTAGCACTTTTGAATAGGGCGGGGTATACATATGTACGTGCCGTGGGAATTGTGAATTAAAAGGATGTGGTAGGCCGTGCGGTGATGCATTCTCTTTGATGAAGTATTTTTTGGAAATTTTTCGGGGTTTTCACTGAATGTTGTCAAATTCGTTTCCTCCCCCCCCCTCTCTCTCTCTCTTAAATAGCCTCAAGTTTTCTGGTACGTATAGGGCAAAATAAGAGAGAGCGCAAACTAAATAAAATCTGGAATTTCAACGTTTGCGGCAACATGACGCTTTAAAAGTAAGGGGATTAGAGAAGCGGGGGCGGGTACTTCTCGGGTGTCATGTTTGTATAACGCGCCGTTCGTGTTTTCTCAAACATCCACTTTTTCAGACGTCAACCGCCCCTTTTCGTCACTTTAACATGGATTTCGTTTGTCCTTTCCTTTTTCTCTTTCTTTCTTTTCTTCGTGTTACATTTTAACTATGAAATATGGCAAGTGCTGCCACGTAGGCACGATATTGAAAATTCGACGAAAGAGTCGTTTATGGAATTACGTATGATTTTTTGCATATACGGGGATGGTAACTTTTTTCATTTAACTCACTCGTGCGACATACCAATAGCAAATGTCATACCTATTTCCTTTTAAAGGCTTTAATAAAATTATAAAAATTATGGATTACGTCGCACTGACTCGTAGCAGTCAATATAATTGTTCGTTACTGTTGCACGCGCATAATCAATTTCGAGATTAGCCAATTTAACGTCGTGTCGAACCCGATTACGGTGTTCAGACTGCAATTCGATTATCCCCCGGCAAATACGGTAAACTGGAAATTATGCAGATTTGACTGTCATTGGATGCCTCTCATCTCGTCAAAATTAGAAAGAGAGAATCGGGAGCATTAGTACGCATTATACGAATTGCAGGTATCGTCGTTATTAACTCACGTATGTGTACTACGTGCTACGTGGATTTCGAATAACGTTTACCGTATAGCTTCGTATTCAAATGCGTCATTTTTCTCAGAGAAATTTATATGCTAGTGCCACCATTGCATCCAGAAGAACTGCTGAATCTCCTACATATGTATTTATCGAGTATATTTTGATATCAGCAATTCGGTTTTAACATTATTTTTTTTATTGCGAATTCAAAAAAGGTGAACATAATGATTTCCCCCGTATTTTATCATTTCTCATTTTCCGCCTTATCTAAGCTGGAAAAAGATATTATTAGAAATGTAGCTATGTCACAATCAGATAAGACTATCTTCCTCACACTCGTCGCTTGGCATAAGTGCGTCTTTTTGCCTTACCGATGACGTCACAATCGTGTAGAGAGAAATGCACTTATAACTCAGCGAATAATTATTTTTTCGAACCGCTCCTTCTTCGTTTGTTATTGAATACGTGTACGCGGATTACAAATTAAATTTAAAATATGAATATTTGTTTTATGTTAAGACCGAATTAAAAAATCTTTTCGTACGCGTGCAATACGTATTGCAAACAACGTTGAAGTGTCTTCATCAATTGAAATAGATCCTCCGCGTTGCCAGAGGTCCGTACGTGAGTCCATCCGTCTTGTTTGTCCAGAAGTCCACTTTCCGCACCCCGTTCACCAGTATCCTCTCCACCTATGTACCTCATCCGCCTTGGCCGAAATATTCCGATGACCAGCAGAAATGTTTGAACCGAGTTTGGGTCGTGAACTCGTCCTCCGTCCCGTCGTTACTGTCGCCGCGCTGCTTGCATAGAAACTAACTGCAGAGGGTGGACTTCAGTGGTCACCAAATAGGGCGGATCTCGTGGGGGACACCACACACTGTTCAAACTTTGCCTTCGCCGGCAAACGTCGTAATGAAGGTCACACGGGGATATCGCCAAGTTTATCGGCGCTGGCGCTTGCTATCTGTTCGGTACTATCGATGCGACGTACCGATATGCCGTAATTCCCTGTAGAATCGTTCGAGAAGGGCGATTATTGCGCTCGATATCGCATCGAAGCTGCGTATACTTAAGAGATTTAGCCTCTTCAGGGACGATTTTTTTATGGCGAGAAAAAAATGACAATGTTTTTTTCTTAATAATCATTACCAGTGCAGCCAAACCAAAACATTTTTACTTCTCTGATTGAGGGATTCTGCAGTGAATAAATTGTTATCAAATTGCTGTTCTATTTATTATTGACAGTAACTATAATTATAAAAAACTAAACGTCCACATACGTGGCCAAGGGCGTGAAGAGGTTAAGGCAAATTAGTAATTTAACACTGGAAAGCCTGGAAGAGAGCACGGGGAATTTTAATTTCAAATTTATGCACGGCAAATAATTTCCAGTCTGCGCGACTTTGACAGTGTATAATTAATGGGAAGACGGCGTGAACTGCTTCGCATACAGAGACACTGCACAAAGAAGAAGATGCATTTATTAATGGCTCTAAGACGGAGTCTCCTATAAGAGCGCACAAAGAAAGGAAATAGAAAGCACAAAGTGAGACTGAAAATTGAAAATCAAAAACTGTGACTATAATTACCCGGATAGACAAATGTACGTAAATTATACAGCAACTTTAGCTCACCAAATGCACCAAGGTTATGCGCTTTATGAGTCATCACAAAGCAAGCATATTTGCATAATTAAATGATTTCAAGCTGTTACATATAAACGGCTAAACATTTACTCAATATATCGTACATTTTTCGTAAATATGTTGTTACAATAAATACAACGATTAATTTGAATCACATTATAATGTAATTCAAATAATTTTTTAAAGAACAATTATTTATCTAAACTCATGCGGCAAAATAAACGTAGACTTTAGAGCAATCAATTATTGCAATTTGTATGAACGTCGTGACGATCATACAAGTCTATCTGGGTAATAACTAAGTTCGGACGAGTAGAATACAAGGGGGATGAGGAAGATATGACACGACCGGTAAAGGAAGAGTGTAAGTATAAACATACACCGCCTCCACCCCCGTCGATCCAATCATGGCGTAACATAGTAAAACCTGAAAGCGAAACAACGAAATCAGGGATATGAGACTTCAGCCATGATTCGGGCACAGAAATTGAGAGGGAAATGCGAAAATTGTGTACTTCATACAGATAACAAGTCTAGCAACCGGTTTGATTGTCGAGCTGAAACAGATTCGACCGAAGTGACAAGAAAAGCCTGTGTGCATCTACAATAGTGGTAATTACGTACATGGGTAACTATCCACCTCGCTGTAAAACTTGCCACCCCAATATCTCAGAGTTACAGAGATTTTCTAAAAAAAATAGGTACAGTTTCGGCAGTGGAGAGGGGGAACCAAAATCACATAATCGGTGACGCGCCCCCTCCAACCCCCCATGTGTGATACAGCGTTGGAAAGCTCTTTAAAAATGCTTTACAACAACACCAAATTTTGGTACCTTTCGACGAGTAGTTTTTGCGCAAATCGAGAAAGAAACTGCTAGAAATATGTTGTCAATTTATTTATTAAAGGTCAGTTACGTTACAATTAATTTTCGAAATGATTCCATTGATTTTTCCAACTTTTTCAAATGATGATCTTGAAATTTTGCGACATTCTTGCGTAATTCTCTGTTTCAGTTGGTTAATGCTTGCTGGTTGAGTTTGAAAAACAACAGATTTCAGATGTCCTCATAAGAAGAAATCGCAGGGAGTAAGATCAGGTGATGGAAATCACTTCGAAAATTTATTGTAACATAATTGACCTTTAATAAATAAATTGACAAAACTTACTTCTGGCAGTTTCCTTCTCGATTGTCGCGAAAACTACTCATCGAAAGGTACCAAAATTTGGTGTTGCTGTAAAGCATTTTTAAAGAGCTTTCCAACTCTGTATCATACATGGGGGGTTGCTATTTAAGATTACAAAGCTGGGGGCTACCCCTAAGGGGGTTGGAGTGGGTGCGTCTCCGATTATGTCATTTTGGTTCCCCCTCTCCACTGCCGAAACCGTATTTTTGTTTTTAGAAAATCTCTGTAACTTTCTGAGATATTGGGGTGGCAAGTTTTCAAAATGTCACCCTCTCTGTAGATGTATAACACAGCGGTACGTGTCTGTCGTATTCGCGTAAAGTACACTAGTTTGCTTCGTTCCTCGAAGCGGTATACTCGAGCTAAATTGCAGTGAATGTTTGCTCGCGGTGTCGAATTGCGTAGCGAATTTCGAGTTTTAATAGTATAGCGGCTGTAGTGCATCCATATTTGTTCTGGGCTGAAAAAAGAGATGCGACGGAAGGGAGAGAGAGAGGGTGAGTGATCACTAGGGGCTGAGGGCGGGGGGATGCGAGACAGAGATAGACGGAGGAATATGCACTCAGGGGCAAAGTTGATTTTCGCGGAATACAGAATGTTGATGTCGATGCGGTCGGCCAAAAAAGAGAACCGATGAAAGCCGAGTTCGCTGTTTTCTCTGCCAGAAAAATAACGTTTATTCTAGAAGGCATTTATGATCGGTAAATCTTGTACACGGCTGATAAATCGATGACACAGGTCGATATGATTTCACGGTAACTGTATAACGTCATGACATCAGCAGTATTCGCGTAAATTGCACGCTATTAATCCTTTTTACGCGTGCCTTTTCTCCACTATCGTTATCTACAGCTCGTTTCGCAATCCCTCGCAGCTTCTCTCCCTCCCTCGTCGTGCTTCCACCGAGTTCGCCCTCTCACGCGCATCCCTCTCAGCTGTCCGTCCGCGCCCATAAATTGTGTTCCTTCGTCCACCATTTCTTTTGTTCAGCGGGACACGATAGTGGAAACCGCTTATTGTTGGCTGCAAATAATACGACCTGCATTGTAACCCTCAGGAGCGTTGCGATATCTATAGGTGTATGAAGCGGGAGACGTAGCGCCAATTTCTTCCCTTCCTTATATATATATATATATATATATATATATATATATATATTGTTAGTATTTTTATACCGAGGGGGTTGCTGCGGCGACCACCGGTCAGACCACCATATCTTGCGTCGCGCGTAATTTGGCGCTGGTGCATCGCCGTGAAATTGTAATCGGTGTGTTGGAATTTGTAAAATCCAGACTTTTTTTTATGGGACAGTAATTTTGGCGTTTTTCGTTGGCTGCAACAAATTAGCCTAAATTTTTATAGTCTTCCTATGGTCGAGAGGTTCTGGTTCTTCAGTTAGAATTGCAGCCGAACGAACTCTCTTCTATCGGTTTGAATTGCATTTTTTGCGAAACGTTCACTGCCCCGCGGCGGTATTGTCGGCAAAATGCAACGAGTATCGAAATACCTACTGTTCCACAGCTACAGATCGCGACGTGGTGTCGGATAAATTTTACGCGCCCGCCCGACATTTAACGTCGTTAAAGAACGTCGATATCACGTGGTATGATGGTTCGTTAAAGTCCTTTTTTATTGCGATTTTGACAGTGGCGTCACAGGCTTTGGTACGGAGTCTCGCATTGTAGTCGTTCCACCTATACGGAAAAAAAAATAATTTTGCAGTCTTAGCAGGATTAGTTTTTGCTGAAAATTGTTTACCATCGTGACAAAAATATTATCTGTGACACCAACAATATGTCCAATAGTAGCAAATGCGTCGCAAACACAGTGAAGTTTTTTTCGATAGAAATGATCACTATTGGACATATCTTTTGCTGCCGCGGATAATATATTTATCATGACGATAAAAAGTTCTCAGCGAAATCTAATTTTGCTAAGACTGCAACATAATTTTTTTCTGTGTACGTCACAGGGGGGGGGGGGGGGGGGTTACGAGTCTCTTATCTCTGTACAAATTTTGCGTCACGAGAACAAGGTACGATAGTCCAAAATTAACTGAAAAATATTTTTTTTCATCGTAGAAATAAATTTACGATAATTATACATACGAGTCCATACGTCGAAATAAACTACTTATGTGAACACAATATTGCCTCGTCGGTGGTGCACATACATATAATTGATCGAAAATTAAGAATCGAAAGGTTTCATTAGCATTGCCGCGGAATCTGTGCAATGTTTCAAAAAGATTGCGTTTCTCGCGCCATTTGGAATTTAATTTCCAAACGCGGTCTCGCGTGAAAACGTCGTTTTTGTAATCGGCATACCGCAGAAAAGTACTCCGGCGGCTAATTACTGCGCGAAAATACTTACTCGTTAAAAGCTACATTATGTTTGCCATTGGGTATGCATGGGACGGCGTTCAACGTTAATACCTATGAATATCGAGCTTCGCATGTAAATCGATACTCATTACTGCAGGGTAATGTGATTATCTTTAATGCAACGCTCCAGGTATATCGCTATAGCGCGGTAGTAGAAGTATAGATAATTGCGCGAGAAGCCATTAGACACTTCGCGGATGTGATAAGGGTGCGCGCAGGGAATCGAATGGAGGAGAATGTTGTGGCAAGGTTTTACAAAGTTCTAAAAGGACATACACACGTGTACGTAGACACGTACGTATCTATTCATTTCTTATCTTCACTTTTGCCTCTCAGAGTGATTTTTATATAGATACCATCGGGGGGGGGGGGGGGGACACTTTTATAATATCTTTCATCACGTATGTGTGTGAATTGAGTCGAGCGCCGCAGATGCAAGTGGGGGGGGGGGGGGGGGGAGAAGAGCCGCGTAGTCCGGCGAGAAACACGATCTTTTATTGATACTTAATTTCTACACCGAGAAAAATGAATGGCTCCTATAACAAATTGAAGTGTTGCTACATGCATATTTTTGATTGCAGTCATAATTATTATCGTATGAGGAATACGCATTGCAGTAAGAGTAATACCGCTTAGTTACCGATGTATTTGTTGTTGTAACAATGCGAGAAAACCCTTGGAAAGATACGTGTCAGTTACTGGGGGCATTTTTTTGAACTGGTGCAGTAATTAACGCGGTATAGCTGTGGGAGCTATACGCACGGGTGCAGGAACCACGCGTATACTCACATCAACGCTCAAGTCAGTCATAAATGGACACTCTGATAAGCAATAAAGTGTCAACCAACACGGTTGCCATTGTTGGTTAACACTGTTTTGCTTAACAGCGTCCGAATAGCATTGCTATGGCAATGTACCTGTCCATCTAACAGAAAAACAAATTTAAATAAAAGGAAGACGACATTCGTCGATTGTACCTTTTTTTCTACATTGAGGAGGGTTCATGCAAAAGCAGACATGTCCATTTATGAAAACGTCTGGAAAAAACTGTGTTTTGTTCTTATATGTTTTGTTCTGATCGCACTCGGTAGGTTTCAATAAGAAATAATATAAGATTTGTCTTTCTTTGCGGGAATCTATATAAGGTCAGCCCCCTAGAAACCATACAAGAGAGTACAGATCTGGATAAAAATAGATTGGAATTAAAAATGGACATGTCTGCTTTTTCATGAACCCTCCTCAATATGTATATTGTATGTATTTTGGTATTTACCGGGCGCTCAGTCCTCTGGACCATTGTGCCCGATTTCTACATAAGGTATGTAATGCAGAACCGCTCACTTGACATATTGAACATTGCATGGCTGCTTGAAGTCATCCGTCGTTCAGCTCCCACAGCTACACCACATCGTTCTTGCAAGCGGAATGCGTCCGATGCAAACGTTCGGCTCTCGTAGCTGGGCGACACTACTGTTGGGCCAAAAGACTCGAATATAGCTGTAATTGTAAGAGCCAGAAATTCAGTAGGCATAACCATTCATTTTTCTCAGTGTACGCTCGTATTCTGGAAAATAGATATTTATTACGACTGCGGCTGCATACGATACGCTTTGTAAGCGATTTCATTTCCGTTAACATACTCTTGTTTCACGGCGGATCCATTATATCGCATAATGCTCAAAATCATCCGATTACAAAACAGACTTAGGTAATTTAATTCTTGTCGGATTTTTTCCGCCTACAGCGAGATCAACGCAACCCTCTTACAAGCCGCATTACGAAATGTTTCCCGACGAGGAGCAAAGGGGGACGCGCGATTTTTGTTCATGAAAAATATATATTCAAATATATTCGCCCAGGGTGTCTTATTACGGTTTCAAAGTTACTCTCGCTCCCTCCTTCGGGAAGAGCCACGCTGCTGCAAAGCGAAGCTCGGCCGTGGAAGGGGGCGCGGGGAGCGTTATTCAATTTCCCAAACTTCTTACTTCGAAAACACGCATCCGCTCTTAACGACGAGCGTTGCTCTCGTTGCCCCGAAATACGATGATCCGCCGCTTTATGGAAATCGTCGACGCGTTCGCCATTCGAAACAGCGCGGGGACTTCGGAACTTTCGCGTTCAACCCGAAATGACATGGAAATGTTTCAATTTATACGTTAATTCTTGCGATATGTCTCATTAGCGTGCGCGCGTGAGGTGTAATAACGTTAATTAGCTGCGCAGTCACGAGCGGACTCGGCAGGTTGCCAGGATTCTGCATGTACACGGATCGCAGTCCGACGAGAACATATTTGCTCGTAGCGTAGCAACAGGTTCGGCGGAGAGTGATTCGTTCAACTCTGTATCGCTTCTTCGGAATAATTGACGATTCTAATTTCGTTTCAACTTGAACGACGATTCGTGTAGCTCTTTTTACGCGGATATCGCAATGATTGTATCGCACGCACTGAAAATAAATTTGCTTTGTTCAACTATCGCTGGAGTTGAATACGACGAATCTCACGTCCTGTGTACGATCTCAGGGGAAAGACCCCGAATGTGCACGTACGTGTAGGCGCGACAATGGAGCGGCATCGGGACGAGGGTCTAGAAAAACAGGAACACACAGTTGCGGTTTTTACCCTCTTCTTCGCAGGAATATTCGCAGTAGGATTAAGTTGTCCCCACAGCACTTTTGAGGGACATCTGAACCGGCGCGGTTGGTGTCCAATAATTGCTTTATTTGCCCCCGCTAAAAATGTCAGGAGCGCGACCAACGACTTTTCCATAAAATCTATAAATCTATCAATTGCTCAACCCTTTAAGTGGCAGAAGACTGGGACTCATTTTAAAACACATTACATGAACTTTTTTTATGTACATAATATTTCTTGGCATGAAAAAATTGTTTTCACATTTAAAAAAATTATAGATAAGTATTTATTTATATTATTTTTTCATATGTGTGTATTAAAATTTACATTTATCTTGTGTAGTATTAGTTTCACATTAAAACATCAGCTGGGAGACTTAGCCCTGGTGGGAAACTATTCTCCCAGTAAAACTTAAAGGGTTAAGGAGGTTCGATAATACAGGGTGCGTCAAAACTGTTTCCATATTTTTAAAGTTTAATACAAAAAATGTTATTTGAAATCCATTAAATTTATTTTTATGTCTTAAAAGAGTACAATTGAGGGGATGAGAAGCCAAGGGGTCTAAGTAGAAAAACAAGCATTCCGAGATAATCCACATTAAAGTATTTTTGTTCTTTAAAAATACCTGCAATTCCTTTGCCTCAAGTGTATAAGCTGTATGAATAATTCATCGTATTGTACGAATCACACAAGCGGATTCTTCAGCTGTGACAGCTATACTTTGTAACTATCTTATATTTAGTTAAGAAATATTGCTGTCATAACAATATTAGAGTAGCTATTGGGTGAGATGTATACATAGAGATAGCTGTGAGAGCTATTTACGAAATCTGTGTGTCTCTTAACTCTTTCGCTTCAGTAAACCTTTCTATCGAATTTTCAAGTTTAATTGGGTACGTGCTGTTGAGGAGGTTATAGCCTTGTCTACATAGATTTGTTTTAAGCAAATGAGAAATAAAGTTATGAAATGGCATGAATTACCGCCAACAATTCAAATTAATGTACTCAACTGCCACTCTATTAACTTCTGCTGCACTCATGCACACACATCCATTGTGATAAATATTTCAAAAGAAAGAAAAATTGTTTCTTTCGCTCCAACGTGCCTAGTGAAAGGTCTTGAAGTATTCTAATATACAAGAGGCGTTATGTAACACGCAATTGTTACAGCAATACATTTTACTATGATAGTCACCATGGCGCTTTAGCAGGAATACCTATAAATAGCTATATAACCAAACAGTTTGTAAAACTATCAATCCTATTGCTATAAGAAAGGAATAGTTACATTTGGAATATCGCGGTGTTGTCTTAAACGAAATTAGTAACGGGACTGAATATTGTTAATTTAAGTTTTCGTTTTTATACATGGAATAATACGTTTTCTCGATTCAGCTCTCTACTTGTAGCTTTCCATTATATTGCTGTAGAGGCTTCATACTTTTTTTCTCAGTGACCTTTTAGTAAAATTTTGATGGTGATTTTTTAATTACACATATATTTCATATTTATTACATAAAGGGTGGTGAATCATCACAAAAATTTAACCGGAGAGGGTCCTAATACTCATATCTATCGATTTATCGAACTTAATCAAAATCGCTCCGTTAATTCTGCTATCGATAGGACCTCCTTAAATAAAATGTACGGGAGTAGATTATACGCGAAACGCTCGGTGTGTGTGTGTGTGTGTGTGTGTGTGTGGTACGAAACGATGCAGCGGGGGCTGTTGGCCGTGCGTCCGTGTAAAAGCGCATATATATGTACATAAATCCGCAAATGGCTTTAAAGCCATCGATGTACCGGCGTAACGGCCTTAAATAACGATGCGGGTGACTAAAAGGGGCCGTTTGTATTCTGCAAACTCGCCTCAAACGGCTCCGCGCGGAACGTAACGACGCGGTACCGTGGCTCGTACTCTTTATGTATGTGCCCGTAAAAAAAAAGCGGCTTTGCGTTGCCGCGTGCGTCCGACGGGATTCGTTTTCTCGAAATGCCTGGGAAAGTGAAATCGAACCGGGTAGATTAATAATTGGGATGTACTGGGATCCCGGGTTTCACTTAAAAATAACGTAAATCAAACAGTAATTTGGGCGGTGAAACCGTGAGCACTTGCGTGGGGTCGTGAAACAACCACGTACCTCGCGCTGTAATAGGGTACACCGTATATTTTGTAACGTAAGCAGGGCTGTACGTTAATTTCGCCGTTGGGGTGTACCGCGGCGACTGACCCGGTGTTGTAGGAAATCGAGAGGCCTATTCACGGCTCGCGCGCGTCGACTGTCTTACCGCGGCTTCCTCGGTTAGAGGAAATCATTACGGGACCGGGAGGAGGGAGCATTACAGGCCTCGGGGAAAGGACAGCCCGAGTAATGCCTTCGAGATAAATTTCAGAGTTTCATTATTGCTAAATCTGGTCCGCCCCGCCTGAGATCCGAGTTATATTACCCCGGAATTAGCTCGGGGAATTATGTAATACTCGGGTGATCGATAGCCCGTAGGTATACCGGGAACTTGTTAAGGGTTTGCCGATATCGTCGTTTCTCTTCGAGTCCCAACTGTATCTGTTTCAATTAAGTTTACTTAACGTGCGATTCGAAATGGTCGAGATTGGCTGGAGAAAGGGGCGCGCGTTTCTAGGGGGTGAAATTCACTAGGAGAAATCGACTTCCGGCCAGGGTGCGGGACTCGGGGTTCCGTGCGGGAGCTGAAAAACGAGAAATACGGATTAAACTGGGGTCCTCGCGAGGATGGTTGACGTTTGAGAGCGCTGCTAAAAGTTGGATGAGGTTAAATTAGTTGATATAGTAAAGAGGAGTCCGCGAAGACAAAACTAAAATAAGAGTGAACGACGGTACACGGAAAGAGTGATACCTACCAGTAAATTTTACTGCATTTACGAGTACAATAAAAGAGGTGCACATAAGGATTTTCGGATGTTTCTACTGCGCCGAAGAATAATTTTTGCCTAGAAACTACACGAAACAAAAATAAACCGTAATATTATATTTACAGAGTTTGTGATAAATTACGAGACAAGGCCAATTTATTGTTACAATACCTAACTACAATTTTAGTAAAAATTACAACACGCTTGCAATTTCTACAAATTTTACTATAGTTGTTACAAAAATTGTAGATATTCTAACAATAAATTGGTCTTGTACCGAAATTTATTACAAATTTTGTAAATGCTGTGATTAATTTTTTTCCGTGTAGTAAATTGTAATGTAAGCTATCACTATATAATGTTTTCAAAGGAAAAATTACTGCATCGCACTGTGAGAATATCCGAAAATCATCATGTGTACTTTTTTCATTGTGAATCCTACAGTTATTTATTGGTACCTATTAGTTTTTGTGTGTTGTGAAAACTTGGGGTAATTGACGCACCGAACTAATTATTATATTACCGCCTAGTAAATATTTTCGTACAATTAACTCATCACTCGTTCATGGTCGATAATTTACTTTCTCGACTTTGTACGCAAAATATATATATTTTTTTTCGATCGCGAAATAAGCCACGCGGGACGAACGTTCCGATGATTGCGCCTCGACTGGAATATTCCCGCGATCTCTGCGTTTTCGTTCGTTAAATTGCATTGCAACAATGACTCGTTAACTTCGTTGCTCTTGCGAGCAACCGTAACGATTAAACGAGTCGTAGGTATTTATTTAACGAGCACGCCGCTTCATTTTTAACTCGTCGCTCGTATCGAACCGCACACGGTAAATCGCTCGATCTCTTCTTCAGTCGGATTACAAATATGCTGTAGGTGATAGTCATAGTAATTTTCAGCGATAGTGGGGCGAAGTATTTGGAGTAAATTATTGAAATTACGAAACATAATTGAAGGGCGTCTCTTAGCATTATTGTATGTTGGCAAAATTGACACAAATCAATAGTCCTAAAATATCTTTTTCTTTGCTTATTTTTTATGCATTAAAACCAATTTTAAAATAGATCGTATCTAACTATTACAAGGCGTGTAGTTTTTAAAAATTTCAAATCGTCTACAAATTTATTAAATTAAGAAAACAGCAGACCTGTTACTATTCATGATGGCTAACAAAATTTGACAAGTGACAACATTTCGAGTAGTATTAGAATTATTTACTTTACTTACAGTAAATTTGGTCTTGCTAACGGCCTTAAATTATGCCGCTGAATTCATGAAAATTTCTTCCAGCGTCGTAGCTATTAACCGCGTAGATTTCTTATGGAACACGTGAGAAATATGGCGTATTTTCGATTTTTTGACTTTCATAAAAATATTAAATTTTATTCAAGTCACACTAGTTCAGCAGATGTGATTGTTCAGTGAGAATTTGATGTTTATTGGATAACATTCAATATCAAGCAATGAGGATCGAGTACTGATTGAATAATTTCACTGGTCAACAAAATTACATTTTTTTTCTGTCACACGAACCAGACTAGGTGATTCTTATAGATTTATGTGTGCTAAAAACGAATCTGACTCTCAAATTTGCGCATCACGTCAGGATTTTGAAATACTTGAGGTTAAATATACGAAAATGGGCGATTTTGGCCATATTCACGGGTCTATTACAATGAAACTAACAATTTCGTCTTAATTGCACTTACAGCATTTGAAAGTGTCATTTTTGAACTTTTCAATACATTACTTGATTGTTCCTAAACGCAAATTTTAGTACGACAAGTGTATCGTTTAGGTCCACCGCGCTACGCACCTAAATGTATCAGGCGCGTGGTGCGGTGGACCAACATGATCGATGATGTATTGAAAAGTTCAAAAATGACACTTTCAAATGCTGTAAGTGCAATTAAGAAAAAGTTTTCAGTTTCATTGTAATAGATCCGTGAATATGGCCAAAATCATCCGTTTTCGTATATTTAACTTCAAGTATCTCGAAATCCTGACCCACGTCGCAAATTTGAGAGTCAGATTCGTTTTTAGCGCATATAAATCTATAAGAATCACCTGGTCTGGTTCGTGTGACAAAATCCTGTTGACCAGTGTTTTCATCTGCTCTGGACTCTCCCCTGAAACATTTTTATGAGCTATTTTAAAGGTCCCCGCAATTGGAAAATGCTCCTTAAGGGGTGTCTTTTCATTATGAGAATTTTGAAAATAAATCATTGGAATTTTCCAGGTGAGAGTCAGTCGGAGCATACCGATTGATCAGATGAAAATTGCTGAGTCAGTATTCAACTCTTATTGTTTAACTATTTAATGTCATCCAATAAACATTCAAGTTTCATTGAGCAACTACATCTGTTGAACTAGTGTGCCATGACAAAAATATAATATTAATTTCTTACAAGTAAAAAAATCGAAAATACGCCATATGTGTTACGCGGACTGTAATAACTCCACGCAGAAAGCATCTACGATGCTGGAGGAAATTGTATTGAATTCAGCGGAATAATTTGAAGGCTGCTACCGCGCCCGAACTTACTGAAGTAGCGCAAGAAGTAGAATATTGCTCGAAATATTGTGTGTTGCCTGTCAAATCTCTTTGCGTCTTTGAAATCGTCGGCATCGTCTGCGAGTTTTTTACATTTATAATAAATTTCTCGACTATCTGACTAAAAAAACAGCGCGGCAGCGGCTTAGAAATAATCTGATACGATCGATTAAGATTCAATATAATGCATAGAAATAAGTAGAAAAAGAATTGTCACGGCCCCCACTAATAAATCGTGTCAATTTTGCCAACTTCCAGCAATATTAAAAGACGGCTTTTAACGCGGCTTTTTAATCGAGTCACCTTCACATCATACTATCCACTTTTTCGAATCGATAACAATCAACCCCACATCGACGAACGTCCATTATCCCACGCGAAATGACAAGCAGGCCTCGATAGAATCGACAATTCGATTTCCGAGCACGTGCAATCAACTGTCGCCTCGGCAGTCGCGCGGGAATATTGAAAATCGTAAGAGAAAACAGAAAACGTGATACTCGCGCGGATTGCGAATTGCTGCCGCTGCGTTATTCGTTCGAGTTTCTACAGAGGAGCGGAGCGACGGAGGGTTTCTGTGTTTCTGCAGTCAAAAAGCTCCACCTTTCCCTCTTTTGAGTCGACGCTCGACTGATCAAAGGCGTGTAATTTAGATTCTAACGACAAGTCAGTCGGTGGCAAGTCGGCAGTCGGAGAAGCCCGTCCGGGCCGGATGATAATCAATTTCGGTTTAATTCGACCGCTCTCTTTTACTCTCGTCGTCGACGAGAGGAACGTTCGGTGAATTGTCATTCGATTATCGGTCGTTTCGCGTTGCGAATGTGTCGATCGTACTTCTCTCGTTCGCGCGTGAAGGGTTGTTAACGTTGCCGTAAAATACATGCGTTATTTCTTTTTTTTTTCGTTTAGTATTTATTTTAAAATGGAGTAAGATAAGGCCATCGCGGGAGTTAAGCGAGAAGAAAGTGATACCTCTTTCCGTTGGAATTCTCGTTACATTTATTCCCATATTCCTGCATAGGGGAGAGTAGCCTTGGTTGAGACACTTTTTATTTGTTCGTTTATAAAACGCTAACATTTAGGAAAAAGGGTAGTTTTTTGCCATATGTTATTAGATCTAATCTCTTTAACTACAAAATGGTAACCTAAAAACAATTTTTTTTTCATTGACATTTCTTATGTTAGAGGAATTATTCCGACCGTGTAAAGTGTCTCAACCTAGGCCAGAATGGTATACGATGAGACACTAGGTAGGCTACGCTGAGACAGGTTATAAGACGCGAAAAAAAAAATGAAAGTATTAATGTTTCCTGAAAATATGTAAGAAGGCAGAATATCGAGAAAAAGACAAGGACTTTCTCCCCATTACTACATTTTCTGTTTTTAATTAAAATTTAAAGCAAAATTTCCTAAAATATTTCAACCTACCTTTCAGTTCGATTCTGCAGCAATGCAGTAGAGTTTTCTTACAAATACCTAGTACCTAGCCTCAAATAAAGTCGGCACGCGAAAAAGGCCGGTTTCAACTGAGACCGCAGAGATCACGCTTGCGCGACTGTCGAAAATATACCACAAGGTACACGCGCAATTGTCTGTCTCAACGTAGACGCACTGCATACTCTTATGAAAAAGATCCATATTTTCTACACAATACATGAATTAATTCAATTTTTCGAATAGGGATTCTTTTTCAGTATAAAATGAACTACTAATTGGAATTTATTTTAGTAAGAAAGTATCAAATTAAAATGCAATAAATTCACTGACAAAGAAGTCACTACGTTTTACTTTATGTACCGCAAACGTTAATTTTATTTTTAATTCAAAGAATCATGAATTATACACAACGAAAACTTAGCCATTTATGTATCACGATGGTACAATATCGGTGTAATTTTTTTAGAATTTTTGTATCAACCACTTTTAAGTAACTTTGACTGTCTCAACCTATACGCTGTCTCAACGTAGGCCACTCTCTCCTACTAATTTCTAATCAATTAACGATAGATCGCTTCTTGTCTCTGCGATTAATCTTCCCAGCGATACGTACTCGGTTTTATTCGATCCAGGCGAGTGGAGCCACCGTCTTGCGAAATTCGCTCTTTTTCCTTGCTCCTTCTCCCGCGAAGACAAATGCAAGCTCTCTCTCTCTCTCTCTCTCTCTCTCTCTCTCTCTCTCTCTCTCTGAGCGGCACATCTGTCGAGTTTCTTCCATTTCTCGAGGCCGCATAATGCACACTTATCGCGCGTTCCTCACCCTTCGTGTTTTATTTATGAAATCGTGCTGCTACATTTTTTACTACGCTCCCTGTAAAAATTCATCGGCACCTGCGTCAGATACTCCCGCTTACTTTTCTAACCCGCATTCGGTCAACCACCGCGAGAAGTGCGTTATTATTTCAAAGAATGCTTAAATACATTTTATCGTTTGACGAGCGCACAGCGTACGAAGTCTCCGCGAGTCTATCGCGAAACCGCCGTCGCGATTGACGATTTTCCGAAGCAGATTGGATCAGTTTCGTTTCCTAGTTCGCCACGGGGCTTGGCATCATACGCGCGCAGACTTATTCGCGAGTTTATGGCGAGCTTCGGCGCACGGAGTCGTTAAAATGCGAAGGGAAGATATTTCGAGACTATATAAGCGATTCGGCGTCGTCTCGCTACCTCGTAAACCGGAGAGGTTCTCGCGCGACGTCGACGCAGCTCGAGTGTATAAAGCGCGATGCACCGCGGGGCGAGTCTCCCCGCGCGTCGCGTGCGCTCACAAACGCTGAAATATGAAATTCGCTTCGCAGTCGCACCGGAGTCTGGGGCATTTTACGCTCGTTGGTTTCGAATAAAGCGACCGGTCGTCATTGCCGTCCGACCGGGAGAGCTTTCAATGGACGACGCCGGATGCACGCGTTACACTTGGTCTCACAATGCGAAACGCGGAGGAACGACACGATTTGCTTGCGCTGCGATAGTTGGTTTTTTCTACCGCGTTGGGAGGGATGGTTTGCCGAGAGTATCTTTATTGCAGTTGGTTTATCTAACGGGCGAGCGGTTCGTTCAGAGATTCTAATTTGAATTTTAGCCCTCGCTGCGGTGCTGTACACTGAGCGAAGTAATTGGTAGTGTCAAATAGTTATTTTCGTTATTAGGGCGTGAAGCGCTATTTTTAACGAGTGTGAAACAACTGAATAGCGAATTCTATTTTTTGTCACTAAGTGTCAAATACGAGGTTGACGATTTCACGCACTGCGCAACTTTTCACGAATTGGTGTGTGAAAGATGATTTCACATGCGTCGAGGACGCCCATGAAACCGAGTATTTGACACTGAGTGACAAAAATAATATTAGGAGGTTGCATTGAAAGCCGCTGTTCTTCTGTAGATGGTTCTAACTTCTTATGTCGTGCACAGCGACTAATATCGATACCTTACTTTAAAAACCTCGTAAGTATCTACAATTTTTGACAAAAATGCCATTTATAGCTTTCTGCGTTAAGGTTTAACATCTGAACACAGTAAGCTATAAATGGCATTTTTGTCAAAAATTGTACTTACGAGGTTTTCAAAGTAAGGCATCGATATGTATTTCTTGTATCATTCAAAATTCTGGATATTTCTCATTAAGGAGCTGAAATCACGGGGCTTGATAATGAATTATTCACGTACGAGGTAATTATCATTCGCGAAATTGATAATTACCGTAAGGATCGGTAATTATCAATTTCGCGAATGTCTTGCATATTTCCGCGGCATTCGAAACAGCTGTTGAATTATTATATGTTTCCGAAAATTAACGAGCCACAAAGACAAATCACGTTTAATTTCCGCCTACAGATTTACCCCTTTTAAGGGTGGGTCTTGTCTACATCTTGCATCTTACACCATACGTTCCCCGCCAACGCGGCGAGTATTACTCCTACGCGCACGATCGATTAATCATCCCGGATCTCGTAATTAGTTCGCAAGTACGCTTTGTCAGCTGTGTATGCCGAAGTTTGCCAAATATGTAAGGGATGGGCGTGACTTCGATGCGATACCGACGCTTTTGATATTTCATCGAGAAAGGGACGCGATGAATGTGCAAGATACATTTGTTAATCATTTTATACAGGGTGTATTGGCCAAGAGGGTTGAAACAGGAGGAGCCTAATTCTGTTCAGAGTTTATACGCTGACCACACAAAGGTACACTGAGAAAACAGTTTTTTTTAGTTAATATACGTATATTTGATTATGGGGAGAGAAATATTTCTTCGGGCCAAAAAAATATTCGTTAACCATTACTTTATTTCCGTTAGCAGAGGAAAAGACATCTTAATGATTACGCGAGCCCCGTCCCGCTTCAGTTGGCCCACCCACTAAAATAACAATTATTAAATGAATTGTAAAGTTACTGCTGCCTTATATTTATTCTAGGCTGAAATGTAATGTTTTGTAGTACACTGTACGCGGCAGAGTGTGTTTCATAATGTACAATTTTAAAATAAAATCAGAATTGAAAAAAATAACGCTTTTAGTCATATTTTATCCGCCGGCTATTTCGAGCACTTCGAGCATTATACGAATACGAATACGAATACGTTACGTACGGATACGTCACGTACGTACGTTACGTTCGTATACGTTATATACGAATTAATTATTTAATCAATTATATAATTACGAATTGCGGCTGTTATTAAAAACAAAGGCGATGTTACCCAGTGGTGAATTTTTTAAGACTTGCAATATTTTTTTCATTTTGTTTGCAGTTTATTATCGTAACATGAATAAACTGCTAGTAGGTCTTAAGCTCTGTAAAAATGTTGGTTGAAAAATAAATAACGTGCATATTAACATAAACTTTAGATTTATCTTGATTGGGTGCCAATAACCGGAAAAATTTTGCAACTGGGCCAACTGAAGCGGGACCGGGCTCGTAACATATATGGCGTATTTATTTGGCGCATCGAAATATTTTTTTCGCCATTATCAAATATACATTTATTAACTACATATACACTTTTCTCCCAGTGCGTGCCATCTGACTATCCTTTAGTTTCTAACGAAGAGTTGACAGCAGAGTGGATTTCGAGGAACGGAGATTGCAGGAAGTCATGCCATTGTGTGGTCAGTGTATTAACTCTGAACGAAATTAGGCTTCTCCTATTTCAGTCCTCTTAGCCATTACACCCTGTATAGGTACTGCTGGATTTTTGTCGTTGGAAGTAATTACCAGTATTTTTCGAAGAACTGTAGGAATGAGCATCGTATCTCAAATTACGGTTAAATCGATAAATTCAAAATGGCTTCTTCGTGCCGTCTTCACGGTTCGACAACTTTGATGTTGCTTTTAAACCCGAAGTTCGGGAAGATGGGGCGAACTTCCGTCAATATTATCACAGTCCATAAAGGGAAACGCCTGCGGAATACGCCTATGACAAAGAATTACTGCTAAAACGGGGCGTTAAATATGGGGCGATACCCGTAGGTACGTTTATTGTATACGTGATCTTCTTCATGATGGATTTCATTCTCGATATGGGATTTGTATTCGAGGCGAAGGGAAATGTATCGCCCACGTACATCATAATATTGAACGCAATAATCGCCATTTCGGGCGATTTTACGAGGGGGTAAATGTTGGAGAAGCATTTATTTTTATATTTTTCAGCGAAACGGACACTGATGAACAAATTTCCTTTGTTCAATCATCGGTGAGATTGAATACGGCCAACTTCACGGTGTGATTGTTTCAAGTAGATATTTACTTGTTTCAGCTTTAAACTGGTTTCCCCAACTCTATATATTTTCCCTTATAGTCCTTTGGTATTGAAACAATTACACCATGAGGGGTTCACTGTATTCAATCTCACCGATGATTGAAAGAAGGACATTTTTGTTTTCAGTGGACACGCCGACTTTTGTTTTCACTTGACCCTAAATTACAGTGTCTGATGTAATCTGAAACTAAAATTTCGCTTTCTTTTTAAGCCTTTTAGCTTAAAAAACTTTTTTTTCCTTTGAACCTCATACACATGTAGATCTGATGCAATATTAGTCCTAACGATCGTCCTCTCGGTCGGAGATGCCCCGATATAAGTTAAATATTAGGCGTACAACTTGGCTTCCGCCGTTTTTCTCGTAAGCCATCTATATGAAAACGGCGGAAAGTGGCGGAAGGAAAGTTGTACACCTAATATCAAGACTAACACGAAATAGTGAACAGTCGCGCTGTTGGAGATCCCTTCTGAGTAACTCAAAGCGGCCACGGAATCGAAAATTTTATCTGCGCAGGACAGGATGGACATAAAGTGGCCAATTACTTCTACAATAAAAGACAGAGATTTTTGCTCCTGTCAGTCGATACGTAAACGTCCGCGACGAACCGTCAGGATCGATGATTTTGCGTCCCTCAAAAGTGGGGCACCCTGTAGCGTGCGCTTCTCTCTTTCCACTTTACACTGTGTCTAGACGTACAATACATCGTCGACGCGCAGATCTGTGTAGGATTCAGCGAGGTGTTAGACGAGGGTATATCCGTAAACATATACACCGTTGGTCGCTCGTAAGCGAAGCACATACATGCACAGAGGCTCCTTTCCGGAAGATTCAATTTTCGATGAGATTCCCTTTCGAGGCGAGCAAGGAAAATATGTCATCTATCCTCTAATCCCATCGGATCGCTCGTGAGCGCGTCTTCCTCGCACGGAGATACATAGAATTCGTAGATAGAGTTTAGTACGCGTCGTGAAGGCTGTACGATCTTACATCGGGGATACGAGAATTCCTGCGCGCGCGCGCGGATCATAATTTTAAATTCCGAGGGAGGAGGGTATAGCTAACAATTGGGACTTGATTATTAATTGAGTTATTAGCGCTTCATTTACTATTCAGGGATAATTTTAAGTTAAACAACTTTGGAAACCTGAACTGCTGATCTTTCACCGTGAGTAGGGGTACGATCACTTAACTTTCCTGTTGGAATTTGCATGTTTCGTCAAAATCCCGCGCTAACTTCTGCAATATGATGTAATGAAATCATGGGACGAGAATCTAGGAATTCGTGGATTTCGTTATATACAGGAGAGACGACAAGTTTCTCCGACGTCCTCCGGATATATTATTCGAGTTCACTTTCGCATAGGTGCATGTGTAGGTATAGGTACAGAGGTGTAATGCTCACCGATATTTTACCACCTACACCGTAACCCAAGAGTTTCTCTTGAAATATATGTCCCGTGTCGGTTATACATTCTCGGTTTCGCTTCAGCTTATGGGAGATATTTTTCTAATTTTTGTGTGTGGAGCAGATAGTGCGTAAAATTTTAGTAGTTACTCAGGCCGCGCTCTCTCTCTGGTTCGTATTTGTATATCGCACGTATGCCAGAAGAGTGTCACAAGTCAACATTTCAATTTTGAGGTTTTGGTGTGTTTCTATGCAATTCTGAGGTACAATCATTTTAGAATAGTAATCTAGCTCATAGTTATTTTCAAAAACATAATATTAGCCTTAAATCTTTCTTGACGAAATCAACTTTATACGAATGTTTGCTTTAATAAGGTTACAAACATTATGTGACAATATTTCACTCTTATGACAGTCTTGTCGCAAATGTGCAATATGTAGGGGAGATCGGGGGGTTATGAGACAGGTTTTGTTTTGGTAAAAAAAAGTATAATGAAAAACCTTTTTTCTGCGCATAAATGTTATCAAATCGTGACTAAGTATAACAACACTTTTAAAAAAGGTGGGTTTGCTGAAATTTCAAAAAATCCTATAAGTTTGGCCTGTTAGCTCGAAAGTTGGTTTTTCTGGATTTTTACAATGTTCGGGGGGTTATGAGACACGCCTTCAAATCATAGAAAGTGGCATACGTTTATTAAAATTGTTTATTCAAATTAAAAAAAGAAAGCAAATGTTGCGGCTTACAATGTATTCAAGTTTAAAAAGGTCAGATTTTTACATATAACTAATAAACAAGTTTTAAGTGCGACTCGCTACAAAATAAAGAGAAAATCATTTAAAGAAGGCTAAATTAATTAAAAACAATTAAAATTGCACAAAACGTGCAGTGTTCATAAATAATTCAAAATACGCCCATAAATACGATTTTTAGTAAATCGCTTTTAGAAACAGCGTGTCTCACAACCCTCCGAAAATGTTGTCTCACGACCCTCCAAGTTCAATATTTTTAAAATAGCCACCGCTTCATGGATACATAAAATGTTTATCCAAAATTCTTTTTGTGTGTCAAAAGGCTACTCACCAAGGAATGATTTATATCTATGATCTATATGGTCTGTTGACACTTTTGTGAACAGCTTGAAAACACGAGTGAGAAAATACTGCAAACACAAATGGTCGAAAAAACTTTAAAACACAAAATTGAAGTTGGAATCTGAAGAGATACTAAGAATCCGCGTCAACGCGACGAGTGCCAAATGAAAATGGAGATACAGGACGAGAATGAAGTTTGACAGTCATTGGTACATGTCGCACTTTTCAATTCAGTGCTGTGAGCTTGTCTCACGACCCCCCATGTCTCACAACCCCCCGATCTCCCCTATACATATGAGGAGCACAGTTCCAAAACTCGTTTAGTCCATTCGCAGTTTGTCTTATAATCGCTAAACTATTAGCAATTATAGGACAAACTGCGAATGGACTAAACGAGTTTTGGAACTGTGCTCCTCATTATATAATATATAAAATTCCCCATACATTTTTTTGACATGATGAATCGAATCGTTTAATCAAAACTTGGGTCTCCTTGCTCCTTCGATAGTTTAGTAGGGTAGATGTGAAAAGGGTAGGTTCTTTGGCAGGTAGGAAGTTAACCGTGGCCTACAGTGGTTGAAGTTATCGTGAGTTACAAAATTTTTTTTTAACTTCCTTAATACAAGAATACCTATACAATTGAAGTAAAAGTAAATATCGATGCCTCCCACTACATGTATAGAAGGGAACCGATCTTATGGTCCACATAGCAAGCATAGATATATTACGTCGGATATCCCTTTTGTCACGTGGTTCCGCTAATGACTTTGAAGCAAAGTTAGGCGGAATACATCTTTGCATGGTAACTGGTGATCAATACTAAACTAAGCCGAGGTAAGTGCCACTGGAGGGTGATCGTACGTCGTGTGTTTACCGGAGACACAAACCGCGAGTTGTTAATCGAGGCAGGTTAGTGGTCGTTTAAATATTTAGAACTTCATCGGGGCCCGCGCGAGCACGAGGATCAATGTTTAATATAGGATTAGCCGTCGGTTGTGTGTGTATCTCTCGATGAATTAGTTCGCAGAAACCCACTGAATTCATTATCTCGACCAGGTCTCGGCATTTCGGATTATCGACTTTGGCGTTGGTGCAGATAAATGGAGTTAGTAGCACAGAGACCGGAAGTCCGTGCACCTGCATCGTGATTCTGTTTGGCAGCCAATATCCACCCTTGGATCACGGGGAAGGTGCATATTAAATGCGAATTGGTGGATTAAGAGTTTCCACATAGGGCAAACCACCCAGTTATTGGACACTTAAGAATTTTACAACATTTGAAACCGTGTTAAAAAATACTTTTCTACCTAGAGATATGAGTGGTGGCTTGTTTTAATTGAGAAAATAGGTATATCGGCTTTACACATTCTAGTGACTTACAATTTTAAATTGGGAAGAATATAATTTTCAACAATAAAAAACTGGGATAAAGTCAAAAAACTTAGTTATTGGACAGTGACAATCCAGTAATTGGTCAGTCAAGAATCAATGAGCCAAGTACGGTTTTTGATAATATTTATTTAGGTAAAAACTAGGAATCTTGTTTTTATTTATTTAAATCAGACTGTCCAATAACTGCAAGGTGTCCAATAACTGGGTGGTTTACCCTATTTGAAATTATAGTAGTATATTTCTCGTAATTATATACCATTCGCGCGGATAGTTACTCTTCTTCTCTTTGTCCTCGCCATTTTTTTTTATTCCGTTTATACGTGCGTAGCTTGAAAGTGGAGTCGAGTTGTCCCCTGAAAAACACCCAAGCTCCTTTATCGGCTTTCGTATTATCGCAGCTTTCAGGGTTGTTGCTTTCTTTAGGAAGGATCCTCTTTTCATCCCCCGAAGTCAAAACACCGCGAAATCGATAAGCGTGACTTGCGGCTGTGAGACTTTGTTGTATATCCGTTATTAAAATTGACATTGTGCGTGCGTTCTTCGACGCCTTTGTATTACGGTCGATTTTGCGTTCGACCCCGATAACGAGGCACTTATTCGTTATTTTGGGAACAGCGACGAGAATATTATATAGATTCCCATTCGTTCACGCGTTATGCGACGCTTCGCGGAGGTAAAAGCGGAAACTTTTGGGAGAAAAATTCATATTTATTCAGGAAAAATGGAAGCACTCTTTCAACTAGTCCTACGAGTTAAATAACCCTGTATTTCCTACCCTTTGAACATTTGTTCTACGATATTGCTTGCTGCCCCAAAGTTCCCTCCATAATTGCTTCTTACAGCCACCGAAGAAGGTGTTCCAGGCAACATCCATTTCGTCGTTTTGCACTTCTTTCGCGAGCTTCTCGTTGTTTTGCCCCCGCGTGCAGCCCTGGCTAATGGCTTCATCGATTAACATTGTTGCTTCGGTTTTTTTGATAGAACGCCGCGGAAACTCTGCCGCCAGGAATTTACGTGTTTTCCACTTTGCACTCGAGATTGTGGTCGCATTTTTTCCCCCTTTTTCAAGTTTCGTCCGGGAGCAGCCGAAAGCTCGCCCCGTTTCTTTCTTTCTCTCTCGCTCCACTCGACACCCAACGCAAGAAGGTTATATTGCGTTCGCACGGCAGCGCGCTCCTCGTTAATAAAATCGGACATTCGGGCAAAAACAGCGTAGTGCTCGTGGCTATACGAGCGAAGAATGGACGTCCCCATTCTCGTACCTTTATTTCCACGTTTCAAGCTGAGTTTGTCTATTTTCGTGTACGTCGACTCCGATGATCGGAATTCGGCTGCTGCATTTGCCGCTGCAGTGCTTTTGTGATTTATGGCGCGTGCCACACTGAGAGTAATAATTGCTGGTGCCAACAAAATGTTTTCTTCGAACAAAAACATGATATAATTCCAGAATCAAGCTATGGTTTTCTCTGTGCGAGAAAATATTTGATAGGCTCGAGTAATAGTGTTTTTCTCGTACAAAGAATTTCTTGTTCCAACGAAGGTACCTGCTCCTGAATTATCTTATTAAAGGACGATTATAGTTGTTTTTATCGCGTCTATCTCGACGTCAATTCTAACTGCTTTACAATGAGAGAAATAATTGCTGGTGTTAAAAAAATGTTTTCTTCAGTAGAAATGTGATATAATTCGAGGATCAGGCTATAGTTTTCTTCGTGCGAGAAAATATTTGAAAGGCTCGAGTAATAGTGTTTTTCTCGCAAAAAGAATTTCTTATTCCAACGAAGGTACTTTGGAATCAACAATATACATATACTCTTCGACCAAGAATTTCTATTCCCATAAATTTGTAAGATCATGTGTTCTTGATTCAAGAGATATTTTATACACTAGCAATTACTTCTTTCACAGTATAATACAAGCGGTGATAATTTTCGAACGGGATATTCACGTATTGATCGGTGCGACGCATTCTCGAGATAACAAATATTAAATTGCATCGATTACGAGCAACGTAAACCCTCTCAAACGGGAGTGGATACAAGAGTACATCCTATTTCCATATTTCAATGTGATAAAATACACTTTCATTCGATGCAGATACTTCTAGTAATGTACAAATGATAGATAGTCCAGTGTGTAACGAAAAATAAACGGTGCTGCAAGCTTCTTGCTTCGAAGTGTCTCGAAATTGCAGAAGCTCCTGGATGCTGGGCGGTGTTGTACGAGGTTCTGTTTCCCCATAACATGTTACGTATACGTGTGCGCATACGTGATGCGGTTATATAATAATCGAGGGCCGCGATTAACGTAAACTAATCTTCCGCTATGACTCATCCAATTTCTCGCGCGGTAAGCGGAGGAGGGCGAAGGGTGTAATGCTCGTACAATGGGGTGAAATAGGGGAGCGATGGTGGATGTACAAATTTCGTCGACCGAATCGTCTGACTTCGAATTGGATCGAGTGACGAATATCTGTGTACATGCACGGTATCTACTTTATCGTGTTCCGGGTCTTTTCAAATTCCCTGTGAGTGTCAGATAACACTGTTGCAGTGAGAAACAGCTGCATGTGCAGCCCGAAATGCTGTCCCCGACGGGCTTTTTTTGCCAATATTTTCTGCCCCGCTGCTATCTTCGTTTCTCGCAGCCATCAGTTTTCCTTTTTTTTTCATTCTCATTCATGCAACCTGCTTCGCTCGAAATAAATTCAGTTATCGGCCGAGACGTGCCTCTTTTCTCGGCATCATCAAAAACGCATCATCCTCGGGTTAAAGTATCACCGGCTGTTGGGTGTGTACAGATATAAGAGCGCAGGGAGAGTTTGCTCGCTCGTTTTGCCGGGTATTACGTCGCCCGCGTCTAGACGTAAACGTGTCTTATAGCGTTATTTGATAGAACTATATACAGTGATGCATTTGTGTCATATGATATATCGCATCAGCATTCGCTGTAATTTATTATCCACGATAGGACGTTATTGCAATCTGATTATGGTCAAATAATATCGCGCCAGCGATACGTGCTCGCCGAAAGGTAAAGGGTTTCCTTCCAATTCCATTTTGAACTCTGTCTAGAAAGTTACCCCGGTAGCGCTCGCTCAGTTCCAAGCCAACGCTCTCGCTCACACGCGTGATTATTCCGCGGACGGTCTAATTATGAGCATTTCTAATTGGATTCCCTACGCGGTTATTTGTAGCTCGGCTTACGTTAACGCTCGTAATAGGCGTATAACGAGGCATTTCGCCGTGAAGTTTGCGAGCAGGGCATTCGATATGGTGGAAGAAGACTTTTTGCCATCAAAGTTATTCGTATCGAAGACCTTCCGCGTTGGATCGTACACTGAGAGAAATAATTGCTACTGTCAGGAAAATATTTCTCGAATCAAAAAACATATGATCTACAAAATTTTAATACAGATTCTCGGTCGAAGAATATCTATTCTTGATTCAAGAATAGTTTCGTTGGGACAAGAACAATTTTCCTGCGCAAAAGAAACAATAAATTACTCGAAGCTATGAGATATTTTCTTGCACGAGGAAAACCATGTTTTGTCCTGGAATTACGTATATAAAGAGAAAAAAATGTGGCAGATTTGATTAAATTAGCGGTCACGGGCAGGGGAACGCAGATCAAGTTACTTGAACTAATAATTTGTTAGAATCAACTATAACTTGCTTTCGTCAGTCTTTAATAATGATAACCAAATTATTTAATTAAAGTAATTTGATCGGTGTTTCCCCGCCTGTGACCGCTAATTTAGTCAAATCTACTATTTTTCTCTCTTGGTATCATGTTTTTGATTGAAGAAAATATTTTTTTTTTGGCACCAACAATTATTTCTCTCAGTGCACGTCGAATAGTCTATCTCGAAAGGAGAGTGCACGTACAATTCAATGTATAATTTTGTAGGGGTAAAGGCCCTTCAAAAAGTACAAAGTTTTTACGTTAGTTACATTAAAGTAGATATTTGCAGATTTGCAATTAGTTCAGAGAAAACGACGTCTGATTAAGGAACACTGCGAAAAAATAAGAGAAAACGATTCTTATCGATTTATTTCCACATAACCTTCTCTCGTCTTACGTCCAAACGAGAAAAACCTCAATGCAGCAGCAGAGGAAGAATGCTAATTTCCGGAAGAGCTCGCTAGATTTATCGCTTCATCCTCGCGTCACTTCGCGTGTCTGTCGCGGCAATTGTGACTTTATATTACAGCCACAGATTACAATCGCACACGCGTGTGGCTTTAATGAAATTTTAATGGGAATATATTCGCAGCTTTTTCTAATTGGATCCGGCACCTCGTTAATACTCTTTATCGTCGCCGTGGTATATAAAAAATCGTCGATGAAATTAGAGTTCGTTACTTTCAAAGTTAACGATGTTTGGCAATTTTATCCCATCGTTTCGACGCGGGTCGGATTCCGAGATAAGGCACATTTATCCCCGGAAGTATCTGCGCAAAAACGCTTAAATTTATCCGACAAATCAAACGAGTATCCAATTAAATTTATATCGATTAGGCAAAAAACGCGTGTGGGGAGTATTGCGCGCATTTCGCAGGGAGTTAATCGAGTGACTGACGTGGCGAAAGGTGATTATTATTCGAGGGAAAGTAGAGCACGACGAGGTTGAAGAGATACGCAGTTTTTGAAATTGAAAAAATTTTAATCGAAAGGACAAATGTGTACTATATTGTTCGGGTGAGATGAACTCACAAAAAGTTAATAGGCAGTGAAATATAGAATATCTTACGGCGCCCCATTCTGTAGTTCGAGATATTTCACGCAAGTCCGACGAATCTTCCGATAGCGAAGAGCTTCGGGTCCAGGCTGCGGCATAATTTCAATTTCCGGACGGAAGCTGAGTCGATCTCTCCCACGGAGAGGAAGTAAATTAAAAAAACTTCTCGACGAGATAAAATACATAAAAGAAAGGCGCTTCGTTATTTCTTTCTTGGCTCTCGAACGTTAATCGCCGAGTATCTACCCTTCGTTACGCGATGCATATTTGCTGCTGGTGCGAAGTTTTTTGTTTCATAAAATGGAGCTTCGAGGAAGTTGGAGTTTTCTCAGTTATTATTCATAAGCTGTCTATGAATATCGTTTGAGGGTGTATCGATGTGTATAGCTCTCGTAATATTTTATTTATTGCTTCATTTTACTACGAAGTTATTAAATTTACTTCGATGAAATACTTCTACTGATAAATTAAAAAAATATAATAGCTTACGGCGGAGCACAGGAAGATAATTATTACGGTTAAGTAGGAATTGGAAAATTAAACTATTAATACTCTTACAGTGTATGACAATTCTGCAATTTTTTTTGTTGTACAGTAAAAAATAGAATTGATGTCAAAAGAATTATCGTATTGAAAGACGATTACAGGTGTTTTTATCATGTGTATATCGACGTCAATCCTGGCTGTTTTACACTGAGAGAAATAATTACTGGTGTCACAAAAGAGTTTTCTTCAATCAAAAACACGACAGAGTTCCAGGATCAAGTCATGGTTTTCTTTGTGCAAGAAAATATTTGATAGGCGTGAGTAATTATTTTTTTTAGCGTAGAAAGAATTTCTCGTTCCACAACGAAGGTAATCTTGAATCACAAGAATATATAGGTATATATTCTTCGATCAAGAATTTTTATTTTTATTCTTAACAAATTTTAAGATCATGTGTTCTTGATTCAAGACATTTTTTGACGCTAGCAATTACTTCTTTCTGTGTAGGTTCTACAGGAAAGAAAGATTTTTCAGATTTTCCGACGAAGTGTATTTTCTTCCTTCGGTATCTTCTAATGGTTCCGTGATAATAGTCTTCTTCTCGGGACATTTTTCGACGCTGCTTTTCATCCCTCATTTACCATTTATCGCGCTTTTACACCTACCCCGCCGCGTTCCGAGAATTTCTTTGCTCGACTTGATAATGCCGCGGCGCATCATTGCCCAAGCACCTAATAGCTTTTGAATGAAAGAAGAAAGCGAAACTTCCGTTTCGTTACCCGATACAAGTTTCGTGTTCGCGCTTGGCGCGCTCGTCAGAGGGAACGGAAAGAAAAATCGCGATTAAAACGAGATGCTCTTCCTTCTTTTTCTCCGTCGGGTCAGTTTCTCCGACTGAAAGATCACTCGACGTTTTATGATCCCATTTCATTAATTCGTCATCTAAAAAGTCCATGGCTACATTACGATCTATTAATGAATATTTGAATGTGAGATAAGTTTACATATATATTGGAGAAAAGGGAAAGTTTTTTGCGCCTTATGAGAAAAAAACGTTTGTACGACAGAATACAATAATACATCCTATCAAGCACTCATTCAAATATAACACAGAGTCGTATTTTAAAGTACCACAGAACATAACTACGGGTACGCGAGAATTGGGAAAATGAGCTTGAGACCGTTTAAGCTCTCTCTGCACCCAAAGGCTCATTATTCTTCCCCCGGGGACGTACCTACCCGTTTCGTTTCATTTTTTATCCCTCCTCGTCTTCATACCTGTATACGTCTCTCGCGCTAACGATTTCACGTCGGCGCGACGTGACTCTTTCCTTTTATGTCCCTTTTTCTCTTCAGCGGGAAAAAGGCAGGGTCAAATCGAGACCTATACCCCCGGAGTAACACAGAAGGAAGGAACGAAAATAATAAAGTACTCGAAAAAGGCCGACGGTTAGATGGTACAAAGGAAGTCGTTTTGCAGTTTCTGCTCGCTTAGTTTCATTTTCACGATTTTCGAAATACCTTGTAGGTTTATCGAAGAGTTGCAATGTCTGAAATAGTTTTTATAAGTCCAACGACACCCAATCAGAAGTTCGGTGCGTCGTTACTGTATTATGTATTTGACGTGACGTCATGTTTAACTCATGCGCTGAAAAATAAGTTATGAATTCTAGTAAATGTTTTTTTTTGGGACTATTTATGTCGACGGTTTGCTTGAGTCAACTAATATTTGTTTGGATTAAAGAAAATTGACTGAATCCGAACAAACATTACTGGACTCCAGTAAATTATTGTCATGAATAGTGCTAAGAAAATCGTTTACTTGGATTTGCCATTTATTTTTTTCAGTGCGTAGGTTAGCTATCCTCAGCCAGATGTTTGATGTAAATTTTCTAGCAATTTTACGAAAACCTAGATTACGGCGTGCGGCAACTGTGTGTGTTTCATGAGTACTCCCTTGGTTTAGGTACTGTTAATTATGTTTCGGAGATAATAAGTCAATTTTACACATTACTGTTATCCGGTAAGTTGAATTTTGCGTAAATTTGATGGCTCAATTGTATTTAGATCATGGCGTGATCTAAATTTGATGTATCATTTGCAATTTACAGTTGTCACAAACGATTTCTGTTAATTTAGCGTGAAAATGAAGAAAATTTAAAGCACTTTTAACTCGATGCGTATTGTGAATCAGAAATGTCTGATTAGGCTCCTTATATGCATGCGAATAAGTTGTAGGTATCATGAATTTCAGCCATATGAATTTCAGAAGCTGAATGACGAAATTACGTTTCCGAAATAATTAATAAATTGTACACATTACTGTGATTCGGTAAGTTGAATTTCGCGTAAATTTGTTATCTTAATTGTGTGTATTTAAATCATGGCATGTGATCTAAATGTGATGTATCATTTGCAATTTACACTTGTAACAAACGATTTCTGTTAATTTAGCGTCAAAGTTAAGACAATTTAAAGCAGTTTTTTAACTCGACGCATGCTGCAAATCAGAGATGTCTGACTAGGCTCCTTATGTATACGCGAATAATTCTACCTTTGGAAATAGAAGTCAAAAGGATGCGAATGGAACTTTAGTGTACACTGTGATATTTCCAAGCAGACCAATTCGAGTCTTCCACCCCGTTAGACACGAGGACGTTGGTACCTACCCCAACTTATCGCCCCAATCATCCCTTTGATTTTTTCCGCTTCGGGCATACGATACGAGCGCTTTTCATATACGTATACGAGAAACTCTCGCTGTCGCTGTTATCGTCATCGGCAGTAAGAAATGTCCGCGTAAATCTTTCGACAAGAACATCAACCTTTTTCACCGGCGAGATCGGCATACCGAAATTGACTATACGTTGTCCTCCGCGCGTACGAATTTCTCGCGACTACTTTGCCTAAAATTTGGTTCCACCCCTCAAAAACGTCGACACTGATCCGTCATGACGTTTCCTCAGCCTCGCTCGCTGCGAGTGGGAACGGAAATAAAAAAAGGCGTGAAGGGGGGGGGGGTTAACTTTCCTCATATTTCGCATGCGTATCGCGAAAAACGCGAGCCTCCCCTTCCCACCGTCGTTGTAATATTCCGCGGAGGGAGGGGGTGTGGGAGAGGGTGAAGTTTCAGTTTCGCGGGCACATAATTCCATTTTCGGTGGCACGGGGGAAGAGAAGTCGCGGGGTGTCGCTCGCGCGGCTACGTGAAATATGACGCGCGAAATGCGAGCGTAATCTGTATCCGCGTGCACGCATACAGTAGAGCCTCGCTTACGTGAGTATCACTCGCGGCGCGGCAACTGTTGGTGTCGCGTCTCATACATATGCATGTCGAGACGCTACGTTAGTTTTCTCGCTGCGTGAAGCGCCGCGCGACAGCCGGCCGGAAGTTTCGCAACGGAACGTACCTACGCGACGTTCGGAACGCGCCGGGGAATCGCGACTTTTCGAACGGTTTCCCGGTGGCGCGGCACGAGTTTCCTCGGCTCTGCGTCGGTACGTTTATAACGTCGGATCTCTGGCGGGGTTGACGCGGAAGACGGGCGCATTGTGCGTTCGTCTGTTTGCGCGCAATATGCTCTTTGATGTGACGAGGGCTCGGTGCATTGTTCTCAAATTTTAGAGCGCTTGCTTTTCCGATTGTAGTTTAGTCTCTGGTTCGCTGAACGCTCTCGCATCGTACACTGATTGTGAGAGAAATAATTGCTGGTGTCAAAAAAATGTTTCCATCGATTAGAGACTCGATGTAATTTCAGGATGAAACCATGATTTTTTTTCGTACAATAAATATTTGTTAGGCTCGAGTGATTTTTTTTTTTTCGCGCAAGAAGAATCTCTCGTCCTGACGAAGGTATTCTTGAATCAAGAGTATATATTCGTCGACTAAGAATCCGTATTCTTAAATATTTTTAAGGTCATACGTTCTTGGTTCAAGACATTTTTTTTTGTCACTGGCAATTATTTCTCTCAGTGTACACTTCGTGCGTGGTAGTCCGTTGTAATATCTATGAATTTGTAATTGAGGAGGGTTCATGCAAAATCAGACATGTCCATTTATGAAAACGTCTGGAAAAACTGTGTTTTGTTCTTATATGTTTTGTTCTGATTGAACTCGGTAGGTTTAAATAAGAAATAATATAAGATTAATTGCCTTTCTTTGCGGGAATCTAGATAACGCCAACCCCCTATAAACCATACAAGAGAGTACAAATCTGGATAAAAATAGATTAGGATTAAAAATGGGCATGTTTGCTTTTGCATGAACCCTCCTCAATGGGCATGTTCACAACTTTTTGTACAAATGTTTAAAGTGCGTGAATCGGAAAGTTAGGGTATTAAAGTAATGTAGGTAAAAAATGGGTCATTAAAAAACTGTTTTTCCATTATTTTTGAGATGTTAAAAAAGGCATTCGTTTTAAAGCGTCGCACTTTCACCGCCATTTTAACTGACCAATCAGAGTCGGGCAACAGATTCCCCACCATTCACAAACCCCTTGTCAATGGCTTTAGTGACGTCACTAAGGATTTCGTTTAAATCGAAGTCAAACTTTAAACATTAAAACAAAAGAAATTAGTGCTCAGAAAAAAAACAAACACATTTTATTAATAAGCACAAAAAGTATTAACGAATGAGCAAAACAAAAATCGTGAACATGCCCATTGCCTGAGGTCCAGAGGTCAGTTGGAACAAAACTGACCTTTTGTGTTAAGAATTGTGTGTTTGCGCACAAAGAAAAACAATTAATCAATTAGATCTTTTTTCATATTAATTAGGTATTTCTTCCTAGCAATCACATACTATTCCATATAGTCGTAAAGAAGAGATATCTAATTGATCTATTGAACAATTTCATTGATATAAATAAGTAGGTACTTAATTACTTGCGACCCCGTAAGTCATTTTCAGTAGATCTAACTAATTCTTTTTCTCTGTGCACCATGATTAAGTGGCTTTCTCAATGATTTACTTCTACAGAGATTCATTTTCGAATCACTTATCTATCAAAATGAAATAATATTAACCTCATTAAATATATTTAAACGAAATAAGGTTTCTTATATGGATTCATAGCGAAGCGTGGAGTATTTCTAGATGTAGATCGAAGTTTATCGCAAGGCCCTCGCGCAGTAGGTACATCTCTTCGGGCAGGCAAAATCCGTACTTATATATATATATATATATATATATATATATATATATATATATAATATATATAGCATCGGAGAGTGGGCGTTATTGCTAGCAGCTTAAACGTAGGTGGCACAGGGACGGTGGGAAATGAATTCTCGCTTTATCTATCCTCGAACTCGCTGCCATTAGTCCCACATACGGTGTCGTGGGCGAGCCGCGCCGGTAGATACAGCACAGGGCACCGCGGTGGAAACCGCGAACGAGCTTTAATAATGAATTAATTATTCGACGTCGCCGAGAGAGGCACGGTGAGCGGCGGTATACAGGCGTCCTCGACACCCCGCGCCCCGTTCCCACGTCACGACGGAAATGTAGATAGAACGCAGAGGCGCTGCACGGGTGTAAATATAGACAGCCCGCTTAACCCGATTCATTTTTGGGAGAGAGCGCGGAATAAAAAGAGTCGTCAAACTTTATTTCCCCCTTGTCTCCCACACGGCGGAGTTGAAATTTACATCGGCCGCTTCGTTAATTCTACCTCGCATCTGCTAGGCTAGAATAGAGGGATCCATCTATATACGGAAAAAATTGATTTTGCAATTTTAACAAAACTAGGTTTCGCTGAGAATTGGTCGTCATCATGACAAAAATATTATCTGTGGCAGCAAAGGATATGCCCGATGATAGTAAAAATATTTACCGGGATAGTAAATAATTTTAGCGAAAACAATTTAACTGTTATTGCAGTTACATTTGCTATTATTGAATATATCTTTTACTGCCACAGATGATATTTCTGTTATGATAACAAAAAGTTCCCAGCAAAACCTAGTTTTGCCAAGACTGTAAAATCATTTTTTTCCGTGTACTTTTAGTGATAACTAACTGGTTTACCCGGTGTTGCTCGGATGACGGTCAATTTTGTAAAAGGTTTCCGCGGTAAGGTAATAATAAATTGTTTAATCGGAACCGGTCTAACGCCATGCGACAGAAAATTGTATTGTCTTTCAGAATATCGCTATCCACTTTGGCTGATTTCCCCACCGTTTTTGAGATATTTGCGAAAAACTGAAAAGCACGCACGTGTAAATTTTACTTAAGGGAGTTAAAAATTATAGTGGAGGTGGGCTTTCGTAAACCAAATATTGACAGTATCTTTCGCCTTGTCTTAAAGCACACGTGTACAGCATATCACAGATATCGGATAAAAACTGTAGATCTGTATAAAGAACATACAAATATACAAATACATGCATTTTTATATGCAGAGTGAATTATCTAAGAAGAAGGATCAGTGTATGGCCTAAAGTGACTAATATTGGGCTGCACCATATTTTTCTCGCTGCTTCATCGAGTTTTTCTTCGTGACGATTACAACAACCCCCGCCATTAAGAGAAACTTAACTAAGAAGGGGGATAAAAAGTTCGACATCTCGATATCAGTCGCTCAAGGTCACACATCGATCCTACCTCTTAAGAAATTCACCCTGTATAAAGATAATATCCCAATTAAACGAGGCGATCGAACAAATGTAATATCAGCAGATGCTTTTCAACTCCTCCTATCCGGAAAGCAGCGCGCATTCGGAATTCTCCAACCCCGCATCGCCCGATCATCCCTTATTTGCGCCCGGCTTTGCGTATTACTATACGCTTGTTTTTGCAGTGGCTGTACCGTCAAGGTCAAAGCGACGTTAATTCGGTGAACACTTCGCTCGTGCGTTAACGGGACTTGATTCTCTTTGAAGTTCGAGGGTCAGCAGTGTCGCTCCGATCCCCTTCGGTTCCTATTTACACTCGACCGTCACGAGCCAGCGCCTCGTCCAGCTGGTGTAACTATGCATGTGCACATCCTACTCGTCCTCTTTGCGAGAGTTCCCCGCGTCCTGTTACGTGTGAACAGGCCACGGCCGCAGCCTCTCCAGTGGTGGTTGGGTTTACGCTTATCGCGTCTTGTTCGCGAGGTGTGGGCGTTCTTCGTCTCGCGCGGGATGAAGGTGCAAGTGTGGATTCCGGTCAGGCGTTTCATACAAGGGAATACCGTAGGGTCGGTGTGGGTTGAGTCAGGTCAGGCTGGGTCAGAGTCTGCGGCGGTTGGAGTGGATGGAGGATATGTGCGAAACTTGCGCGGTAGACGCGCTGCTGAATTGTGAGAAGTTTGAGATCTTGATATAGGCGAGCATGTAGGTGTATATGTATGTAAGAAGTAGCGGTATGTCATATCTTGGTGCACTGCGGGCGTTCGGTGCATTTCGAGTGAACGCTTCGATTGTATTCCAGGCTATAGTTGGTCGCCCGACTGGAAATTCAAATCAGGTTCTCGTCAGGACCAAATCAGATTTGCCCGAGTTCATGCCCATGCCCTGATATGTTTACCTGATCAGGGCCCAATAAAGGATGTAACGCGATTTCCTTTCCACATGACCCGATCTAGCTTGTCAGATCAGGCCCCGATACGATATAAATAAACGCCATTTATTGAAAATTATTAAAAATTTACAATAAAAATGTGTTCCCCCGGGGGAACAATGCTCCCCCGGGGGTAATATAAATGGCGCAGGCGCCACACAAAACAAATACATAGTCAAATATAAGTATAGATACAAATATAGGGGGGGCGGCTAGTTACCCACCCCCCACTATTGGGGGCCCGTCATTATAGGATATAAATACTAAATCCTGGAATCATATTATGTCGGTATCTTGAAGTACGATAATTTACGTTGTCATAAACTGAACAACTATTGGGATGGTCGATATCCGAGATAATCACTAATATTTTAAAAAAAAGCATGATTTACAAGATATTTACATTGGGATAATTTAAACAGCATGCGCAAAATGAATTTTTCGTTCAATTAATATGGTGCAGAGTGTAAATTAAAAAATTGCCATAAGTCAGCTGGTAATAAATAGACTCAAGATAATTTTTGGCATTGCATGCGGTGCACGATATAATTTCAAAGACAAATATCACATGTCACATATTAAACTTCTTTCAAATCTGTCAAGTAGAATTTAATCGATTTCAAATATCTCAAAATGAATTTTAGTCAAAGCCGGTTTGAATTTGTTTGAATCTGTTAATCGCTCAAAAAGACTACAAAAAGTTTTGAAGTGAATTAATTTGAATATTTATTATCCTCCATTTGGAGGATACGTAAGCGTCCGTCGATAAAATAACGCGTAATTACAATATTAAAATGTGAGGGAATCATGATATGCGGTTAATCCTCAAGGGCCGTCTCGGGTATGCCTTATTCAGGTAAACCTCTTATCAGGAGGGGTTCTCCCTGATCAGGGACATTTGAGGTATACCTTGTTCAGGCAAGTTTTACTGCTTCCTGATCAGGGCTTGCTTGGGTATACCTTGTTCAGGGGAGCCTGACGTTATCCTGATCAGGCCCTTACGGGAAGTCAGGTATGCCCGGGTAGATTTCTAGTCGGGCGTCAGGATTTCCTTTGAAGGAGCGAGGTGTTTGAGGGTTCTTAATACGGTGCACGTATGGTATATGATAGGTATTCAAATGCTTATCGGAGGAAGTCGAATATCCGTAGGCAGGGTAAATAAGGGAAATCGCGAAGGTGGTATTTTATTTTATCGTTTTGTTGCTTCACTTACCTTTGTTCTCTTATGGCAGCGAATCGGATTTTTTTTGCATCTTGTAATTTCTCTTCTCTCGATATTTTGGAAAGGTATACAAAAAAATTAAATTACATCACCGACTAATTATGTCATTCTCTCGCTGAAGTTTTCTGTGCGGAGTGGACTTAGCAGGAATGGGAAGAAGTATGAACCACAGGATGACTTTCAGATTTTCCTTTTTTTTTGACACTTTAACAGCATATATTTTAAGTAGTCTTACACGAGAGGATAATTCGTTAAGTTACATTTATTATATCGGAGTTTATAGTCGTTTATATTAAGGACAAAGTTTAATCGACATTCGTGATTAGTTTCGTTTCGTATAGTTAATTAATGTGCAAGCAAGCCTACGACATTAACGACACAATCCCTTTTAAAGTATCCGCCACCCGCGCGCGTGGCACCGCGAGCTTGCGGCCGCATCGCGAGGGAGATGAGAGTTTATTTTTTAAGATGAAAGAATTTTAAGTGGATCGTCATTTCTCGACCCGGTCCGGATTTCCTCCCGCGCTAATTAACGATATTCGGATGGAAGGAGCGATCACCCCCGACGAGGCTTTTTCTTCGTCACGCCGCGAGGAAATCCGAATCGCGTCGCCGTTGCGAATGCTTTATATAAGCTTGAATTTTTTCTTTCCCTGTCAAACGAACGTATCCTCCTGGGATGGAAGCGAAAGGGAGGCTCGTTAAAATAATAAACACGGCGAGCCGCTCCTCCCTTTCTTTCTTCACTCGGCTCCTCTCTCTTTGTTTCTCCAAACTGTCTCGTATATAATTAAATATCATATAATATATGCGTATAATGATTATCGATAACGTAATTATATATTTTAGTATGTATATAATATAATCTCGTGAGATATACATTTAACGATCGATTAATGCTTAACTATAGAATATGCTCGTGTCTAAAAACTTTGGTATCTTCTAACGATCAATAAGTAGTAACGCGTTAATTTCGTGCCGCCTGCGGTTTTTTTTATCACTGCCACTTGCTATCGAAGGTCTTCGTTGCGCTCTTCGTTAATCTAAGTGTTTAAGTATGGTAGCTGCTGCTAAAATTGGCTTCGAATACATACAATTTCGTATCGACTTTTCTAAAAGCTTATTTGCTTCAACTATGCAACGTGCACAGGAGGATCGTTGACAGATAATGAGACTCGAAGTACCGCGATGCCTTAGGCAACGCAACGCATTACGGAGCGCGAAATATTACGTGCGATGAAATCCTCTATATTGGCATCGCAAACTCGATATCGGCATTCGCTTTCTTGGGTGTGCGGGAGCTTCGGGGCTAAAGCCACGGTTCGGTCTTCGCCCTGTAGAGAAGCAAGCGTTTGTCGCTTTAATTCGCGCGCGGAAGGGTAGCGCGTCTCTTCCACTCGGCATTCTCCGTATTTCCAATTGGATCTAGGCTCGATTCGTCTTAAGGGAGACGAACGTGGATCATTCCTTATCGTGGCTTCAAAAATACGATTTGAGGGTCAAGTATTTTTACCACCACAAAAAAATTTTCTGTCACAGAGGTCAGACCCACCTACCCCTTGTATTTTTAACCGCTGAATACGAGCCCGATGTTGGATTTGACCCGTCATGTCACAGTTTTTCCCTAACGTCAAAAGAAATTGTAGAATCAAAAAAATTGAATATATCATATTCCACAACACATGGATGCGGGTTACCAGTAATTACCTTTATCCTTACACCCTAACGCGCCCCTGCAGGACGCCTACGTTGGCTTCGACACGTCAACAGATCGGGGATCGAATCATTCTACACATCCCATCTCAGGGCAGTTGTCATCGACCCAGCATCTATTGACGTAGCAGGATATAACGCTGTTTTGCTTTGGGAGGGGCGTAACTCGAAATATGATAATTTTACAGGAGACGAATTCTAAAAATGTGACAAAAGTAAAAATGTTATAAAAAAACTTTTGATTTAGTTGAATGAAATCAACTTTTGCCTGTGTAAAAAAATTGATATTTTTTTAGTTGTGCCCCTCTCAAAGCAAAGCAGCGATATTCCGACTCAAACATCTCAATATCACTTGCACTCATATCGCTGGGAAAATGAGAGTTTAGCAGTGGAAAATGATATATGTACGCAATGTGTGTGTGTGTGTGGATTTTTCAACTTGTTTTGAGGTTAGGAAAAAACTGTGACGTGATGGGTCAAATTCAACATCGGGATCGTGTTCAACGGCAAAAAATATGGGAAGGTAGGTGGGTTGGACCTCTGTGATAGACATTTTTGTTGTATGCCTGTGTTATTATTGGCAGCTTCCGGAAAGGGAAGGTTCAGCGTCCCAAAATGCGATGAAAGCGTTGAATCGATATGCGGGGGGGGGGGATAGGGTTAAATATTTTTACTACAACAATAATCATTATCGGCAGCTACCGGAAGGAAAGAAAATCCTCAGCGTCGTAGAAACTGCAGGTAGCGCGAAGTTAACTCTAAACACCGATTTTGTTAATTATACTCTAACAGATACTTCGATATGTGATACGTGCAGCGTGTGAAATGCGTCGGGGATGATTCGCCATACGTTCTTTCGCTTCACTCTCCTCGCGGATGGGTAAGGGGGCGATAAGCTATAGTTGCAGCTCTTCGGGAGTGTACTGACAATGAGAGAAATAATTGCTGTTGTTAAAAAAATGCATCTCGATTCAAGAACATATGATCTTACAAATTTTTAAGAATATAGATTCTTTATTGAAGAATATACATTATTGTTTCAAGAATACCGCTGTGGGAATTAGAAATTCTTTCTGCGCAAAAAAAGAAACAGTTACTCGAGTCTATCGAATATTTTCTTGCACGAAGAAAACATTTTTTTTTTGCATCAACAATTATTTCTCTCAGTGTTTGAGTTCGTTTTCCGAGGAGGAGAGCACCTCGAAGGAAGGGAGTGGGGAGCACATTTACGTCAACTACGGCCGATCAATCGTGGGTACAATTAGTTTTAATATTCGCGATAGTCTCATCCGAGCAGATAGTCACGTGGCTGATTTTATTCTCAATTCCTTCCTACGACGATTTTCCATTCGAGATTCTTGGACGTTACTTATCGGTGACTCTAGTTCGACCGATTGCCCTGTTCTACCAAGAAAAATATAGACGCCCCTACAGCCTGCTCCTCGCGTTCCTTTTTTTTCCCCGCAATTAATCTCGCGAACGAGTTCGCGATTCTTCCTCGTATGAACGCGCGCGATGCACACGTAAAGTGCATCGCGGTTATTTCCGGCGTTTCGCGCGCACGCTTCACGGCTACCGCTATACGACGCACTACTTCGTTATCCCGAGAAAGTATGTAAATTATTACCCTCGTTATTCTCTCGCCGAGCACGCTCGATTAATTCCTTCCTCCCTCGCGCTCGATTAGACACGGATATCTTTAATCAAGTTGGACCTTCGCTACTGTTATATAAAGACGTGGAGAGTTTACTTATGATACACAACGAATTATTTGCACGATGTCATCTTCTTTCATCGTGGCTCTGCGCTAAGATCGAGCGGTGAGAAATAATGTATACGGGGTGAGGTATCAAAATTGAGACACATGAATATCTGTAAAATAACGAATTCTGGAAAAAAAAAACCGTTTCCTTTAAGAGTTATTTGCTTTAGAGGGGGAAAGAGAGCTGTGTGTGTTTTATTTTTCGTTTACTAGACGTTTTCAAGGCTTTTTTAAGGTCAACATTTTTTTCTTTAAATAGAAAAAAAAGAGAGGAATAAAAAACCCTTTCAGACAAAAGTTGTCTATTTTTAAGTGTAGATTAAGAATTTGTAAAAAAATATAGGCTTCCATTTAAAGAATAAATCCAACTTAAAATGGCCTTGAAAACGTTTACTAAATGAAAAAAAAAACATGCATTTCTCTTTCCCCATCTGAAGCAAATAAGTTTTATGAGAAACATTTTTTTCTAAAATGCGTTATTTTACAGATATTCATGTGTCTCCATTTAAAAGTGCCTTACCTCGTATATGTATACGTATATATTCGCGCGCACACACTTGGCCGACGACGGGGTATGAAAAATAAGGGACGTCGAGGGGAAGGGTGGGAATCGGGAGAGAGGGGGATGAGTGCACGCGGCGGGGCTGCTAAACGTTTGGGCGAAGAGTGACAGGTCGAGAGAGAAAAAGAGAGAGAGGGAGGGGGGGTGTTAGGGAGAGAGGGAGGAGGAGAGAGAGGAGGGGGGGAGAAAGAGAGAGAGTGCTTGCTCGATTGGTCCGTGCGAATGTGCCGTGATTTTTCTTCGTTTCACTTTGAATATACTTATATGTATTTACAGTACGCGGTTAAACATAGAATATGCTATCGTACGACGAATCCCTCTTCGTCGATTCTTCAGCTCCTTCCTCGTCCGCCGATTTCTCTGTATTTCTTTACAACGCGCCGTGCGTAGGTCTCAAAGGACTACGTCCCCCGAGGACGATCTTTGGACTTTTTCGCGGGATGCCGCGCGCCGCGTGGCCGCGCACATGGGTACGTCGTTTCGCGTACGACCAGTCGAAACGAACGGGACCGTCTTTTTTTATTTCTTTATTAATGCTTTTTTGCTATCGCGATCTTCTACCCCCACGCGGAAAGGATATTTCGTTTGGATTCGAGAAAACACGTCGCGTCGTCTCCTTTACGCAATCTCGCCTCACGCCATAACGCAGACGTCAGCCGCTCGTGATCTGATACCGATCTTTTTTTTTCGCAGCGACGACCCGCCTCACCTCTCGTTCCGATTTTTTTTTCTCGTGCGTCTTCCTCGCGTTATTTCGAGGCGGCTCCGAGTCCCGCGAGGCGCGCGCGTGCGCGCGGACGGATCTCGATTCGAGGAGTCACTTTTCCAGCCGATCCTTCTCCCTCAAAGTCGCTCGTCGCACCGAGTCCTCGTTTTCCGGCATTCGCGATCGTCTATCCACCGGGGACTCGCGTGTAACTCGCAGCCGGGCTCGCCACCTCCACGAAGGACTCGTCGGAACGATCCGTACACCGGCCGGAGGTTCTCCTCGGTCCGATTTCTCCTTTCGAGTCGACGGTCGCGCGGGGATTCCCCGGAAGTCGTTCCCACGTCGAGAGCGGAGAGCGCGTCGAGCGACGAGTAGAGAGGGAAGGCCGAAGGTGGCGCCACACTGAGACAGCGAGAGCCCCGCTCTCTCGTCCTCCCTCCCGAACTTATATACCTACGTTTTTTCGAAGGGGAGGGAGGCGTGGAGTCCCACTTCGGATTCGTTCTTCGGCACGCGCGTGTCGGCCTGGTCGTTACGCTATGTGAAGGTTCTGCACTCGGTGCAGGTAGAAGTTTAAACGAGGTTGACTCCTGTCATGAAATCCTCCCGCAGAATGGGAACCACTGTCGCCCCGGCGGCGGCCCTCCTGAAACAGTGGTTCAGAAAAATGTTCCTGGTTATTAAAACGGAAGAAGGAATGTGCCGGAATATACATATGCGTATGCACGTATACGGGGACGGATGGTATTACTCCGGCGGAAGTGCGCACGGTGCCGGCTTGATTCCGTTTTTCGATTTTTCTTCCCTCGACCACGCCAAGTACTCGTGGAATACCCGCGCGAGAGGGAGTGAGGTACGGAGAAATGCGACTTCGTTGGGGAGGCCGGTTTTTTGCTGGTTTCATTTGACCCTGCCTCCGTTATTGTTTTGCGGAACGACAATGAGTTCTTTATGGGTCGTTATATTCGTTGTATTTCAAGGGGTAACCCTTATCTCGTGGATTTTCTCACGCTGATTAGAAACAGAAGAGTTATTTGATCTCGAAAGTTCGGAGGAAATGCGAGATGTGGCTATAATTCTCTTGTTATACATGTATAGCGATATTATGTAATCCTGATTATATTGTTTGTACGTGTTACAGGTTGGACAGCAGATATACGTATATAAATAATTATTGCACGGATGACAGAAGTATTCGAGTAATGAAACAAAGACAATAGAGTCCTCTGTTTCACCGCTGATTGTAAGAGCCAATTAAAAAATTTCTCTTTTATTAAATAGTTACAATGTATTCTCGTAGCTCTACTAGCTTTCGTAGCATCTTATTTATTGCTTTATTTTGCTACGAAGTTATTAAATTTAACTTCGATGAAATATTTCTAGGTACTGATAAATTCAAAAATATCATACGGCGGAACACGGGAAAAGATAATGATTACGATTAGGTAGAAATTGGAAAATGAAACTATTAATACTATTATAATTCATGACAATTCTGCAATTTTTTTTCATAAAGTAAAAAATAGAGTTGGCGTCAAAAGAATTATCTTATTGAAGGACGATTACAGTTGTTTTTATCACGTCCACCTTGACGTCAATCCTCGCTGCTTTGCACTGAGAGAAAATGCAGTAAAGTATTTTCTTCAGTCAAAAAACATGACAAGATTCTAGGACCAATATTTGATAGGCTAGAGAGTAATTGTTTTATTTTTTCGTTTGAGAAGAATTTTTTGTCTCAATGAAGGTACTCTTGAATCAAGAATATATACATGCATACACATACATATGCATTCTTCAACTAAGAATCTGTATTCTTAAACATTTTTAAGATTATGTGTTCTTGGTTTAAGAAATATTTTTTTTTGAGAGTCACTAGTAATAATTATTTCTCTCAGTGTAGATGAATTTGCGAACCGCATACGATTTAGAACTATATTATTCTTTTTTTGAAAAAAAAAAATCAAGAACCTCCTCTGAATACTGACGACGCGTCATACTTGCACCCGAGAAAGTGCCAGTGGCGTCTCGTTAGCCCGGAATAATCGCAGCTTCCGACGGCAAAAACCCCCGGGACACCTTCGTAATACGACACTGTACGTATATTACATTTGCGATCGACTCTCGAAGGAGTTCGTGCCGCAGAAACTTTCCGACTGTAGCGGAAAGTTCGCTCGTCGAAGTTGGACCGCGGTTACCATAATAAGGGCCGTGCGTTTCCGCATCCATACGTATAATACATACTCGTATATCGTCGCTTTGGTGGTGAACAGTCGTAACCCACAGAAAGTGTAAAATTGAGTTAAGACTGTTAACAAACACTAAAAAGCATAAAGTTTCATTCCTATAAGTATCCTAACCCACAACCTTTTTAAGGTCCTTATAACACAAAATTTGTTAAAGGACGTAACCCACATTTTATTGTAGTGAATAGACATAAGCAGCTTAGCACTTTTAGCGCAATTGAGTTTTTAAGCATAATCGTTAAATAAAGATATCAAAAAATTGTTTTTTGTTTTGTCTTCTGGTTACAGTTTTAGAGAAGAAAACATGAGTTTCTCGATGACGAACTTTCTCAAAAGCGCGCTAGCTCAAGTTCTTGTTTATGTGGGTTAGAACAGTTCACCACCAAAGCGACGATATACGTATCCATAAATTAGGCCGAAGCTCGACAACTCGTTCGCGCATCGAAACGCGCAATGCTGAAAATTTCAGCCTGAAATTATTAACGCTCACAGCAGTCTCTCTCTCGAATCACCGTTGTCGCGGATCTCTCGCCCTGCTGTCGTTACGAGTGATGCACGGCTCTAATGTACGTACCGTCGGTTACCGTCGCGTCGCCTCGTCGCAACCGAGGGAAATATGAAGTGCGGAAAGCCGTGCGAGCTCCCTTCCGCGTTTCGCGTAACGAATGTACGCGCGGTTCATTTTCCCACGCGATGTAAATTCATTCAAAGGGTGGAAAATACGACGAGAGAGCGAGGGATGTCCTTTTCGTGTATTACCCTTTTTGAGGGCTCTGAAACGAGCGGAGCATTAAATGGACCGCTAATGTCGGGTGGGGGATGCACGGTGCACTCAATGGAATGTTTGCATTAAACTTGATATAATTGTATATAAAGCTTTTATTTAATACGTTGATTTTATGAAAATTAGTGTACTCCGTTATGGAATTTACAAGGAAAATTTCGTAGGAAAATATGCTCATTTTTATTATATAATTGCCTGTGTTTTAAAGGAAGCTTTATATAGGAGTGTATTAAAAGTATACATTATATTTACAGTGTATATATATATGGCGATTGGAGAGTCAATGGCGATTTCTGAAATTTTGAAGAAAATACCTTAAACCCCATTAGCACACAGAATAATGTTTAGTTGCCAAACAATTTTTGTCCACAGATCTTTCGAAATGTCTAGGAATTGGTTTCAGAAATCGTACTTTCTTTGAGTAAAATCAACCGGAGACATTTTTTAAACAACACAAAATCCAATGTCTCAAAAAAGAAATTGCTCGGCAACTAAAGTTGTCAGCTGGCACTAATAGGTGAAGTATGGAAACATTATCTTGATAGGTATAGATATCGTCTCTTTTTTTCTTCAAGAGATTCACGGTATACAGGGTGTTTCAAAATTCAGTATAAATATTTGAAGGGCGTGTTTTTGAGATCAAAATAAGACTTTTTTTTTTCCTATAAACATGTGTTCTAAAATACATCCCTTCCGAGCTACAGCCATCTTAATTTTCATTTAAAAAATCGATTTATGGCATCTTGAGGTCAACAAAACGATTAGAACACTCGTCTTTCAAATTTTTAGAATATTTGATGCATAATTATTGCAACCGCAGTTAAAAATAATCGATTTTTTCGTGTAAACTTTACTACGTAAACGATCCCCCGTTCTTTCATCGGCGATTATCTCGAAAATGGTAAGTTGTATCAAAAAAATGCAAGAGCCCAAAATTTTAGATTTTTGTCTGTCCAACCAGATGGTCGTACTCATTTTTAAAATTTCTAAACGGAAACATAAAATTTCGGTCATTAAATGTGCATACCCCCCTCAATCTCCCCCCTAAATTACGTTTATGCCATTTTAGGGGTAAGAAATCAGTAGAACGTTCGAAACAGCAGTGGCTTGCAAATTTTTAAGAAATTTGATGAATAATTGGAGTCAGAATTGAAAATAATCGATTTTTTTATGACAATTAAGATGGCTGTAGCTCGGAGGGGGTGTATTTTAGGACACATGTTTATAGGAAAAAAAAAGTCGTATTTTGATCTCAAAAATACGCCCTTCAAATATTTGCACTCAATTTTGAAACACCCTGTATACATTCCCAAGGTGAGAATATAATCGAAAGAATGGAAACATCATTCCTACGATCGAATCGATGGTATCCTCGTTCGGTAATAATTTCCTAACCGCGTATTAGAATAGACGGGAAATTATTTTCCCCGAACCGAGATGCCGGCTAGTTACGAGGGGGGATATCGAGGTTAAGGGATGTTGGAGAGGATAAAAATAACGTGGCTTGATACTCGAAAACGTTATTTCCGATAACGCTACCCAAGACAAGGGATAGAGAACGTTGTAAGTATATGTAATTTGTACATATGTAGAATATATCCCATATGTGTAAGTAACGGTAGGATTTATAAGTATCAAGTAGCCGGGGTAGTTTCTTCGTACAAGGCCGAGGTGTCGAGAAAAGAGACACTATTTCAGGGTATACCTATCGCGCGAAAAGCTAACTAATTTCTCGTCGTATCATATGTACAGATATAAGTACGTATATATGTACAGTGGATTGTGGCTCCCCCTCCATTTCTTTCGTTCCTTCTTTTCTCCTCATTTTCTTAGTACGTATCCACTTTCTCGCTAAGAAAATAAATGGTACGGCTTTGCCAGGTTCTCCTTTTTCTTTTACCACCTCGCCTCGCTCGACCGTTTGTAAAAGCATCCCCCCAACGAGGAGAATTCTCTCGGCCAGCTCCTCTTTGCTGGAGTGAGCGAAGATATGAGTTATCGCGTGTGCGGTGTTTCGGCACTGCGAGGAAAGGCGAACGTCGTCGCTTTGGATTTTCGAGTAATTCTTTGCTATTCGAGTTTGACGTGGAATCTCGAACTTTTATCATTTTTGTGGCGCGTACTATTGAGATATGAGACACTTGTACGAAGGGGGATGATCCGATAATCGGAGTTTTAAAACTACCACATATGTTTCCTTCTATTTTTAATCACTTGAAACTATAAACTCGAAAAAATTCTGTCACATGAACTCGAGTATATCTCGACGTTCCTGCTTTTCGGTTTAATTAAAAAGCCCCGGCGCAAGCCGTTGAACGAGTTCCTGTATCCGCGAGATTAATTATATCTACCGTAGGATTGAAATGAAAAGCCATGAAAAAAGCTTAAATCTTCTTTTCGTATTAAAGTATGACGAGGCGTCTTTTTCATTTTTTCTAGTACCTTTTTCCATCGGAGATTAAATTCAGTCGGGATAAGAGGAAGAAAATACATTTTTTTTTTCATCGCAACTCGCAATTCTCGAAAACCCATTCGGTTAGTTCGACATCATCGAAAATGGTTTAACGCACGGGGTGTTGATAAAAATTCACTTTATACCCCGCGAAACTGACCGCAGTTGACCACTTTGTTTCCATCGGATGTCAGCTGCATCTGTGCTCAGAGAGTGTAGCAATTAAATTCACGCGTCGATAAAAACACAACCGCGTATCTGTTACACTTTTATGTCGTTCGTCCGATTCGAATAGTTGGAATTTTTCAGGTTTTCTTTCTCGCTCACAAGAGAGACGAACGATTTGGAACTCACTATTATTCCACGTTGCATTTGTGGAACGTTCATGGGAATGTTAATAATTGCGGTTAGAGCTGGTACCACTGTTTGTTGTCGGTTAAATTGGTTATTAGTAGATTACCGATTGGTTATTCCGTTGTTCTCTCAAAGGGACAAACATATTTCCCACGTGTACGTGTCGAGGAATAGTGCGCGTAACGAGCTCAAATCGCGCGTTATCTCCGTGCGAATAAACCTAGCTGGGAAATAGCTACTCGGACGGACGCGCCGGGAGAAGGTTCGTCAATCATGGCTGACCGACGTAGTGTGTCACCGACAGACTGCACGTCGATAGAATCACCGTGAGTCCGCAGCAACGGCGAGATGAAACCAACAGGAGAGCCTCGCTGTCAGCAGCTACCAAACACCGGAGGCCGCAAATCTCCATTGCAAATAACTCGATAACTCGGTCCGACGCCTCGGCGATCGACGGGATTAATCGTACGTTTGATCACGTTTCAAAGGCCGGACGAGGGATGGAGTTGTTTTTTCTGATAAGCGTAAATCGGCTGAAAACCTTTCGCAAATGTTGCAGGAACATTGCAGAAATAGTTTTTGAATATTCGGAGTATTTCGATCGAGAAGGAAACTTTACCGAATCGAATCGAGTTAATCGAGTCACTAAATATTATCGATGGTAGTCTGTGCAAATTCGGTTTTCTCCAACATTTGTTTTCATAGCACATTCTATAAATTTAAACAAAATTATTAACTCGTATTTTTTAATTTTTAATTTTTGAACCTTGCTCGAGTTGGGAAACGACATTTTGAAATACAGCTACGCCATTGTATCTCGTATGCCTATCTCCCTTGCATTCGTTGTTTGGTATAAGTGTGCCGATGACGTCGCAATGTTGCAGAGAGAAATGCGCTTATAACTCAGCGAATAATTATTTTCTCAGAGATTTTCTTTTTCGTGTTGTATTAAATATGTGTAAAGATTGCAAATTCAATTTAAAAATATAAATATTTTTCTATGAGAAGACCGAATAGCCAAATGTCTTCCGTAGATGTTTTATGAACATTGTAGAAATATCTTCTAAATATTCAGAATATTTAGATTGAGAAGGAAAATTGAAACACTCTCTCTAAATATTATCGGTGGTAGTCGCTGAAATCTCGGTCAGTCGATTAGACTAGCTTCTTTTCGCTACGTGGACTATGTCTATACCATCCGAGAGTTTCTCATTTTTCTCCTGTTTTCCACATTAGCGGCATTTTTCCTGGTGTGAATTGAATCTGTAGGATGATCCATCGCTTCCAAGTTGCGATGGATGATGCGGCTTAAGAAAGATTGTTCGGAAGGTGTAACTTATCTCTCCCTGTTCTTCATACGTGTACTTGTAGTTCTTTCTGTCGACACGCCATGTTAAATTCAACGAAAAAATCTCGATTGTACCGTAAAAACAGTTTATTAATAGTAAATAGACCAATAGTAAATAGATCAATAGTAAATAGACCGTAAAAATAGTTTATTAATAGTAATTAGACCAAGAAAATATACGTTAATCATTAAAATGTTTAATTCATTCAAATCGTTACCTCAGGGGATCAAATTGTGCCAAATAAATATTTTAATAGTTATCGAATATTTAAATGATTTAAATATTATATTGTTATATAATTTTTAGTTAAATATTTACTTGGTCCAATAAAATGTTGATTTCACCATATTTAAACAAACATATATTAACTACAAATTAACTGTTTTGTCGGTATGGAAGAATTTTTAAGATATCTTTTCCCTCTTTGATGAGATATCGATCGCGGAACGGTATTCGTCGAAGAATTCGAGCGATCGATACATGTTGTGTCGTCTCGTCGACAAACGTTATCCGGCTCACGTTCGGCCGAGCATATATGTTCACTTACCACTAGGCTATCCATGCACGTCCGCCGGCTTTGCTCGTGCCTATCTCGTGCATCTGTACACGGTACGTTTACGGTAGTTTATTTTCATTAAAGTATTGTAGAACGTTCGCGTCTGTTATTCCGCCATACGGATTGTGTGCACCACATCCGCGTGTGAACCACCCGTGGCAGTTGTTATACGGGGTGAAAGTGAATACCGTGCATTCTCGGGGGGGTTTGTAGGAAAATGTCGCCTTTCACTCAGAACAAAAATGTTCAAACTACAACTTCTCGGGCGGCCAACTAAATATACAGTTATCTCAACAAATATGTAATTTAAGTAATTGTTATAGAATTTAGATGAGGTAACTTGATACTTAGCTGCTTCAATTAAATATTTATTCAAATGGCTCTATATTTAGTTGAATGCCCGTGATCTCAAAATTTAGTCGAATCAAACGATTTTTTTTCTCAGTGCATTTAACACAATACTTTCACAGTTCGTCTGACAAAAACTGTCACCCTAACCAAACAGATGGAGAGAGAATCCATATTTCACCAAATGGTTTGGTTATGTTCTCCAGGAGTTTGGTTAGATTGACCACATTGAAAAAAATAAATGGCGAATTCAAGTAAATGGTTTTCTTGGCACTATTCATGTCGATGGTTTACTTAAATCAAATAATGTTTGATTGGATTTAGTCAATTTTCTTTGATCCAAACAAATATTATTTGACTGACACTCAGAAAAAAATCTGGTTGAAAGAACCATAATATAACAAAAGATCATGGTCGATTTTGGTGCCAATCATAATTCCATAGTTATACCTATGAGATTCTGGTTATAAGTAAAAAACCAGGTCAGTTTGCAGCATGATGTCCCGAACCTCTTTTTATATAGTTGATACTACTATGCATTAATATTATTGATTTACTTTTATGGTTAATTCAACCATGATGCATGGTTATCATAAACTACAATCTTGTTGTTACTATAACTACGCAATAAAAGTTATTTCGACTGCATTCATGATCTGTCAAATCATAAATATTGCGCTAGCAACCAGGAAAAGTCAACTTTGCGATTATGATTGATTTTACTACCCACTTTTCTCTCAGTGTAAACCGTCAACATAAATAGTGCCAAAGAAACCATTTGGAATCGTAACTTATTTTTCTCAGTGCAGCAAAGTCGATTATACGAGAAAAATCTCACGTGTCTTCGTATACAAAAATAAACACATATAAACGCCGATATTTTGCATATGGGACAAATATCTCGCGTCAGCTGTGCCCTCATTCGACAGTTTCCATCCCTAACGTTACTCTCGTAATGTGAGTGGGTGAAAATGTGATAGCCGTTTCTTCCTCTGGGAACAAAATCTAATCTATATTATATCGAGACAAAGTGACTTTCGCGCGCGCGCTTCCTCTCAGGAGGATACCTTCCCCGTCGTTCGCACGCGCGAAGGCGCGACAGCGATTATTGTACTCATAGTTACGCCAATGAGCGTTCTTCGCTCTTTTTCGACCAGACTCATTGCCTTCCCACGCGAAAGAGAAACGAGCGATGGATTTATTTCGGTAACAGATGCTATAGCGCTGGCGTGTGTTACTACACGTCGTAACAATTTTTAATACAACGGGGACTGTTATAATCACGATATCGCGTCCGCCTCGAAGCTCCGTTAAATACAGTAACATTGCTTTTTCGCGCGGAACCAGTGCTACCGAAATAAATCTCTCCACGGAAACGTGATTCGCCTGGAAGCTGCAAATACCCGCAAGACGAATAGTGTTTCCGCGGAAGAACCGAGGACTTCAACATTTTTTATTTTCTTCGACGCGAGAGCATCTTACCGGTACTCCGTCGGGGGTTTACATCGACGTGACGCGTCACGTCTAAATAAAGCGCCCGAAATGACAAATATTTCCGCGGTGAATTATCGATACCCGCGTGCATTATATCGTCGCGCGCGGCTTTAAGAGATCACGGCGCGAGGGCGAATTTATATTCTCCGACGTCTCGAAAGTCCGGACAGATTTTGACGACGCGTCCGCGTCGCGTAAAATCTTTCGTCGCTTAATCCGCAGCAGCTCGCGTCGCGTGCCGGAGATTATCTTGTAAAAAGTCGGGCGTTTCTCTTCTTGCAGCGTGATTTATAATGCGTATAGAGAGAGGCTGCGATACGAAGGCGCGTTGCCGGGCGTTCAACGTTTCCATAAATTGTGTATCCGTCCGAATAAAAATAACGGCGACTCGGGTACATCGCGTCCGAGCGACGTAAAACTGTCATCGAAATCCAATTCGCATTTGAGGTCGCTGTCATTACGCGCTTGCACTTGGCAGCGCGCCACGATTTACACGTATTTTCGACTGTGTATTGCTTCATGCGAGGCTATAAAAGTACGTCGAGGAAAATTTGTTCGCGCGTCCTTTTATTCGCGAGTATGACTGGAAGTAAAATTCGATTATTCTTGCCGCACATTGAAAAAACGGAATGGCTCTGATCACCAGTCTTCTGGCTGCTGAAGCGATAATGTAGTCTCGAGTGACTGCAGTGCCATTGTCAGGTTGCGATAGCTCGAAAACTCTACGAATAGGAGCATGGTATCACTGTTATACGTATCACACCCCGGCAAGAACAGTGACATAACTCAAAATTGGAATTTTCCCAAGCGACGACTTTAAAAGATGAATTATTATTATATTATGCGAGCGTTGACCATTTTCTGCCAGATTATGACAATTATCATGAAAATTCTATGATAATCATCATAATCTGACAGTAAATGGTCAACGCTCGCATAATATAATAATTCATCTTTTAAAGTCGTCTCTTGGGAAAATTCCAATTTTTTGAGTTATGTCACTGTTCTTGCCGGGGTGCGATATGTAGGGGAAGGACGGGCAAAATGGGATACTTATGTAAGGCTTGGTAGGCCATAAGTGAACAAATTAAGGAATCGGAAACATTTCTCCAAAAATTACACAGTAGTCATACGTGTCCATTTAGTTTCATGATACTAGTACGAAATATTACTAAAAAAAAGAATACATGTAGTAAAAACAGGTATACGATAGAGATCTGCATAATAGGTACCCCATTTTGCCCGCCGGGTAAAGCAAAATGGCGTTATATAAAGAATGAAGAATTTGTTCTGTAATATCTATGGATACGACTCACAAATACATATGTATGGTCTCATCTGGTGCGTTCGCTTTAAACGCTTACGCGCTGTGAGCGTCACGGCGTCCTTGTTTATCCATATATGTGTAACGAAGACAGAGCGATGCTCATGGCGGGTAAGCGTCCAAAGCGAACGCACTCATCGTCTTCATCTCCCGTGTGGAAATTGCATGATCAGGCCTCTACAGAGCATGTCGCAAATTTTAAATTTGGCCCTATATAGGCACTATCAGGGCTTCGACGTCAGAATTATTGTATCGGTAGCTTGACACCAGGGCGTAGTCGGGCATCTAAGCAATGCATCGTCCATGGCGTAGCATTTAACACTAGAACTACCGAATGGTCGCGCTTTATAAGACGGTCGTTTTGGCGGGTGATTAATCTCGTTATCCGTGGATTTTTCGTCCACACTGCTATAGAAGTTTCTTGTAGACCGAAATATGCTCTACAAAAAAGTATTGTACCAATTTTGACAAAAACCTCACAGGTTACGAAATAATTGAGGTTGAATGAAACTCTGAATAAGACACCGGTCAAATTGACCGGTTGCGGTAGTTCTAGTGTTAAAGGCTCCGACGAACAAAGTGGAAATTGAACAAAAATTTGTGTCTTCTCTGATCTGGCAGAAAACAGTGAACAGTACAATAAGTTTATATAATAAATAAATCAAGCAAAATAAAGCAAATTAAAGTTGGATAAGTTTCGTAGAGTGTTTAGTGTAAATTGTTGAGAATATATCGGAGATGGTTGAACAGATTGAGAGATTGCACGTCACGGCCCACGTACACGCCTCGACACGACGTCACAGCACACAAACACGCCCCGGCATGCACGGCACACGCACACTCAGGATGATCGATTTCACACGCTGCAACGAACACCGGCGGAGTTTCCAGCTCACGACGTCCCAGCCACACACACACACACACACACACTCAGCCAGCCCTTCACACCGATATTTGGCATCATTCCGCCTGCATCCTGCAGCCGTCACTGGAGGGGGAATACTGTAGCGGTCCGACGCCAGATGGCGTCGACCCATCTCGGCTCTCGGTAGTGGCCCGACAACGGTGCAGTTACATATAAGAATGTAACTGCCCGTCCCTCACGGAGCGTCTATGGCAGGAGTCGGCCTAGCCTTACTGACGAGTCCACAGGCCGACTCCGGGACGAAACGCTCCGCCGATAAATGTGCTCCTACTACTTCATGAACCATGCTGGTATTCCTTTTTTTGCGAAAAAAGTGAAGTTGTCAATCGTTAGTGAGAGCCTAACTGATTAACCGGTTAGCTGTGTTGCCCCCTTTTGAGAGCGCGCGCCACCTATACTTATGTATCGCGAAAATCGAGGGATGACGAGTATACTCGTCAATCACAGAGTAAGTGTCGCTGTTAAAATATTGGATCAAAAAGATGGGTTTATTTTATAAAATTGCCAATTCTATTACTAATATTTATTTATTTGGTTAACATAAACATATATTACATGCATATTAAACGAAAAACGCAAGAAAAATTAAATAAATATAGAGGAGAAGGTGCAAAAATGGAATATGCTTGTAATATGGAATACCTCGGTTTTGACTAAACCAAGTGCCGTCTTCTGTCGAAAAATGGCTAAATTTGTGAATGTTTGCGACCTTTGTTGGAGGCGATCTGCCGCGCGCCGTTTTAGTATGGTTTCGGTTTACCATGTGTGTACATGTGAATTTCGCATGCTGATAATTTTAACACGTAAGTGAATATGCAAGCATAATTTTTGTATTTGCATGTTTTTATTTAAATATTTGTTACGATGCCACTGTGTATAAACTAAAGTTTAAGATGGCGATGTATTTGTTTAGTTTTTTGTTATGATAGGTTAGATCTAACTTCAAATATTGATGACATGGGTTGTCGGTAATATGGAATACCTATGTACTAGTCAAAGTACAAAATCAAACGTCCAAAGAATGCAGTTTCTTCTGATAAATCTGAGAATTCAAGCAAAGATGTAAAACTTGACGATTCTGACAACGATTTGGAAAATATTCCGGAACAATTAGAATTGAATGAGGACGATGCTCAATGCATGCTTTGCGAGAGAGCGTTTTCTGCTGATCAGAGGGAAGAATTATGGGTCCAATGTTTAATGTGCTCAATGTGGGCTCATAGTGAATGTGCCGGCGCCGAAAATGACGAGTATATTTGTGACTGGTGCAAGTAAACCGTGAGTTACTTTATTATTTCTTAGATATTTAAGGTATTCCATATTTGCACCACCTTTTCTTAGGTGGGCATTTTGCAGTTTTTCATTCAAACTTTTTTTTTGTAAAAATGTATTAGATAATTACACATTTGCTTTTACATTTTGGTGTCTAATTGTCTAAAGTACCTTTTCCCTAAATTTGGCTTCATTCTCTATTCATTAACACAAGAAAATTATATCCCAAACAAAATGGTATTCCATATTTTGCACCTTCTCCTCTAGAGAGAGAGAGGTAAGAATTTAAATTCCTGCTGTGTGTGGAGGGTATTCAGAGAAACAGGGTACTATACACAATGGGACTTTGCAAATGGAACACCAGCAATACTGTTCCTTCCTGATCTTACGTTTATAACAGTGTGAATACCTTCACGACAAACGGGTTGTTTGTTTTCGAAGTTCCGGGTATATAATCCGGAACACATGATTCCCGACTAATTGGGTTACATGAGGTCTAGATGGCCGAGTTTGTGTCGATTTTTCTCGTTGGATTGGATACGACGCAATAGTGTCAGTAATTCCAGCAAAAAGTTGATTCGCGATAATGATCCATTATTTTTTTTTACGTAATATAAATGCATTCAAACAAATAGTATCTAACACACACACACATACACACAGAGAGAGAGAAATGAAGAAATATTTTTTATAGTACTTCTTGAGTCTTTTTCTTGCTGCGGAGTACGCTATGATAATACGTGCACAGATATACGTAGGTACAGTGCGGTTTCGCGGTACCAGAGGTTCCTGGAACCAATTGACCCGCTGGGTCTCCTGAATATTACGATTCGCTTCTAGCTTCAGCCGAGCGAAACGTAATCGTCTCGCAACGAAGCGCGCATTACGCGGCATACCGAATCGGGATTCGCCAGATGCGCGCGAAACGAGCGGCGCCTGCATTGTTCCTCCGGTTTCCTTCCTGACTAACGACGCCGAGAATTTGCGGCAGGGTGATTTGAGAAACTCGGTATCAGGCGACGTCCAACTCGATGCGTAACAAAGGCGAGTTGGACTTCATAAAAAATAAATTATCGACAATTCGATGGCGCGGACGTTTCGTGCGGAGTACCTACCTAATTGTTTGTCGGCGCGTCGTCATCGCGTTGTCGCTACGTTCGAGCGAGGTAAAAGGGGCTTCGCGCTTCAATTAACTGCTAATTGTGAGTAGCAGCGCGGAAGCATGAATCTCTAATGCAATTATTCCACTACCGCTCGCTTCGTTGGAATTATTAATGAAATTTTATTCGCTTACTAATTCATTCGACATCGAATTGTTCACGAAATATCGGCAATGTTTGTTAGGCATACGTCGTGTAAAGTTACAAAGCGTAGTTACATTTTACATCGATTATTATCCTACTCGAAGGTACGTCGATAATAGAAACCACGTGTAGGCGTGGGAACTTTTCAAATTGACACGTCCTAGTGACGGAAAGTCAAGTTACATTTTTCACCGCCCAGGAGGAAAAGTACTATATACTTTGTATATAATCCATAGAGGTACGTGGTTTTGGTCACACATATGGATTATATATAATTTTTATATTAACCGTATAAGGATTATGTACAAATTTTTAAATGTTCCTATAAACCATATATATGGTCGTTATATGGATAATACAGAAATCACATATATATATAATCCATATATGACCGATACCACACATGGAATATATAGAAAACAGAATTTCTCCGCCTGAGCGCGTGAAAGTCAAGTCGATGTTAGCTCGGTCGTCGCGTAGTCAGGAAGTATGTAAACTGATTGCTCGCGCGTCGGCATGTCGCCGTGTTCGCGCCGCGCGTATCGCTATTACTCGTACGTGGCGACTTCGTATAGGTTCTAATGCACGCACCCATACATACATACGCGTACGTGGCAGGCAACGAGCTCGAGCACTGCGATGCAATTAACATGACGTAGGTAATTATTAATTAATGTGAAACCGAGTAAGGGTTGCACGCTGATGGGGATGGGGTTGTGAAAGGGAGACGGAAAGGGGGAGAGAGAGAGAGAGAGAGAGAGAGCATTAGAGAGACAGGACGCGCGACACTCAGGACTGCATCCCCGGTGCACGCGCTCTTTCTCGTTGCGCGTCTCGGCGATCGGCGGTTTAATTATGGCGACGGGGGAAGAGGCATCGGGACGGGGCGCATTAATTTAAACGACTCGATTAAACGGAGCCTTACGAACGGAAGGCCGTAACCGCGAGGTGGACCAATCGGGGTCGTTTACGCGTCAGGGTCATCGATTCCCGGTCGTTGCGACACCGCAGCGTACCCCTGTATTCCTAGATGCTTTACGCGTTTCGATGTGGGACGTTCGCGTAGACGGGTTAATTAGGTTACGGCTACGTGATTCGTTACGTCAAAGTGCCATGCGGGTAGGCGGACCCGTTTACCCCTGGCGATTCTGCATATAAGCTCGAATTGATCTATAGTGTCTTTGGGGAGTCAAAGGCAGTGTTGACGACGCGATAACGCGCCGCTGTACGCTCACTTGGGTACGTCCGGGACGATCGACGATAGGGACGAGTGTAATTGGCACGGGCTCGATTGATCGTCGTGATTTGGATTCGTAGGGAGGGAATTGTGTGCTTTGTTCGCACCTTTTGGATAGATATCGTCGGTTCAATTGATGTCCGGAGAAAAACATTTAGTGGTTCCGACCAAATTGGTTCTGATGAAGGTTGAATTTCGTCAAACTGACAATTATTGTGAGTTTGGTTGAACTGCGTGTAGTTGGAATAACTAAATTTTTTCGTTTCATTCGATGAAATTCGTTTTGTCGGCAGATATAAATCAATTCAATTTCGCTGCTTTGTTAAATCAATCATAGTTGGTTCGTTTCAACCAGAGTTGGTTCGTATCATCAAAAGTTTTTGCCAGACGAACGGTGGAAGTGTAGTGTTAACTACACTGAGAAAAAAGTCGTTTGATTCAATTAAATTTTGAGGTTATGGACAGCCAACTGTATATATAGTTATTTGAACAAATATTTAGTTGAAGCATCTAAGTATCTAGTTATCTCAATTAAATTTGAGTTACTCAAGCTATATATTTGTTGAAATAATTATATATTTAGTTGGCCTCCCGAGAGCATGTAGTTTGGAAATTTTTGTTTCTTAGTATTTTTATCGTGGCTTTTGATCTTCCATTTTGATAAGAACTTTACTATTTTCTCGCGGGATTGCGATATATTGGAGAGAATCGCCGAATTTGGATCGGCGCCTAGGTTAAGCCATCTTTGAGGTTAAAACGGTAGGGATATTTTGCGCTGTTTGATTTAACTGGATGCATTGTATCAGATTTGAAGTTGGATGACACAACTTTTTCATTAGTTCTGACAGCCATATCTGTAGCTGGTAGCACGGTGATAGTTATAGATGCAGGGGTGGTCCAACCTAGGCGTCGGTCCAAATTCGGTTACTCTCCTCTATTTTATACACTGAGAGAAATAATTGCTAGTGTTTCTTAATCAAGAATATAATATGATTTTACAAATTTTTAAGGATACAGATTCTTGGTTAAAGAACCTATATTTTTAATTCAAGAATGCTGTCGCGGGAAAAAGAAATTCTTTTTGCGCAAAAAGAAAAACAGTTATTCGAGAGACTGGGTATTAATTATTTTCTCGTACGAAGAAAACCATGGTTGATCTTAAAATTATATCATGTTTTACACCGAAGAAAGCATTTCTTTGGCACTAGCAATTATTTCTCTCAGTGTAGTCGAATTCTTCTTAGGATGCTAATAGAAGAGTCAGACGTCAAAGAGTCCCCTCCAGTCGAGGAGGGAAACAGAAAAAGGCATTCCCGGAAGCACATCTCAACCGGCGGAGCGTCGTTACGCCCGATAGCAGATTCCTCGGCCTTCCGTTGTCACTCGAACGCCGGAAGGGTTGCTCACCGCGAAGATCGCGCGAGAATGCTCGACATCGACGTGGCATCGAGTACATTCCGCGCCCCGTTACGCCACCAATAACGGGGGTGGAACGACTCGGCGCGTTTCCCCCACGTGGAAATATCGAAACGAATTTTCCGAGTATCGATCGCAACGAGAGTCGCGGCGAACGAGGGAAAACGGGCGTCTCGCAAACTCTCGCCTCGTTAGACGCGCGGCGGAAGCACACTCGCGCCCGCCAATTCTCACCCCCGCGCCATTTGCATCCTTCCAGCGCTTTCTCGCAATATAACGTCTTACCCGCGCGCCGAGGCGGCGAACCGCGCGACCGCGACAGCGATTTTCCTATATCCCGGTCCCGGCGGCTTAACGCCGGCGCTTCCGGTGGTGCCGCGCGAATTTCACCGGCGGGACTCCCTCCCCCCGCCCCTCTATCTGACTCCAGCGCCGTAGAAATTGGCACGGCAATTTGGGGATGCTATCTTTCAAGCGCTAACCGAGCTTACTGCGCTTCGTTTAATTAGACCGGGCGCGCGATCGCGCTAACGGCGTGCGATTCAATATTGTGGTTACATTAGCGAGCCGTGTGGCGCCTCGAGGGTTCCCGGGGTCGTGCCCTCTCTTGCCTTCTCGTCTCTTCATCCTTCTCGCGCTCGGCGAGTATAGCTCTGAATTTGTAGAACGACTTTGTTAAAGTCGCGGACGCGCGCGGAAAAGATAAAAAAAGACGCTGCGAAAGGATGAAAGGGATGGAACGAGAGACGTTCGCTGTGAAGAGGGGGTAGGGGGATTTTTCTAGGATAACGGAAAAGCGAGCGGAGCGAATGAAAATCCAGTCGTCGGTGCGAGCGGAGGAACGAACGGTTTCGAGGCTTTTTCCCCGTCTCTCTTGCTCCGTGGACGACACTGCCGGGCGAGAAAGTGGGAGGGTGGTTTCCTTTCCGATTTCTCGTCTGTCGATGGATCGTTATTATTTGCGCGAGTCGTTCATCGGCAGTTTCGTCGTGCGGCTGTATTTCGAGGGCTTTACTTGTTCGGGCGAATTTAAAGGCGTTTTCTTTTGTCGCGATAAAAATTAAAATTTTGTATCAATTTATATACATATAGGTACCTGGTATGATTTAGTTTTTTCTTTTCGCCGCGGCTTTTCATCTCGTTCTCGCAAAGTTAATCGATTGCGTATTCCACGCTTCGCCAATTCGGCCGCGAAGTCCGATAATATGTATACGCGCCGCGCAAATAACTTTCCGACGTATAGGTATCGTGTACTCGTATGTCATCGAATAGTAGGTACTTCAAAGCGTTGCGGAATCAAGGGAACGCAAATATACTTACGTATGCTTGCGAGTACCTACTTCGGTGAAAATTACGCTTGAAGTGTACGATTCGACAATAAATCTCTCGTAATAACTCTTTGATTTTCGTTACAGTCGATCGACCTGTTGATGCAAATGTGTTCTTGGGTTTTAGTCTACAGTTAGCTGAAAGTTAGGTGAGCGTACGTTCGGACCAAGCACGATCTGTACGTACCCAGGCGGAAAAATTCTATATATTTTTTTTATAATTCATGTATGGTTTCGGTCATATATGGATTACACATAATTTCTATATAAACCATATATGGCGTGTATATTTGAATTAAACATTTTTTTGCATATTTCATATATATATATATTATACATTTACTCGTAGTCTATATATGGCATATATAGAAATCACGATCCATATAGAATCTCGAATCTATATATGGATTATACACGGTGTATTGGCCAAGAAAGCTGAAGCAGGAGGAGCTTAATTTTGTTCAGAGCTTATACATCATTGAGAGAGACCAATTGTATAACTTCCTACGATCCCCATACTTTGACAAAAACTTGACTGCTGAGTGAGTCCTGAGAAACGGAAATCGTAGGAAGTCATGTTATTGGTCAGAGTGTACTAATTTTTAACATAATTAGGCTTCTCCTGTTTGAGCCTCCTTAGACATTACACCCTATATAACATACGGAGCTAAACCTACTCACCAGGAAGGAAATTTCAATCACTATTATCTCATTATTTATGACTGTTTGACCTATATCGATATAAGATTTTGTTATAAATAAAAACGTAGTTTTCATAAAAGTATCATATAAATATGAGCCAAAAGCTCATAGATAATGAGATATAATAATAGTGATTAAAGTTTTCTTCCTGGCGAGTAAGAATAGCCTCATATGATACAATCCATATTACTGAATTTTTTCGTCTGACTATGCTTTTTAGCAGGACTTTGTCTCGCGTTAAGTACCTCTTTGAACGGTTGCGATGTTTTCTAAGCATCGTTTTCAAGCGTGTAAATGGAGGGTGAAAACGTCTGTCAACCCGAGGCGCTCTCGCATCCCCTTTCATCGCCGGAGGATCCACATTAGCCATTTCGCTCCAACAACCCGGTTCGGCTTACCTCTGAAAAATCTCCTCCCCCCTTTCCTCGTAAGACAAGCCACCCTAACGTCATTAGGCGCGCCTCGACGACGCACTTCCCAAAATGCACGCCTATGGGAAGTTAAATCTCGTCATCCACTTCTTGATCCCTCAACTTCGAAACCCTCGTAACGCGTTGTGTTCGCGATACACGCTGGGATACTCCCCGGGGCGAAGGGTGGCAAAGAGCCTCCGCTTACTCGGGATTGAGCTTTTTCGACGTACGTACAACGCGTCGGACCATATACACAGGTAAACCCGGGCCTTTCCTTTGTCCAACGCGCGAGGGCTTCCGGCGCGGCACAGAGCTCACCGCGCGCGTGTACACAACCCCTCCACGGCCGAACTTTCGCGAAACTCGATCTCGCATCTGCGCCTCTGGAGAGATCACACACGTCCTCGTGCGCGTCACCTCGTCTCGCTATCATTCTCGCCCTCTCTTTCTCACCCCCTATTTCACGTCAGCCCGCCTCGTCCCTCCCTTGCTCTCGTAACGCGCGCGCACGTTGAAACACAGCGGCGGAGAGACGACCACCGGCACTTTGGCGAAACCCGAACGCCACCGGTGAAATTCATGGCGGCTAGCGGCAATGGGTGCGCTATCAAGCCGCGGATAGAGGCGGCTGTACCAGCGGATAGCACGCCGTTATGAGGTCGGAGATCCTGAGAGCCCTTGAACCCACTATGCCGCGCCCGAGTGGGGCTGCCATGTTCGCAAGTGCCCGGGGGGACACAACGGTATTTTCCGTGGCATTTACCGAAGATATCGATCTACGCCGGCGAAACGTTGCGATCGTTATGCCCGAGATAACTTGGCGGATGCTCGCGTTGTACGCGCGATGGGTATCGTGCCTTTCCCGCGTTTCCCGTTTCATCGGTTTTGGCTGTGGGAGTTTATCGCGATTATCGTATCGTCGGGTAGTGGGTTGTAGTTGCTGAGCTAAGCTGGTACGGTTTCGATCGCCGAGGCTATTATCTTTTCATCTTTGATGTTTCGGATGGAATTGCGGATGCACTAGAGGAAAGTAACTTGGCCAAGTTAACAACGATCTTGGAGATTATGAACGAGCCGTTTGGTGAAATATATGGACCCTTCATCTGTGTTTGGTTAAGCTTATCGTCATCTGGTTAGAATAACTACACTGAGAAAAATAACTTGGTTAAAATGACAAAACGCATCTGGTTAAACGAGCTTGGTTATTCTAACCAAAATGGTAGTAAATTGTACCAAATGTTTAGTTATTCCAACTGTATGTCTAGTTATTCTAATCAGAAAATGGTCAGTTTGACCAAACAGATGGAGGATCCATATTTCACCAAGCGGTTTGGTTACAGTCTCCAGAATTTTAGTTAGATTGACCAAGTTATTTTTCTCAGCGTAGACATGTAGTCGGAATAACTAAATATTTGATTCAACTTCCTGGTATTTTGGTTAGAATAACTAAATTCGTCGAAGTAGATGCGTTTGGTCATTTTAACCAAATTATTTTTCTCAGTGTGTAGCATCGAATTCGAAATGAAATTCGATGGAAAATTCGACGAGAGACGGGACACGGATAAAGTTTCCCAAATTACGTACCTACCTACGCAACTGTACGAGGGTCAGTCGTGACCGACATCTGCGGCGCGCGATAATAACGTTTATATATCGGCGGAATAACGAGACTCTGTTTGTCCCGACCTGCGTGGCATAATGGTGCCGGGTTAACGAGGGGATTCTGCAGCCTCGGTGAGAATCACGAAGCGTGCTCCGGGCTGCTACTCCGGAGTTTATACTACTTTAGCATAAGTGGAATTTCCCTCTCTCTCTTCTTGTCGCTCTGACATTCGACTGCAGAATTCGCAATTGGAAACTTTGAATAGGAGTTACATCCGCTTCGTGGCGGAATTGTCGCAATTTCGCGTCCTTCGTCCAAACGTCGCCCCTAATTCTCGGCAAGGATCACTCACCGCATCAGAAGAGCGATCTCTCGATCGAGTGGCGGAAGAAACGCTTTAACGGCCGTATCTCTTGCACCGTCGAACACGCGGACGGAATATGTCGCGAAAGGTGATAGATGGCCCCCCTTGACGTACCTCAGGTACCCGAGGGAATATTATAGACGAGGGGTGAGAACGATATTGAACGGGGAAAAGTTTGACGAAACGTTGGACGCGTTGCGCGAAATTCGGAAGAGACAAGGGAGGCGAGGATGAATGTTAGTGTCGTATGATGTGTCGGTATGGTGGTGGAAGAGGGGTTGGAGAGTGGGAAAGGTACGCGTGATGCTAGCGGATGATCTCTCCGTGTGTGTGTGTGAGGCTGGTATACCGCATGTCCTATGGCCAACCGCGCAGGTGAGCTGCGACCTGAATCCTTGACTTCGGCAGTATTTATGGTACAGTTAGAGTGGGCTTCAGACGAGTACACTGCATAAGAACGAAAAGTGTCGACTGCTCTTCTAATAGCTGTCAATTCGGGAGATCGAAGCGTTTCGTGTAACCTCAAAATCGTAAAGTTTTGAATTAGTAGTGAATAATTTGTAGAAGTGATGAGAAATAATCATAAATAATCTTCCGAATTGACAGCCATCGGGAAATCAGACGACGCTTTTCGCTCTTACGCTGCGTTCTTACGAAAAGTGTGAAACGTCTGATCTCCCGATGGCTATCAATTCGGGAGATCGAAGTATAAGCTCGAAATCGTGAATCTTTGAATAAATGGTAAGTAATGTTCAGAAGTGAGAGTTAACAATCATTCGGGTTTTTTCGATGTCCAACCGAATTACACGCCTCATGCCTATTTGTTTCAGAAATTATTTCCGCGCTAGCACCGCGCTTGTCTAGGAAGTAGTTTTACGAAGTGGCGTGAGCGATACCTAAGGTGTCACAATTCGGAAAAGATTATTTATGATTATTTCTCATCACTTCTACAAATTATTCACTACTAATTCAAAACTTTACGATTTTGAGGTTACACGAAACGCTTCGATCTCCCGAATTGACAGCTATTAGAAGAGCAGTCGACACTTTTCGTTCTTATGCAGCGCACTCGTCTGAAGCCCACTCTAACTGTACCATAATACTACCGAAGTCAAGAATTCAGGTCGGAGCTCACCTGCGCGGTTGGCCATAGGACATGCGGTATATCTGTTTCTCTGGGAGATATTCTTATCTCGTAAAAGGATTTTTGCGGATGCCGCTGGAACGGAATGCTGATAGTTCCAAGGAGTTTTCGAATATACCTACAGGGTGTCCGTAAAGTATGGAAACGGTTGAATATCTCGAAAAGTACGCTTCAGATCGGGAAACGAAAAAATACGTATCCGATATTTTGTTAAAAGCTATCAAATGATACCAAGATTGATCCCACACCCCAACCCCTGTAGGTGGGGCAGGGGGAAGCTTCAAAATCTTAAATAGGAACCTCCACTTTTGATTGCATACTCGCATTCTGCATTAAAAACTACATAACTTTTATTTGAAACATTTTTTTCGATTCATGCTAGATGGCGCTATAACCGGCGAAATTCAATTTTTTCGGTTTTTGCAATTGAGAGTCGATTTATTCGATTCTGCAATACAATTGCGATAGAAATTTACATTTTTTATTCTCATACTTGATATTTTTGTTAAAAATTTAATTTAGTTTTGCAAATTTGAAGTGCAGATGCGTTCTGTACCTGGAATTCCCCCAGCGGACGATATATTCCGGGAATCGTAGCTATTCTTTCATTAGTAGCCCGTTTTAATGATATCCGTTAACCTGAGTATACGTCAACAGGTACCGCTAATTGCCGGGCCTTCCGGATCCTCGAACCTCGATGTATTCCGAAAGGGATTATCCTTGAGTAATTAGCTTATTTCCTCTAACGGAACTTAGTGCGTCACGGGGAATTCCAGGTACAGAACGCATCTGCACTTCAAATTTGCAAAACTAAATTAAATTTTTAACAAAAATATCAAGTATGAGAATATAAAAAATATAAATTTCTATCGCAATTGTACTGCAGAATCGAATAAATCGATTCTCAATTGCAAAAACCGAAAAAATTGAATTCCGTCGATTATAGCGCCATCTGCCATGAATCGAAAAAAATGTTTCAAATAAAAGTTATGTAGTTTTTAATGTAAAATACGAATATGCAATCAAAAGTGGGGGTTCCTATTTAAGATTTTGAAGCTTCCCCCTGCCCCACCCGCAGGGGTTGGGGTGTGGGATCAATCTTGGTATCATTTGATAGTTTAAAAAAATATCGGATACATATTTTTTCGTTTCCCGTTCTGAAGCGTACTTTTCGGGATATTCAACCGTTTCCATACTTTACGGACACTCTGTATAGTTAATGAAAACAATGGTTCAATGCTTGCACACTGTTAAGTCCTGACGTTCGAAAAGAGATAATCGACTATTCTCTCTCGAATCTCTAAGAAGTTTATCCGATTACGAACCTAAATATCGATGCCTTACTTTGAAAACCTCTCGTAATGAGGTTTTCAAAGTAAGGCACCGATATAATATATCTGTATATAATATCGCTTCTTCAGCATTAAGCCATGTCAATTTGCTATTTAGCTTCCACCTATACATTAATATTCTATACCCGAATTCTACGTCTACCACTTACTTCTTCGGTCTACCGCTAAGGTGCAAGACCGAATGTCGTCCTCCTCTTGGTGTGATCTGCAGATTGACCAACAGGATTTCTCCTACGATAGCTACGACTCTTCATGTAATCCCTGACACGAGATCTCAGTTGGCAAAAACTTGTAGAGTTACCTTCGTGTATTAACTATATCGCTTCTTCAGCATTAAGCCACGTCAATTTACTATTTAGTTTACACCTATACATTAATATTCTATACCCGAATTCTACCACTACGTCTACCTTTACGTCTACCACTTACTTCTTTGACCTGCCGACAGGGTACAAGACCGAAATTCGGCGATCCTGCATCAATCCTGAACGCTTTGCCTGGAGTAAGCGTCCAGTGCTTGTCCTCTAGAATCAGACGTCTCAGGTGATGCCTGACACGAGATCTCAGCTTGCAATCACGTTTGCAAATGGCCAACCATTTTCGGGATACCAGTGCTGCGTTCAAAAGTGATCTGTCGTCCAATTGTCCAAAAATCAACTCAGTCACCTCGATCGGAAGTTTTTTCGTAAAGTCGTTTGAGGGAGGATCGATTGCTCGTAGAAAGGACCTGAAGGACTCCATGTCGATGCTTCAGCGATGAGTCGTCGATTGAATGCAACGCGTCGAGAACGGTTCTTATATAGACCTACTCTCAGCGATCGCGCGACGTATTGCGCATGCGCGGGCGTCACTTTGCACATCCGGAGAACGCCTTGCTACGCATGCGCAGTCTGTCGCGCGATCGCTGAGAGTAGGTCTATATAAGAACCGTTCTCGACGGGTTGCATTCAATCGACGACTCATCGCTAAAGCATCGACATGGAGTCCTTCAGGTCCTTTCTACGAGCAATCGATCCTCCCTCAAACGACTTTACGAGAGAACTTCCGATCGAGGTGACTGAGTTGATTTTTGGACAATTGGACGACAGATCACTCTTGAACGCAGCACTGGTATCCAGCAGATGGTTGGCCATTTGCAAACGTGATTGCAAGCTGAGATCTCGTGTCAGGCATCACCTGAGACGTCTGATTCTAGAGGACAAGCACTGGACGCTTACTCCAGGCAAAGCGTTCAGGATTGACGCAGGATCACCGACTTTCGGTCTTGCACCCTGTCGGCAGGTCAAAGAAGCAAGTAGTAGACGTAGAGGTAGACGTAGTGGTAGAATTCGGGTATAGAATATTAATGTATAGATGTAAGCTAAATAGTAAATTGACATGGCTTAATGCTGAAGAAGCGATATATATGCGAGTATTACCTGAGAGGTCTGATTCTAGAGGACAAGTATTGGACGCTTATTCCAGACGAAGTGATCAGGATTGACGTAGAACCACCGACTTTCGGTCTTGCACCTTGTCGGCAGGTCGGAAAAGTACATGGTAGACGTATACTTAGACGTAGAATTAGGGTATGGAATATTAATGTATAGGTGTAAGCTAAATAGCAAATTGACATGGCTTAATGCTGAAGAAGCGATATATATACGAGTATTTAGGTTCATACGTGGGTAAACGTCTTAGAGATTCGAGAGAATGATCGATTATCTCTTTTCGAACGTCAGGACTTAACAGTGTGCAAGGACAAACCATTGTTTTCATTAAAGCTCTTTTCAAATAATCAATAGCTCTAAACGGAGATGAAAGATTAGTAATTTTTATAGTGAATCCCAGTAACAGGGCTCTTCAAGGCGAGACGTTAAATTTTTTAATAGATGCAGTGTACTTTTTACAGTTCGTTGCAGTATAAACCCGTAAACACTCGACATATCGCTGCCTCAGAATTATAAGGCTCTATGTTCTATAGACGTTCTATGTAACATAGAACCTTATAATTCCGAGTCAGCGATATACAGGGTGTCCGAAAAGTATGGAAACGGTTGAATATCTCGAAAAGTACGACTCAGATTGGGAAACGAAAAAATACGTATCCGATATTTTTTTAAAAACTATCAAATGATACCAAGATTGATCCTACACCCCAACCCCTGTAGGTGGGGCAGGGGGAAGCTTCAAAATCTGAAATAGGAACCCCCACTTTTGATTGCATATTCGCATTCTACATTAAAAACTACATAACTTTTATTTGAAACATTTTTTTCGATTCGTGGCAGATGGCGCTATAATCGACGAAATTCAATTTTTTCGGTTTTTGCAATGGAGAGTCGATATATTCGATTCTGCAATACAATTGCGATAGAAATGTACATTTTTTATTCTAATACTTGATATTTTTGTTAAAAATTAAATTTAGTTTTGCAAATTTGAAGTGCAGATGCGTTCTGTACCTGGAATTCCCCCAGCGGACGATATATTCCGGGAATCGTAGCTATTCTTTCACTAGTAGCCCGTTTTAATGATATCCGTTAACCTGAGTACACGTCAACAGGTACCGCTAATTGCCGGGCCTTCCGGATCCGCGAACCTCGATGTATTCCGAAAGGGATTATCCTTGAGTAATTAGCTTATTTCCTCTAACGGAACTTAGTGCGTCACGGGGAATTCCAGGTACAGAACGCATCTGCACTTCAAATTTGCAAAACTAAATTAAATTTTTAACAAAAATATCAAGTATGAGAATAAAAAATGTAAATTTCTATCGCAATTGTATTGCAGAATCGAATAAATCGACTCGCAATTGCAAAAACCGAAAAAATTGAATTTCGTCGATTATAGCGCCATCTGCCACGAATCGAAAAAAATGTTTCAAATAAAAGTTATGTAGTTTTTAATGTAGAATGCGAATATGCAATCAAAAGTGGGGGTTCCTATTTAAGATTTTGAAGCTTCCCCCTGCCCCACCTACAGGGGTTGGGGTGTGGGATCAATCTTGGTATCATTTGATAGTTTAAAAAAATATCGGATACATATTTTTTCGTTTCCCGTTCTGAAGCGTACTTTTCGGGATATTCAACCGTTTCTATACTTTACGGACACCCTGTATAGTTAATGAAAACAATGGTTCAATGCTTGCACACTGTTAAGTCTGACGTTCGAAAAGAGATAATGGATCATTCTCTCTCTCGAATCTCTAAGAAGTTTATCCGATTACGAACCTAAATATCGATGCCTTACTTTGAAAACCTCGTAATGAGGTTTTCAAAGTAAGGCACCGATATATATATATCTGTATATAATACCCCCCCCCCCCCCTTCAAAACATCGACGATGTATGATAGCACGAATTAATAAAATAGCTCCCTTTCCAAAGTAATCATGTAACAACTTACGGATCACCAAAGATAATGAAAAAATTATGATAAAATTAATGAAATCATTACCGCCAAATTAATGAAAGCAAGTGTGTTGTCAAGGTATGTTGCGTTAATGAGAGAAATAGTACATAATTCCATACAATGGTTAATTGAGGATATATTCTCAGTTTCAGTGGAACTTCTCTCTTGGTTTTTTTTCCCTCTATATTATTTTTAGTCTCTGTAGTAAAGTTTACCATTGTATGGAATTATGCACTATTTCTCTCATTAACGCAACATACCTTGACAACACACTTGCTTTCATTAATTTGGCGGTAATGATTTCATTAATTTTATCATAATTTTTTCATTATCTTTGGTGATTCGTAAGTTGTTACATGATTACTTTGGAAAGGGAGCTATTTTATTAGTTCGTGCTATCATACATCGTCGATATTTTGAAGGGGGGGGGGGGATTTCATTTCTTTTTTCGTTAATTTTCTTTCGTGCTCTTTTGTCAGATAAATATGAAACATTTTTTTAAATGATAGAATGTGGTCAGTTATTATTATTGCCGAGTTCGATTGTGTATTGAACTGAAGCGTGATATGAAGCTTATTAATATTATACATTTACTGTATGGTTTGTTATCTACTTGCTTTAGTGGATAGAAAAAAAATACGCAACTGTACGCATCTGAAGCTCAAGACCGACTGCTTTTCCAGCGAAATTCCGTACACCATGAGACAAAGGTTCGACGAGGGACCGACATATGTACCTCTCGGGGTACGGAACGCTGCGATAAAGCTGCCAATCGTAAGGGCCTTTGCACACGACGTTTTTTAAACTAGCTGACGATGCGCCTTTTTGATGAGCGCATTCGCTGCGCGTCATCAGCGCGTATTAGCAGGTTGTATTAGCAAGGATCGTGTGTAAAAGTCACAACTTGCCGACTGCCTTGCGTTTGCTGAGCGTCCTAATTGCGTATAACACGCGTCGTCAGCTAGTTTAAAAAACGTCGTGTGCAAAGGCCCTTAGTTGTGACGTAGGCAGGGTTCTCAGGTAAGGAGACCCCTGGGGCCCCTTTCTCTTACTCACTCGCAAGAGAAACGTATACGTTTCTTAGCGAGTAGACCAATCAGGACCCCCACCACAACGGAATACTTGATCCTGATTGGTCTATTGGCTAAGATGCGTATACGCAACTTTACGAGTGAGTTAGAGAAAGGGGCCCCTGATCGCTTTATCGCGTAGTTTCCGATAAGGCGGAGAAAAGAGCGGCGTGACGCGTCACTACACATTCATTGTTGTCAGCTGACGTATCGTGTGTTAACAGTTTGAAAACAATTGAACATCGAATTTCGCAACTAGAACGCACTCAATGATAAACGGAAAATCGGTAAAAATGTTTTCGACCTAGATGACTGATTTAAAAATTATGAATGATAAATAAAATCACCAACATGTAATGATTTTATAATTAATGTTTCGATAATATTTACATTTTCCCCAGAACAATTCGTTCGTGAAAGAAGTCATAAAAATCGTAAATAAACAAACTGTGCGGTTTTTTCACCGTTTCAGTAATTTTAACGAATCGGTGGAAACCGGATATTATGTTCATAACATAGCATTCGATTTGCACCGATTTGTTAAAATTATCGAAACAGTGAATAAACTGCACAGTGTTTAGTAGTACAGGCAACGAAGACCAAAAAGGGCCAAATAGCGGAAAAAATTCATGTAAAAGCAAATTTTGGCATAGTTGTAGGGGAAGGTGTCAGTAACAATATACTAAAAGTACTGATGGGTGGGAGTTGTGCTAAGGGAGGAGGGGTCTCTAAAGGTCCCCTTTTTCAGTTTTTCGTTAATAACTCGAAAACTACTGCCTCTAGCAAAAAAAGTTAAATAATAAATTAATCTATATAAAATTCTCTACAAAAAAGGTCTTATATACTTTTTCGCTAGGATCAATACTTCAGGAGATATGGAGGGGGAAATATGGAAAATTAAAAAAAAATCTGTTTTACTCTTAAAAATCAAGGTTTAATGATAAATTAACGTTGCTCAGACCACGTTTGAATGACTCTAGCGCATATAAGTGTAGTCCTGTAATATATCGACGTCGTCAAGTTAAAACCTGCTATGTGAAGAACCTGCTATATGCCGCGCTTGGCAGTTTTTAACTAGGAATAACTCTCTCTTTGATTCATGTAACATTCCTTCAAAAGTAATCCTAAATGATAATCCTAATTACCTTCTGGGGGGTCGTCCGGTAATCATATTCCAGGAAAGGCGCGGGACCGAATTATAATGACCTATGTTCATAATACTTCATATAGCATATTCTCCACACAGCAGATTTTAACTTGACAATTACGATATAACGGAAGAATTGTGTGCGGAGGGGACCACAATAATATGCGTCGTTGAAGCCTGTTCCGATAAACGGTAGTTGGAATTTTGAATACTCATTTATACCGCTTAGGATACCGATCGTGATAACGATCGCAAATACCTCGCAACCCTAGTGTTAATCTTTCGATCGGTGACGCAGGTTTATTTCGGCGAATATAGGTCGTTAATACCTCGGTTCCGCGCATTTTCCGGAATGTGATTACCGGACGACACACCGAAAGGTAATTACCGGATTGCTCGTAATGAGTGTCATAGTCCGTTCCACCACCACTCCTCCTTCAGTCAATCAGGGTACATAGCGTCGTCCATGCAATCCCTTCCATCGACCAATGCCGCTAATATATAAGCTGGGACAGACCGCATCTGTGTTGTCACTCATCATAGTATCGTGTTCCGCGTCTCAACCTCACTCAAGATAATCTGAACAAACATCGGTACTCGGCATTTTTGAAAGCGTCAACGAAGCCCAAATCAGACATGGCCACTCTTCCTCCCACCAGAGGAGCTTCAAAGCAACACTCGCTCAGTGTATATCTACAGGTAAACTCATTTACATATAGTTATTAAATACTGGTTTCTTAAAATTACAAATATCAATTTCTGCTAAATACTTACCTTGGTCTGATTACTTTCTTACAGATACAACAGTGGCTCAGCAACCCTCTACCACCCACCCAATGGGGCTGGAACATGGGGGAAGATGGGATCCTCAACCCAGTTACCACGAAAGACCCTGTGGCACCCGACTCCGTTTTGAACATGATCTTTTGCCGATGCACGACTGGGTGTGGAGTACGCTGCGGTTGCCGCAAAGCAGGGATAACCTGCTCCGGAACCTGCGGCGTGTGCCACGGCTCATGTACAAACGGAGCCCCCATCCAAGACATCATCGACGATGATGAAAATTTAGATTCTGATGAAAATTAGTGTTTAAGATACATCCTTGAACATTAATTATTTCATTTTTAACGGAAAAACAGATTTTTTTTTAATTTTTCATATTTCCCCCTCCATATCTCCTGAAGTATAGACCCTAGCGAAAAAGTGTATAAAACCTTTTTTGTAGAGAATTTTATATAGATTAATTTATTATTTAACTTTTTTTCGCTAGAGGTAGTAGTTTTCGAGTTATTAACGAAAAACTGAAAAAGGGGACCTTTAGAGACCCCCCCCCCCCTTAGCACAACTCCCACCCATCAGTACTTTTAGTATATTGTTACTGACACCTTCCCCTACAACTATGCCAAAATTCGCTTTTACATTAATTTTTTCCGCTATTTTTCCTTCGTTATCTGTACTATAGGGGCTGTAAGCCAACTCTATCGACTCGATCTCTGCCGGTATAAATGAAAAATGTATTCTGGTCTTTATCAATCTATCATTAGAGAATAATCAATTTATATGGTGTAACTAAGCATAGTTTTGGTTATAACCATACATATATTTATTGAGAAAATTCGACGTAAAAATTGAGGGGTGGAGAAGGCAGACATAAAGATACACGGGTTCTCGCTGCTCACTTTACGCCGAGATGAACGAACATACCTACTACACGCTTACTGTATTGGTGTACGAAGCAGTACGGAGCGTTCTTGTACGGACGCCGCGTTCCAGTGTGCGAGCCTCCGTACACACGTACATGATGTCCCGACCCGAGCAGAACCGCACAGTTACAGGGACCTTGAAATTTACCGTCGGCTGGGCTTTGTACCTACAAATACCGACTGGTCACGAGTCGTCGCCACAAAGGGAAGAGTACATGAGTATGAAGGCCGGACGGTGGCGACGCTAGCAGGCTAGTGGCGAAAGCACGAAACCACGAAATCTCGTATGGATGGATGGATTGATTGACTATTGAACGCAAAGGCGTTCCAATTCCTGTATGGATACTCTCGGTCGGAGGGTTCGGTTGGACGGTCGGACGGTTTTATTAATTCGATAATCTCGACCGAGATTATTGATCTTGCAATTATAGCTCCTAGGCGCGTGAAGGACGTGGAGATACCTGGGAGTTTTGTACTTTGACCTTACCAGGCGTTCTACGAGTATTTCGGGAGAATAAAACGCGACTGGATCAACAATAATTTAACGAGAAGTTATTAGAATTTGTTGGAGATATCACACTGAGAAAATAAATTAGGTTAAAATGACAAAACGCATCTGGTTAAATACGTTTAGATATTACGTATAACTAAAAAGCACCCTGTAATTTCTCTCAGTGCATACACATAGAGAAAAATAATTAAATTTAAATGAAAAAACGCATCTGGTTAAACGAGTTTAATTATTCTAATCAAAACACTGGTCGGTTGAATCAAATATTTAGTTACTCTAACAAAATATTTAGTTATTCCAACCAAATGTTTAGTTATTCTAACCAAAAATTGATCAGTCAAACCAATCAGATGGGGAGTATTCATATTTCACTAAACGGTTTGGTCATCGTCTTCAGAATTTGGATTACATTGACTACCTAAGTTAATTTTCTCAGTGCATACAGCCATCTTTTCATTTCATCTATCTAAACAAAGTGCGTTTTGATTCTGCCGAACACCCGCTTCTCTTTACCTCGAAGTAAACCCCCGTCGGATATCCCTGGAGATGGTGAACGGATATATGTATGGCATTGGAGGAGGGGGATGAAGAAGATCGCCTATCTACGAAGCGACGTGTCGGGATGATCTCAGCCGCGAGATTGTCGTACCTCTAAACCTCCGGGCTTTCTCGGGAAATCTGAAGCTCGTCGAGGGGATCTAATTTCACTTTGAAGAAATAGGTAGGCAAAGTCTCATCAAGGCTTCCTCGACAAGGGATACTGCTGCAGTGAAAAGACACTGTCGTGGAGTTAATGAAATGAAAAGGAAAATTTCACTATTTCCTTTTTCTTCTTTTTTCCCTCTCTTTACCTCTTCGCGAAGCGAGGTCCTTCGATTTATGTAACAATGCCAATTTCGGGCGATACACCTTGCAGGAAACGGATGGGCGGGTGAGATAGGTTTGCGGAAACGAGGGAAAGTTTGTATACAGTCAACGGACGCCCCCGGCAAATCCTTTAATCCCAGGGGAATCAATAGGGACGAAGTCCGGCTGGATAAAAGTTTCGCGGTATTATATATATGTATGTATATATACATTTCGTGTGGCCTTTGAAACTGGCGAAGCAGATTTTTCATTCTTTAATCTCTCCCTCGGCTGATCGAATGTCGTTCGTCGGAGTTGTCTGGTCGTTCGACTTAACGAGGTAGACGAAGTCAATTTCGGAGGTTCGTGCCGTTCATTCGGCTTTAATGATGCGGGGTTTTCGCTGCTTTTCTTCTTTTTAAAATGGGAAATTTAAAAGGCTCCCTCTCTGTAAATTTGCTCTTAACAATGAGCAACCCTCGCCGCTCTCTCTTTCGGCTCTTCTCATATTTATGCGTATGCAGATTTAGGTGGGTATACGTATTTTCGTTTTTTAAGCCCCACGTCATACCACCAACTGGGTCGGATTTCATTTATCCACCAGGTTAAGTATTTCAGCGATTAAGCAAAGCTTTTAAGCAGTTGAGTTCAATCGCCCGAGCGCCGGTTTAATCAGTCAACATTAAATTTTTTTATAAACAAAATATTTTTAACCCTCCACTGAAAATTTCAACGTTAATTTTTTTCGAGATATCAAAAGTCGATCTATAAAATTATTAACTAGTGCGCCATTTTTCACGAAACTGCAACCTCTATAAGATTCTACATTCTATAAAGTAATAGAACTTCCTTATATGACTTTATAGAATGTAGTATCTTATAAAGCTTAGTTTATCATGTAGAATAGCGCCATAGGTTTCTAAATTTTGAAGATGGTACTCTTTTTCTCTAAAAGATGGTGAGGAAGAAGATCAAGAAAAAGAAAAAGAACTCTCTTGTCTTCCCTAATTGACTCTCATCGACGATGTTCTACATTCGTGATCGTTTCGAAACGCGGTAGAAAAAGTAAAGAAGCCGTCAAAGCGATCCTGGATGCCCGTGATTTATCAAGGGAAATCTCCTCCAAGGATTTTTACTATTTTTCTTTTCGAGAGAACTTCGAGAGCCTTGTGAAGTGGCTTCATGCCTCGATGTACTCTCCTCCTCCTCCTTCTCGCTTCTCTTGTACCACGACCCTCGTTTCTCTTTATTTCTGTTCTACGCTCCAATAAAGTCGAGACGCTTTTCCCCGAAACGCTCGAATGACCTTTGCCGAGGCTTCGCGGACACATATTCGAGTTTATTATTTCTTTCGGAAAATCGAATACAGAGGTGTCGTAATCGCGTTATGACTTATCTTCTTTGAGGATAATACAGAGAAAGAGAGACTGAGGGAATCAGCAACCCCTGTCCAATGAACCTCGGGCCCGCGCCTTATCGCGTAACGGTAAAATAATACCCCGGGATCGACTCTTTCGGGGGTTAAGCCGAGAAAGAGAGAGGAAATGACAGGATTACGCGAAGTGGAGGGATTCTCGCGACCGTGGTGGCGTTTACTCGTCCGGGCGTTTCACGAGAAAACGGGGTGCGCTTCCTAAATTCGACTTGTATACGCGTGCGGTCGTACGTGCTCACATCCGTGGGCGGAGCCTGTTTCTCCGTCTCTCCTCTCTCTTCTACCTATCTATTAATATATCTATCTACCCGTCTCCGACCACCTGTCCGTCTATCTGTCCATTTCTGTCTCCCCCTTATATCTCTTTCCCTTCCTCAAAGCTCACGGCACCGAATCACCGAAAGGGGACTTTGCCCGGCCGATGCGTGCGAAGCAAATGGACTTCGTATTGACGAATACAGAGATCTAGCGTGGGCGAAAGGGATAATATAAATAGGCCTCCGGCTATAGGGGTTGTCAGTGGTAACGAGAAACCAGCTGTTTCATTCGCTTTTGGTCCACCTTCGTCTATATCCGTACACCCTTCGCACGTGTCTCTCTTCATCGTCGCATTGTCGAAGAATTCGCGTCAATGACTCTATTGGGTGCTTTCTATTTAGCCGATCCACAGAAAGTCCTGTGTGTCGTCAGTGGAAAGGGGATCAATGACTTGGGTCTTGTGTTGATACGCGACGAATTCTGATGTCTAAATGGAAATCACCCTTTCGATCGACTGTACAGTAGGGCCTCGATTATCTGAATCAATTGGAACCAGGCCTAGTTCGGAATAGCGAAAGTGCGGATAACAGAACAGTCGTAGTGGGTGAAACGATGTTCCACAATAAAAAAATATTTGAAACATAACTCAGTCCATATAAAAGTTGTAATAGCCAAAAGGGCTGCAATAGGAGAAGCCTAATTCTGTTCAGAGTTAGTACACTGACCAATCACATGACTTCCTACGATCTCCGTTTTCTGGAACCCACTCTGCTGTCAACTCTTTGCCAAAGTGAGGGGATCGTGGGGAGTCATACCATTAGTCAATGTATAAACTCTGAACAGAATTAGGCTTCTCCCGTTTCAGTCCTCTTGGTTATTACACCCTGTATACCTTTTATTATAAACGTTATTAAAAAAATATAGAAATTGAATGCTTAGTTTAGGGTTTCTTTATCATGAAATTCATAACTTTTTGTCAGCGTACGGTAACACAAAAATTATCGATATGCATTTATGACTGTGGATCACGGAGATCTAATAAAGACACAATGAGAAAAAATATGGAAACGAATTAAAATCCTGAAAGACGTTATGAGCTTGGATACATTCGAACGTCGCCTTCATTCGCAGCATTGCAACGCGCGACAATGTATGCCTTCCAAAATTACGAACCGACGTTCAGATAATAAAAAAATCTAGGTAAAGCAAATCGTGGTTCGGATAATAGAACGTTTGGATGCTGCAAGTTGTGGTTCGGATAACGGAGGGTTCGAATAACAGAGGTTCGGATAATCGAAGTCCTACTGTATCGCCTTACCATAAATTATGGTCATGTTTTAGATAAAACTAAAATTTCGCGTAAGAAAAGATACTCACTGTGCGTGTAACAGGCCATGTATCGCTGGGGGTAGGACTTGGTGTTGGGTATGGGGCGGTATGATGGACTGACGCTGCGAAGCCGTGGTATGCGGCGGCACCGACTGGGCGGCCAGCTGCAGCTGCGACACCTGGGCCCCAACCTGGGGCGCCTGTGTCCCCGGCTGCAAAGCCCCGGTTGGAAGCTGCAGGGTAGCCTGAATAAGCGGCGCCGGTTGCTGGGAATGAGTAGGACCCACGATGGAAGGTGGCGGCTGCAGTGGCTCTTTGTTTTGCGCCGCACGGGCCCGAGCCAGCAGCGACATGACGGTTCGTTTCGTGGGCGACATCGCTGGTCTGCCTCCCTGTAGTAACGGCCGCTTTCGACCCCCTGCCAACACATGGACCCGTACTCTAATATACTGGACGCTTGCGGATCGTCCGAGATCGTTTGCTCACGATCGTACGATCGCCGGGTGTCTGCATATCGCTCTTTTTATAGAAGAACGTCACGACTCAAAAAATTACATTTTATAGATAACATATAAACACAATTGATGATGTCATCATCAATTGAGGAGGGTTCATGCAAAAGCAGAAATGTCCGTTTATGACAACGTCTGGAAAAACTGTGTTTTGTTCTTATATGTTTTGTTCTGATTGAACTTGGTAGGTTTAAATAAGAAATAATATAAGATTTGTGTCTTTTTTTGCGAGAATCTAGATAAGGCCAGCCCTAGAAACCATACAAGAGAGTACAAATCTGGATAAAAATAGATTGGGATTAGAAATGGACATGTCTGCTTTTGCATGAACCCTCCTCAATTGTTTTTATATGTTATCTATAAAATGCAATTTTTTTGAGTTGTGACATTCTTCTATAAAAGGAGCGATATGTCAGAGAGGTTACGGCTCTTTCGATCGTTGCGATTCGACATGAATTACTGACGATTAAGAGAGTAGATAGTTAATTAATCGATAGACGTATGTTGGTACTATAAAAAATGATTGAAAAAAGATAGAAAAGACCCGTACGCTGTTTGGGGGGTTAACATGTTACTTGAGCCAGCATATTTTTTACTAACAAATTTTTATGTAAATGTATATATACATATGTCTTCATCAACAATTTGAAGCCTTCGTAGCCATTGTCATTATAGTTACGAGGGCAGAGTGAAAAGTCCGATACTTTTTAAATGAAACACTTTCTTTTTTATGAATTGCTAATTTATTTTTCAAGAAAGTGTTTAATTTAAAAAGTATCGGACTTTTCACTCTGCCTTCCAATGAATATTACTACTTTCGATATATATTCCAATTTGAAAATCTCGGTGTATTCGTTATTCTCCCAGTAAATTCAAACGCTGTTTGGGTGGTTGAAATGTAAATTGAATCAGCATATTTTTTACCAATTGATTTTTACATAAATTTGTATAAATATTTTCGTTTCTAATATTCTAAATTACAAGTTTCGGTGTATTCTTAATTCTTCCGATAAATTCAAAATTCTGTCGATATCGTCTACCATATGTACAGTACGAATGGCTGTTGAAACAATTCAACATTTTTATTTTGACGAAAATCCGCTCTAATACTCCGTCGTTTAGTCGCTTCAAGTGAAACACCCGAGGTACGGTCAGGCGCGCCGTGTCTAACGCGATGCTATACTACCGTCCGACCGGAAAGGCTTTCACTACTAGCCAACGGGACAAAAACGAAGCGATCGCATTGCAGCGGTGGTCGTCGCGGGGACGTGGCGAAGCCGTGCTTCGCGGAGACCTTTCCGTTCGATGAAAAAGACCGGACAGCCGAAAGGACGTCCTCCCTCTCGACTGTCAGACTAAAAAGAGTTGTTACCACTAGTTTCGATATACCCACCACTGCATCGAACGAAGCGATAGCCGCGAACGCGTAGGTACTTTTACCGGGTTAAATCTCCGTGCAGGTGCTCACCTAGCGTTGACGTCACGCTCTGTAGAACCGTTCCTTGCGTCTTCATTGTCGCCGGATTCGGCGGCGACGGCGTCGGCCTGGGCGTCAGGTCCTGGCCGTCGATAGAGTTCGACGTGGTCGCCGCTGTGGGCGAGCTCGCCGCGTCTGAATTGGTCTCGGGACTCGAGGGTGCATCCGTCGGTTGCGAACCCTCCCTACTCAGGATCTGCATCTCCCACATTTGCTCTTGCCTGATGTCGTCGTTGTAATCCTGAAAGAACAAATAACGGGGTTTTTTTTAGACGTTTCATGCTCGAATATTTTTTTCCAAAAAATATGTCAGGCTTGATATACGGGGCTAGTACCAGTTTAACCCCTCTGAGGTCGCGCCTTTTCACCCACGCTTCATTAATATATTTTTTCAATTTTTCTAATGAATGCAGAGCTATCACATTATAATCATCGTATTCGCGACACTCCAATGAAGGAATGCGTAGCCGGTGATCGTTCAAATCGAAGTGGTTAAGCAATTATGACGATTAACAAAAAATCCGGGGCCACGCTCATCGCGCGACCTCAGAAGAGTTGATATCAAATCTGTCGAGGAACTTTTGTTGAATTGCGAGCGTACATTTTTTTACTCTGTCGGTAATTCAGCATAGCGTGGAATTTTCCAGTATTATGTATTCTCCTTGGCGACGAATCGCTTCGTAGCGGGGTTCTCAGTGTTTATCGTACAGATATCTCGACGCGAACAGAGAGGAGCGATGGTTGCCGCGGTGGCGACCGCGACGGGGGCGAAGGGGTGCTACCGAGAGAGGGAGAGGAAAGCCTGCATTTCCCCGGACAATGAAATCAAGAGCCGCGCTTGTGATGAAGGCTCCGGGGGGGTGGCACGGGTGCAAAAGTGAGATATAGTCTGGAAGAGCCGCGGTAGGCAGGGTTTGCCTTGCTTTTCTCCCCCCATTTCTGCTCGCTCTCGTGCTCTCGTCCCTAACTAAGGGCATAGCCTCTCCCATTTCCCTTGTTCCATCCTGTACTCTATCCGCTCTTCCCTCCTTTCTCTCTAGTGGTAGCCTTCGCTTCTACCCTTCTCCACGAGAGTGCATCTCGCTGGTAGAACAGGCGGGCGAGAGAGAGAGAGAGAGACGCTCGATTATTAGAGTCAGCCGCGTGGCGAATAAATCATTATTTTTGCGAAGGCGGTTGGGGGTAGAATGGCGTACGCAGGAGGAATTTGGTATTCCGCTGTTTCTTATCGGTAGCAGCGAGGACAGATTTGCGCTTAATTCTCCTCTGACGTCCCCATACAACGACACGGATCAAGCCACCCTCTCCAAAGTCCTGCAAAACTCGGGGGGTAGCCAGAACCGTGTGCATAATATCACGACACTGAAGGACAAAGCGATCTTTACGGAAGCGGAATTACGGAAGACCGTAACCAAAAGTTTGCGTCCCCGGAGGCATCGACAAAATCGATCGAACCCGACAACCCCCGCGATAGAATCGAGTTAAAATCAAATTTGGCCCCGTCGATAGCAATTCGCGTAGTTGCACCGCTTAATGGACATGCCGTGTTTAATCCCTTTTACGTCCGTTCGCATTTCAACCGGGTGCGATTGCAGAGAATGAAGCAGTTCATCGATCGAAGACTTTATCGAGCGTGTCGTGCGACTGGAGCGACTGTCATTCGATCTGCTTTGTTCTCGTTGCAAATCTGATATTCGATGTCACAAGCGGTATTTTCCATTGACGAAAATTACAGTATTTCGTACGGTTGCTATTGAATGCGTTTGGTTGCAAGGATGAGGTTATATGGAATAATTCGGCGATTCCGATTATAGAGCAGTTTATCGTATTTGACGTCACAAAGTGCACGGCGAAAAAATGGTAGCATTCCACAAAGTTTGTGGTAAATTTCGGAACAAGGCCGATTTATTGTTACGATAACTACAATTTTAGTGAAAATTATGGTAAAGCTTCCAGAAGCTGCAAGCGTTGCTGCAATTTTTACCAAAATTGTATAACAGCTATCGTAACAATAAATTGGATATTATCGGTTATGGGTTCAGTCGTTTATGGATTTAGCTTTCGATGTGTTTAAATATTTGTTAGTCCACCCCTTGAATATATGAGGCCGTGAGCGCAATAGTGGACTAACCCACAAAGTGTGATTTTTGGTTTAATGCGGAATTAAAACTGTTAATTAAATTAGTATCTTATTGTTAGTTAAAAAGTTTAAACCCTATGTTTACATAATGTTGTTTGATCCACTTTGCAATTGATAGATACTAATTTAACAGTTTCAATTCCGCATTAAAACAAAAATCACACTTTGTGGGTTAGTCCACTATTGCGCTCACGGCCTCATATGAGGTCTGGCCTTTTGACAGCGATGGTGGATAGATGGGGATAGATAAAGACAGATTAAGACCGAGTACACAGCGGCCCTCATTCACCCCACGTAGCGTTCGATTCCTCGATGCAAGCATTGCGATCTTGACGACCCGGCGCGACGTAACTTTTTTAATCTACAATATTTATTCCCTCCCTTTTTCATCTCCCGGCACTCTTCGCCTTCGCCCATCTTCATTGCAATCTTCTCTAGGGGCGATAAGGGCTTTCCTTTACTCGCTTTTATCTCGGGAAAAAGATTCACGGCATTTCCGAGCTCGCTGCTCTCACCGCGCGCGAAGAGAAAATACAGCGGGACCGTCGGATTTGTCATCGTCGAGCGGCCCGAAATAGGTTTTCCGCGTCTCACCCCTTTTCCGTCCCACGCGCGCACCGAGCACAGATACGCGGCGGAGCTTTCGCGCTAATGACCGTAAATTTTCGCCGGGCGAAAACTTTTCAGTTACGACCGCGGTTAAGCGCTATGACGACGACGACGACGACGACGTTTAAAGGATACGCCGAGAGACCACCACGTTACGTCGCGATATCGTTCGCGCGGAAGTTTCTCCGCTCTACAGTCGGGAGGAATACTTTCTCTTGGTTCCTCTTGCGTGTTATCCTTGGGGGTCTAGGTTTGGCCTCGTTCGCTGAGTCGTCGTTCGAACGAGTCGTTCAGGAGGGAGGGAATGCTTGGTTCCTCTTGGGTGACATCGCCGAGGGGGTAGTTTTCTCTTTGTTCGTCCTCGCATATACGGACGCAACTCTCTCTCCCTCCCTCTCCCTATTTCCCTCTCTATCTCTCTCGTTTAAGGGGGGCAGAAAGGAAACTGAGAGTTAAGCCATACTCGACTATAAAGGCGAGGGTTGAGAGGAGAGCGAGGAGATCCCAACACGGTTGGTAAACATTTAATAGGGCGTGATACGGTTTAGTACTTTACGAATTAGTGAACGTATTTGTTGACGGGAAAATTCATTCCACAATCAGACGTATAGTTATATTTTGAAAAATCAGATTCTTTTTCGACTTCTTCGTTTGGTTGGATGAAACGAATACATTTTTTTTTAATTGTAAATAAATGTCCCAATAGCAGAACACGTCCGAGTAGCCGGATATATATGTATTTGAGTATAATTCAAATTATCCAATGGAGTGAAAAGGAACAACTGGTGGAGAACAAATCTTCAATATTTAAGGATGTATACAGGAAGAGTTCTGATTAAAATCTGCGCTGTATGAATTTTTACGGCTCTCCGGATACTGACATTAGCCGTTACATTCGAATCATTAAATTATACACATGTGACGGAGGGAAAAAGAAAGCTAGAAGCCAGGCCACGTTCTATTGTATTGGGGTGAGTTAAAAGGAGAGAGGGAAAAGGGGCTCCAACTTGGTTATTCGGGGAATTCGTTAGGGTCCGGAATGGCCGACTCTCTCGTAAATACGCTATGAAGATTATGTCAATTTGACTTTCGCATCCTTTCGTGCCACTCTTTTCGGGATTCTTATTGCTCGGCCGAGGAAATTACTGCAAGGAGGAATCGTCAAATTAGTCGTTGCTTATTTGGGGGAGAATTCCCATGAAGCGGTCGTTTCGTATAAATTCACAGGAAGTCCGCGAAATTTGGGACGATTCTTCGTGAATCTTACGACGTTTTTATATTCCTCTTTTCCTTCCACTGTAAAATCTCATTCGACTCGCGTACTACAATTCTTAGGATCGCAATTGTCGATTATTTTTTTCCCCTCGCGTTTCTTTAGTAAAATTTATAGTAAAACATGTAGAAGTCGCAAGCGTTGCTGTAATTTTTACTAAAATTGTATTTATCGTAAAATTAATTGGACTTGTCCGAAAATTTACCAGAAACTTTGTAAATGGTACGATTAATTTTTTTCCATGTTCGCGAAACGCAATTATTCATCATCCTCGATTCTGCCGATTCGTCCTACGGCGGCCGTCAAATATCGAGATCTCCAGGTCGGGATTATTTTCGGAATTCTTTCCTTCTCTCCCTCCTTTCCATCCTCTCCCCTTGCGGAACGATTAGCTCCCATTTCTCATCTCGTAGACGAGCGCGGGCGGACGATGGACCATCCGGTAGAGAGGGGCAACCCTCTCGCAAGATATCTCGCGCGCCAGCATCTCTCAACCTCTCCTGGAGAACCGAGAAGGCGGCACATTTATATGTAGATATATCTATATTGTAATTGCGAAAGGACTGGACCAAACGCTTCGGGCAGAATGAAACGGGGGCGCGTGCTTAATTAAACCCGAGGACCGGCGAATGTCTGGGCGAATCGCGTTATGAAATTACATTTCCCGAGGAGTGTCCGCGAATTCCCCGAAATTAAGTATCTATCGTAAAGTGGAACTACTTGGACAGGATTTTTCTATTACGTATATAGCTCTGAATTTTTTATGGACTGTAAATGATATTTTTTACGGCGACGATCAGAAGTTTAAAACCGCAGGGAAATTCGTTTCAATTTAAGTTTCAAAATTGGGTAGTTATTCCAGAAATAATTCCACGGGATCTCCGCCGTTCTTTTCGAAAGTATTACCGCATCGCGCAAATATATTTTGCATTCGTCCCCCCTTCTCGTTTCTGATATTTCGTTGCCTCGGGTTGGCGAACTTCAATCGGATGCGGCTCATCTCGCGAGATTCCCTGCGGTACAGATCGAAGCTCACGATCGCAGGATATACAGATATATAATCCGCGGAGTCAATGTCGCAGGGCCGAGTCGCTTGATAACTCTCCAAAGCGGTCAGAGTTCACCATCCTCCCCTTTCCACCACTGCGCTCTTCGGGGCTGCACTGATTGCGCTATAATTGCATCCCGAACTCCGAGTTAGATTCGTTTCCGGGTCGAAAACTTAATTTCTTCTCGATCCGAGATAATTGGTGTCGGGCCAATTATCACAAAGACCGGGTAACCGTACCGAGAGAGCGGAGTCGAACGACGAACGAGGGAAATGGTTGGCGGGAGGGGATAGACAAGGCAGGACACCGTACAGCGGCGGGGAATGTTCGATCTGGAAAAAAAAACCGAGTCGAAAAGCCAATTATAGAGCGTTGCGAAAGTGTTTTATTGGAGCGACGAGGGTAGGATAAAACTCGACCCTTCGGAGGTCTCGTTCGCTGGTTATTCATTGTTTTTTCAGCGCTTAAGTGATCCACTTGGAAGAAAGAATTGGATTCGCGCGATAATTATTGTGACACGACGTCGCGATCATTCGCAGGAATTATTCAGCTGTTAAGTCATATCGGGTTGTCGGGATTCTATTTCTCGTTTTTGTCCTTTTTTAAGTGTTATTAATTGCTTTCCAATCTACTGTAGCGTGGTATATTTGGAGAATAAGTAGGGACTGTAGGTTGGCAGCTCTCGAATGAGGGATGGAAAATAATTGGAAATTGAAACAATACGATTGGAAGAGTGATATTGTCTCTCAATTGACGATTGAAAATTGTCGAGTGGTCGTTATTGATAATCGAAATCTCGATGGCTTCGAGTACCAGGTAATGCGCATTTCATTCTCTGTACGCGCGAGGTGCATTTGTTTCTCCACATTTGAAGATAAGATAGGTACGAGCTATGAATAGTCAGCGAGAAGTGAGGACAATAATTGGAATTGTGCAATTGGTTTTTTTTTAATTAACGAATTCTTACCGAAGGGCCATGGAGAGTAGATGAGGACTGTAAGTAGTCGGCCATCGAACTAGGAGTAAATAACGATTAGAGTTTGGAGCGACACGATGCAATACACTGAGAGAAATAATTGCTAATGTCAAAAAAAATGTTTCTTAAATCAAGAACATATGATCTTACAAATTTTTAAGAATACAGATTCTTAATTCGAAGAATACATATTCTCTATTAAAGAATATTGTCGCGGAAACAAGAAATTCTTTCTGCACGAAAAAAAAAACAATTAATCGAGCCTGTCAAATATTTTCTTGCATGAAGAAAGCCGCGGCTTGATCCTGAAATTGTATCATGTTTTTGACTGAAGAAAACATTTGTTCGCCCCAGCAATTATTTCTCTCATCATACTTTGATTTGCTCCAGACAATCATTAGCAATCGTGGTAATTAGAGACCAATCAAAGTGGTTCGCGGCCCATTCGATTCTCCACCATACGTATGCATATCACACTTTGGTGGTGCACGCGCGTGTCTAATCTGACGTGTCTTGCGGCAGAAGCACTCCCTGGTTACCCCTAATGGATTTACACGATCACCCGTAACCTGTCATTGGATGGCGTATAGATATGTCATATGTATAACGCTAATGGAATTCGCATAACGCACATTTATGCGTACCTGCATAGGTAATGCAGCAGTAATAAATTTATGAGATTTACCTCCGCCACATGCTTGCATATATGTGCCTACCTGTAGTTGTGAGCATAAGAAATGGTAATGCGGAATGATAAAGGGTGCATTTCAGAGGTCAATTCACACAAATGGAATATATTTCTTTTTCATTGCTCGACGCATAATTGATTACCACGGCTCATAAATGTGTGAAGTATTGGCACAGTCTTGAGCCAGTCTTCGTCCGAGCATGCCAAAAATGGGCCAAGGCTGACGCAACGTTGGACCAAAGTGCATGTGTAATAAAAGTGTTCGTACGATGCAATGGACTATCGCAGGTTGTCGAGTAGTGATAAATAATCACTAAAGTGACAATAATATTAATTGGTTGGGTACTAAAATTGTCACTGAGATTTTGATTATTTCCACGGCAATTAATAATCACATGAAATAATTCCTCTCCATATTGAAAGACCAGTAAAATATATTGTATTTACAATAAAAGAGGTACACGTAAGGGTTTTCGGATGTTTCTACTGTGCTAAAAAATACTTTTTCTTTAGAAACCAGTAAATTGTAATGTAGACTATCGCGATGTAATGTATTCAAGAAAACAAAATTACTGCACCACACTGCAAAAACATCCGAAAGTCCTCGTGTGTACTTCTTTTATCGTAAGTACAGTAAGGGCCTTGACACAATTCGAAAAATAAGAATAAGAATAAGCATTGTTCCGTAGAGCCATCTAATGGCTCGATCGTCTAGTGATTCAATTATCTAGTGGCTCAAGCTTCCTTACCATCATTTTCAATACGAGCAGAACCTGGAAATGTCTAAAACGAATTTAAACACAGGAAAATGAATTAGGAACATTTCACGCCTGACATTTTTAATGCAATTGACGTTGCTAATGATGCATCGAACGCACGGTCGGAGAGATCACGGGAAATGGAAAAATAGGAAATAGGAAATTGGTCTACGGGGCAATGCTTATTCTTTTTCTTTTGTTTATTCTTATTCATATTCTTCCAAGTGTGCTAATGCCCTAAAATTTACCGGTACCAAAATCCCGAGGGCACTATGCGTGACACGACTATGTGAATTTTAACCGAACGACCGCAAGATAGATTTGAACCTATCGGCTAGTGTTCAATATACTGGACACTGCACTCACTAAACTAATTGATAATATATTAGATTAACAAATACAGTGGAATTTGATGGTTTACAATGATTTAAAATTAAATACATTGACTTGACTCGGTATAGAACTCAATTGTCCTAGTGATGACGAGGGAATTTAGCGCAATGTGTTACGAGATTTGTTCGGCGTAGAGAACTTAGGATTTCGATCTGTCGGCTGGCACGCAATGGCCTAATGACTATGAGATCGAAGGTAGCTGAGCCGTCTTTAGTTAAGGGGGTTATCAAGTCTAGAATTTTCAAAAAATCGATTTTGCCGCCGCATTGAGAGTTCATTTTGTTTGATTTATGTGAGCTGGAACCTAAAATTTTTCATAGAAACCTGTTTTCCTCAAAACAGGTTTTTCTAACCTTCCGTACATTAGATCTTAAAACCCGTAGCTCAGATTAACGTGAAATTTTCAGGGAACGTTTATACTATCAGTATCTTTGGAATGAACTACTCTTATGCCTCCAAGTTGATTATTTCAATAATTACAGGCCTCTGTTTACTTAAAATTTCAAGCTTTTTCTGTACTGTAAATTAAAATGCCTATACAAATTTGCCAAATGATTTTTTCTCAACCATAGTAGTTCATTCCATAGCAAATAGTATTGAAAACTAAACTCACTTTAACAAATTGTACTAGATCAATCGGTTTGGCCAAAGTGATGTACGGAAGGAGACCGCACAATTTTACCAGACAAACCTTCAATCACTGGAACGGCGGTATTTTTTTTCTGAAATTCTGAAAAAATTCAAAAATGTTCCTTAAGTATTAATAAAAACGTTGTGTTAATTCCACTTTAATCGGGTTTTTCATTCAGCCCTGAAAAAGATTCCAACAATTAGTAATTTTCGGTATTCTAGACTTGATAACCCCCTTAAAGGACTGACACCTGAATATACTCTCTACGTTACGTTCCGCGATACCAGATTGACTCGATGTAGAACATTGATTGACTTACTGATTTCCGAGTGAGGTTGAGCGGTGGAGCACGACACGTTTGATAATTGGTAGTACACTGACGAAGACGTGGTTAGCTTCGTCTTATACAGGGTCCGGCAATGGGATTAAACGGATATGAAAAGATTGCCATGGAAACAATGTCTATTTGACAAACGTCAAACAGTGATATAATTGAAGTTTATTGTTGAATATTGTGTGTTACAATGGCAAATTGGCCGAATAACCGACGGATCTTTGCTGTTAAATCGTTTATTTTGACTCAGTCCATTGAGATGCTGGAAACATTTGTACCTAACTGCGGAATTCCAGAGAAGGGATCAAGAGGAAGTCTGGTTCCAACAGGATGGTGCCACAGCGCATACGTCTAGAAGGACCATTGCTCTTTTACAGCGCATGTTTCCGAATCGCCTAATTTCAAGGTTTGGCGAAATTGCATGGCCCGCACGGTCGCCGGATATAACGGTCCCCGATTTCTTTCTGTGGGGATATCTAAAGCCTAGAGTGTTCTCTACTCGTCCTCAAACACTTTTTAAACTCAAAGAAAGGATTTATGAAGAGATAGATTCAATAAACATGAACGTAGATTTACTTAGACGCGTTATGCTACATTTCTGTTCCAATTTGCAGCAATGCTTACAAGAAGATGGTGATCATCTTAAGAATGTGATCTTTGCAAACTAAACGTATTTCAGCGAATTTCCAGTATTGTATTTTTAGTATTAGTAACAATAAGTCCAAATATATTCATTATTATATCTTCACAGTAGCCTATTAAAAATTATTGAATCCTATTGCCGGACCCTGTATATTCAGACTGTAACGGTAATTAGTCTATGGAGGGGATAGCGTGGGCGATGCGGTGCGCCCCGATTGGCTAGGAGATAAAGACATTAGAACAATAGATGACGTTGGGTAGTTTCCGAGTATCATACCTAACGGGAAAGAGTATAACGCTAATGAGTTTATGAGCTCCGTACCTAACGGTTAAGAATACCGGATGCTCGCTTATGACCCACCGATGGGCCAAACTATTTTGAATGGTGAACTAATCCTTTATGGTTTTAATGAGTCAGGTATTAGGTCTTCCTGATCAGTCATCTATTGAATTCGCTATTCTCCCCTTTACAATGCTAATTTAATGTTTCTAAGTATAGCGCTAACTATCAGATCAGGTATGCGGGAAACGATCTATTCCGACTCGTCCAGCAATTAGCCTTTTCCGAAAAGGTGCGGGACTGCGAACTCATTAGCAGCCTGAATTCGCCGAAACAGACCGCTTACCTTGTCATTATGACCGATGATGGGATTAATTTTAAATTAGTGCTTTACTTAGATTGCATTGATATCGAGCGGTATGAACCATTGTCCCTCGGAACCATCAAATTCCGTCCACCGTGCGACGGAACACCAGTCTTTCCCTGTAGACTCTATCTCTCAAAATTAATTTAATTTAATTTTCAATAGGTAATAATCAGGTCAAACAACAACAAGAATCAATACACGTCTAACGTTTCGGTTCCTCTTCGAATCCTCTTCAGAGACGTAATGACCCACAGATACTTGAATTCCCTATTTATATAACTTTAAATTTACTGATAACATTGTCATCTTAATAATACGAAAATATTGTAAATAACTGATAAACTAATCTCTATAATCAATATTATTTTTACACCTACATTAAAATTTTTAAATCATTGATTGATAAATTTGACATCTGTGGGTCATTACGTCTCTGAAGAGGGTTCGAAGAGGAACCGAAACGTCAGACGTGTATTGATTCTTGTTGATGTTTGGCCTGATTATTACCTATTGACAATTACATTAAATTAATTTTAAACTACTACAGGCAACAGAGTCTGATTTAAATAAATAAAAACAAGAGTCCTAGTTTTTACTTAAATAAATACCGTACCCGGCTTATTGATTCTTGAGTGTCCAATTACTGGATTGAGTATTTCAAAAAATAAGAACACTGTCCAATAACTAAGTTTTTTGACTTTATCCCAGTTTTTTATTGCTGAAAATTATATTCCTTCCAATTTAAAATTGTAAGTTACTAGAATATAAAGCCAATATATTTTCAATTAAAACAAGCAACCACTCATATCTCTCTAGGTAGACAAATACCTTTTTAACACGGTCTCAAATGTTGTAAAACGCTTAAGTGTCCAATAACTGGGTGGTTTACCCTATTATCTTAAGAAGACTCTATCTCTCTCACGCGCAAGAGCCCCACCATCCGAACCCGACTCTTCGACGTCTTCCACACGCGCGCCCACGAGTTCGCCCCCAGTCACCCCTCCCGTCATCGCTCCTCCACTCTCTCCCTCCCACGCCCGAAGCGCTACACACACGGTCCAGATTACGGCTAATTGAAACACTCCAGACCCACTCTCTTTTCTCCATCCCCGGGGGCCGGCCTGCTCGTTCCTCCTTTCCGCGCCGTTACATCGTTCTTCCCCTTGCTTTGTCGTTTCGTCGGCTGCGCGCTGCAGCGGCCCGGGTGGATCCTTACCGCTGGGGAAAGAGTATCTCCGACGGCCGACGGCGTGTGGCGTGGGAGGGAGAACGAGGAGGGGAGCGGACAGCCGGGCGGTATCCAGCGCACACAGCCTCCCGGGCACGTTTTAATTTATAATCCACTCAAGTATGCGCCTACACGCTGCATTCCCTTTGCACCGCGCGGGTGTATTTAATAGGGAGTGCGCCGGGAGGCTGCTGAAACTATGGACACGCGTTTCACAGTGTAAACTATACAGCTTCCTCCGCGCGCGGCCTCTTCCGCATCCGCCGCTCGTTACGCGCATCGCCCGGTCGTGTGTGGACCGGGAATTTCTACGTCCCGCGCTTGAACGGGGAATAGTAAGTACGTAACTGTAACACGTAGTCGCGGTGCACGTTCCTTCCCGTGGGAGGGCGAACGCGAGATGCGGCGAGGGGGGCGTGCGGTACCGCTGCACTTGTTGGTCTCTCCTTATATTGCAGTCGCTCGAGCGACGAAAAACGTACGTAGTTAATTATTGCGACCGGAGAGAATGGAGGGAGGGGGGATGCATCCCGGTCGTGCTGTTTAAATTGAGCCGCTCTGGAACTGTTCTGTACGTTAGGAAATGGGTGTGACGATTGTCGTGCACGCGGGGGCTGTTCCATTTTGGAATTCTGGGTCGGAATTGGATATGACGATCCGGAATATTCGGATCGTTTGGTAGGCAAACAGGAGGGTGGGTGTATTTATTAATCGTGGAACAACGCAAATTGATACTTGGAAGTCGACTGTAATTGACTCGCGAGGTCGTAACGGCGGGGGTTAATCGTGGGGTTGGATAAATCCCTGCGCATAGTATTCCGGGATTAGTACCGATATCTGTAAAAAGTTTGTATATTTAACGAGATAATCTCACGAGCCAGCAAGCCTGTAGTTGTATCATTCGAAGCTGCAGAGCTTTCAACACTCTTGAAACGAATTATTGTTCAACATCGCGCACTTTACAATATTTCTTTTATACAGCGGTAATAAGTAGGGAGCAAAAAGTCGACGGTAATTTGATCATCGGGTCGCCACCATCTTTTTGTCGCCGACGAGATTAGAAGAGGGGAGAGTCGCTGAGAGTTCAATGGACTCTCGTGTAGCGTCGATTCTACATTTACTCCTCAGTTGCAGAGGGAATCTCTTTTTTTTTTTCACTCCCTCCCGTACTTTTCTCGATAAAAAAGTGACGCGGGTCCTCGCGACGCATGCCCCCCGAAATGGACAGTCCTCACCTCGTTAAACTTTGAAACGCTTGTGCAAACTTATCTCGGCCGCGCCTCGGGCCGTGGACGGAAATCGCGTAAACACCGTTCGACAAACGAGATACACTTCCGATCTCGTCGAAGCATCGTAGAATTCTTGAACCACGTCGAAGCGTCGCCACGCGGACCGACCCTCGAAATCGAATTGCTTACGACGGACCGAATATCCGGAGGGGGAAAAGATCGCGCGGGAGAAGGACGAGGGGGAGGCGGGTGGTATCTTCCGCGGAAGAGAGATTCTGCCCACGCGAGCGCAAAACAAAGCATCCGCCCCGTAAAAGTGTATCTCGGCGCACATGCAAAACTTTGTGCGCCGCGGTCCGCCGAGTCTCGCCCGCGGGGGAATCCTCCCGCCGGATCGCTAAAAGGTTTATCCTATCGCGAATCGCTGGACCGTTTCTTTGAAATATCTACGCGAAAGTGAGTCGGGCGATCTCGTATAAGGATTTTTGCGGATGCCGCTGGAACGGAATGCTGATAGTTCCAAGGAGTTTTCGAATATAGGGTAAGGTGGGGCAAGATGACGAACGAGGCAAGATGACGAATTCGTTATTTACAAAAACCGAGAGAAGATTTCTGCAAAGCAAACTGGCTATGACAACCTTCCTAGGACGTAACTATACCATACGAACATAAATGGCACCAGTGTTAATTTAGCCGGGATTACAGAATCGAGCGTGTGTTTTAACTTATAGTGTTATAAAATCGTTCTCAATCAAAATAAGGATTTATACAAAAAAAAAAGTTAAGAATTTTACTGGTAAAAAGCTAATTATATTAAGTAGGATTAGTATAAGTAGAGTAAAGTTAAACTTCGACATAAAAATATGTGTTTCTATTAAAACATTAATTTTCTTTAAAATCCTACTTGTGGGGGCAAGTTGACGGGGGTAAGATGACGAACTCGTCATCTTGCCCCGTATTTTATAAATGTTATTTCATGAAAGAAGATAACGTCTGTAAATTAAAATGAAATGAGAAAAATTAATAGCTAGCCACTAAATTCTCTCATTTCATTAATTTTATATATTTTTTTGGAGATGGTAAGAAATTGTAAGAAAGAGAGTAATCATCGGTCTTGGTCGGAATACAATTTAATCGCTGCTATCCATGCTCTTCTGGAAGAAAATATGACAGTGAATAATGCCAGTGGACTCTCTGAAATACATACCAGAACCTACCCTTCGTAGGTTGATTGAAATTAGACCTTTTCCAAAATATGATCACCCTCTATAAAAAAAAACTAAGAGAAAGAAACAAAAAGCCTCTATACTAACTGCTACTTTAAACAAAGAAGAACTAGAACAGAAAGAAAGAGAACAAAATAGCAAAGATGTTAAGAAAGCAAAAAAGTTGAGAGAGTCAGAAAGGACGTGTTTCATAAATCTTCGACTAGATCGTTAATTCATTCTGCTAAAAACAAAGATATTTCATATCCAGCATGTGAAGAAGCATACTTTGAGCCTCCATCCGAAGACTGGATAAAGCGTGGATTGTGCGAATCGTGGTGGCATGAAGCCTGCACTGGATACGAAAAGCATGGCCCGTTTAAATGTGACGTTTGTGTATAGTCGTCATCTTGCCCCAATATGTTCGTAATCTTGCCCCGTAGGTGGGGTACGATGACGAAAATGTACAGAAATTGTAATGTTTTCTTTTTGTACCATTTTTGGATAATTTTTTTTATTTTTATGGTTGCAAAAAATAGTTGAATCACATGTATCTTTAATAATATACTCCTTTGTTTAAAATTAAACTATTGTGTTATTTTTTGTAGGCTGTTTTCGCTTAACCTCGTCAACTTGCCCCACCTTCCCCTACAGGGTGTCCGTAAAGTATGGAACGGTTGAATATCTCGAAAAGTACGCTTCAGATCGGGAAACGAAAAAATATGTATCCGATATTTTTTTTAAAACTATCAAATGATACCAAGATTGATCCCACACCCCAACCCCTGTAGGTGGGGCAGGGGGAAGCTTCAAAATCTTAAATAGGAACCCCCACTTTTGATTGCATATTCGCATTCTACATTAAAAACTACATAACTTTTATTTGAAACATTTTTTTCGATTCGTGGCAGATGGCGCTATAATCGATGAAATTCAATTTTTTCGGTTTTTGCAATTGAGAGTCGATTTATTCGATTCTGCAATACAATTGCGATAGAAATTTACATTTTTTATTCTAATACTTGATATTTTTGTTAAAAATTTAATTTAGTTTTGCAAATTTGAAGTGCAGATGCGTTCTGTACCTGGAATTCCCCGTGACGCACTAAGTTCCGTTAGAGGAAATAAGCTAATTACTCAAGGATAATCCCTTTCGGAATACATCGAGGTTCGAGGGTCCGGAAAGGTCCGGCAATTAGCATCTGTCTGTTAAAAATTTAATTTAGTTTTGCAAATTTGAAGTGCAGATGCGTTCTGTACCTGGAATTCCCCGTGACGCACTAAGTTCCGTTAGAGGAAATAAGCTAATTACTCAAGGATAATCCCTTTCGGAATACATCGAGGTTCGAGGATCCGGAAGGCCCGGCAATTAGCGGTACCTATTGACGTATACTCAGGTTAACGGATATCATTAAAACGGGCTACTAGTGAAAGAATAGCTACGATTCCCGGAATATATCGTCCGCTGGGGGAATTCCAGGTACAGAACGCATCTGCACTTCAAATTTGCAAAACTAAATTAAATTTCTAACAAAAATATCAAGTATTAGAATAAAAAATGTAAATTTCTACCGCAATTGTATTGCAGAATCGAATAAATCGACTCTCCATTGCAAAAACCGAAAAAATTGAATTTCGTCGATTATAGCGCCATCTGCCACGAATCGAAAAAAATGTTTCAAATAAAAGTTATGTAGTTTTTAATGTAGAATGCGAATATGCAATCAAAAGTGGGGGTTCCTATTTAAGATTTTGAAACTTCCCCCTGCCCCACCTACAGGGGTTGGGGTGTAGGATCAATCTTGGTATCATTTGATAGTTTTTTTAAAAAATATCGGATACGTATTTTTTCGTTTCCCGATCTGAGGCGTACTTTTCGAGATATTCAACCGTTTCCATACTTTTCGGACACCCTGTATATCGCTGCCTCGGAATTATAAGGTTCTATGTTACATAGAACGTCTATAGAACATAGAACCTTATAATTCTGAGGCAGCGATATGTCGAGTGTTTACGGGTTTATACTACAACGAACTGTAAAAAGTACACTGTATCTATTAAAAAATTTAACGTCTCGCCTCGAAGAGCCCTGTTACTGGGATTCACTATAAAAATGACTAATCTTTCATCTCCGTTTAGAGCTATTGATTATTTGAAAAGAGCTTTAATGAAAACAATGGTTTGTCCTCTTGCACACTGTTAAGTCCTGACGTTCGAAAAGAGATAATCGATCATTCTCTCTCGAATCTCTAAGACGTTTACCCACGTATGAACCTAAATACACTCGTATATATATCGCTTCTTCAGCATTAAGCCATGTCGATTTGCTATTTAGCTTACACCTATACATTAATATTCTATACCCTAATTCTACGTCTAAATATACGTCTACCATGTACTTTTCCGACCTGCCGACAGGGTGCAAGACCGAAAGTCGGTGGTTCTACGTCAATCCTGATCGCTTCGTCTGGAATAAGCGTCCAATACTTGTCCTCTAGAATCAGACCTCTCTGGTAATACTCGCATATATATCGCTTCTTCAGCATTAAGCCATGTCAATTTACTATTTAGCTTACATCTATACATTAATATTCTATACCCGAATTCTACCACTACGTCTACCTCTACGTCTACTACTTGCTTCTTTGACCTGCCGACAGGGTGCAAGACCGAAAGTCGGCGATCCTGCGTCAATCCTGAACGCTTTACCTGGAGTAAGCGACCAGTGCTTGTCCACTAGAATCAGACGTCTCAGGTGATGCCTGATACGAGATCTCAGCTTGCAATCACGTTTGCAAATGGCCAACCATCTTCGGGATACCAGTGCTGCGTTCAAAAGTGATCTGTCGTCCAATTGTCCAAAAATCAACTCAGTCACCTCGATCGGAAGTTTTTTCGTAATGTCGTTTGAGGGAGGATCGATTGCTCGTAGAAAGGACCTGAAGGACTCCATGTCGATGCTTCAGCGATGAGTCGTCGATTGAATGCAACCCGTCGAGAACGGTTCTTATATAGACCTACTCTCAGCGATCGCGCGACGTATTGCGCATGCGCGGGCGTCATGTTGCGCATCCGGAGAACTCCTTGCTGCGCATGCGCATTCCGTCGCGCGATCGCTGAGAGTAGGTCTATATAAGAACCGTTCTCGACGGGTTGCATTCAATCGACGACTCATCGCTGAAGCATCGACATGGAGTCCTTCAGGTCCTTTCTACGAGCAATCGATCCTCCCTCAAACGACTTTACGAGAGAACTTCCGATCGAGGTGACTGAGTTGATTTTTGGACAATTGGACGACAGATCACTCTTGAACGCAGCACTGGTATCAAGCAGATGGTTGGCCATTTACAAACGTGATTGCAAGCTGAGATCTCGTGTCAGGCATCACCTGAGACGTCTGATTCTAGAGGACAAGCACTAGACACTTACTCCAGGCAAAACGTTCAGGATTGACGCAGGATCGCCGACTTTCGGTCTTGCACCCTGTCGGCAGGTCAAAGAAGCAAGTAGTAGACGTAGAGGTAGACGTAGTGGTAGAATTCGGGTATAGAATATTAATGTATAGATGTAAGCTAAATAGTAAATTGACATGGCTTAATGCTGAAGAAGCGATATATATGCGAGTATTACCAGAGAGGTCTGATTCTAGAGGACAAGTATTGGACGCTTATTCCAGACGAAGCGATCAGGATTGACGTAGAACCACCGACTTTCGGTCTTGCACCCTGTCGGCAGGTCGGAAAAGTACATTTTAGACGTATATTTAGACGTAGAATTAGGGTATAGAATATTAATGTATAGGTGTAAGCTAAATAGCAAATTGACATGGCTTAATGCTGAAGAAGCGATATATATACGAGTGTATTTAGGTTCATACGTGGGTAAACGTCTTAGAGATTCGAGAGGGAATGATCGATTATCTCTTTTCGAACGTCAGGACTTAACAGTGTGCAAGAGGACAAACCATTGTTTTCATTAAAGCTCTTTTCAAATAATCAATAGCTCTAAACGGAGATGAAAGATTAGTAATTTTTATAGTGAATCCCAGTAACAGGGCTCTTCGAGGCGAGACGTTAAATTTTTTAATAGATACAGTGTACTTTTTACAGTTCGTTGTAGTATAAACCCGTAAACACTCGACATATCGCTGCCTCAGAATTATAAGGTTCTATGTTCTATAGACGTTCTATGTAACATAGAACCTTATAATTCCGAGGCAGCGATATACAGGGTGTCCGAAAAGTATGGAAACGGTTGAATATCTCGAAAAGTACGCCTCAGATCGGGAAACGAAAAAATACGTATCCGATATTTTTTAAAAAAAACTATCAAATGATACCAAGATTGATCCTACACCCCAACCCCTGTAGGTGGGGCAGGGGGAAGTTTCAAAATCTTAAATAGGAACCCTCACTTTTGATTGCATATTCGCATTCTACATTAAAAACTACATAACTTTTATTTGAAACATTTTTTTCGATTCATGGCAGATGGCGCTATAATCGACGAAATTCAATTTTTTCGGTTTGCAATTGAGAGTCGATTTATTCGATTCTGCAATACGATTGCGATAGAAATTTACATTTTTTATTCTCATACTTGATATTCTTGTTAAAAATTTAATTTAGTTTTGCAAATTTGAAGTGCAGATGCGTTCTGTACTTGGAATTCCCCGTGACGCACTAAGTTCCGTTAGAGGAAATAAGCTAATTACTCAAGGATAATCCCTTTCGGAATACATCGAGGTTCGAGGGTCCGGAAAGGTCCGGCAATTAGCATATTTTTGTTCAAAATTTAATTTAGTTTTGCAAATTTGAAGTGCAGATGCGTTCTGTACCTGGAATTCCCCGTGACGCACTAAGTTCCGTTAGAGGAAATAAGCTAATTACTCAAGGATAATCCCTTTCGGAATACATCGAGGTTCGAGGGTCCGGAAAGGTCCGGCAATTAGCATATGTTTGTTAAAAATTTAATTTAGTTTTGCAAAGGGTCTCGCCGTATTTCCATATGAAAAATGCCCCGGCACTAATTAATTTTGTTAAACCTTTTATTTATTGCTTTTTATCCAAAATACCTCCACAACAAATTTCAGACCGCTAACTTCACGTACAAGGGAAATAGGGGGTTAACAACAATTAACGTTACTATTTTTTTTCTCTGGAACTATAAAAGATATCAAAGTCGTTCAAAAACTAAATTGTAGGTCTTTGTGGGTAGTATATTATATATTTTTTCGACGGCATAAAAGCACTGTTTAAAGGTGTAAATTAAAAAAAATAGGTTTTGCAATGGAAAATTTATAACAATTGCTGGAGATACACCAACCAAAAAAATCATATAGAATCATCAATTAGTGAGCTGTTATATAAAAAAATTATCAAATAGTTTAATTTGGTGGAAGACAGTAAAAAAATTGAATAACCTTTAACGCGTTTACGCCGGCGCAGCGCGGTACTCAGTACCAGCGTGAACGTGTTAATTCATATTATATTATGTATATTTATTTATTAATTAATTATGTATGCACAATATCTATATTGTTTTATAATATACATAATATACAATAATGTGTACAAAAAACAAATAATTCGTATGATTTACATAATCTTGGTAGATGAGTTGGTTACATCAAATATAGTGGTATATATTTCGGCAGGTCTAACGATTTTAGATTTTTTAGATTTAGCGGATACGTGACTAATAATAAATTATAGCAGCTATATGCGAACTGCATCCTGCCGTCCTACTGCCATTAGCACAATCAAAAGTAGTATACCTTAGTACATCCTTGTAACTGTTCACGTTTGGCTAAATTGCTGGGATTTTTTTCTTCACACACATTTACGATAAAAATATTCCATAGGTAATGAAAATATGAGCCAAACACAACCTTGTTCCGTCGCACAATAAACGGACTTCTACATGTCGGTTCTTACCACTCGATATCGCGATCTATGTACCTCTCTAATCTAGAGTCAATCTCGCCATCAGTCACAACGGTGAGGCGGTATGTTTCCGTGAATCTAGGATACTAATGAGCTTGTAGCCCCGCGCCTTTCCCGAAAAGTCTAATTAACGAATGTTTTTCGCAGTACACACTGTAATAGATAGGTACCGCTATATTTCGAATGCTAAGTCAGCTTGTAAAGGGGAGAAATGACGAATTCAATAGATGACCGATCGGATAAATGTAATAATACCTGTCTTATCAAGTCTCTTTATCATTCCGCGTAGCCTGACTCATTGCTAACTAGAACTGGAATTCGGAAAATACCCAATGTCAGCCCTTGTTCTAAACTTTCTTCTAGCCAATCAGGGCGCAATGCATCAATCCACGCTACTCCCACCGTAATCCAATTAATTTATTACCAATTATTTCGGGAATTTACTGAAGACGATCTCAAGATACTATTTACAGGCACATATTAAATGTCACAAGCAATATGTTATCTCGCGGAAATAATGCATGACGAGAACACTTTAAATGTCGAATATTTAATGGACTCTGAAAATATTATCAAAAAATTAAAGTTCGTTCACGCCATATAAATAGTAAAATGTACCAGTGCTACATTGAATATCGGCCAAACGTGAATAGCTACAAGGGTATCCTAAGATACACTTGTGACTGTGCTAATGGCAGTAGGACTGTAGGGTGCTGTTCGCATGTAGCTGCCATAATTTATTATTTGTCATACAGCCGCTACAAGTCTAAAATCGTTAGACCAGCCGAAATATTGACAAATATATTTGACGTAACCACATTATCTACCACCGTTGAGGAGAATAGTGATGATGACTAAAGTCATGAACAGGGCCTGTTAATAGTAGGACAGTAGGATGCAGTTTGCATATAGCTGCTCTAATTTATTATTAGTCACGTACCCGCTAAATGTAAAAAATCTAAAATCGTTAGACCTGCCGAAATATTTACCACTATATTTGATGTAACCAACTCATCTACCAAGATTATGTAAATCATACGAATTATTTGTTTTTTGTACACATTATTGTATATTATGTATATTATAAAACAATATAGATATTGTGCATACATAATTAATTAATAAATAAATATACATAATATAATATGAATTAACACGTTCACGCTGGCACTGAGTACCGCGCTGCGCCGGCGTGAACGCGTTAAAGGTTATTCAATTTTTTTACTGTCTTCCACCAAATTAAACTATTTGACAATTTTTTTATATAACAGCTCACTAATTGATGACTCTATATGATTTTTTTGGTTGGTGTATCTCCAGCAATTGTTATAAATTTTCCATTGCAAAACCTATTTTTTAAAATTTACACCTTTAAACAGTGCTTTTATGCCGTCGAAAAAATATATAATATACTACTCACGAAGACCTATAATTTAGTTTTTGAACGACTTTGATATCTTTTGTAGTTCCAGAGAAGAAAAATAGTAACGTTAATTGTTGTTAACCCCCTATTTCCCTTGTACGTGAAGTTAGCGGTCTGAAATTTGTTGTGGAGGTATTTTGGATAAAAAGCAATAAATAAAAGGTTTAACAAAGTTAATTAGTGCCGGGGCATTTTTCATATGGAAATACGGCGAGACCCTTTGAAGTGCAGATGCGTTCTGTACCTGAAATTCCCCGTGACGCACTAAGTTCCGTTAGAGGAAATAAGCTAATTACTCAAGGATAATCCCTTTCGGAATACATCGAGGTTCGAGGATCCGGAAGGCCCGGCAATTAGCGGTACCTGTTGACGTATACTCAGGTTAACGGATAACATTAAAACGGGCTACTAGTGAAAGAATAGCTACGATTCCCGGAATATATCGTCCGCTGGGGGAATTCCAGGTACAGAACGCATCTGCACTTCAAATTTGCAAAACTAAATTAAATTTTTAACAAAAATATCAAGTATTAGAATAAAAAATGTAAATTTCTATCGCAATTGTATTGCAGAATCGAATAAATCGACTCTCCATTGCAAAAACCGAAAAAATTGAATTTCGTCGATTATAGCGCCATCTGCCACGAATCGAAAAAAATGTTTCAAATAAAAGTTATGTAGTTTTTAATGTAGAATGCGAATATGCAATCAAAAGTGAGGGTTCCTATTTAAGATTTTGAAACTTCCCCCTGCCCCACCTACAGGGGTTGGGGTGTAGGATCAATCTTGGTATCATTTCATAGTTTTTAAAAAAATATAGGATACGTATTTTTTCGTTTCCCGATCTGAGGCGTACTTTTCGAGATATTCAACCGTTTCCATACTTTTCGGACACCCTGTATATCGCTGCCTCGGAATTATAAGGTTCTATGTTATATAGAACGTCTATAGAACATAGAACCTTATAATTCTGAGGCAGCGATATGTCGAGTGTTTACGGGTTTATACTGCAACGAACTTTAAAAAGTACACTGTATCTTTAAAAAAATTTAACGTCTCGCCTCGAAGAGCCCTGTTACTGGGATTCACTATAAAAATGACTAATCTTTCATCTCCGTTTAGAGCTATTGATTATTTGAAAAGAGCTTTAATGAAAACAATGGTTTATCCTTGCACACTGTTAAGTCCTGACGTTCGAAAAGAGATAATCGATCATTCTCTCTCGAATCTCTAAGACGTTTACCCACGTATGAACCTAAATACTCGTATACCGTATGTCTGACAGCAAGCGCAACAGGAGCTGTGACCTGAAAATTTGACTTCGGCAGTGTTTGGAGGATGCTCGAGTCACTCATAAACGCTGCTCGCACAGCGTAAGGGCGAAAAGTGTCAAAATGTCTGATTTCTCGATAGCTGTCAATTATTTCTTATTTGTGAGTGACTTGAGCACCCTCCAAACACTGCCGAAGTCAAATTTTAGGTTACAGCTCCTGTTGCGCTTGCCGTCAGACATACGGTATATGGTATATCGCTTCTTCAGCATTAAGCCATGTCAATTTGCTATTTAGCTTACACCTATACATTAATATTCTATACCCTAATTCTACGTCTAAGTATACGTCTACCATGTACTTTTCCGACCTGCCGACAGGGTGCAAGACCGAAAGTCGGTGGATCTACGTCAATCCTGATCGCTTCGTCTGGAATAAGCGTCCAATACTTGTCCTCTAGAATCAGACCTCTCAGGTAATGCTCGCATATACATATATCGCTTCTTCAGCATTAAGCCACGTCAATTTACTATTTAGCTTACATCTATACATTAATATTCTATACCCGAATTCTACCACTACGTCTACCTCTACGTCTACTACTTGCTTCTTTGACCTGCCGACAGGGTGCAAGACCGAAAGTCGGCGATCCTGCGTCAATTCTGAACGCTTTGCCTGGAGTAAGCGTCCAGTGCTTGTCCTCTAGAATCAGACGTCTCAGGTGATACCTGATACGAGATCTCAGCTTGCAATCACGTTTGCAAATGGCCAACCATCTTCGGGATACCAGTGCTGCGTTCAAAAGTGATCTGTCGTCCAATTGTCCAAAAATCAACTCAGTCACCTCGATCGGAAGTTTTTTCGTAAAGTCGTTTGAGGGAGGATCGATTGCTCGTAGAAAGGACCTGAAGGACTCCATGTCGATGCTTCAGCGATGAGTCGTCCATTGAATGCAACCCGTCGAGAACGGTTCTTATATAGACCTACTCTCAGCGATCGCGTGACGGACTGCGCGTGCGCAGCATGGCGTTCTCCGGATGCGCAACGTGACGCCCGCGCATGCGCAGTACGTCGCGCGACCGCTGAGTGTAGGCCTATATAAGAGCCGTTCTCGATGGGTTGTATTCAATCGACGTCTCATCGCTGAAGCATCAACATGGAGTCCTTCAGGTCCTTTCTACGAGCAATCGATCCTCCCTCAAACGACTTTACGAGAGAACTTCCGATCGAGGTGACTGAGTTGATTTTTGGACAATTGGACGACAGATCACTCTTGAACGCAGCACTGGTATCCAGCAGATGGTTGACCATTTGCAAACGAGATTGCAAGCTGAGATCTCGTGTCAGGCATTACCTGAGACGTCTGATTCTAGAGGACAAGCACTGGACACTTACTCCAGGCAAAACGTTCAGGATTGACGCAGGATCGCCGACTTTCGGTCTTGCACCCTGTCGGCAGGTCAAAGAAGCAAGTAGTAGACGTAGTGGTAGACGTAGTGGTAGAATTCGGGTATAGAATATTAATGTATAGATGTAAGCTAAATAGTAAATTGACGTGGCTTAATGCTGAAGAAGCGATATATGTATATGCGAGCATTACTTGAGAGGTCTGATTCTAGAGGACAAGTACTGGACGCTTATTCCAGACGAAGCGATCAGGATTGACGTAGAACCACCGACTTTCGGTCTTGTACCCTGTCGGCAGGTTGGAAAAGTAAGTGGTAGACTTAGACGTAGAATTAGGGTATAAAATATTAATGTATAGGTGTAAGCTAAATAGTAAATTGACATGGCTTAATGCTGAAGAAGCGATATATGTATATGCGAGCATTAACTGAGAGGTCTGATTCTAGAGGGCAAGTACTGGACGCTTATTCCAGACGAAGCGATCAGGATTGACGTAGAACCACCGACTTTCGGTCTTGTACCCTGTCGGCAGGTTGGAAAAGTAAGTGGTAGACGTAGAATTAGGGTATAAAATATTAATGTATAGGTGTAAGCTAAATAGCAAATTGACATGGCTTAATGCTGAAGAAGCGATATATATACGAGTATTTAGGTTCGTACGTGGATAAATGTCTTATTGTTAGAGATTCGAGAGAATGATCGATTATCTCTTTTCGAACGTCAAGACTTAACAGTGTGCAAGCACAAATCATTGTTTTCATTAAAGCTCTTCTCAAATAATCAATAGCTCTAAACGGAGATTAAAGATTAGTAATTTTTATAGTGAATCCCAGTGACAGGGCTCTTCGAGGAGAGACGTTAAATTTTTTAATAGATACAGTGTACTTTTTACAGTTCGTTGTAGTATAAACCCATAAACACTCGACATATCGCTGCCTCAGAATTATAATGTTCTATGTTCTATAGAAGTTCTATGTAACATAGAACCTTATAATTCTCAGGCAGCGATATACATACACTCTGAGAGAGGAGTTTATTATTTCGTAGTCGATAAATGTGTGTTTGATTATGGCGAAAGAAATATCTCGTTGAGCCAAGTACATATGTGTTAATTATTATTAGAATATCTCTTTCATTCCAACGAAAATAAAGTAATAGCTTATGAATATTTGCTTGGCCCAAAGAAATATTTCTTTCGCCATAATCAAGTGTGCGTACACATGTTAACTATGAAAAACTGTTTTCTCAGTGTATTAATGGGGGATTGGTAAATTTTGCCGTGTAAACTGATGTTTATACTGTTACAAACTGTAAAAAGGACATTGTGGTCTACTAAAAACTTCAATGTTTCACCTCGAGAAGTCCTGTTACTGGGATAACTAAAAATTCATGAGTTTTCCCAGAACTTTTTACTAATCCTTTTTCTCCATGTTCGTATTTGAAGCTTCGGCCATTAAACAAATTATGTGCTTGCGACAATATTTATTTCTACACTCTATTTATCCATCTGATTACGTCCGAAGCTTGAGTGGTCGGGATTGTTCGGTCCTCTCGAACGTTTATCTATGTTTATCTCTTTGAGAGAGAGGCAGGAAGTCTCGAACCTCATTGTCAGATTCAGACGTTTGAATCTCCTGGAAATTTAATGAGCGAGTGGTATCGTCGCGAGGATCTGCTCGCGTTCGCTCGAGGAAACCCTTTCGACGTTTATTTTCGGGACGAGAGGCAGGGACGACAAAGGGCCGCTCGAGAATCCTTTTGTCCTTTCCGAGATCTCCTCTCGAATCCTTCGGTCGTAACTCGGGAGTTTCTGATTCTTTTCGTTGATACGTCGCGCATAATAAAATCGAGGCTTTTTGAGAGAGGGTTGATTTATTTACGCTTCCGAGATAACGGAGGAGGTAAATTTTGGTATTCAACATTCGAGGCTGTTTTTCTGGGAAACGCCTCTTTGAATTAATAAGTGCCAAATTATACATTCATCAAAGACGAATAATTGCTTAATTTGCACGGGTCAATTCCCCAGCGTGACGTTCCTCTGGTTTTCCTCAGACTTGAAATTTACCGTTTTAATTTTTCGTGGGCGTCGACATTAGTCATTCGACAGGAATTACGGAGCTTGAATGTTTCATATTAATTTGAGCGCAAATATAATATATGTACTGTTTCATGAACATTGAAATAATAAGTTTTGTTCTTCTTGGGTAGCGACTACGAAATAAATTTTCACGATAGCTGAAAGGTATACGAAGCGGTTTTATTGATTTCAAAAATTCTGAAAAATATCTCGAAGGGGGAATTTACATATCGCCGTTCGCACGTTACGTTTATCGGGGTTAATTGAAATCATCCGTGCGCCGCCTGGAATGCACACAGCTTCCGTCTATCTGCGGAGGATGAGTCGTCGCTATATAGGCGAATAGATGTGTCGAACCGCAAGGGCGGGCAGCACTCTCTGGCATTTCGCCAGCCGAGTTCAGGCGCGACAGGTGCCAAGTTCATTGCCAAAGGCAAGGTACCGCGCGCGCACGCCGCCCTCAAAGTGAGAGACGAGATTTTACGGAATGTCGTGTTTGACGGGGTAAAGGGGGCGAGGGAGAGTGGGAGGTGGAGATGAAACTTCGTAGCTCATCTCTACAGGTGTCCTATCTCGGGCTGCGTGCCGAAGAGCGTTCGTTTAAATTGATATCAGAACCGTCGAAAGTGTTTCATATGAGACGTCGCAGTAGTATCGAGACGTTTTAGTCAGACGTCCTGCGATATTGGATGCTGCGCCACTCTCCGACGATCTTGATGTTCGCTGCACCGCGAGAAAGATATGATAGAGACAAGTGTATAGAGGAACGTGGGGTGAAACGGGATACTCGAACTGGCTTCTTTTTTTTACTGTGTCACGATAAGCCGGGGTCAACTTATAAGTGTCCCTTTTTCCTATGTTATCCTGCAGTAGCTCTTAGGAACAAGAGTGTGTCAGTGGACATCCACAAAATACCCTATAGGAATCGTTAAAAACGTCGTAACCACGATTCAGTAGTATTATGCCGATTTAGTCTGACATTAAGTACTAACAGACGTACATAAACCGTAATTCCTCGCTATGCTTAAGATTAATTTCGAAAAACTAATTCGCACTTTAATGTGAACTTTAATATGACGAATCCCTGTAATATAATATGAATACGAATTTAGATACAATTTTAAATACACTCGCGTCTTGGGTTACAAAATATCGTCGTAAAATAGCTCTAATTTGAATTCGCAAATTGTGTGTCAAATATTCCACCCCCCAGAGCGAGAGGAGCAACCCCGAGGGCTGAGAGTGAAAGGTAGTGTTTAATTCTCGAAGGTTCTTAGAGCCTAACTCCTTATATCTATAACCTTTTCTCGCGCGCCAAGCTCGACATCGGCTTATTAAACGTCGCAGCCGTGTCCCGTCCCTTTTGCCCAACCACTCCTCCCCCGAAGAATATCTCTTCGGCCGCGTAGAAGAAAAGTAGAGGGGTAGTGCTTCGGCTTTCGAATAAGGCGCAATTTCTTATATTCAGAAGCACCGGTTACTCCTTATTAAAGTTTCGCTTTTCCTTTAACTCTTTATTAAGCCTCTCTCATGGAGGCGCTTTAATCACGGAAGATTTACGCCGGTCGGGGCCCTATATTTTCCCTCTTCCAACGCGACCGCGCTATTTTCCGCGATACAACGGCGGCACGGTATTTTTGCATTGAAATAAATGTGCCCCGTAATAAACCCCAAGAGAGCTCGTAAATAACTTGCGCGCTTCGAGTTATCGCAATTAATGGCGCGCCGGAAAGTTTTTTTACGTGCATTTCGTCGTGATATCGACAGGGAATTAAATAATGCGAAATCGGCCTCGATATTTATTTATTGTCCATTTTATTTCATTCGCATTTAATTGGCGAAGATTATGAGATATTTTATTCTAAAGCTGTATATCGATGCCTTACTTTGACAACCTCGTAAGTTCAATTTTTGGCAAAAATGACAATTATAGCTTACTGCGTTAAGGTTGAAAAGCTTAACGCAGTAAGCTATAAATGTTATTTTTGCCAAAAATTGAACTTACGAGGTTTTCAAAGTAAGGCATCGATATGTATAAGGTAATATTGTGTTTGGAGTTTTACATATATACGTATGGGTTGATTTGAGAAACTTTTATCTTTCCAGTTGGCGAAGAGCTTCTTTAACTAACTTCCTTCCAATCTGAAATATATTATTCTTTTCATCTGATGCATTTTACGATAAGCGCGAATAACTTGAAAGATTTAGTTATTCAAATTTTCTGGAGAAACGTCGAAATTGTGCAAGAAATTAGCGCATATTCAACGCGTATAGTTCGACTAATGTAGTACAACTACAAAGTTGTTTATTGCATTTGCTTTATGAATTCCGCTCGTTGAGACTTCTTCGTTTCACATTTATTCAAGTTTTAATCTCGCTAGTTGTTACAGTTGAAGTAGTTTCATCAGGGGAGCGACACGTAATAACGAGATGACAGGCTATTCAGTGATGTGACAGAAATGTTCGGAAAATTGCGAATAACCATGCCGATCGACGAGACCCTCGTGTCTCTGCGTATTTTACTGCATCCTGTAACCTCCCCCTGTCACTCCCTCGCCATGCAACCACCGGCACCCAATTACCCCGGATCTCTCGTCCTAAACAATCTCGACCCTCCTATTTCCTCGGACTCCTGCGAACGCGTGACCTGAGAATGGAGGGATGAAGAATAAACCGCTAATTTGAATGCTTAAGCAGCGCAACGGCGACTGCGCCGATATACGGCGGTGTTTTAGTGCAAAATCACACGAGCGCGCTCACCCTACGCTCGACTCGGAGGCAAATATAATTATGGTAATAAATTCTCTGTTTAGCTCGGTGAACTGTGACTGACTTCTACTCCGCCCGGGGTGACAATCTGCGGTTGGGTCGTCTAAAGGTGCCGGTAAACACGCGGGGTTCGGCGAGTCCCGAGCAATGCTCGCCGATGTCAACGAGGCTTTAAGGTCGAGCCCGAACATTCGGATTTTGGCGAATACCGAGCGACCGCTCGGTGACCACCGAGGGACAGCTCTACCCGGCGAAGACCGAGTAGTCTGAACTCGGAAGGTCGGTTCTTACCTGAGGCTTATAAATAAATGCAAACTTCTTCAATGTTCTTAAAATGCATGTGAGTTTGGGAGTTATTTGCAAAAGTCGAGAGAGCATCCTGAACGAATACTTCGGATGCAGCGTTTACACAGTGCTTCTTTAGTTATAACTGAACGTTATTCCCATACGCATCGATGTAATATTACAAGTACATTTTTTCAACTTTTATAATAGCAGTGTTCCATCGCACCTTAAGCGGACGTCTATATCGGTTCTTACCGTTCATTATTATCGCCATAATTAAATTTAGAGTTAATCCCGCCATCCGTCGCAATGGCGAGACGAGTGGTATGTTTCGATGAATCTAGGCTGTTATTGAGCTTGCAGCCCCGTCAATCTTTCCTTGAAGAGGATTATAATTATCAAACCGGTTGTCGGCTGAGAATAATCTTCTGGGTACTAAAAGTGAAAGAGTTGAAAAATCAGAGAAAAATTGCATCGATCAAAAAAAAACTTTTTTAAATAATTTTATTTGCAATTGATTTAAACAAATGACGTATTTTCATAGCTGGCCACTTTTTAAAAATCTGAAAAAAAGCAAGCATATACTTTGATATCCTCTCTTTAACGACAAATAAACAAAAATAACGACACTTTAAAATTGACGACACAAAAATTAATTGAAGTTGACGCCGCGTCGGCCTCGCCGCGTCGGCCCCACCGCTAGTGTGTCGCCAAGCCAGTCGAACCCACCGACCGTTGGCTGGTGGCGGGGCCGACGTGCCAATTCCGACGCGGCGTCAACTTCAATTAATTTTTGTGTCGTCAATTTTAAAGTGTCGTTATTTTTGTTTGTTTGTCGTTAAGGAGAGGATATCAAAGTATATGCTTGCTTTTTTTCAGATTTTTAAAAAGTGGCCAGCTATGAAAATACGTCATTTGTTTAAATCAAGTGCAAATAAAATTATTAAAAAATTTTTTTTTTTGATCGATGCAATTTTTCTCTGGTTTTTCAACTCTTTCACTTTTAGTACCCAAAAGATTATTCTCAGCCGACAACCGGTTTGATAATTATAATTTAATGAAAAAAAAGCAGCGTTATTTTTCAAGTGGCTGTAAAACCAACAATTTTCAAAATTTTGAAAAATTCTTCGAGATACGGTTAAACATCGACAAAGACTACAATATATCCAAATTTGAGCAAAATCCGAAATGTTACTCCAAAAAGTGTCCGATTTGGTATGGAATGACCCGCACTGCATATGATCGAAAGGAACGAAACTGAAGAAAATTGTTATATCAAGTCCTTCAACCAAAATCCCGGCCGACTGCAAAGATTTTTTTTCTTCTCAAAACAAACTGCAACCTGTTCAATTTCTCTGCACGTATGCTCCAACTTTTTAAAAAATCAATGCTGTATCATCAATAGCAGTATCTATTTGAATGGGCATTGCGAGAAACGGTTCATTACCATTCGTCCGACTCGGGAAAGGTGGGGGACTGCGAACTCATTAGTAGTCTAGATTCGCGGATACAGACCGCCTGCCTTGTTATTGTGACCGACGGGGGTTTAACTCTAGATTGGCGATTATAATGAAGTGGGGTGTGTTTACGACTGCTCGTCTCCTTTGATGTGCCACGAAAGACCGACAAACTACGGGAACGGCGAATACTTGGACGAGCACGACATTCGGCCATCGGCGAGTAGCGAGCAACCCGTGTACACACTCGGGATTCGCCGAGCAGTCGCTCGGTGTTCGCCGAGTACCGAGTGTCTACCCACCCTGTTTGATAACGGGAACCAAGCGAACAATACATTTGGCCATCGGCAAACAGCGAGCAACCCGTGTACACACGCGGCATTCGCCGAGCTTTCGCTTAAAGCCTCGTTGACATCGGCGAGCATTGCTCGGGACTCGCCGAACCCCGCGTGTTTACCGGCACCTTTACTCGAGTTCGTGCTACCCGACCCGGAATTGAAACGGCGAGTGCGAGCTTTATGAAACGTTATACGCCGAGGGTAAGTGGTGAGGTCCTGAATATTAATATATTTTGACGGCGGTTTGCTTTTTTTTTTCGAGGAACTCCCTTTCTTTCTCTCTTTTCTTCTTTGTCGAAGAAGACGAGGAGAATGAAGACTTCAGAAAACTGGACTTAAGCTGGCTTGGGAGTCAACAGAGAGAGTTCTGATTTCAAGCCCTTTGGAGCCAGCTTTCCTCCGATCGCAAGAGTCCCTGTAGAATTCCTCATATTTCAACCAATCGTGTTTACGGAAAATTATCACTATATTCAGAAAATTTATTCCACTGGTTTTTCTGTAGGTAATTATCCATTTTCGCGAAGTGATATCATTTTTTTTCTCAAAATCTACATACCGTACTACATTTCTTGAAATAAAATCGGCTTAGGCTACGATGCAAATTAATGAAAATATTGTTATTATAACATGACCACCGTCGTATACCGAATTATCTGCTAGCAGTAAATTTAGAATTTTCCGATATCGCAATACGTGCACTTATACGAAAGATACATTCACTTTGATTTTCGCCTTAGTCATGGAGAAAGTAGTGAAACAAATTCCCCGTGACGCACTAAGTTCCGTTAGAGGAAATAAGCTAATTACTCAAGGATAATCCCTTTCGGAATACATCGAGGTTCGAGGGTCTGGAAAGGCCCGGCAATTAGCGGTACCTGGTTACGTGTACTCAGGTTAACGGATATCATTAAAACGGACTACTAGTGAAAGAATAGATACGAGAGATTCCCGGAATATACCGTCCGCCTTATTATCGCAATTAACCCTTCGTCGCGCTAATACTGATTGCTAGGAACTGATATCCATACCTGAATCAAGCACCCCGATGGTGAGAGGCAAGGGGACTCACCTGAATCAAGCACCCCGAAGGGAACAGAAAACTATTACGTCCACGTCGTTGCTTCTGGGTTACGCTAAAAGTAGTGTATTTGCCAGATTTCTAAACGTCTAACGATGAAAGTTTTACTGTAAATTCAAATTTGCAAAACTAATTTAAATTTTGAACAAAAATATCAAGTATGAGAATGAAAAATGTAAATTTCTATCGCAATTGTATTGCAGAATCGAATAAATCGACTCTCAATTGCAAAAGCCGAAAAATTGAATTTCGTCGATTATAGCGCCATCTGCCACGAATCGAAAAAAATGTTTCAAATAAAAGTTATGTAGTTTTTAATGTAAAATGCGAATATGCAATCAAAAGTGGGGGTTCCTATTTAAGATTTTGAAGCTTCCCCCTGCACCACCTACAGGGGTTGGGGTGTGGGATCGATCTTGGTATCATCTGATACGTATTTTTTCGTTTCCCGATCTGAAGCGTACTTTTCGAGATATTCAACCGTTTCCATACTTTTCGGACAACCTGTATAAAAACTTCTTAAATCCTCCGACGTAATAGTCACACACACATTAATAGAGGAATCTCGTGCTAAGATTCTCTAGTAATATAATCTGCGTGGTCCAGTTGCGTACTCCCTGTCAATAATAATTACCGCTGATACAATCAATACACGCCTGGTATTAGCATTACCTTGCGCGTGGGTAAACCAATTGTCAGTGAATTATTGGCTCGAAAGGTCTTAGCTCGGAGGCTATGTCATGTTGATTTCGCGATATCGAGCTTACGGCTGCAGTGAATATACACGCGAGAATTCCCGGACAATCGTTTACGTTGATTTAGAGTTCAGCGATCGAAGAAATTCAGTCTAGAGATCGTGATCATTATTTTATATCGCTCATAATTCCTGTGTTAGTAGGTTCCTTTATTAATTTTCCATCTAATATCGATGAGACTAGTCTGTGTGCTTTTTGCACGCCGCTCGCGCGATTATCGAACAGCCTCAAATCACATTACTTGCTCCCGGTGATAAATATCCTGCAACAGAGTACATTGGCGGTCGCGTCAGCGACGAGGATGATCAATACACGTATGTATATGCAACTACGAGTGACGAATTATCGGGGAAATGTTTGCTGTTGCTTCTCCAGTGAAATTTTTTCTCCGCTCGGTTCCACCGCTTTCGCGTTTTCAACGAAATTGAAACTCGTCGCGTTCGAACGGCCACGGGCGGAAAATTCGGTCGCGATTAACGCGTGTTTATGAGTGCATTAAAAGATGTGAGAATTGCATCGAAAGGATTTTCCACGAAATCATTTTTGTTGTTTAGATCGGCGTAAATTATTGTTCGAGAGACGAATAAAGTATACCTTTTTGAAGCATTAGAGCACACCGAGAAAAAAAAACTTAGTTAAAATGATAAAATGCATCTGGGGATAAACGAGACAAGTTATTCTAACCAAAATAATGGTAAGATTAACCAAGTATTTAGTTATTTTAATTACATGCCTAGTTATTCTAATCAGAAAATGATCAGTGTAAACAAACGGAGGGTCCATACTTCGCTAAACGGTTTTGTTACAGTTTCCAGGATTTTAATGAGAGAGAGGCGGAGTTTTTATCAACGCTATTTTTTTATTCAACGAATAAATACAAAATTTGAATATGCCTTAATAAACGTACCACTTCGTCCCCGTAACAAAATAATGCAGCGAAGCTACTCACGCGTGCGCGAAACGAGTCTCGCGCGCCGAATCGATTTTTAATTATCCGCCCGGTAATTACGCGAGAACCGCGAATTACGATGAAATGAATAAACGATGCCGCGCCGGGCACGCACACAGTGTTGCTTTCAACCGGGATCCGATGTTGCGCCGAAGGTCGAGCTTCTTGTCGGGTTTTCTGGACGGGGGACGGTTCTCGTTCAATTTGCCGTAACGCGTCGGCAAACGGAACTCGGGACAAAGGGGCGGCTCAGATCTGATTTTCATTGTTCCGAACAATGGCCGGGATCGCGTACTTAAGGCCGAGCGATTAATTCTTCCCTAAAATATTTCCCACGGGCAAACATAATGGCCTTTCGATGCCTTTGTTATCTCGTTACACCGATTCTTCGTTCTCATGTCTTGAGAAAGAGAGAAAAGAGAGAGGTGGATCTTTACAGACAGACAGAGAAAGGGAGAGAAATATTAATAGTTTGGAAGAGAGAAACTTGGCGCGAGGCGAATCAAGGGAGGAAATATATGAGTCGTATTTGCAAAACTCACTCTTTGACAAACATTTAAAAATCGAGATATATAGGTACCCCATTTGTGCCTCAGAATAATATTCTGAATAATATTCTGAGACAGATGGCGTACACCTATATATCTCGATTTTAAAATTTTTGTCAGAGAGTGAGTTTTGCAAATATACGACTCATATTTGACATTCCTCGGCGTGTCTGATAGTCATTGTCATTAAATATCGAATTTGGAATTGCAGTCGGTCTTTCTCTTCAAGTTTTATAATACAAAAGCATAGAAACAATTATTCCGTGATCTTCCGTAGGCTTTTTTTTTATATACATAAATAGAGAATTAACGAACTGCAGAGATGTACAGTCGATCTACTCCGGATCATTTTAATTGCAAGTTTATTCCTTCGGTAAAGCTTGTTGCAGTTTTTGGAAGCTTTCCTATATGCTTCGATTTATCGGCTTCATTTCCCTCATCTCAGTTGAATTATCCTCGTTGTCGTTTAGTAAATGTATTTTTATCGAATAAAAATTAAATTCTTATCAGATCGTACGAAAGAAAGTCATATCTTCTCGATATACTTTCGCACCTCTGCTAATTGAGAAGTTCTTCCTTCACTTCAACGGCCTTAATTTTATGTTCGGGGTGACGGTACTTTAACAGATTGGATGCAAAGCGTAAAGAAAAGTGTACCGAGGAAGTTCCCCGGGTCGATCTAATTTCTCTCACCGTGCGGAAGTTACAGATTGATTATTTCGATGAAACTCGTCATCCCCTAAATCTGCCCCGCTGATCCTCACCGACACCACTTAGCGATTCGTGGAAAGTTTTCATATCTCGTAATTAAATCGCAAATTTCTCCCCGAGCACACCTCGCGCTTCGTTTCTCTAAACCCCGCACTCTCTCGGAGTGGAGCAGTGATCTCTTATCATCGTCGGAGCTTGAGTTTCTCGCACCGACGTTCATGCGAGACAATTTCTGTCAGTCAGTTTAATTGCAGGAGCTTTACCCGACAACGGATGCAAGGCTTTGCAGTTTGTGGGAAATTAATCATATTCGAGGCATTTTCTTGAGATACACTCGCGGGGAAAAATATTTTTCCTGCTTGTCACATCCTTCTGCACTGAGAGAAGAGTTTATTTGTAGTTAATAAATATATACTTGATTGTTCTTATGGCGAAAGAAATATCTCATTGTGCCAAGTAAATATATGTTAATCATTAGAATGTCTCTTTCATTCAAACAGAAATAGAGCAATAGCTAACGAATATTTGCTTGGCCCAAAGAAATATTTTTTTCGTCATAATCAAATATACGTATTATGTTATATATTAACTATAAGTAAACTGTTTTCTCAGTGTAGGGGCAATAACAATCTATCCGTTGAAAGTTTTATTTCAAAATTCAAAATGAAAATAATTGAAGCAATTATCAACCACACGTTTGAATTTAAAATGTCATATAAGCTAAATTGTCATGTCTACGAGTATAATGTCCTTTTGTTTTGAATTTTAGTCAAAGAAATGAATATTGAGGCACGGTATAAGTTTTCGAGTATTGTTGAAAATTCAGATTCTTCGATTCTTGATATTCGAGTCATTTTTAACAGTCTACTAGATTCGAGTTGATTAATGCGACGACGGCTTTGGTCGATAAACTGTGTGGGATGATTAGGGGAAGACTTCAAGAGGGGCAAATTTCCACAGTGGGAAACTTATGTCAAAGGCTGGTCGTCCTCGAGTTTCGATGTCCAGCTCCTTTGATTTTCGACCTTCCAAGTTTCGCACTCCGAAAGTTTCGAAGAGAAGGGTTTGGGCATTGATAACTACGGAGTGGAATATCTGGCTACTAATAATTATAACGTGAATACTCTGACGTCGGAAATTATATGGCACGGAAGGGTGAATTTAATCTTCTTGAATGATCATTAGAAGCTGAAGCAATCGATGAATATGATAGCGTTACGTCGCGTTGGCCAGAAACCACATATGATGCTTTCTTCGCAGAGAGAAGAGTAATTTTGTCAATTTAATCAAAATCTTGGAGATCATAACCAAACCGTTTGGTGAAATATGGATCCTCTCGATTTATTTGGTATGACTGATCATTTTCTGATTACAGTAACTAGACGCGTAGTTAGAATTACTAAAAATGTGGTAAGAATAACTAAATGTTTTTGGTTCAATTTATTAATATTTTAGTTAGAATAACTAAATTCGTATAACCAGATACGTTTTCTCATTTTAACCAAGTTAGTCTTCTCAGTTTTTAATAACTCTCTATTGTACTATTCGAATCATATTCCCAAATTCCCCAGGACTGGAATTTAAATCAAGATAGCGCGGGATTACTTTCCGAGTTATTCGAAGTTGCCGCTCGATTGATTAACTCCGATCGTGAATACTTCAAATACCATTACTCGTGGAAAGACGACGAGGAGAAACAAATACTCATAGGTTTATACGGAAGCAATATTCGATTGTCGATCAATATCTGATGTCTAGATAGAATGAACGGGTTTTCCTGTTTCCACTGCTGTTTCTGAAAAGCCCGTACCTACTGCATATTCGACGACGTTCGAAACGCCCGAAGCCGCTTTTCCAGTTGACGTGACGGCTTGCGGTAACGCGGATAGATGCGCACTTATAGATATACTTTTCATCGCTTCGCGTAACAGTGTAAACAGCAATCTTGCCGCGGAAGATTTCCTCGACGTTTTATCGGGTGATGTCTTCCAGAAGATGCCGCTTCGCGGTGTGCAATATATGTAGGTACGCGAACGTACACGAGAAAAATAACCTGGTAAATTTAATCAAATTCCTGGAAACTATAATCGAGTCGTTTGATGAAATATGAATCCTCCATTCGTTCGTTTAAACTAATCATCTTCTAGTTAGAATAACTGGACATGTAATTATAATTACTAAACATGTAGTTAGAATAACGAGTTATTTGATTAAACTTACTAGTATTTTGGTTAGAATAACTAGACTCGTTTAACCGGATGCGTTTTGTAATTTTAACAAAGTTCAATTATTTTTCTGAGTGTGCACTGAGAAAAATAATTAGGTTAGAGTGACAAAACGCATCTGGTTGAACACATTTAGTTATCCTAACCAAAATATTGGTCAGTTGAACCAGATTTCAAGTTATTTCAACCAAATATTGAGTTTTTCCATTCAAACGTTTAGTTAGTCTGACCAAAAACTGGTCAATCTAACTCAGCCAATGGATTATCCATATTTCACCAAACGGTTGGCTTATCATCTCCAAGATTTTGATTCAATCGATTAAGTTATTTTTATCAGTGTCACGAACGAAAACTCTTCGTCTACATTCAACAATTATTATTCCAGTTCTTTTCGCCGGATACGCATCGGAGGAAAAATAACGGAGGAAGTTGGAAAATGCTATATATCTATGCGAGTGTTGTTTAAAAAAGCGTCTAGAGTAGCGTAGGAAAAGAGAAAACAACAATCCATTTCGAATAAGCATTCTCTCACCGCAAATCGATCCTCACGAGAAAACCGCGCGAGTATAATACATCGTCGCGCGCATTTTTCCCGCGGAGAATTGCGAAAGAAACGCCCCCCCGGTTTCGGCTTTCTCCGTGGTGCGGACAAATCTAGAGGTAGCCCGCCGACTAATGCAAAACATTAGTCCGCGCTGCGGTTCAGGTTTTACTGCAGATTAAATATGCATATTCAAGAGGCGGAGAGAAAAACGCGTTATTTATCGTTAAATCCAGGAGCGGCTGGTATATACAACGCTTTCCGGGGCTTACGTTACTTCCTGCGCGCGGCGGAAGACTTAATCGCGGTTGTCTTACTTCGCGGACGGCGACTCTAGCGCGGAAATATTGCTCTAGTGGTGCTACGCGCTCGGGAAAGAGGGAATTGCGATGAAGCAATTTTTCATTATCGCGTAAAATTGTCCTACAGGGTGATATGCAGTTGGACATTTTTTGTTGGAAATGATTCGCTTATTTTCTATGTTAAAGTCAACCAATCTTTCGTGTTAATCCAACATTTTTTGTGTCTTTAACAAAAGCAATGATAAATTAAGACGAGAAATCAGTTGATTAATCCAAGATTTCTCGTGTTAAAATTAATACAAGGAATGTTAAATTAACACGAAGAATCAGTTGATTTTAACATATAAAAATGGGTGGGCCGTCTCCAATACAAAATTTCCAGCTGTACGAGCTGGCTCGGAGAAAATTAGTTATTTCAGGTTGGAAAATCTGAAAAAGCCAGCGAATATTTCCTCAAAGTTTCACTAGATGCCATTGCGTCCCCTTTTTCCTATACTCATTTATCAATTTGTCTTTGAACGTACGCGAGCATTCTTCGTGTTCTCGTCGCGCGAGACGTCGCGGTCGTGAGGATAAGCAGTAAGAAAGTTAGATTCCATCCCACTCTTTGACAGGACGCTCGACACGGCTCCGCCTGTCGTTATCTCTCGCGAGGCGAGAGAAATTGAAGGAGATGGATGAAGCGGAGAGAACGTCAAGGGAAACGCGTTTTAAACGAAATGAGGGTATTCGCTTTTATGTCGCATATTTACAAGCGTATAGCTTTGCTTCGCTCCAATTTCAGAAATATAATTTCTCTTGTAAAATCGAATCGCGTAATGTGCAGTTTGTTGATAACATTTAATGGCCAGTGTTCATCGATGGAATAGCTACTATGAGAAATAGGATGTTTGAAAATGTAGCGATCAATCTTAAAAAATATGGGGGAAAAAACTCCAGGTAAGAAATGCAGTAATGGGATAGTTGTGAATTCGGTTAAATACTGTTTATATATATAAACTGTTATATATACTGTTTATATATATACTGTCTATATATGTATACATGTAAAAGAACGTGTTTTGACTAATTGACAGATTCATCAACGCCGAGTCGAAACCGCTGAAGTTATCAGATCAGTCGAAAAGTTCGTGCGCATTTGTGCGTATTTTTAAATAGTGTAATACGCACGAACTTTTGGACTGACCTGATAATTACATGAAATTTGGACAGTCAGTTTTCTTTGTGACCTAAGCATCCACTAGATTCATGAAAATTGGTGTTTGCCCTTTCGGTTAGAAATTAAGAAAGGCTTGTTTCACGATGTTTAGAAATTTATCCCTTAAGGGGGTAAAATAGGGGATACAATTATTTCGAGATCCATGCGGACGAAGTCGCGAGCGGAAAGCTAGTATTCCGTAGGATTTATGTACAGGGTGTCCGAAAAGTATGGAAACGGTTGAATATCTCGAAAAGTACGCTTCAGATCGGGAAACGACAAAATACGTATCCGATATTTTTTTAAAAACTATCAAATGATACCAACATTGATCCCACACCCCAACCCCTGTGGGTGGGGCAGGGGGAAGCTTTAAAATCTTAAATAGGAACCCCCACTTTTGATTGCATATTCGCATTCTACATTAAAAACTACATAACTTTTATTTGAAACATTTTTTTTCGATTTGTGGCAGATGGCGCTATAATCGACGAAATTTAATTTTTTCGGTTTTTGCAATTGAGAATCGATTTATTCGATTCTGCAATACAATTGCGATAGAAATTTACATTTTTTATTCTCATACTTGATATTTTTGTTAAAAATTTAATTTAGTTTTGCAAATTTGAAGTGCAGATGCGTTCTGTACCTGGAATTCCCCCAGCGGACGATATATTCCGGGAATCGTAGCTATTCTTTCACTAGTAGCCCGTTTTAATGATATCCGTTAACCTGAGTACACGTCAACAGGTACCGCTAATTGCCGGGCCTTCCGGATCCTCGAACCTCGATGTATTCCGAAAGGGATTATCCTTGAGTAATTAGCTTATTTCCTCTAACGGAACTTAGTGCGTCACGGGGAATTCCAGGTACAGAACGCATCTGCACTTCAAATTTGCAAAACTAAATTAAATTCTGTACCTGGAATTCCCCGTGACGCACTAAGTTCCGTTAGAGGAAATAAGCTAATTACTCAAGGATAATCTCTTTCGGAATACATCGAGGTTCGAGGGTCCGGAAAGGCCCGGAAATTAGAGGTACCTGGTTACGTGTACTCAGGTTAACTGATATCATTAAAAGGGACTACTAGTGAAAGAATAGCTACGATTCCCGGAATGTACCATCCGTCTTATTATCGCAATTAACCCTTCGTCGCGCTAATACTGATTGCTAGGAACTGATATCCATACCTGAATCAAGCACCCCGATGGTGAGAGGCAAGGGGACTCACCTGAATCAAGCACCCCGAAGGGAACAGAAAACTATTACGTCCACGTCGTTGCTTCTGGATTACGCTAAAAGTAGTGTATTTGCCAGATTTCTAAACGTCTAACGATGAAAGTTTTACTGTAAATTCAAATTTGCAAAACTAAATTAAATTTTTAACAAAAATAAGCTAATTGCCGGACCTTTCCGGACCCTCGAACCTCGATGTATTCCGAAAGGGATTATCCTTGAGTAATTAGCTTATTTCCTCTAACGGAACTCAGTGCGTCACGGGGAATTCCAGGTACAGAACGCATCTGCACTTCAAATTTGCAAAACTAAATTAAATTTTTAACAAAAATATGCTAATTGCCGGACCTTTCCGGACCCTCGAACCTCGATGTATTCCGAAAGGGATTATCCTTGAGTAATTAGCTTATTTCCTCTAACGGAACTTAGTGTGTCACGGGGAATTCCAAGTACAGAACGCATCTGCACTTCAAATTTGCAAAACTAAATTAAATTTTTAACAAAAATATCAAGTATGAGAATAAAAAATGTAAATTTCTATCGCAATTGTATTGCAGAATCGAATAAATCGACTCTCAATTGCAAAAACCGGAAAAATTGAATTTCGTCGATTATAGCGCCATCTGCCATGAATCGAAAAAAATGTTTCAAATAAAAGTTATGCAGTTTTTAATGTAGAATGCGAATATGCAATCAAAAGTCGGGGTTCCTATTTAAGATTTTGAAGCTTCCCCCTGCCCCACCCACAGGGGTTGGGGTGTGGGATCAATCTTGGTATCATTTGATAGTTTAAAAAAAAATAGCGGATACATATTTTTTCGTTTCCCGTTCTGAAGCGTACTTTTCGGGATATTCAACCGTTTCCATACTTTACGGACACCCTGTATATCGCTGCCTCGGAATTATAAGGTTCTATGTTACATAGAACGTCTACAGAACATAGAACCTTATAATTCTGAGGCAGCGATATGTCGAGTGTTTACGGGTTTATACTACAACGAACTGTAAAAAGTACACTGTATCTATTAAAAAATTTAACGTCTCTCCTCGAAGAGCCCTGTCACTGGGATTCACTATAAAAATTACTAATCTTTCATCTCCGTTTAGAGCTATTGATTATTTGAGAAGAGCTTTAATGAAAACAATGGTTTGTGCTCTTGCACACTGTTAAGTCCTGACGTTCGAAAAGAGATAATCGATCATTCTCTCGAATCTCTAACAATAAGACATTTATCCACGTACGAACCTAAATACTCGTATATATATCGCTTCTTCAGCATTAAGCCATGTCAATTTTCTATTTAGCTTACACCTATACATTAATATTTTATACCCTAATTATACGTCTAAGTCTACGTCTACCACTTACTGTTCCAACCTGCCGACAGGGCACAAGACCGAAAGTCGGTGGCTCTACGTCAATCCTGATCGCTTCGTATGGAATAAGCGTCCAGTACTTGTCCTCTAGAATCAGACCTCTCAGGTAATGCTCGCATATACATATATCGCTTCTTCAGCATTAAGCCACGTCAATTTACTATTTAGCTTACATCTATACATTAATATTCTATACCCGAATTCTACCACTACGTCTACCTCTACGTCTACTACTTGCTTCTTTGACCTGCCGACAGGGTGCAAGACCGAAAGTCGGCGATCCTGCGTCAATCCTGAACGCTTTGCCTGGAGTAAGCGTCCAGTGCTTGTCCTCTAGAAACAGACGTCTCAGGTAATGCCTGACACGAGATCTCAGCTTGCAATCTCGTTTGCAAATGGTCAACCATCTGCTGGATACCAGTGCTGCGTTCAAGAGTGATCTGTCGTCCAATTGTCCAAAAATCAACTCAGTCACCTCGATCGGAAATTTTTTCGTAAAGTCGTTTGAGGGAGGATCGATTGCTCGTAGAAACGACCTGAAGGACTCCATGTCGATGCTTCAGCGATGAGTCGTCGATTGAATGCAACCCATCAAGAACGGCTCTTATATAGGCCTACCCTCAGCGGTCGCGCGACGTACTGCGCATGCGCGGGCGTCACGTTACGCATCCGGAGAACGCCTTGCTGCGCATGCGCAGTCCGTCGCGCGATCGCTGAGAGTAGGTCTATATAAGAACCGTTCTCGACGGGTTGCATTCAATCGACGACTCATCGCTGAAGCATCGACATGGAGTCCTTCAGGTCGTTTCTACGAGCAATCGATCCTCCCTCAAACGACTTTACGAAAAAATTTCCGATCGAGGTGACTGAGTTAATTTTTGGACAATTGGACGACAGATCACTCTTGAACGCAGCACTGGTATCCAGCAGATGGTTGACCATTTGCAAGCGAGATTGCAAGCTGAGATCTCGTGTCAGGCATCACCTGAGACGTCTGATTCTAGAGGACAAGCACTGGACGCTTACTCCAGGCAAAACGTTCAGGATTGACGCAGGATCGCCGACTTTCGGTCTTTCACCCTGTCGGCAGGTCAAAGAAGCAAGTAGTAGACGTAGAGGTAGACGTAGTGGTAGAATTCGGGTATAGAATATTAATGTATAGATGTAAGCTAAATAGTAAATTGACGTGGCTTAATGCTGAAGAAGCGATATATGTATATGCGAGCATTACCTGAGAGGTCTGATTCTAGAGGACAAGTACTGGACGCTTATTCCAGAGGAAGCGATCAGGATTGACGTAGAACCACCGACTTTCGGTCTTGTACCCTGTCGGCAGGTTGGAAAAGTAAGTGGTAGATTTAGACGTCTAATTAGGGTATAAAATATTAATGTATAGGTGTAAGCTAAATAGTAAATTGACATGGCTTAATGCTGAAGAAGCGATATATGTATATGCGAGCATTACCTGAGAGGTCTGATTCTAGAGGGCAAGTACTGGACGCTTATTCCAGACGAAGCGATCAGGATTGACGTACAACCACCGACTTTCGGTCTTGTACCCTGTCGGCAGGATGGAAAAGTAAGTGGTAGACGTAGACTTAGACGTATAATTAGGGTATAAAATATTAATGTATAGGTGTAAGCTAAATAGAAAATTGACATGGCTTAATGCTGAAGAAGCGATATATATACGAGTATTTAGGTTCGTACGTGGATAAATGTCTTATTGTTAGAGATTCGAGAGAATGATCGATTATCTCTTTTCGAACGTCAGGACTTAACAGTGTGCAAGAGCACAAACCATTGTTTTCATTAAAGCTCTTCTCAAATAATCAATAGCTCTAAGCGGAGATGAATGATTAGTAATTTTTATAGTGAATCCCAGTGACAGGGCTCTTCGAGGAGAGACGTTAAATTTTTTAATAGATACAGTGTACTTTTTACAGTTCGTTGTAGTATAAACCCGTAAACACTCGACATATCGCTGCCTCAGAATTATAAGGTTCTATGTTCTGTAGACGTTCTCAGTAACATAGAACCTTATAATTCCGAGGCAGCGATATACAGGGTGTCTGAAAAGTATGGAAACGGTTGAATATCTCGAAAAGTACGCCTCAGATCGGGAAACGAAAAAATATGTATCCGATATTTTTTTAAAACTATCAAATGATACCAAGATTGATCCTACACCCCAATCCCTGTAGGTGGGGCAGGGGGAAGCTTCAAAATCTTAAATAGGAACCCCCACTTTTGATTGCATATTCGCATTCTACATTAAAAACTACATAACTTTTATTTGAAACATTTTTTTCGATTCGTGGCAGATGGCGCTATAATCGACGAAATTCAATTTTTTCGGTTTTTGCAATGGAGAGTCGATTTATTCGATTCTGCAATACAATTGCGATAGAAATTTACATTTTTTATTCTAATACTTGATATTTTTGTTAAAAATTTAATTTAGTTTTGCAAATTTGAAGTGCAGATGCGTTCTGTACCTGGAATTCCCCCAGCGGACGCTATATTCCGGGAATCGTAGCTATTCTTTCACTAGTAGCCCGTTTTAATGATATCCGTTAACCTGAGTACACGTCAATAGGTACCGCTAATTGCCGGGCCTTCCGGATCCTCGAACCTCGATGTATTCCGAAAGGGATTATCCTTGAGTAATTAGCTTATTTCCTCTAACGGAACTTAGTGCGTCACGGGGAATTCCAGATACAGAACGCATCTGCACTTCAAATTTGCAAAACTAAATTAAATTTTTAACAAAAATATCAAGTATGAGAATAAAAAATGTAAATTTCTATCGCAATTGTATTGCAGAATTGAGTAAATCGACTCTCAATTGCAAAAACCGAAAAAATTGAATTTCGCCGATTATAGCGCCATCTACCATGAATCGAAAAAAATGTTTCAAATAAAAGTTATGTAGTTTTTAATGCAGAATGCGAATATGTAATCAAAAGTGGGGATTCCTATTTAAGATTTTGAAGCTTCCCCCTGCCCCACCTACAGGGGTTGGGGTGTAGGATCAATCTTGGTATCATTTGATAGTTTAAAAAAAATATCGGATACGTATTTTTTCGTTTCCCGATCTGAGGCGTACTTTTCGAGATATTATATCGTTTCCATACTTTTCGGACACCCTGTATATGTACTGCTGCGTAGGACTGTACAGAATTTAAATTTACACATCTGACAGAAGTACATTTTATACAGTACGGTATTTAATCAAACTCATATTGCACTATTACTAAATTTCTTACCTGCAGTTTTTCCCCCACACTTTCTGGGATTGAATGCTACATTTCGAAACATCACTTTCCTCAGTATATGTCGTTCCTCATTCAACCCAATGTGTGTGTATGCTAAATTCTCTTTGGTTGAGGGTACATCAACGAATATCTATACGGGTACGTCTCTCCTCTTCTGTTAATTCCAGTACCGCCGTCGAAGTCGTCCCGAAAGGCAAGGCAGCCCCGATTCATGGGGTACTCCACTCCATTCGCGCGAACGTAGGCGGGCACACGTGTACGTTGCCTATAATTTAGTACAATTTGGCGGGAAAGGGTCTGCCGTCCCAACGGGACTAAGCAGATCCCTGCCAACGAGCAAATCCGTGCTCCGCGCATCGATCGAGCCTCGCTCGCACCGTCTGAGCAATCCGAACCGCAAGTCATACGTGGTCGAATGCCCGCGTTAAATTAGGAAGTTCTGCTGCTGTAGGATTCAATTCGCGTAGGAAGAACTCGACCTCCATTACGAGAGACATCGCGTGTGCGCGGATATTTTCAGGGGGTTGATAAATATGTAGCGCAATTTTTCACGGTTAACGTCGTTTTTAATAATTTCGTTCGGGTGATGTTTTTTATATAAAAGAACGACCCACTTGTTCCAATTTGCTCGAGAAATGAGAATATTTCCACGTTAAAGAGACGCGTCACGCGGCGCCTCTCGTGTACGGATATGTAACCCGCGGAGCTTTTGACGGAGAGCTTTTTCGACGCCCTCGAGAGGCTCGTTTATAATGATTACGTCGGATCCCGCAGCGCGCCCGCCGACGTTTAATACATCATGGCGAATCGATTCGCCTTTGCTCGCTGTAGCTTCAGCGCGTGTGCGACAAATAATACGGAAAATGTACTTTGATCGATTATTTCGGAGAAAACTTCGGTCGAAATTTAGAGTTGCCCGGGCGGAAAAGTTCTATATATTTTGTACATAATCCATATATAGTTTTGGTCGTATATGGATTATATACCATGTGAGGCTAAACTTACTCGCCAGGAAAGAAACTTCAATCGCTATTATCTCATTATTTGTGAATTTTTGGCCTGTATCGATGTAAGACTTTATTGTATAATAGATAAAAACATAATTTTCAAAAAAGTGTTATATAAATATGATCCAAAAGCTCATAGGTAATGAGATAATAGTGATTGAAGTTTATTTCCTGGCGAGTAGTTTAGCCTCATTTGATATGATTTCCAAATTAACCATATAAGGACTATATACAGATTTTTAAATGTTTGTACAACCCGTATATAGTCCTTATATGGTTAATATAGAGATCATATATAATCCACGTATGACCAAAACCACATATGGATTATATTGAAAATATATAGAATTTTTCCGTTTGATTATCGTCTGCATTGACGGTAATCATTGATTAATTTAAATTCGAGCAAAGTTCCTCCACGAGTAATGATTCATCTTTGATATTCAAGTCCATAAAATTTCCTCGAGTGATCCTAATCGCATTTTTTCGCTTAAACTTACCGGAACCAGGAACCGGCGCACTTCCGCGAGCGCATAAGCGATCCTGGCGTGCGCTTCGGCGGGGGTGGCGTACGCGGAGATCTCAACGTGCAAGTCCTCCATAAGATGAGAGAATTTCGGATCTCCGCTGACTCTCAGCTCCTCCTCCTGCAACCGAAATGGTAGAGGGGCGACGCGTTATTAATGACGTTTCTCGTCGACGAGGGGCTCGCCCCGGTTCCTCCCTCGAGTTAACGAAATATATTATTGTAGTATAAGAGAGGGCGCGCGAGAGAGAGGACGGAAGGGAAAGGTTTACGCGTTTCGGGGAAAGAGAAAGGGGCGATGAGAATTTCTAAACACACATTCTCCCGCGTAAATTGCATCGCGACGTTCTTTATTCCAACGCGCGAATGTTTCGCGTTGGGTATGTACGCGCGATGGGAAAATAATTTCGGGGAAACGACGAGGCGCTTTTTCGGCAGATACACTGAGAAAGATGTTTCAAAATGTAGCTATCAATTCTAGAAAGTACGGGAATAAATCTCCGAGTAAGAAATTCACTGAGAAAAATAATTGCTAGTGTCTAAAAAAAATATTTCTTGAATCAAGGGCATACGATCTTACAAATTTTTAAGGACACAGATTCTTGATCGAAGAATATATACCCAGGGAAGAAGTCTAGTTCAATACGAACCTATAATAGAAAAAATTATTTGAGACGAATAGGAATTTATTCACATCGAGTAAAAGTCTGTTTGAATTTAATAAATGTTTTACTAGATTCGTACTCGATTAAAAGGATATGCAAAACATTAAATTTATCAAATTCAAATAGACTTGTTCGATGCGAATAAATTCCTGTTATCTGAAATAAATTGTTCTATTCAACTAGACCTTTTCTCCCTGTCCTTGTATTTTTGATTCAAGTCGTGGAAACGAGTAATTCTTTCTGAGCAAAAAAAGACAATTACTCGAGCCTAACAAATATTTTCTTGCACGAAGAAAACCATGGCTTGATCCTAAAATTATACCATTTTTTTTTATTGAAGAAAACATCTTTTTGGGGGACCAGCAATTATTTCTTTCAGTTTGTAGTGACAGTGCAGTTATGAATTCGGTTAAATACTATACTGTATACAATTTACTTCTGTCAGACTGTCCTACCACCACATTTCTTAACTGCACTAAAAACAAAATTTGCTTAATTCAACCATTGGTGAAGTTAAATATGGCGGACCTCACGGTGCAATTGTTTCAATGTCATAAAAGTTTAAAGAAAAATAAAAATAGAGTTGAAGCAAGCGATTTGAAGTTGAAACAGGTGAGTAAATATCTACTTGAAACAATTACACCGTGAGGTTCGTTGTATTCGACCTCACCTCATGGTTGAATGAAGCAAATTTTGTTTCCAGTGTTGAGTTTTTCTCCGAAACTTTCTGGGATTGGTTGCTACATTTAGAAAGATCCTCTTTCTCAGTAACATACATATAAGCGATACAGCTGTCCTGGAATTACTTTATAGATCAGTTGTAGGTATCGACCCAGTTATTGCTCGTGTGCGCCGGCCACGCGAGGAGGCGGGCGTTATTACCCGAGGAGAAGCACCCGTCAGACGCGTCTTTATAAGTTTTCCATTGAGAATAAAACGGATCCGAGGAGGACCCTGAGGCGGTCAGTATAGAATATTGCGAAAGTTTGGCACGTTGGCGGAAGTAGCTCAAACTCCTCCTCTTAACTCCCGCTCTTCCCCTTTCTCCCGATATCGCCCGGTTTCAATTATTCATAAAAACACAACGTGCCGCGGCCGTCAAGTTGCGACTATACTGACGGCATGCAGTCGTCCGTATACGAATGTCTTGAACTACTTATTCGTTCGGGTGGACTTTTGGTGCAGCTCGCACGGTTCTCGGACAGAACCAACTCGCCAACTGGTCCCTTTCGATCCTTTTCCAACTTCCGGTGAACGCAAACGCGATGAAGAAATCGTGACAGATGCGGTGCGAAAGGGGCGCAGGAATTAAGTTCCGCTGTGAGGAAAATAATTTGGTTAAAATGATAAAACGCATCTGGTTAAACGAGTTTAGTTGTTTTAACCGAAATATCAGTAAAATAAACCAAATATTTCGTTATTTTAACTACATGTTTAGTTATTCCAACTATATGTCTGCGTGTAAAAAAGAATTTTGTATAAAGTACTCAGTAAATGGAGGAATTAGTGATATTTATAGTGATATTATTTATAATTGGCGGTAGTTGTTTGAAAAAATTACTATGTTGAGTACCGTTGTACATTGTAACTGCTGCTATGTCAAATAAAAATTACTTCCACAATCGTAGCAACATTCACGATGTTCCACAGCCAATAGTATCAATAATGTACTCGTATTACATATACAAATATATGAAAGTTGAGTATTTACAATGTATATCGATACTCTGTATCATGTCACTCACGAGGACAACTTCTGCTAAATAAAGTATCATTAATTACACCATTTCTTTTTTCCGTGTAGTTATTTTAACTAGAAAATGGTCTATTTAATCAAATGGATGAAACATCAATATTTCAGAAAACATTTTGCTTTTGGTCTCCAGAATTTTTGTTAAATTGACCAGGTTATCTTTCTCAGTGTAGTTTTTCTCTCATGCGAGATTTTTTTCGCATCCACGTTTCCAACGCGTCGCGAAGAATTTTTTCTGCACTTTCGAATACCCGCGCACCGACTTTCTTATTATCGATTCTCAAAGGAACGACCGCGGGGCGATTCTATAGCGGGGTATACGCGAACCAATCTCTCCTCGAGGCTTTTTCATTTTCGTCCTTTGCTCGCGTCTACCGCGAGATCTTCTTTACTTTGCGAGCAAAGGAGCGTCTTCTTCTTTTACGCAACTTTAGCGTATAGATTTACAATTGTGCGGAATCTACGTGGGACGATTTTCCCTCGAAATCGTCGATAATATTCGGCCCCAAGCTCTGAATACGTTTAAAGGCGGAGTAATAACGATTTCTCTCTCGTAAATACGCGACGCCTCGGAGCGGTTCGGAAAATAATACAATCGGCAAATCTCTTGGTAAAAAGTGTACCTTTGGAAGCTTTCCTAAATTATCCACAAGTCGACGCATTGAATTTCTTAACGGGTTTACCGTGTGTTGAGTTTCCCTTTGACTTTGACGAACTTCATTCGAAGCGCGCCGTGCCGCACTTGACAAAAGCTGCTTTAAAATGTTTTTCTTTTGCGTGGGAGCTTTACCCGAATGCGTCTATAATTGCTCGAGATCTGCGCGTGGGTGATTTCAAAGGCGAGGGAAATAAGCCCTTTTCTTCTTCGCGCCCTGGCGTGGCCATTTTCGGGTTCTAATTATGGTTACGCGAAGTTTTTGAGGGACGCGGAAAATAACACGGTCGACGATTCTCTCGGTAGAAGATTATGTCGTCGGAAGCGTTCTTGGATCTTCTAATAATCGACGCGCAAATGTGCTTACGGAGGGGGGGGGGGGGGTTAGCGGTAAAATTTCTCTTTGACTTCAAAGAATTATTGTACCCGAAGCGGACGATAATTCAGTTTCTTAAATCTAATTGAAGACCATTAAAAAGTGTCTTCTTCTTTTGTACGTTCGAGGGAGAGCAAGAACGCAAAGTTAGTCTAATTTCGATTAATCTACATACTTTATTGTCCGGCAAGAAAAAAATCCGGTTACAAAATTTCAGTCAAATACAAAGTATGATCCACTCGAAACTTTATTCTGAAATATTCATGAAAAAATTGTCTCTACTGAGATGGACAAATATATGTAAATTATGTAGCAACTTTTGCTAGTATTACACCAAGAGAAAAATGGTATATTCAATTAAATCTGCGTTTACGGGTGAGCGAATAGAGAATTAGTTGCTCCGACTAATAAATTTAGTTATAACGATTAACGGCTATTTGAAGAAAATAGACCATGTCCATTCGAGTCGTCTATTAGTCTGCATTCCGTCACTCGTAACCGTCCATTTAGTCACATCTACTATATTTTTATCTCAGTGTAGGCTAGAGCGTGGCTAAAAGTGTGTGTGTGTGTGTGTGACAGAGGTAAAAAGTGCACTTATGTGAATTTAGCCCCCCACAATCGAATATAAAATTTTAGATTACATGAACATTTGCCTTTTGTCTGCTAGCTTCATAGAGGTAAAAAGTGCCATTCGATAGATTTTCATGAATAAACCGTTTCGTTTATTCGTAGGTATATGGGGACTATTTATACGTAACGTAATCAGCTGAACGGTATTTTTTACCCCGTGGTACTTTTAACCCCACTCTGTCCTAGCTCACACAATGCGTCAATATTGTACGCATTATAAGTGATCATTAAGCAAGCATATTTGTGAAATTAAGTGGGGCTAGGTCACTACTAGTATTCTGGGAAAATGTGGGTAACTTAAAAAGGAATTAGAATTTCTTTCACTACTTTCTCCGTAATTTGAACGAATATCATAAAGTAAAAGCACTCTTCATATACCTATGATTAGACCGAAATTATTTCCTGAAATCGCAACTACCATGCGAGGGTTGCGAAAAATGGGAAAATAATAAAATTACTGCCAGCGGACTATCCGGTACACGACGGCGGCCATGCTCTTTTGTAGTAATAATATTTTTATTAATTTGAGTCGTAGTCTAAGCCGATTCTATTTCAGGAAATGTAACGTGACGCATAGATTTCGACAAAGATGATTTCACATCGCGAAAACGAGTAATTGCAGAGAAAGTGGTGAATCAAATTTTCCAAATATAGTGATAATTTTCCGTAAACAACATTCGTTAGAAAATGTGGGATTGTATGGGACTCTTGCGATTGGAGGAAAGTTGACTCCGAAGGGCTGGAAATCAGAATTCCCTGCTGACTCCCAAACCCGCTTAAATGGTTTCAAAATAACTCAAGTAAAGTGCTCTAAGCATGTATTCAATAGAAACACAATTTTTCATAAGTACGTCGCTGCAATAAAATACAGCGATTAGATTGAGCTGCATTTTAATGTAACGATATATTTAAAAATAGTTATTTAATCAAATTCATGAGGCAAAATAAGCGTAAACTTTACGAATGCCGTAATGATTATATCGCTGCTCCGGAAGAACAACGACGCAAGTGCAAATTTTAAAATTTTTAAATTCAACCCCTCAATAGTCTTAAAAATTACTTGCGTCGTTGTTCTCCCGGAGCAGCGATATGTATGTAGGTACAAGTCTACCTGGTTGCAAAAGCCAAAGATACATTTTCTTACCTTCACACTGAGAAAAAAAAAGATTAAAAATTATTCGGTTAGAAGGATAATCTGAGTACGAAAGGTAAAATAGATAAAAAATTATCCTAAGGAAGGTTAAATTTTATACCCTGGAAGGATAATTTTTGTTCTGTTTTACCTTTCGTAGGTACTCAGATTATCCTTCTAACAGAATAATTTTTAATCTTTTTTGTTTCAGAGTGCACTGAGACAAAAATGTACTTGATCGAAATAAACGTGCCTTTGGATAGCCCCAAGAGCGTATTTATTCGATTTAAATGAATATCGATTTGATTCAAATAACATCAAATTAATTCGATAATCTAATATTTGCGTCCAACCAATATTCATTTAAATCGAATAAATATGCTCTTGTAACTATCCAGAGGCACGTTTATTTCGATCAAGTAAATTTTTTTTCTCAGTGTACATTTTTATACGCGTCTGTATACCACGAATGCAGCATCCGCGCGAAAGCCAAAGCACGGATAAGCAAACGCATTCACAGAGATGAACGGGTATCGCCCCACTACGCGTTAACGTCGAGTTGGCGTCAGCTTTGTGAATCGTACACCTGCACACTTACCCATCGATCTACGTGCAACGCGTGCGCGCGCGCCGATGTGACGCGTCTCGTTCATCGTTACCACCGCGTAATTTCGCGTCGTTATTTAACCCATTGCTCCGCGTGTGTACACTGTTTCCACCGATATCAATCTTATTTATATCCGAATAAACCGTACTATTCAAGAGCGCGGGCCCCGCCCTAACTGGCTGCCGTGATAATGTGACTTTAATTATTCTCTGGCTGGGCTCGCGACGTGGCAAAGCACGTGCCAAGAGACCGAAGCGAATAACGACCGGTGGTATTTATACCGGGATATTTTATCGAGACGCGGCAACCGAGAGCCCTTGCGGAATCCGCTCGCATTTTCGGAACGCATCTGCGCACCCGCGAATATACGTAGGCGCAATCGCGCAAAGGCCATTTGCTCTCCGTACAAAAATATCGACGCGTTGCATCGGGTTGCTTCGGGTTTTCTATTTTCGACAGGTTGACACACAGCCACGGATATTTCCGTTCGAGAGAAGGGAGGGCGGCGATGCGGTATATGCCTGTATTTCTTGGGGCTCGTTCGCGATAGAATCTGGCGTTTAATAATGTTTTGTGGGACCTTTTTCGTTAATGCTATTGTATTATAATTTCGAATTTTAAATCGGAACTTTCCGTTTTTTTTATTACTATTAGGTACACTCAGAAAAAAAGTGTTGTTTCAAATAATCATGGTATTGAATATTTTTAATAGTAGGTACATTTTTTTATTAAAACGAATATCGTACCGAGGAAACAATTTATTATTAGTTAATAAATGTAATGCCAATTATGGTGAAACAAATATTCCGTTAGGTCAAGGAAATGTATGCTGATTATTAAAATGCTTATTTCATTCAATTGGTTGCCGTAAATGATTTAATTTTGCCAGATAAATATTGTAGTGGTTAACGAATATTTGTTTGGTCCAATAAAATGTTTATTTCGTCATGTTCAAATAAATATTTATTTATTAACAAGAAATAACCTATTTTCTCGGTACGATTAGGTCGAAATATTATACGGTTCAATCAATAATATTTATATAAATCTAGTCGATGCTCATTCGAATGAAATAAACGTGCCGTTAGGAATATTTAATCAACATATTTATTTGAAACAAGTACGACTTTTTTCTCAATGTACAACGTCAATTACTTTCATTTCTATAATACGGTTACCTTGAAATATACATATGTGGGAAAGTTGAAAACGTAATTAGTTGTCCTCTGTACTGCTTAATTAGACACGAGGGTGACTCATCTCTGCTTTTCTTTCATTCTGTATATTATTTTAGACACTGTAATAATAGGCACATACTTTTTTTTTAATGGATGGTCGTTAAAAATCCATCCACACCGGTTGCTTCCTAAAGGGCACCAATGCTCCTCTTTGCGCGCGTAGTAAGCCTCGGCAGAAATGCGCGCGATGCGACGTAGCCGGTGAAAAGTGGAAAAACTGCGAATATAGCCCGGCACCCATATACGCGGCGGTGCCCCTTTGGTCGGTATACGAGCCTTTTAAAGTTTAATACTTTTTATTAGAGGATGAAAGCAGGTGAGCACGTGGCACCGCTGGAAAATGGAATGCGAGATGCGCAGCTAGCTTGTGAAAAAAAGGTCGCTACTCCCTTTCCTTCTTCGCGGCTTTGGAAAGGAGGGGAAATTGAGATTTATAGCTGGGGACGATTTTCCGTAGGATCGTTCCAATCGGACAACTTCGTTCGCAGTCTCTTTTCTCGCTTCACCTTGCTCTCGTTGCCCCTTCTCATTTTGTCCGCTCGAGAAAGTCCTTTCTTTCCCATGAAATGTCCTGAGCTTTCATTCTGTCCAAAGCGAAGCAGGAGATAGGTGCGTTTGGTTCACCGAGCGAGATTTTCGTTTCATAATCCTTTCATAGGGAACGGCGCTGCAGCCAGTAGCCGGAGTTACAGCGGGCAGTAGTCACGATCCGTCATATGTCCGCCACCGCTCTCGGTTTAGCGGCGGACGTACATATGACGGGTCGTATCTACTGTGCCGCTAGCTTCATCATCTTTGCCAGGTCATTTATGTACATATGATGGGAGATAACGACTGTGTTCGTACTCGGTGATTAACAAATATTATACCGGGTGATTCTTTGAGGGGGACTTACACCTTGTAGGCCAATTTTGGAGCCAATTTTCAAGAATTCATTGTAAACAAACTAGAGAAGATTTCTATACGAAACTTTTTTTATATTATTGTATATCAATTGAATTTCACACATGATTTTTTTTTACATGTCAATGTTGACTTCGAAGACCTGGAGATGGCTTCGACGGCGCCCCTGTTAAAAGTGAAGGGTCAAACGGTGTGCAGGATTGAGTCCACCCTAGTTATTTGAAATAAAAAAATCAATAAGACTTTTAATTGTTATTACATCAGCAAGGTCCCGATCGTTTACTTTTTCAAAATTTCGGTTTTTCGCAAAATGGCGGACCTTTTTCCAATAAAGTAATTTGTTTACTACGTTTTTCGTCCTACTTGAAGCTGTCAAAAATCAGCAAAATGAAATTTTCCAAAAATGAACGTTCGAGACCTTGCCAAGTGTTTCCTGTAAATTTGAAAAAAAATATATCGCGATACGTTCAGTTGTTCTCCCGTAATCGTGCACTCCAGTTTGAAAAATGAAACTGTTGGGAAAACGGGTTTGAAGTTGTAGAACATTACAGCATTACTCACGTGCGCCGTCGTGTTTAACGACATAACTCTCGAACTAGAGAGAAATCTGAACCCTTTTACAGGCTCATTCCTGAGACTCTTTAGATTAGGAAAATGAAATAAAAAAAATGTTCGATTTTTTGAAACCAACAAGGTGTAAGTCCCTCTTAATATTGCGACAAACTACAAGGACGGGTTCCTTGGATGAAAAAATAAGAAAAAAAGTTCCCATGAACATGGATCCGGAAACGCTAAGTTTCAGAGAAACAGGGTGTTCATTTTTTTATACAAATTTTCTATACTCTAATAATAGGAAGTATATTTTTGCAGAGCTTCGATTTTATTTATTTTTTGTAATAGGGTCTTCTTAGGAATATTAAATATCATTTCAGAAGAAGGGATGCGTCATTGCGTTAAAAACTTTTTTTTTTGATAAGGCATTTGAAAATGCAATTCCGAAACTCAGCGTTTCTGGACTCACGTTCATAGGAACTTTTTTTCTTATTTTCATCCAAGGAACCAATCTTTGAAGTTTGTCGCAATATTAAAGAATCACTCGGTATATATCTAAAATTTTAGGCTTTTGCGGCCATAGTCAATACAGTTATGAGTAGGTATTACTACTCTTGGCTTTTGGGTGGTAACCCGGCAAAATGTTTGCAATACTTCGACAAATTATTAGGTAATTTTGGACGCGGTTACCACCCCGGAAGCCCATAGCAATAATAATCATAACTAAATATATATCTTTTCTCTCAATTTTGACCTCAGTTGCCGCGCAAGTACCCTCAGCGGATCGGGAAGAGCGCGAGACGAGGCGACGCGAAATCTCGCCTTCGAGACAGGGTTTAATTAATTATACCGCGGCACACGCGCGGCAAGCGTCGCCAGAGGTGTGCGAGGTGACTCGCCTATTTAATGTAGACACATAAATCGGACAACGGATCCGTGTCGCGCGGCGTTATTGACCCTCGTCAGGAGCAAGCGCGGAGGAGGGGGCGAAGTGGCATGTAACGCGCATATACCTCACACTCGTGCCTAGACGAGATATTAACGGTCACTTAATCTCCTTCCCGTCATTCGTCCCGCTGTAAAGAGGTGCTCAATTCCACGTACCTGAACCTTTGATACGTACACGTAAAACGTTTACGTACACTCATAAAAGTAACTTGGTCATTTTAACCAACATTCTAGAGATAATGACCAAACCGTTTGATTAAATGTGAATTTTTGAATCGGTTTGGTTACGCTAAGCATTTTTTTGGTTACTAAATATTTGGTTAGAATAACTTGATATTCGGTTCAGTTGACCAGTGTTTTGGTTAGAATAACTAAACACTTTCGACTAGATGCGTTTTATCATTTTAACCTAATTATTTCTCTCAGTGTAGCACATTTTCGACAAGTATCTCGTCGATCCTAATAGTATTATGGAACCGTCGTTAATTAAATCCTCTTTGTCAATTAAGTTATACCTCCGTCAGTCGAACTATTCCCCTTCGAAGTCACCACCTCCGCCTCATTAATAAAGGAAAGTTAGAGATTACGTATTTAGAGAGGGGATGAACTTTCGGGAGGCGCTCAGATTTGATGTCGTAAACTCTTCGAAGTTAAGGTGGAGGGCGCTTAACGAGTCTTGCGACAAATATTTGGTACTGAGGCTATTCGACTGTAACGAGAGCTCTAATCTGTGCACTCTGGTGACTTTAGGAAATAAAATAAAAAGATCGTTAATCCATGATTGCGAAGGTGAAGATATAATCTTATTCATGATAAACCCTTTTTCTCCCTTCATACGAAACTAAAAACGATACATGTGATGAGCCATTTTAAAGATTAAGTCCTCGGCTTTTGATGAATTGTTAATTCACAATTGCACATTGTGTTGTTTGTTTAAAAATCGAGGTTAAAAATTGACTTTTAGCCCATGTGAAATTTCCGCACGGCTTCACTAGTGTATTTTAATGCTTTCTATTACCTGTGTATTCTTTGACTTCACTTCCAATGGGATTCAAGATAAGTTATTTTAGGGATAGATCAGCTGTATTACCGTTCAGCGATTTTCGCATCTCTAAGTTCCTTGATAAATGGAGCGTATGGTAACTGCGTGGCACAGGTATAGAAATTCCCGTTAACGAATACCTCCCAAGAGATCGGTTGGTGCGCTACGAGGCTCATTGCCCCTCTCTAATATGAATACCGGAAAATAGGGCACAGAGTGAGGGGCTATTAGTGGTGAGAGAGGGAGAGAGGGGCGTGCCCAGCCTGTCCGTCCTCGCCGATTAATTCGCGCTGAATTTAGTATTATTACCTCCTACGTTATAGCTAGCGGATTGGAGAGGTATAACGCTTCCGTGGCAACCACTCTCCCTCTCTATTTTACTATTGACACAATTATCTACTAAGTGAGAGAGCATAGAATACCGTTATACCTGTCTTACTACTTCAGCAACATGTCTTTTATATACGTGCTCTCTGAAATTATCCTATCTTTATACTAAGCTATAAGGGACATTTACACGACGCTAGTAACTCGTACGAGTCACTAAAACCGAGTACTCGCTTTTAGTACTGTCCTCGTGTAAATTGGTGTTCTGTATTCCAGTAGAGTATTTACACGAGGACAGTACTAAAAGCGAGTACTCGGTTTTAGTGACTCGTACGAGTTACTAGCATCGTGTAAAGCACCCTTTGCTCTTACGAATTATACAGGGTGGCGCAATGGGTATTGACGGTTTTTAGAGTATTATTATAGAAATACTAATGAAACGATCAAGGGAAAAAACATATATTTTAATTCCATGTATAATGCAGTTTTATAATAATTATTATTTTTTGAAAATAATGTTAAATTATTAAGATTAAATTATTTAAAACGTGTCGGTTCAGTACATCAAGAAATGTTCTACAAAGTTGTATTCGTGCTGCGAAATCTTGCGGTAACATTTTATGAACAATTTGAATTTCATACGGATGAAATCGTAAGTCGTCGTGTAAAATTCGACTCAGACTCCTTCGTGTAATGTTCAGTGCAACTGCATGACGCCTGGCTGAACGAGTTGGACTCCTTACTACAGCTTGCCGTACTCGTTCAACGTTCTAATTGACTCCGATCGGTGATAGGCCTTAACGCAAAAGCTGCGTTGATTCACTGGCCATGCATCCATGGCTACTTAACTGCATTATATACGGAATATTTTCAGTGGTTGATTCTCCCCTCCACTTTACTCATATTCGAACAGTGGCGTTTCAAAAACCGTCAATACCCATTGCGCCACCCTGTACTTGTCGAGCAGAATCGTCCGCGTCTTTGTTCATCACTGGGCAATAAATAATATTCTCAATCAATCAATCAATCCCTCCCTCTATGGAAGTCAGAGACATTGACGCGTGAAGGTGCAGCGCAGAGAAACCAATAAATTAACGTAAAATAATGCTTAATACGCAAAAGCACAGCGGCTTAGTGCAACAGGTACTCAGCGCACAGTGGCGCGTGATTAAGATGATTACGAATTCATAAATTCGCTCGTAGTTTCTTTCACCCCGCCGTCATAAGTGCAGGCTTTATTAGCGCATTCTGTTTTAGTCAGACATGAACTTTGCAAGGGAAATGAGACAAGGGTTTCGGTCGTACGGGAACTTCCTCTTCGAAGCAGGGTTAAGTCTCACCGTAAGAAGGGTTTATTCTTCGTTCCCAAAGCCATTACGACTCCCCGACGAATCCTGAATCCTGGCAGGAAATAAAAAAGGCTCGAGCAATGAGAAACACATCGAATTAGCCCCTCGACCTCTCGTTCGACGCTGCGTTTAGCGGCTTACCGCGACCGCGCCGCTAAGGGGTGGGAAACTTCCCCGAACGACTTTCCGAAAGTGTGGCCCTTGCGCGCGCGCGTGGCCTCTACGGTGAAGAGATTCACGCGGGACACAAGAAAGGAGAAAACGGTTTAATCCGCGTCCGCCAGTAAAACGTTTCCCGGCAGATGTTGCGCGGCGTCGTTCCTCCTTATTTAAGTATTCCACCCGACGATAAAAGAACGGCGACATCGCCTTATACGTGTATACTTCCTACCCCCGCGTCCCCTGCCCCTCTCGTTGGACCGTTAAAAAGAAACGCTCGTAAATCTCGAGAGGTCGCCTCGGTGGGACGGTACCTACCCACCCGTGTACACGAATACTCGTATCGGTAATTCCGAGGTGGAGGGACGATGCGAGGTATACAGGAAGTGCGGGCGGGGGTAAGAACGTTCGCAGTTCGACGATAAAATATAACCGGCAGCTCGATGCAACGCTCGTATCGACGATAAGCTGTACGAATGCTGGCCGGACCTGTATCACTTCCGGTACTCGGTACACGACGACTATTCTCGCGTGTATCGTACAATGGTCCTCTTCGCGATTTATCCTCTTCCCGTCCGCGCGTCCTCTTTCGATTTATGGCACGGCGAAATGTAAAAAGCTTAAACGTTCTTTATACATATTTTCCATTTGGCTCGCGGCGGGAATGTTGCGCTCCGCTCCGCGAGGAAATGATGTACACTTGTTGTTGCCTTCGATAGAATTTATGGAAAGGAAGAACGGGCGGATTCTGTATCACGGGGAGGGGGAGGTCAATTGGTTCGCATGAATAACAGGGGGTACTTGGTTTTACTCGAAGGTGTTCGATGTATTGGGAAATACTTCGTCTAGCGGTTGGGGAATTTAGTGGATTGTTTTATTATTTTGTTTGTGGAATCGGGGAGAATTTGAGAGTGCGAGCGGGAGTACTCCGCTGAATGCATAATATCAGGTTTATGCTTAGGGCCTAATTCTATCCTTATTGTTCGTCCCAGACTTATCGTAACGATTGATCGTTTCAACGTCAGTTTCACGTTTACCTCAAGTTTTGCGCAAGCTTTTCTCAAAGCGCATGCGCTGTTTCATTTTTAGGATATTAAAGTTAAGTTAGAAACTCTTCAGGGTTAAGTGAAATTAAGGTATTCCTAGTGCGAGATAAAAAATTTCAGAGAATGCTAATTATTTCGTAGAATAGAGATTAATATCGTGAGATTATTTCTGAAAATTATCAGGTCCGGTCACCGGGCATTTAAGAAAGAAAAATTTGAAAATTTAACACGTAACCTTATGGAAGAATCCTCTCTTTCACATTTTAATGCCGACATCCAAATGTTTAAAAATTATACACATTAAATAAAGCAATTTCCATATATTCACAAAACTGTATAGAATTTGTTGAGTCCATAAAAATATAAGGTCACCGACTGTTTAACAAAAATATTGATGTTCGTAAACAGCACAACGTAGTTTTTTGACGATAAAACATAACGTTAAATAGAATTGGCACAACGTTGCATCATACACGTGGTGAGAGTGATGCGCGTACACACAGTTTTGTTGGGAATATGTGTATATATTGAGCTTCTCTTTTTCGGTCGTAAATTCTCTTTTCTTTTTGAACTCATCCAGTTTGAGTTGTGTACATGCGATATAAAAACTCTCTTATGCATTCAACGTACATTAAGCGCTGCGCACCGAGTCTAGCTTCCGATGCTGTGGTAGGGCCCTGAAGGGATTCAAGATGGCCACCACTTGTTCGAGGAACAATAGTAAGCGCATACAAAGTTTTTGTCTACTGTCGTGCTCCGAGTTAGTTTACCAGGTGCAATTTGAGACTGAAAACGATGCTTGCGTCGTTACGGGGAAGAAAATACACTCGCAAATAAGGGCAATCTGCTGCACGTGAGAACGGACTATTGTCCGGATATTTCAGTAGCTTTTTTCACCGCAGTGTTTATGCAAATTATGATTTGGTAAGTTGGACAAGTTTGGACATGTAGTACTAAAATTCGGACGTCCAATGCTCGTCATTTCGTGTTGTACAAATATGAGCTAATAGATAATGAGATAAAAGTGATTAAAGTTTTTCTCCTGGCGAGTAAGTTTAGCCTCATGTATGCGTGCAAAGCAAATGTTCAACAAAAGTACCGATCTAACAAAAAGGTGATGCTGCGGATATGCATATGTACGATCACACACACCCACTGAACTATAATAATTGTATTCATCCGCATGGAGCGAATAGCGTCGAGAAATATACGAATATTTCTTATAATAAGTAGGCAAATGTGGAATACTTTTCTTGGCCTCTACTTTCCATTATCTCTCATATATTTTACCCTATTTCTCCCTACTATTTGAAGCAACATGAGCCGCCTCTTAGATATCAGAAATAGTTGAATAGCTCCCTCGCGATTCATCTCGTGCCAGGATTGGCCGATTTCCTCGTATCGGTATATATCTACACGACGTATAGTAGGATTTACGACCTCGCGAATTTTATCGTCCCTCTTAATGGGACATTTTATAGTTTACTTTTACGGCTGGGAATGACGTTACTTCTCGTGGCGGATCCTCATTCGTCGCGCACCGTTACGTCGACGTATATACCCTGGCTCTTCCAGAGCGTAGATAAGTAGGCATTATATACGTGTACGCGTACATATGTGTGCCAGATGTGCATACGAATAAATATTATACATGAGGGGTATAGATGCAAAAGCCACCAAGTCACGTAGTCACATTTTTGTGACGTCTTAGTTGGATACGGGAGTTTGTTCTTTATAAGTACGTGCATAAGGTCGAACATAATTTAGGTGCAAATTCCACCTTAAACCGTTAATAATATAAAGTAGAAAATACGCTTGCAACTGCACGTACTTACAAGGAACAAATTCTCGTGTCTGACTCGGATTTCAAAAAAATGTGACTTGGCGGCTTTTGCACATCTATGGTATACCCCTCATACGCTGGGCGAAGTGATGCTCCGAAAAATATTCAACCTTGGTAATCAAAGCTTTACCAAGTCGAATGTTATCTTAATATTTTTTTCGTTGATCGTGCAGTCGGAAGTGTCGCGCGTACAAATATTTCCGTTCCTTCCAAAAAAGAACGTGGAACATTTCAACGTGAACATTTATTTCGATTGAAAGAGTAATCGTATAATGACGAGAAGTTCATTTTTGCCAATGTCTGAAATGTCTCGCGATTTGAAAGTCACGTAGGACTGCACAAAATTCATGTTATAAAAGTAATGATACGCTGAGACAAAAATTTGCTCGATCGAAATAAACAAGTTTTTGAATAGTTCTAAGAGGACGTTTATTCAATTCGAATGAATATAGGTATGATCCAAATAATATTCGATTAAATCAATAATATTTATATACGTCCGATCGATATTCATTCTGATCGAACAAGTGCTCTCTTGGGACTATTCAAAAATACGTTTAATTAACTGGAGTACGTTTTTTTCACTATGTATAATACTTGTCTAATGAATGTGTAGCGTAATATTTATTTTTCTCCATACATTGTCATTAATACAACGTGGTTATTTATTGAGCCATCGGCTCTACAAAAATCTTTAAGATTAAAGACACGCGAGGGATTTAAAATTATTTTCTACTTCCACACGCCACGTTCTCTTCGGCGCTCCTCGCTCGACGCGGCGGAAATTCAAAGGGGCGACGAAGCTGCGCTTACGATGCTTCGTGCGTTTTTCATCTTCCCCTCCGCTGTTTTTAACGCGGTTTTTTACGGCGGGTCGAGGCGAATCACGGCTCCGCAAATTCTCGAGTATTCTTCCTCCGAGTTCAAGTGAAAATCTCGCGCGCGTATCTCGTGTTACGTACGGATAGAGAAGCGTTACTCGCGTCGATCTCGGTTGTGAAGTTAGAACGCGGAAGTTAGAGTATCGTCGTTTCTCGAATGATATCGATCGCTCGAGGAGCTTTGAAACGCCGCGGTAAAAGTGGACTCGAGTTTTATGCGAGCTTCTCGAAGCGCGGGGGTTCGAAGACGACATCGAGGACGACGGTGTAATGGAGCATTAATCTCCTAACAGTTAAGACGCTTGCCAACGTTGCTATCACTTATCTATACTCTCACTGAGTGGATCGAAATGGAAGACTGAGGTGTCGGGGGGAGGCAAGCAGATCTGGATGTATATAGGTGAATTGTAGGGGGGTGAATGAGCCGGGGCTGTGGCTTCAAAGAGGCGCATGATACTTTGAATCGTAATAGTCGATATCCACGAAGAGAGCGTAGATAACTATTCAGCTTGTTCGCTCGATTGAGGGATTTTGTAAATTGAAATCTATTACAAATTAATGGGATTCTTTGGAATGGTCACGTGACGAACTATAACTTATTACGGACTCTCTAGAAGTTACCTGCAACTTCGTCAACGTGGAATTTGAATTATCATATTTTTTAAATGACATGAATTTATGATGACGTCACATACCCTATGTTCTTCTTCGGGTTTCAAATTGCTTCTCTTCCAAATTTCATCAAAATCGGTTCGGTGGTTTAGCCATGAAGATGTAACAAATGTACAGACAAACTTACTTTCGCATTTGTAATATCATGGTATGGATTTCCTTAATATATCTTTCATTGACATTCGAAGCGACTGTTGCATCCAATTTCCTATAGGATCTATATATCGATCGATACCAAAAAAAAGGTGTGAGTGCCGTTGTACTCACGGAGGATGTGTAAACATCGTACAATTATCTGCGGTCCGAGTTTAATTGGGGAATATGACGTCGTAGTTCGTCATAAAGAAGTTTAATTTTTTCTATAATAAAATATTTATTATTATTATATTAGATTTATAACTTACTAGCAGCCCGTCCCGGCTTCGCACGGGTAGATTGTGGATTGATTTTGTCCGTCCACCATTGTTTAAATACATTTTTAATACAAAACTTTTAGTATTTTTCCCGGGCTACGCAATGGTCATATTGGATTTGACCTTGACCATGACCTTCAAGGTTATATCAAGGTCAAATTAATTTTTTTTCACGTTCAAATGTGTCCTTGACCATTTTTTTCATGTTACCTTTATTGTCAGCGGAGGTCAAATTTAGGTCAAGTATAGTTCGACTTTTTGAACACCATGTATAAGATTTACTAACTCAGAAACCTTCGCGGTTATGCGTCCAAATGTTCCCCAAATTTTCATCGCAATCGGATGAACGGTTTAGGAAGGCATAATAATCATCCGTACCGGTACTTTTTGAACACCCTGTATAAGATTTACTAATTCAGAAACCTTCGCGGGCATGCGTCCAACCATTTCCCAACTTTTCATCGCAATCGGATGAACGGTTTAGGAAGGCATAATAATCATCCGTACCGGTACTTTTTGAACACCCTGTATAAGATTTACTAACTCAAACCTTCGCGGATATGCGTCCAACTGTTCCCCAAATTTTCGTCGCAATCAGATGAACGGTTTAGGAAGGCATAATAATCATCCGTACCGGTACTTTTTGAACACCCTGTATAAGATTTACTAACTCAGAAACCTTCGCGGGCATGCGTCCAACCATTCCCCAACTTTTCATCGTAATCGGATGAACGGTTTAGGAAGGCATAATAATCATCAGTACCGGTACTTTTTGAACACCCTGTATAAGATTTACTAACTCAGAAACCTTCGCGGGCATGCGTCCAACCATTCCCCAAAGTTTCATCGCAATCGGATGAACGGTTTAGGAAGGCATTTGATATTACCTTAAAGGTCACGGTCAAGGTCAAATCCAATACGACCACTGGGTAGCCACGGGAAAATCCTTAAAGTTTAGTATTAAACATTTTTCTCTAAAATGTTTTCCCGTTGAGATAATCCAGCTTGCGCGAATAGTATGCGCAGTAGCGCCACACACGCACTGACGCAGTCACATGTACACGACTTACGTCTGACGCTCGATTTCCCAGGAAGGTCCCACCGTAGAGCGATAGCATAGATGTTTACACATCAAAAAAGTACATATCGCACTTCCGGAAGAACAATGACGCAAGTGCAAATTTTGAAATTTTTTAACTAAACCCCTCAATAGTCTTAAAAATAACTTTTAAGGCTATTGAGCGGTTTAATTAAAAAATATCAAAATTTACAATTGCGTCATTGTTTTTCCGGAGGTACGATATATTTTCACTGTCATTGAGAAACATCGTAACTCGTTGCTATACGAGGAAACATCGTAAGTCCTTGTTGTCATCGACGTGATGTACGACTTTCCTCTGCATAGCAACGAGTTACGACGTTCTATAATAATAGTGAATAAAGATACGTGCTTTTTTTCTGTACCGGTCGATACGTATACAAGCTTCAGGGAACATTAATTATTTTGGGTCAGAAGACTTGGAGAACTTAGAGAATGTTACCTTCAAATTTCACTAGACACAATATTCAATTTTCACGAACGAGTCGTTTATTTAGTAGATATAATATAACATACAACCTATACATTACTTGAAATCTTTGATCGTTTCTGTTTGGGAGCCGTGCGATCGATGTTAGATCTCCGCGGGGTTGTAAATCCCGCAGACACTCGGTCGTGACACGGCTACTGACCAAACATACCGCCAGGCGGATTTTAGCTCTCGGCTGATGATTTAGTGTGTAGTGAGGTGAATTTTAAACCGAATGATTAGGTCAGGTGATTTTGACACGGCACTCGCGACGTAACTAGTAATATATTATCGGGTTAGAAATACAGTAATTTAAATGAGTTAACCGGGGTTTACAAATAGTTGTTACAAATGCGCTGTAGAAGCCACACGACAATTACTTTTACGAGTTACCAGGGATCGATTACCTGATGATAGCGTATTAAACTGAGATGAAGACGAACCGTCTAATTGCAAGTTAGAGTGCTTGCACGCTGAATGCACTGTACACACGGTACTCTAGATTTACGTACATTAAAGAAGATATGTTCGATAGCGGTTTATATACGGTGAAACACTAAAGCTAGTGGGGATAGCGTGGGTAGTGTGGTGCGCGTTAATTCGTTGGATGAGAGCGACGCTATAACTAATGGGGGTTGATGGACGCGTCCCGATTGGCTAGGAGAGTGGTTAACTCCCCTGGCGAAGAAAGTACAACCTCTTTGCGTTCCGAAGGGGGTGAGAACGTTTCTGCAGAAGTGCAGCTACGTTCCATTCTTGGAATGTCCCGTGACGTACTAAATTCCGTTAAAAGCAATAAACTAATGTCTTAGGAATAATCCCTTTCGGAATGCATCGAAGGTCGAGAGAGAGGGTCCGGATTAAGCTATACCGATGGTAATTAAGTTATACCTGGAAGCGTGTACTCAGGCTACGGATATTCGTAAGACGGATTACTAATGAAAGAATAGTTACGATGAGTGGAATATACCGTTGTCTTGCCATTGGAATTCACCCTTGGTCGCGCTAATACTGATTACTAAAATAACTGATATCAATACGTCTAAATTCCGACCAACGTTTGTCGGAACAGTTTCATATAATGACACGACACGCCTTTGCGCACTTCAGCTGATTGCAGCATCAGCTTGGGTAGTACCGTTCGAAGCCTCGCAGCGATAGTCTGCTCGTAATTGCCCCACTTCTCCTAATCCACTTTCTCATCATCCAGCTTCGATAGCCTCTAATACGAAGAACGGTCGACGTAAATAGAAACATATTGCAAGCGCCTCGAGGGGATTCCTACGTTTGAACTCCTCCCAATGGTCACGAACGTTGCTCCACTTCCGTCATAACTTCACCTACCTAGACCGCCTCAGCTCGGCACCATTCGCCGAGAAATTGAGGGCCTTAGAATAAAAGGGATACAAGTGACTTTTCTTATATATGGATTTAAGTGCAGATACAGGTTATTTTTGGGTTCAAAATTCAGGATCTATGCATGTGATCTTATGTGATAGATGGAGCTCAAAGCAGGAAACCTTTTTGTACTAAGTAAATTGGCACATAAGGTACCTGAATCTCCGCTTAAGTCCATGTATAAAGCGGCCCTCACACGATCAGTATTACTGACAGTATTACTTACTGACAGTATTTCATAAGTATTTCATAATTCACCGCACACGATCAGTATTTATGTCAGTATAGATTTGTAGTTCGTAGAACGTCGTTGTTTTTCTGTACTATAATTTTAAAGAATGGACAAAAAACAAAAGGCTTGCATTGCAATTACATTATATTGTACAAGTTTAAAGGATCGCAAAAAGAAAAAAAATTGACGTAAAGTTTTATATCCTCTTTTTTTGTGTCCCAATCTGAATATTCTTTCGTTGTGATGTTCACAACTCGGGCATTGACCTATATACATCGATAAATCTTTTTAGTATGCATTTTTTGGTTTCTTCTTGTTCATTCCCGAAATCGGAGCCGGGTGAGCCTATGTACGACGGCACGGGCAATGTTGCTTCCATGGCTGCGCTTGAAATACTGTTCAATTACTGATGCTCTTGCACTCAGACTATCAGTATTTTCATCAGTATTTTGGCTCCGCCCAAATACTTTCAGGATCCCGAAAGTATCATCAGTATACTGATAGTCCATCAGTATTTGCCTTCACACGGTCAGTAATATTGTCAGTATTTCGAAATACTGTCAGTAATACTGATCATGTGAGGGCCGCTTAAGAAAAGTCACTTGTATCCCTTTTATTCCAAGGCCCTCAATTATTGTCGAGACTCGAACCAACAATTGCCATCCCAATTTCAACGATAACTCGAACTCTGTAGCGGTGGTCTTTTTTTTCAGCGAAGTTCACTCGGTCGTGCGTTAGGATACGAACGATCGCTGAAACACTCGCGACTGAAATTCGGCCCCGAGTGATTTCCGGTTCCCCCGACTCTCGCAAACAGTCGCTCGATGCTACGCGATCGATCGTTTTCAAATGTAGCTGCCTCCAAAAAAAAAAAGGGAAAAACAGACGAGGCAAGGGAGAAAACAATACGCGACCCACGACAATGCTCTCGCGTTCGGACGATAAGTGAAGGGGTTGGAAAAAAAATAATCTCGCGATACCGTTTCCCTGTGCGTGAGGACGCTTTAGATTCAACCGCCCCCAAAGAGCGCATCCGCCGTTATCTGCCGCGCTACCCTCGTCGACTCTCTCGCATGGGGATTCGATCGACCGGAATTCGACTCGGGGCGACGAGCCCCGTGTACACCCTCGCGCAATTTTAGTTGCACGACCGTCGTCCGACTCACCCTCACCCCGACGATCCCCATTGTTATTACGCGTCCGCGAGCACACTGTGACGAATGAAGAGCACGCGAGAAAAGCGATCGACGTCGACGCGACAACGCTCGGCGATCGCTCGTCCGAGGTTGCGACGTGTCGCGGGAAAAAGCCCCGTCGAGTAGTCCGGCATGGTTTAGTCGAAAAGGGCGGAATTTGCATTTTCTCGTCGGGTCAAGGGGGTGAACGCCAATACGTGGAAGGTGGACGAGGGTTTGTGGAAATTCATTCTGAAAATATTTGCCGATTATTTTGTCACTTCGCTGCAGGGATGCGTCTGAAGTTCCGAAAGTTCATTTGAATGAAAAATGTCGACTTTTTGAAAGACCATGGCCATCGTTGAGTTTATTGATAACTTTACTTCCGATAATCGTCCAGTCTGAAAAAATTTCTCTATAGATCTAGTAATCGATAAACTCGACGTTGGCCATAATATCTTAAAGAACGTTCGGAACTTCAGGTACATCTGCAGAGACATTTTTCTTTAGGTGACGTTAAATTTTACTACAGGGATATTATGCACGGGGATTTTTTCGCTTAGAATATCACATTTACCTCTGTTTAGATTAGTGTGAAATTAATACTGCATTTTATTTATATTTTTTTTCCCTATTTTTTTGGAGCTTTTAGTTTTTATGTTAGTAAATTTTATTCTACAACATGTCGACCATGAGGACTCCTCTTTCGTAGTCCGTGGAGAGGAAAGCAAATTTGCAGATTTGAAGTCCGCTAATGGGAAACGCGATTCGATGATATATGTAGAATTTCTTTTTCCTATTTTTTTCCCATTGCACGCTGGAACGTTTATTACCTTTCCGCGGCGTTGATCACCCCTCGGGTCCTCGGTGCCCGGTTCCAATTTTCCCCCTTAATTATTCCTCTTCTTTTATCGCCGCGCGATCCGCCGATAAAACAAGCGCGCGAGCGATCACTCGTAAATCGTCGTGGCCAGGTTGTTGGGTCATCGCGATGATCGCATATTAAAACTCGAATCAACGCATCTCGACTTTGATGAAACTACGCGACATTGACACGAAGTGATTTTGCTTCCTTTCCTCTGCATTCGTCGGTTGGTTCCCCGCGCGAGGTTCTTGTTTAAGCGAAGTTTTATCCCGTCGTTCGTCAAACTCGACGATTTCCAATTTCACTCGTCATTTGCGTCGGACGTTTCGTCGGTAGCCGTTTGTCGTTTCGCGTCCGATTAAATAAACTCTATTTCAGTTTTCGTTAGAATAGCTTTAGAACATTTTTTTTATAGGTAAATTTCTATTTTTTTCACGCGAGAGCTCAGGGATCCAGTAGTATTAAACTTTTTGGTCAGACGCGCGCTCCGCTGTGGAAGAAAATATTACGCGGTACCTCGTTTGGGCCGGATAATGAAAAAGCCTCGATCCTAAGCGTCCGGATAACTAACGACCTCTCGGCAATTTTTCGCCGTTCCCGGAAAATCGAAACTCGGACGAGGGGCAACCCTTTCTTCGCAAGCCCTTTAATTTCGGCCTCGTTGCGGCTTCCGTTCCTTTTTTCGCGCGGCGTTACGGGGCGAGCGTACGTGCGAATTAGCCGTAAATCAAAGTAAATCAGCGGCGCGTGCCTCGACTAAAGGGATGTCGGATATCCGACAATGTCACTCGGAGAAATTAACGTCCGTGCTCGATGAAATCGCGACGCGCGCGCCCTCGACGCGTTGGTCGGAAAAGAGAGAGAATCGTTGTAGGCATTAATCCGGCCTCGAGGTTCGGGCAGTTAAGTTCGCGTTAGCGCGGAATACGACTCGTCGAGAATTATTGCCGCAAAATTAAACAGACAGACCCGATTGCCGACGCGCTTTTGATCAGGCGGCGGCCGCTTTGCGCGCTGATACTGGAGTGACGACTAACGAACGAGCTTACGGTCTGTAGGTATTCCACTCGAGAGCCGCGTATAATACCCGTGTAATGTATTCGTACTTCCGTAAACTGTGATCGACAACGTCGAACAAAGATTGTCCGCTTTGGTAACGATTATTTCTGTAGCTGCGTAGCTTCGAACTCTATCGATGCAGGACTGTTTTAGAAATTTAAGAGCAGCCCCTTTAAAAAGGTATACGGAGAAAAAGAATTAGTAAAAAATCCTGGGAGAACCCATGTATTTCTACAGTTATCTCAGAAATAGAGTTCCTCGAGGTGAAACACTGAAGTGTTTAACAGACAACAGGGCACTTTTTACAGTTCGTAATAGAATAAACATCAGTTTATACGGTAAAATTTACAAATTTCCTGTTAATATAGGTCGGATTTTTACGCGTTTATACCGTTACGAACTGTAAAAAGTACGTTGTGTCTATTAAAAAAAAGTTAATGTTTCACTTCGAGGAGCCCTGTTACCGGGATTAGCTGTAAAAATGACTAATCCTCTTTCTCTGTATAAAAATCCATGAATTTCGAAGTAAAACATTGAAGCTTTTAACAGACCACAGCGTACTTTTTACACTTCCTAATAATATTGTTTAACATCAGTTTATACGGTAAAATTTACCGATCTCCCGTGAATATGTGTGTCTGGTTTTTACGTGTTTATACTGTAACGAACAGTAAAAAGTACGCCGTGTCTATTAAAAAATTCAGTGTTTCACCTCGGGTTCTGTTACCAGGATTCACTGTAAAAATTACTAATCCTTTTTCTCCGTGTACTACTCTGTGACTGGGGTGAAAAATGCACGGATAATGAGATAATCGTGATCGAAGTACCTAGTTGGCGACTGACTCTGATCCAGGAAGTATTTTTTCGAGATATTGTGTGTGCGTTGTGAATACCTATACACACAGAGCAGTTTTAAGTTCGGGGGAAACACCGTTATCACACTTGCCTCGCACGCAACGTTCCCCTCCGAATCCACGTTGGTTCGCAACGCGGACAGAGTTTAACGAAATGTTTGTTCGTCGGTGGTTCCCTGCGCGACGCGGATTTAGGCATTTCTCAGCCACTGCGAGGGATGCTAAATATTTATAAATTTGCAGAATAGCTACGCGTGTTTATCCTCTCAAACTTTAGGCGGTAACGAAGACGCCTTCTGAACTGGCGGGGAATTAACGACGACAACGAGGTCGTTACGAGATTTAACGTTGTGGAAGTTAAGGATAGGGGGAGAGCAATTAACGCTCGCATCGAAAGCGCGTCTCTGATCCTCATCCAGCGACACACGGTGTTGTGCAGTTTTACGAACGAAAGGAATTTCGCGAAAAAAATATTTTCCAATGACAGAATAACGTTCCAGCGTTCTACATACGAATATTTCAAGTTTGCCCACGGTAACCTCTGGCCACTCTAAATAGTTCGCGTTTAAGTAATTGTAATAACGGGGAGCGACGCCGCGTGAGATTTATTAACAGTCGTAACGCGCGGCGGTGCGCGTATCGACTGCCGTAAATTTTGCTTAATTAGCGCGACGTAATTTTGGCCGAGCGTTCGATCGTTTTTGCGCGGTATTCGGATCGCGTTGAATTTATATTTTCGAGATTTGCCCTCGCATTAGCTTTATAGATACAGTGTATTGAGAGAAATTTTATAGATCGTACGGCAATGCTAGTAGCTTATTAATATAAGAATAAGTTCTAGTTACCTTAGCAATACGTATTTGTATTTCGACTATTCGTATACAATAGGTGCCCATACACACAGAGGTCGAACTGTCGGTTTGGAACGGCGCGGTTCGAACCGGCAGTTTTACCTTTCAGTTAGTGGGCGCGCCACGCGCCAGATCGAACTGTCAGGCTGACCTGTCAGTCCAGACCGACGGGAAAAACTGCCGCCGTCCACTAACATGCGTTTTAGCACGACAGACGGAACGTCGGTTCGTACCGCTTCATATCATCCTAATCTAAGCGAAAGCGCTATTTAGGCCCTTCGTTCACCGACAAGATAAACCGACAATTCTGTGTGTATGTGGGTACCTATTTAAAAATATCGTCGTAGACGTTTGGATTTTTATGTTAATATTTATTAGAGAAAAATGCTCAAAACCGGCGAATAAGAATTCTGTATGAAGCTTGTTGAAGCGGTTGAAAAGTATCCGCTAAGTTAAAACAAAACAAAAATCATCGGAAAATACCAATTTTTAGTGAAGTTAGAGGCATTTGTTTACAAGAGCGCGCGGGCGCTACGGCGCGTATTTATGTACAAAATTCAATATCTCGAGAACTATTCATCGTAACAAAATGAGATAAGAACCAATCGTTTCGTCTTGAAATTCTCTACATTTTTTCCGCAGCATGTCTCGATAACTTCTCAATAGTTTTCGAGATATTTAAAGAAAAAGCCGTACAAAAAATACATTTTTATTAAAAATTAAAAAGCAAACTTTGGCTTTATGTCACACATTTGTTCTATATATTTTTCCGAGTATTTTAAAAAAAGAAAAATTAAAATCGTTCACTCTCTCTTATGAAGTAAAAGCGCAACAAAATCGATTTTCTCAGCACGTCTACTGTCGGTCGACACTACGGGTCGATCTGCAGTTTTGCGGCCGGCCGGCCTGTGGCGGTTCGACCTGTCAGTTTTAACCGCGGATTTCTATTCTGCGTTAGTGGACGACGACGGTTAAAACCGACGGATCGACCCGACGGTTCGAACTGCCGTTCCAAACCGACAGTTCGACCTCTGTGTGTATGGGTATTAGGTGGGAATCCAAGAATTTGAGCACCGTCGGGACTGCCCAAATTTCTAAGCCCGCACTCGTAGGCGTGACTCATGAATGGTGGGGATACTGCTTGTATGTTTTCAGTGTACGCAGACATTTTTGGAATAGAAGTAGGGTAAACCACCCAGTTATTGGACACTTAAGCATTTTACAAGATTTGAGACCGTGTTAAAAAGATATTTTTCTACCTAGAGAGAGAGATATGAGTGGTGGCTTGTTTTGATTGAAAATATATTGACTTTACATTCTAGTAACTTACAATTTTAAGTTGGAAAGAATATAATTTTCAATAATAAAAAGCTGGGATAAAGTGAAAAAACTTAGTTATTGGACAGTGTTCTTATTTTTTCTAAATACTCAATCCAGTAATTGGACAGTCAAGAATCAATAAGCCAGGTACGATTTTTAATGATATTTATTAAAATAGAAACTAGGAATCTTGTTTTTATTTATTTAAATCAGACTGTCCAATAACTGCAAGGTGTCCAATAACTGAGTGGTTTACCCTATGTATGCTGCAGTGGGCCGTCCCAACTATTGGCCTTCCGTTTGAACACCGATATAGTAACCGGAGAGAGGGCACGAAAGTAGGGGATGCCCAAATTTCTGGGTGCCCAAATTCTTGGATACCCTCTATAGTTATTTCAGCAATACGTATTGCTGTTGTTACTATTTGGTATTGCTATATTACCTATACCTACTGTGTGAATCCCGCATGGAAAAATATATATGCACAAAATATATGAAACTACGTTTTTGAATTCGATAGCAGGTAGATTTGAAATATATTTGTGTTGCCGTCTTTTATACGTAAGTTAATAAGGGAAATATATATGTCAAAATTTATTTGATTTATACTTGTATGTGTGCAAAGATGTTCTGCATACAATATAAATATATTTACGCGAATACCTATATTATTTTATATGAAAAATATATTTGTTTTTACCTTTTTATATATTAATTTCACTTAAGTACCTACATGTTCTTATATATTTTTTGTCCGTGAATTAATTTGTCTTGATATCCTATATAGGTACTTCGTTCTTACTGACGTTTTCCAATTAATAAGGCAAAATAGGATTTTTCTTTATTATACTTAAATGCATATGGAGATGCATGGAGATGCAATGACCTAATGACATATATGTTAATATAATATTTCAATATACATTATGACATAATCGCATATATATTAATGTAATATTTCTATATATGTGAAGATATAAAAACGTATATATATTCCAGAAATATTTTGACACGTATAATAACATAAAACTGACAGAAAATTTAAATATATGCAAAATACATTAGAAATACATTTTGACATATAAATTGCGTGATATATTCCTCATATATTTATTTTTCCGCAGATACATAAATGTCATTTATTTGGGTATATTCAGCATATAATTCTTTCTATTCTCATTTAGCCTTAAAGTATGGCTATCATAGCTATACTTATTTCTGTGTGTGTGTGTGTGTGTGTGCAACCTATATACATTTCTCTCAGCGTAGGTACTCGTAGGATACTTATTCGATGTTGTCTCCTACCTTCTGTCTGTCCTTCATGGAACCGCGACCGAGTACCGCCATTTTGCACATGGTATCCTCCTGTAATCGCTTCAGGGAATTGCCTTTGGGTCCCAGGAGTTTTCCCACAAAGTTGAACTGCAACAAAAACGAAGATTTAACTTTGCAAACGAGGTAGAATTTATCGGCGTAGCGCGGGGCAACTCCGAAATTCGATTTTTACAGCCCAACCCTCTCCGCTGCTCTCGGTAGCGGAAGGTGGTACAGGTGTAACGACGAGTTAAGCTTCTTCGCGCTCGCTCGCCAGTTACGTGTTAACTTCCATGCAGATACGAAGGTGGATCCGAAGTTTGCCCACAAATTTCGACTCGCGAATGACTCGAGACCGTCCTCGCTCTCGTCCGACGGGTCGTGTGCGGTCGTGGCGTTCGTTCGCGGAACGTGCTCGGGATAGTTAATTAGTCTTGCACTCCTCCTCTGCGTGGAGGCTACGATTTACGTATTCCCATCGCAGGTGCTTCAATAATAGCGACCTGCTCCGGTTTAGCTGCTAACGAATGTCGACCCGAGTCGCAATTTTAGACCTATTTATTTAGGTTTACAGTAGGTTGATTTTTCATTGTATTGAAATCCTATGTTGAATCTAAAATAGTCCATTAGTGAACATTTCGCGAACTTTAAAATAGGAGCCCTCTCTCTCTTAGGCTGTGTAGGCCAATGGTACACTAAAAAAATAATTTTGTCGAGTCAATTTGATAACCTAAAAATATGTTTGTTGGATTATCCAAATGTTTAGCTCTGCCATCAAAGTTTTCGTAAAATCAACCAAAGAATTTTGCGATTGCAAAAAAAAAGTTTTGTTGGCTCGTATTCATTCAAAATATTTTGTTAGCCCAATCAAGAGTTCTTTCAGTGTAAGTCGAATGGAGTATTAAAAGCATCAATGTGTAGGGGTAACATTTCGACTCGGGGAGTAACAGTACTTTTTTGTTCGTTCGTATCATATTTTATAGAGTGTGCATGCTCTTAATGAATCAACAATAATTAATGATTACCAACGCCGTTTCAATTTCTTTCCTAATTTCGCTTCGGCGTCGGAAATTAACGCGGATAAGGCTGCGATATATCGAACTCTGAATTTCGCGTTATTATTCCAACGTATCGCCACCCCTTACGCGCGCGACTTTTTCTAGGCACTCGCCTATTTTCGCTTCGGCACTAATCGCGAGTTCAGTCGAGCGTAATTACGCGGCGACGTGGCAAACGCAGCGGCAGCCAACGTTGGTAATTACAAGATTTTTTTCCCCCTGTCGTACCTTCGTCTTTTTCTAATTATGATCCAATTAGTCGGACGAAAGCGCGCCCGCGTCCTTAATCTCACTTTCGGTCGATCGGAAGTTTTTCGTGCCGACGTGCGATAAATTCGTGGGGTGAGTCGAGGACCGGCGGCGAAGCCGCGGTTTGTCGGGGGAGGATCGAAGGGCGCTTACAGGGGATGAACTCCGCGATCACGGTGCTATTATGCTGTTTTGGGGGGAGCCAGAGGGAATTTGGAGTGGCGAATTTGGTTGATATGTAAATGCGATCAGCTCCAAGTGCAGGTGGGGCGGATCCATATTTTGAAGCTTTTTACTTTGGCATGTGACGGGGGTGAAATGTATAAACCAGTTAATTTTATGGATATTTTAATTCGTCCGTTATATAAAAAGCTGGCTTTATACACCTGATTTTTTCGAGATGGTGAGACACCGACCACGTGGAGCAAAATCGATCGTTCTCGTGGTACTTTAACATCAACGAAGGGGATATTTCTCTCGGTAAAAGTTAGATTCGAGGTCGAAACTTGTTAAAGCCGAATGTTAAATTTACAGGCTCACATCTTATTGGATGCTTCATCTACGTTGAGAAAAATAATTAGGTTAAAATGACAAAACACATCTATTTAAATACGTTTAGTTATTCTAACCAAAATACTGGCCAGTTGAACCAAATATCAAGTTATTCTAACTAAATGTGTTTAGTTATTCGAACCGAACGTTTAGTCATTTTAATTAAAAAAGTGGTCAGTTTAACCAAAGAAATGGAGGATCCATATTTTATCAAACGGTTTCGTCATCGTCTCCAGGATTTTGATTAGATTGAACAAATTTTTTTAAATTTTCTTAATGTACCAACCGTTTAGCTATACGATTTAGGAACGCTCCGCGGGTGTCTTATAGTTCCGAGATGATAGTCGTATTTCAGGTACCACGATCCAATTTCAAAGTGCACGATCGTACCTACCTATACATCTCTCCTTTTTTCCCTCAATTTCTCTATTTTTTCCCCTCTCTTTCCCTCGTAAATTATTTATACTATAACGAAAAATTGTATTTTCTATATATTTTTGTACAAAGATTTTTCCAATACGAGGTTATGAAAATTAATGTACTCCATAATTGTGAAACTCAATATATTTCCTTATGAAATTTGTAAAGTCAATTTCATAAAGAAGTATATACCGTATGTGTCCGAGTGCAAAATATACATAGGGATTCATAGTTTTATTTTGATTCATGTAGGCCATTTCCAGAGCGCCAATGTCATTGGTCATTGCGGATTATCGCTTATGCGCAGTCGAGCTTCTCAAAATTCCGACGTGAGTCAAAACGAAACTACAAGTCCCCATGTATACTTTGCGCTCGGACATACGGTATATTAATTTTCATAATCACGTATTGGGTAAAAGCTTTATATACATATAAATATTAATTATATTTTAATTATTTTATAATTGTAATTATATTAAGTTTTATAGAAATTTTTTTTTCAGTATACGTGTTGCCCTTCTTCCTCCTCATTTTCTCTATTTTCAGTAAAATTATCTTTCTTTAATGAGTATCACAATTTTTATTTCGAATTTTTAGCAGCGCTCTGCAGTTGTCTTAAGCCTGAAATATGATGTAAATTTTGCACCAGTTTTCCGAAAACCTAAATCACGGTTTGTAGCAATTGCGTGTATCTTATCAGTCCTCGCTCGGCACTGTTATTTATGTACTTATAATAATTGAATGATGAAATTATGTTTCGGATATAATAAGTAAACTTTACACATTACTGCGATTCGATAAGCTAGATTTTACGTTGAGTTGTTTCCAACGTCAAATTTAGATCACGTCATGATCAAAATTTGACGTAACATTTGCAATTTACACTTGTGACAAATGACTTCTGTTAATTTGACGTGAAAATTTAAAGCAGTTCTAACCTGAGGTATACCGTGAATCAGGATTGTCTGACTGGGTCATTCGTGCATATGGAAGAATACAGCAGGTGCCACCGGCGAGCAGCGGGACCAGTTTGTCTCCCAGTTTGTCCCCATAGACATTGTTGACTCTGCTCGGAGCTCCGGTGCATCGAGGTAGATAGGGGTTGCTTATGCATGTACAAGCACACACCGCGTGGTAACGCGGTTTAACGTTATGAGTCTCGACACAACAGCCGGGACGTATAAGCATCCAATTAAGTTTTCATTTAGATGCACCGTTGTGCTACGTGGATTTAGTATATCCTAACCCGGGGAGGGGGGTATTCGAGTGAAGCGCGCATCTACAGGGAACGGCACAATAACGCCTCGTTCCGGAGCCGTGGACGAGCGGCTGAAGTGAAACTGCGTAGGTACTCGCTAATACGATCGTCCTTATAATGACGTCGTATAAATTCGTCTTTGTATGAATCCCTTGCTATGATGAGAGAAATAATTGCTAGAGTAAAAAAAAATATTTTGAATGAGAAACATGTGATTTGGAAATTTTTAAGAATGTAGATTCTTTGTCGAAGAATATACATATATTATTGATTCTTATCAAAGAGACGTGTGACTTCAGCAGATTATATGAAGGAATCACAGGAGAAAAAGATAGAAGTGCAATCTAATGTGTAAGAAGTAAATATAAGTGGAATAAATGTACACCACGAAATTTTCGCAATGTAAAGTAATTGGAGAAATAAACTATTCTATATATTTTTGATTCAAGGATACCTTCGTTGTGGGATGAGAAATTCTGTTTGCGCGAAAAAAAACAATTACTCAAGCTCATGCCTATCGAACGTTTTCTTGCACGAAGAAAATCGTGGCTTGATCCTGGAATTATATTATGTTTCTGTTTCAAGAAAATATTTGTTAGCATCAGTAATTATTTCTCTCAGTGTACTGCATTGCAGTTTTGCGCCGAAATCTTTATTCTTAATTACGGCTGTGAATTTCCCTCGTAAAAAAAGGGGGATTTAGAAAAATTCGTCACGTCTAGAGTCCCCTCGCCATATACCGTGTAATCTCGCTCATACGTTATGTACTTTGCGGGATGTATTCTTTTTTTTTTTTTTAACGAAAGCGGCTCAGCAAGCCATTCAGGGGTTTACTCAAACGACAGTGGCGGGGGGAAGGGGGCGGTCGAAGGAAGCAGAAACGGTAATTTCGCGGGACACGATAAAGTTTTACGCGCGCGTACATCTATAGCAACCGGGACGCGTTAACGCGTTAAAGCCGGCGAAGGGTGTGGATATATATTTTATTTAGGGGCGAACGGTACTGCCTCGTAAAAACGCGTCGATATATTGCTGGTAATTCTTCGATTCGAGAAGAGGGGCGGGAGATTTTGAGAGAGAGATTCGTCGTGTATAGATAAACGATCTCATATATAAAAGAAACGGCGTTTGATTCTGTATTTGGTCGAATGAAGTGAACTTTATCTAGTGATTTTGGCTTCAGTGGAAATAGCTGTAGCTGAAATACAGAATAGTGCACTCAGAGAAAAATCCGGTTGAAAGAACTATAACCGGAAATCGTAGTCGATTTTGGCGTCAACCATAATTCTATATTTGTTCTAAGCAGTAAAATTAACTGGTTACAGTAACAAGAAGTCAGAATTGCTGCAACCAAGTAAACCTGCAGGATGGTCGATTGATGTCCCTAATCATTTTTTATATACCATAGTTGTGTGTGACACTGCACGGAGAAAAAATGTGATAAATTTTTCTAAATTAACGGTCATGGGCTGGGAATGCGGATCAAGTTACTTGAACTAATACTTTGCTAAACTTTACCACAGCTTGTTTTTGTCAAACAATCTGTAATCATTGTAACCGAATTATTTAGTTCAATTAACTAAATTGGCTCGCCCGTGACCGCCAATTTAGTCAAATCTACTATCTTTTTCTCTGTGTAGCGTGCAGTATAATTATTTATCTACTTTTGTAGTTAATTAAACCACGGTGCATGGCTATCATAAACTAAAAACTCGTGGTTACCATACCATGCAATAAAATTTATTTCGACTGTATTCGTCGTCTGTTTCATCATAAAAATGGTACCGGCAACCAGAAAAATTTAACCTTTTGATTATGGTTAATTTTACTACCCACTTTTTTCTCAGTATGGCTGCAGTAAAATGTTCCGAAATGCAATAGCATTCTGCAATTTCCGGAAGTCTCGAAGAATCACCGATTTCTCATCTAAATAGACGAAAGTAAAGACTACAGAACAGCTAATTCATTGCACCATGATGCTCGAGCCGCGTCCAAACAGCCTCGTTTAACGACGAGGCTTACGTATAGCTTGTCCCACGGAGATACTCGAGAAATCCAATTGAGAACGCGTAACGCAGGTGTAACGTCTTCCCGCTCGTCCGCTTTATCGCCGAGCAGGAGCGACGTCCTGCAGCAATTTACTCTCGCGAGTATCGCGCGCTCCTAGAAATCTTCTGCCTCTCCTTTACGCGGCTCTTAAATTTACCCGGGCGGCGTTGGGATGCAGGTTGTGCCCAGGCGAAGCCGCTTCTCGGGGGACTTGTCAACGTGACTTCTCGGTCCTGACGGGAATGCCATAAAAGCTTCTCGAAGTACCTACTGAAATATTCATCAAGGAATTTCAATTTCGCTAACGGTAACTCTTGGGAACGGGAGGAGGCAACCCTAGGTACGGGCAGCGCTCGTTTCGATTGCCGCGTTGCTCCTGTAAGGGATGTAGGCAGGAATTGCGAGAGACGCGGTGCGTCGGTTCTGCTCGATCGCTACAGATGCATCTTTTGTTTGCGCAAAATTTGCGTGATTTCAAAGCTGCACTTTCGCGCCGTTAAGAAATTCCACGACAGCTTTTTATCGGGTGCATATGGGGGTCATGAATCAATTTTATTCCCCGAAACATTTGATACACATATCATGTGAGGCTAGACTTGCTCCCCAGGAAAGAAACTTTAATCACTATTATCTCATTATCTATGAGTTTTTGGCTGATATTTGTATAATGATTTGTCTAATCAGAAATATACAGGGTGACATTTTGAAAACTTGCCACCCCAATATCACAGAAAGTTATAGAGATTTTCTAAAAAACAAAAATACGAATTCGGTAGTGGAGAGGGGGAACCAAAATGACATAATCGGAGACGCACCCCCTCCAACCCCCTTAGGGGTAGCCCCCCAACTTTGTAATCTTAAATAGCAACCCCCTATGTGTGATACAGCGTTGGAAAGCTCTTTAAAAATGCTTTACAACAATACCAAATTTTGGTACCTTTCGATGAGTAGTTTTTGCGCAAATCGAGAAAGAAACTGCTAGAAGTAAATTGTCAATTTATTTATTAAAGGTCAATTACGTTACAATAAATTTTCGAAATGATTTCCATTGATTTTTCGGACTTTTTCAAATGTTGTGGAAATTTTGCGACATTCTTGCATAATTCTCTGTTTCAGTTGGTTAATGCTCTCTGGTTGAGTTTGAAAAACAACAGATTTCAGATGTCCCCATAAGAAGAAATCGCAGGGAGTAAGATCAGATAATGGAAATCACTTCGAAAATTTATTGTAACATAATTGACCTTTAATAAATAAATTGACAAAACTTACTTCTGGCAGTTTCTTTCTCGATTTGCGCGAAAACTACTCATCGAAAGGTACCAAAAGTTGGTGTTGTTGTAAAGCATTTTTAAAGAGCTTTCCAACGCTGTATCATACATGGGGGGTTGCTATTTAAGATTACAAAGTTTGGGGGGCTACCCCTAAGGGGGTTGGAGTGGGTACGTCTCTGATTATGTCATTTTGGTTCCCCCTCTCCACTGCCGAAACCGTATTTTTGTTTTTGAGAAAATCTCTGTAACTTTCTGAGATATTGGGGTGGCAAGTTTTCAAAATGTCACCCTGTATACCGCATGTCCTATGGCCAACCGCGCAGGTGAGCTGCAACCTGAATTCTTGACTTCGGCAGTATTTATGGTACAGTTAGAGTGGGCTTCAGACGAGTGCGCTGCATAAGAACGAAAAGTGTCGACTGCTCTTCTAATAGCTGTCAAGTCGAGAGATCGAAGTGTTTCGTGTAACCTCAAAATCGTAAAGTTTTGAATTAGTAGTGAATAATTTGTAGAAGTGATGAGAAATAATCATAAATAATCTTCCGAATTGTGACACCTTAGGTATCGCTCACGCCACTTCGTAAAACTACTTCCTAGACACGCGCGGTGCTAGCGCGGAAATAATTTCTGAAACAAATAGGCATGAGGCGTGTAATTCGGTTGGACATCGAAAAAACCCGAATGATTGTTAACTCTCACTTCTGAACATTACTTACCATTTATTCAAAGATTCACGATTTCGAGCTTAGACTTCGATCTCCCGAATTGATAGCCATCGGGAGATCAGACGTTTCACACTTTTCGTAAGAACGCAGCGTAAGAGCGAAAAGCGTCGTCTGATTTCCCGATGGCTGTCAATTCGGAAGATTATTTATGATTATTTCTCATCACTTCTACAAATTATTCACTACTAATTCAAAAGTTTACGATTTTGAGGTTACACGAAACGCTTCGATTCCCGAATTGACAGCTATTAGAAGAGCAGTCGACACTTTTCGTTCTTATGCAGCGCACTCGTCTGAAGCCCACTCTAACTGTACCATAAATACTGCCGAAGTCAAGAATTCAGGTCGCAGCTCACCTGCGCGGTTGGCCATAGGACATGCGGTATATATATAAAAGCAGTTACTCCCCAAGTAGCAAATTCAAAAGCCATTTGAATGAAACAAATGTGTGCGCATCGTAGAACATTTATATACTTCAATTTTTGGTTTGCTTCTCGAAAATAAATTTCTCATTCATCGCGAATAAAATGTTTCTACTATGTTCATATTCAAATAAATGTTTCTCCAGGTGTGTAAGGGAGAAGACGAGAATTCCAATTTAGGCCTACTTGTTCAATGTAAGTTCAAGGCTGGTTCAGCTTGAACCGCCGTCCTTGGTATATTTCGTGTCACACATAATATACCAAGAACGGCGGTTCAACCTGAATCAGCCTTGAACTTACATTGAACAAGTGGGCCTTCAAGACGAATATCTCCCTTTCTATGAGCTTTGCGTAAATACGTCATTAAGCTTTTTTGTAGCTCGAGATGCGATCTTCGAGAAAGTGTTATACCACTTTGCGCACCTATACTTTACGGGTACCTAACGAGATAATTACCGTAGAAGCTTACGCCAGTCCGTGCGGTGCAACACCGAATCCACCTAATTACACGTCCTCGGTTAAACTTCGTTATGTCGGTGTTCCAGGGGAGAACAAGCATTTCGCGGAAACGAGTCTGGCCACTTAACGGTTAGATTCTCGCTATACTGCGAGATATTAGTGTGTTCCTCTTTTTTCTTCGCCGCTTTTTATGGCACCTGGGTTGGAAATGATACCGTATACCGCCGATCATAAATAAAGGAGTTATATAGAGCGCACGACGGGGCGTGAAATAGCTGTTTTATGTTTAAGAGTTCTCGATGTGACTTTTCATATTCGCGCGGCAGAACTTGGCACTTGCGAATGCGCCGCATCTGCGGCCGAGTGCTAAACGTGAATAAGATTTACGGGCAAAAATAAACAACAAAACGAATCTCGCTCGCGAATATCGGCTTATTGATAAAATTTCACGACGTGAAGCCCGTTGTAACGCAGATTCAAAGCGACCACTTTTCACTCTAAATTATACGCTGTAAACTAAACACTATGAGCTTATACCGTCGACAACTGCAGACAGTACCTACCGCGCGGTTTAGAATTGCAGATTCTAGTACGCGTATTCTCGCGAACCCCCACCACTCGCAACGGCCCTACGGAGATACAGTCAATATTCGTAGCCACGAGTAAACCATTACCCATATATTGAGAGAGGTAATTATGTAAATATCAAATATTACGGAGAACCACGCAGTGCCGCTCCAGATATCCGATATCGAGTCACTTTATCGCGGTCGAACGACTCGCCGATTTCCCGAACGCACCCGCGCGGATCCGGATTCTCCTCCAACGTTAGCGTGACTCCCTCGGCTCCTCGCGCGGAGGAGGCGAGTGCTCACCTCTGTAGCGTGTATACAGCACTTCGAGACTCGGATAATACGCTCGCTGTCTTCCTCTGGATTTTCGTAATCCTGGGAAGCTTGGCGATACTCGTTCCACTGGTATCGATCGACGTGTATACAGGGCGGATATTTGTTCGCGATACGACGACATATTTGTATGCTCAGAGGACACGAGAGCACGAAGGAAAACTGTATTAATCTGTTGTTGACAAATATTGATCGTTCGGTGTATACAGGCTGTTCCGCTCGGGATAGTCATGGTGGGTGTGGCTTAATTTTCCTATACTTGTCCTGTCGATCAATGATAGATTGACTGCACAAATACTGACTGACAGTCAGAACTTGGTTGTCAGTCAATACTTATACCGTCAATCCATCATTGGTCGGCGGGAGAAGTATGGGAAAATTAGGCTACACCCACCAGGACTATCCTGAGCGGAACACCCTGTATTTATGAAGAGTACCCGCGTAAGAAAGAGTATGGCTAAAGTATGGCGGAAGTCGGGGAAAAGTTGAACCAAAAAAGTATGGCTGCGGATTGTGTCCTAGATTTTCAGCTGGTAAATGATGCGCTCTTCAATTAGAGTTCAGTTGCTTGTACGAGGTTATGTTGTAATCGATGGCTATTCTTGTGAGTTTGTATTATTTCAATCAATTATTTTATTAAACTCTCAAATTATTAATAATGAATTATATTCTTGTACCGAACAAGCCATTATAGTTTTACAACGAAGAACCTATGCAACAATATTGAATCAAAAAAGTACAAGTAAGTCGAATACATTTTGATTTTTCATCTGATATCAGAAAATTGTCTGGCTGAAAATCTGGGATACGACCCTAGCCATACTTTTTTTGGTTTAATTTTCCGAGATTTCCGCCATAATTTGACCATACTTTTTTTTACGCGGAAAAGAAACGCGGGCCATTTATGATTCGTCGAATTTATCGCGACGCGCTTGTTACCGTTCTTCGTGGATTTTCCTCATTCCAGATGAGCGACGATATACAGTGAAACAAAAAATAGCTGTGAAAACTATTTTGGACTCAATTGCTCCAGTTTTGTATTCAGCACCAATTTTTTGTATAATTATCGTAACAATTCTTTTGTTCCGACAACTAAAAATAGTTACAACTCTGAAAATTGGTGCCAATTATCAAACTGGAGCAGTTGAGTCCAAAATAGTTATCACAACCACGTTTATTTCTTTCGGTGTATAGGTACTCATTTCACCCACTGATTATTGATAACTTATAATCTCGTGTCCCACCACAACAGACGTGAATATTTCTCCATTATGAAACGTCGTGTTCGTTTATACTTTTTTACGTCGCTGATGCGATCAGATTTCAACTCACACCTCCTACACGTGTCACGAGCCGACATCCACCCTGTATGCGTAATGCAGCAAAATACTGAAATCGCACAAAGCCGCGGAAGCATTGTGTTTACGCGGTCGAATCGCGCGAACGTCGGAAGCCTGGGAAAGTACGCGTACACTAGAGGGGGAAGTCAGTACAGGAAAGGCAACTGATACGGGTCGGACGTGGATGGATAACCCGCATTGACTATTTAGATGCTCACCTCGGAAGGCGTTCTATTTGGCCGCCCGGCGTAAACCAGGGAAGTTCCTGAGGGAATCCGTGGTAAAACGAACGAGGGTTCGAAAAATTATTCGCCCCGATCGAATTCGCGATACGTCGCAGACCCGCTGCCGAGGTATATGTATATTAGAATGACCAATCGTCGAACCCCAAATAATACCCACCCTTCTATTTTCTGGGGATCTCTGAACCTTTACGAAGCGTGCAGGAACTCTAAAATAGGATACGTGCATTAAGTGTACAATTTCATGCCGAGAAGCGTAGTTTGCAACATGAGGTGTTCAAACATCTCCTGAATTCTGCGTGTACACTTAAAGTGCACGCTTTATTTTCGCCAGGGTCATAATGAAATATTTATATTAACTCTCCTAATTATATGTGTATATTCATTTGAAAAAAGTTTTACTTAAAAGCAGATATATTAAGAATGCAAATATTATGCAATGTAAATATTTCGGCGCGCGATTCGCGCGTATAGATTGTATAACTATTTCTGTCAAACTGAATATAATTGTATGATATGTAAAGTTTTTATCCAACACGTTGATTATGAAAATTAATATACTTTGTTATGAAATTTATAAGGATAATTTCATAATGAAATATATTAACTTTCCTAATTGCATTTCAAGCTTTTATCCAATACGTTGATTATCTGAAAATGAATATACTTCGTTGGAAAATTTATAAGGACAATTTCATAATGAAATATTTATATTAACTCTCCTAATTATACATACATTTGAAAAAAATTTTATTTAAAAGCAGGTATATTAAGAATGCAAATATTAAACAATGTAGAAATGTCGGCGCGCGATTCGCGTATACATTGTATAATAATTTGTGTCAAACTAAATATAATTGTATGATACGTAAAGTTTTTATCCAATATGCTGATTATGAAAATTAATATAATTTTGTGGCGACCCGTGATGCTGTGGCGGCCTTATGCCAGATGGCGCCGATCCTCTCGGCCCTCGGCTCCTAGCCCCCGGCTCTCGGTAGTTCAACGACAGTGCAGTTACTATATAAGAGGATCACAGAGCGTCTAAACCTCTAAACTTGCCCAACCCGTGGAATCGCTCTACAGGGAGTTTACGATTTTTCATTTTTACATCACTTATGAAACTCGCTGTAGAGCGATTCCACGGGTTGGGCAAACGTCGAGAATGCTTACTGAAGCTTTTCTAAAAATGGGCAAACGTTTCCGAGTTGTTATCACCGATTTTACGATTTTTCATTTTTACATCACTTATGAAACTCGCTGTAGAGCGATTCCACGGGTTGGGCAAACGTCGAAAATGCTTACTGAAGCTCTTTCTAAAAATGGGCAAACGTTTCCGAGTTGATATCACCGATTTTACGATTTTTCATTTTTACTTCACTTATGAAACTCGCTGTAGAGCGGTTCCACGGGTTGGGCAAACGTCGAAAGTGCTTAGTGATACTCTTTCTAAAAATGGGCAAACGATTCCGAGGTGATATCGCCGATTTTACGATTTTTCATTTTTACTTCACTTATGAAACTCGCTGTAAAGCGGTTCCACGGGTTGGGCAAACGTCGAAAATGCTTACTGATAATCTTTCTAAAAATGGGCAAACGATTCCGAAGTGTTATCACGTCGAAAATGCACATTGAGACTGTATCTAAAAATGGGCAAGCGATGCCGAGGTGTTACTACTTACCACTTTGCTTCCGCCGTTCTATTGTAGATGGCTTACGATAAAGACGGCAGAGGCAAAGTTGTATATCAAATACTTCCCCACTTCCCCACCCTATATCTTCTGAACGGTGAGTTGGACAAACGAAACAAAGTGATGGGCAATCATGGGCAAACAAAGGGCAAACGATCATGCATTTGAATTTTCGAAATTACACTATGGGGGGGCTAACTTCACGCTAGCTTCCCCTCCCCATATCTTCTAAACGGTGGGTTGGACAAAAAAAATAAAGTGATGGGCAATCATGGGCAAACAAAGGGCAAACGATCATGCATTTGAATTTTCGAAATTACGTTATGGGGGGGCTAGCGTGAAGTTAGCCCCCCGCCCTATTTTTAGCTATATCTTCTATACGGTGAGTTGGGCAAAAAAAACAAAGTGATGGGCAATCATGGGCAAACAAAGGGCAAACGATCATGTATTCAAAAATTTTTTATTCGGAGGTGGGGGGGCTAACTTCACACAGGTCATGAGCTGGGCGAGGGAAGCTCTCACCCTAGGAACGGTCACTTCCCAGGTACGCTTACTCTCCCCGGAATTACAGAATAGCCGTCCAGCTCTGAATTTGTTGGAGAACGACCGACACAGGGATCTATGCATTAATGACGCGTGCCACACGTCACAGATGGCGCCGACCCTCTCGGCCCTTAACTCGCGGCTCCTAGCCCACGGCTTTCGGCTCTCGTTAATGGTCCGACGACGGGCTACTATACAGGGTGAGTCACCAGTTATTGCCACCTAGAATAACTCCGAAAGTATAATAGTAGTAGAAAAGTTTTCGAAACAAAAGTTGCATGGGACAATGGGGGCTATATTATGATGTTAGTTTTTTGTTGCTAGGTGGAGTCGCTTCAGGGATTTGAAGGTCAACTTTGTTGTCTTAAATAGGGTGCTATATTTTGGTACTTATTTTTTGATAGCGGCTATCGAGACGAATCCAATGATATGCAACATTAAGGTCTTTGAAGGTCAACGAAGGTCAAAAAGTTAAAATGAACTTACATTTACGGAAGGTAAAGCAGTACATTTTGATACCAATGGTCATCACTTCGAACACCTTCCGTAAATGTAAGTTCATTTTAACTTTTTGACCGTCGTTAACCTTCCGTCCTTTTTGACCGTCGTTATATATATATATATATATAGTGTCCGATCCTAGTGTCGGTCGTTCTCCAACAAATTCAGAGCTGGACGCTGGGTAATTCCCGAGTCCCGTACCTAACGGGTATGAGCAGCGGTTGCTCATCCCTGACAATAAAGAGAGGTCCGGCTACGCCGAGTGGTGAAGCGACCTTCTATACCTGATAATCCAGGTTTGAGATTTTCCCGATCGGTCATCTATGGAATTCGTCATTTTTCCGCTTTACAAAGCTGATTTAATATTCTAAGTATAGCGGTATCTGTTAGAATGGGTATTGCGGGAAGCGGTTCATCACGACTCGTCCGGCAATTAACCCTCCCGGCGGTGCTGCGAGCTCATTAGCAGCCTAAATTCGCCGAAACATACCGCTTCGCCATTGTGACCGATTTACAAAATGTATCAAGTTACTTAAGTTTGTGTTAATATGTGTTCCGTTACAAGGGTACTTCTGCGTCATTGCTTACCGATCACTATCATCGCAAACTAAGTAACGCGCGCTAATCTAGATCTAATCTCTACATCGTTTGTAACGGCGAGGCGGGCGGTATGTTTCGGCGAACATGGGCTGCGAATACATTCGCAGTCCCGCACCTTTTCCGGAAGGTTAATTACCGGACAGGTCGGAATATGCCATTTCCTGCAGTGCCCACGCTAATAGATAGCGCTATATTTAGAATTGTAAGACGGCTTTATAAAAGGGAGCAATGACAAATTCCAATAGATGACAGATCGGGAGATACGACAATGCGAAAATTTAGCAGTAGGTACATGTAGCAGAAATTGGTGAAATGTGTGCTGTTCGATGTGTTTTGAATAATGGTCAAACGATTTTACTGTTAGCTATACGCGATCATTTTTGTTGTTGTTCCATTGCCTGTGCAGATATAGAAATTGTTTAAAAGCATATTTTTACCTGTCACAGGTGTGACATCTAGCTTTCCCTTCGCGACATCGTCCGCGTGAAGCACGAAATAATCTCATTCTCTATTTTATCCCCTTAAGAGAGCAGGAATATAGATAGTAGGTATATAAAAAAAATGCGCGTATTAGAAAGTAACGTTGTATCAAAATTCAAAGCAATCGGTAAAGAACTTTCGGAGATTTAAGATGGACAAGGTCTACATATCTAACCTATTTGACTTTAATGCTAACGCATTTTTTGATTGACAAGTTTAGTGAGACAGGCGATAAACTGAGAGAAAGAAAGAAAGGGCATTATCCAGACAACACAGAGCTAAAAAATGTCTTTAAATCGTCTTTAACCCTCGGATGCTTAACATAATTTTCATAACACATTTAATCAACAGGGGTGCCTTGCGCACCTCAAATAATTTTTGAGAATTTGACTACCTTAAATACTTATAAATACCTAAATGGTAGGACTAACGTTTGAATTAGACCATGAATAATAATTGTAAAAAATTTAAGGTTTTATGTTTTCGAGGAGGATGGAAGATGGTGTGATTATGTTCGCTAGACTTATTCGTGCACAGCGCAGTTTGTGATCATATCTCATAAACCACATTCAACACTTGGTCATCTCATATTGTACCTTTTTTGTTATTCTTGACAAGTTTTGCAACATTTTTAGAATTTGATTTATAAATTACAATAGATGATTAGAAACAAAAACAGAACATAACTCTATTAACTATCAAAATTTTTGTTCGAGAAATCATTAAAACGTGTTATGACCCACTTTCGGATTACTTTTCATCGTTTGATTGATTAGGGAACACTGTACGCTTGATCTGTAAGAATTGGAAATATTAATTATTTGATGAGATGAGGCTTTTCTTTTTCGTCGGAAATAAAATCAGGTCTAATACCATGGCGAAAAGTGTACACGAAGAGTTCAAGAAATATTTGAACACCTCATGTGTTCCAAAATACGCTTCTCGCTTCGTAAAGGTTTAGAGATCCCCAGAAAATAGAAGGGCGGGTATTACTCGGGGTTCGACGATTAGTCATTCGGTGCTAAGGTGGGGCGAGGCCTGAGGTGGGGGGTTCTTCAGGTATATAAGGAGCTCATCCAGGAACTATAGGGACACAGTACACTTATACCCCGATATAAAATATGGACGTCCAACGACACTCTGTGCACACACTGGTGTTTCGTTCATTGAAGCAAACCCACGACATGTTTCTGGCGGATAGGAGAAACTTGCCACCGGTGGAACCCGAGACGGAGAGAATGGTGAAATCTATAAAAACGAGGGACAGCTACGATCCGATTTTTGAACGCGTCGGAATGAACGGCTCGCGGAGAGTGCGATGCGACGCCGAACGGAGCGACCCACCGCCGCCGGGTGACGAAAATGTTGGAAGCAACGACAGCACGGCACTGGTAGCGTACAGCTCCGGACCTGGTGGCACCACGGTAGCGACGTCGACGACACCGGGTAACGTCCCGCCCGCCATAGCTAAATCAAAGTGGCATCCGCCGTGGAAGTTGTTCCGAGTGATCAGCGGTCATCTCGGGTGGGTTCGATGTTGCGCCGTCGAACCAGGAAACGAGTGGTTCGCCACAGGTTCGGCGGACGGGGTGATCAAGGTTTGGGATTTGGGGAGTGGCCAGCTCAAAGTTTCCCTCACGGGGCACATAAGCAGCGTGAGAGGGCTCGCGGTATCCCAACGGCATCCTTATCTATTCTCCTGCGGCGAGGACTGTCAAGTCAAATGTTGGGACCTTGAATACAACAAGGTTATAAGGCATTATCACGGGCACCGATCGGCGGTCGGCTCCATGTCGCTGCATCCCACCCTCGACGTACTGGTCACCGCAGGTCGTGACTCGACCGCGCGGGTCTGGGACATGCGTACCAAAGTGAACATCCACACTCTCACCGGTCACACGAATACAGTTGCCAGCGTCATTTGCCAGGCCGCCGCGCCGCAGATTGTCACGGGGAGTCACGACTGTACGATACGTCTTTGGGACCTAGCCGCAGGCAAGTCTACCGCAACATTGACGAATCACAAGAAGAGCGTGAGATCCGTCGCGTTTCACCCGAATCTATACACGTTCGCGTCCGCCTCGCCGGACAACATTAAGCAATGGAAGTGTCCGGAGGGCAAATTCATTCAGAATTTGTCCGGCCACAATGCGATCGTCAATTGCCTCGCGGTCAATGCCAGCGGCGTTCTCGTTTCCGGCGCGGACAACGGCACCATGCACCTTTGGGATTGGAGGACCGGGTACAACTTTCAACGACTGCAAGCTCCGGTGCAACCGGGATCGATGGACAGCGAAGCCGGTGTGTTCAGCGTGACGTTCGATCGATCGGGAACTCGCATGATCACGACGGAAGCCGACAAGACCATCAAAATTTACAAGGAGGACGATACCGCGACCGAGGAGACGCATCCTGTAAATTGGCGACCCAACATTCTCAAAAGAAAAAAATATTAATACGGGGTTACTTTTCTCCTTGCGGGGTTACTTTGCGCCACGCGTGGAAAAAGTTTAAATTAATTGTACCTTCAAGATGTAATTATCTTGCATCAAATTGAGATCAGTGTGTATTGAAGGTGTCCTAAATGGCATTAATATACGCCACCAGATTGTAGTTTCCACACCAATAGCAGCACGTAACCTCAAATTAAATCTTAATAGTAGAATGTGATCAAATTTTTGCTCGTAAAAATCTCTGCGTCCAAATGTTATTGTCAAACATAAACAGGTAAATGTGTGCATACTGAATTTCTAATATTCTCTTTTCTCATTTCAGTAAAATGTTTGCTAATTTTGTATCAGACAAAAATTAATTTAGGTTATTGTGAAACGACTCATATTTCTTGCAATTGTGGGGTTACTTTGCTCCATGGGTTTTGGCGGAGCAAAGTAACTCTACGACTTAAATTATTAGAACGGCCATACTAAACTCGATTTACTTGTTAAAGCAATGCCTGGAACCTACCGAAGAACATAAATTAAGTAGTTACTCAATATTTTTCGGCCAGCTATTAGTATCATAAGCTTTTTTGAGCTATTTTGTATGAACAGTCAATATATGAAATTTGTATGTACCCACTATCAATTTATTTAATAACGTTTTCCGTATTCTGTGCGAAAAATGGAGCAAAGTAACCCCACATTAGGCATTACTAAGGTAGAAATAGAAAAAGAATGGCTTTTTCTACTCTCCTATGAATTTATTTGTACCAAAATACATTAGTTTGTCGTTACTTTTGAATGCAAATTAATAATTATCTTATTTTCTTTAGTTATTTATACAGATTTAACTGTGAAATGCTATTTTTGCAATTGGAGGATGTATTGTTACGTTTTCGAAAATAAAACATTTAACTGACTTTTTGACTGTTTTAATCATACAGAAATATTATTTGGAACAAAGTAAATCAAATGCGCGGGATAACTTTACTCCACATAACATATAGCCCACATATATATTACAGTGTAATTTTTAAAAACTGGGGTAAAGTAACCCCCTCCATTGGTAGACTTTGCGGCACTTTTTAATAAAAAAAATTAATAGCGATAAGTAACTTTTTGCATAATTGACCATAAAGCAATGCTCAGTAATCTCTCTTTTATTTCTGGTGGGATATTAACGTACGTTTTATTTTTTTTGAGTCTTTCTTTGATTAGTTCTCATATTTGTTAAATAAAACGGAAGAAAGTAACCCCGGCTTACCGTAGTCTAAGAGCCAGCGACGTTTTTGTGGTAGTGATTTTATAGAGAAAAAATCTATTATAAATCGTGAGGCGAACTTATTTTTTTTCATGTCGCTGCGTCTGGCACCCTGCATCCCTTGCACCAGGGCGTAATGAGCATTTTTAGGGGGGTTGGAAATTCTTATTTTGAAGTGATTTTATAAAACAAAAAAACATATTGTTCCGACAAACGATGGTCGGAATTCAGAAGCATCGATATCGTATCCTAGTAATTAGTATTACGGCGAATAAGGGTTAATTCCGAGGACAAGGCGGGCGGTATATTCCGTGAACCGTAGCTATTCTTTTACTAATAGTCCATTTTAATGGTATCCTTCGACCTAAGTACAGGCTGCCAGGTATAGTTAATTACCGGGCCTTTCCGGAATTAATATAAATAAATAATTACTTACGACCCCGCAGCTAGGCTTATATACCATATATATAGGCTTCTCGACGTGAAATTGTACACTTAATGCACGCTTCCTATTTTAGCGTTCCTGCACGCTTCTCGTAGAGGTTTAGAGATCCGCAGAAAACAGAAGGGTGGATATTATTTGGGGTTCGACGATTGGTCATTCTTTTATATCATCGTCGGGATGCGTACACCGGGGGGGGGGGGGGGGGGGGGGCGTGTATACGCTTGCCCTTTCGCTTTCCGGGGGGACACGAGATTCCCTCCGTAGATACGGGATTACCCGGTTCGCTCTCGGCTACAGGTACGTCGAGACGTTTGCGCGGAATGGATCGATTGATTTAACCGCTGGGATAAAAGTAGGCCAAAGTGTTTTGGGCTGCTCGTAAAAACGGCGCGACAAATTGTATTAGGGCTACGCGGTGGAGAAAGGCGCGCGCGGATACGGATTTGCGGTCTTTTCCGTTATCGTACGCCTTGGGTCAGGCTTTAGCGTAAAATATTAAAGTGGAATGTGTTCCGTGCTGAGATACAGGCTCGCCAGGACACGAATCAAAGACGTAGTCGGAGGATTCGTTGTCCGTTTAAGCGATTCAAATCGTAACTCGGCGAAGAATAGACGCAGGAAAATGGATTTAATTTCGGATTTATATTCAAGATCTGATGTCGCGTCGAACGTATAGCCCGTGATTTTGATTTTAGTTTGTAATGCGTATGAGTAATGCGTTTGGTTATTTTAACCAAAATGCTGATCAGTTGAACGAAATGTTTACACAGAGAAAGAATCAATTGGATCTACGAAAGATTAGCTGCGTGGTCGTAAGTAATTATTTATTTATATTAATTCATTTTGTTTTAACCCTGGACCCCGTAAGTAATTTTCAGTAGATCTAACTAATTCTTATTCTCTGTGCAGTTATTCTAACCAAATGTTCAGTTATTTTAACCAAAAGCTGGTCAGTTTAATCAAACAGATGGAGAATCTATTGTATATTCCATCAAACAGTTTGGTCATCATCTCCGAGGTTGTAGTTCGATTTATTTATTTGTTTTTCTCCGTGTATAAAGAATGAATTCCACCCCTTAATTCGTAGGAACCGATGGTCTCGCTTTCACCCGAATACACCCAAGCGTGTCGCGAGGTGGAACCTACCCCCAAACATCCGTACACGTGTCGTTTGGAATCCGGCAGTCGAACTTCGCCTCCCTTTTAGCCTATATTGTAAACCTTCCGGAATACTCGCAAGGAAACATTATTAATTACCACACGGGAAACGTTTCGCGAACGTACGTATTCTCGTTAAGGCAACCATCACTCAATCGCGCTCTGTTTCCCCCGAATGGCGAGTGTACGCGATTCTACATTCGCCGACAAATCCGCGCCGCTTCGACCAGTCATCGCCTCGTGGAGAACCCGAAGTCACTGTTTTGTCGTACTCCCGCGATCTATTTCCGTCGCTTGGTTCTGAAAGGGCCAATGTCAATTTTTCGAAATTTGGGCCAAAGTGCACAGTCGAACTGTATTTCAAGAGAACCTTTCAATGTAGAAAGGGCTAATGTGGGCCAATGTGCACTCACAGTAACAACCGTGCTATAAAAGTGCGTAGGTCCAATGTTCAAATCCAAAAAAACATTTTATTTTATAGTTAATACTTTCGCTGCTGATGACGCACCTGGTGCGTCATGCGACTTATATCGCAGACATCGGGCACGTTTTTCATAAGGGCCATCCATATATTACGTAAGACGTTTTTGGCCTCTTTTTGACCCCCCTTCCCCCCAGTGTAAGATACTTGTACGTACAGTGTAAATGTATTTACATTGTAGTGTAATAAACATTCACACCCCCCCTCCCCCTCAAACGTCTTGCGTAATATATGGATGGTCCCTAATGCGGCTTGCTGTAGAGTCGGCTCCCGAGGGACGCTCCAGGTGCGTCACCGGCAGCGAGAGTGTTAAAAAAGCCAATGTGGACATAGGCCTAAGAACGACTTTGGCCCTTTTAGAACCAAGCCACAGATTTAATTTCATTGATTGCGTGTCGCGTTCGCCGACACTGAGCTCGATATTATTTACTCAGATATTGTATTCTCGACATCGCTTCTTTAAGTATTTCCGACTGAAAGATACCGTCAGTCAAACGCGAGAGTTCGCGAACTCGCGGCGGCCGCGAAACGGGCGTTCGAAGTTTTGGCCGGCGCGGCGTCTGTTTTTCCGCCCACGACAGAACGCCACCGACTTCCGTCCGGTTGCCGCCGCTCGACGTCGTTGTCTTCCGGCGTACGCAGCCGATCCTTCCACGGAGATTGAATTACGAGATTTCTCGAATTTCGCTATCTCGCGAATCGAGGAGAGAAGGGGGAGACTGGGCCGTCCGCGTTCTTCGCGAAACACGCCGGAACGGAACGAAATGCCGGACGGGTCGCCCAAAGTTCGCCCGCGGGAAGTTCGCCGACGCTGCCGAGATTGTTGTCCCCGAAGTGGATGCACTTTGCCGGGAACCCAATTTATCGTCGCCCTCTTCCGCCCGGAAAGTTTACCACTCCGCGCGGAATGTCGAAGCGAGCGATATCGCATTAGCGCGATGCGCCGGTTTGTTAATGCGCATCGCTAAGTACGGTCTGGTTTGTGTTTCCTTCCTCGTTCCTTCTTTCTATCCGCCTTTCCTCGTCTCTCGTTCCGATCTTTTTACTCTTTCCCGCGGAAGGACGCCGCACCGCGCTCGTCGATTCCGCATCGGTGCATATGTACATGTGTACACCCAGGGATGGAAAATATATGTCTAGTTGTTTATCCTGCGTCCGTTTATGGAAAAAAATTGTTATTTGCTCGGGCGGTTTTCTTTTCAAGAATTCTAATAGCCTTCGTTGTGTGGAATTTCGAGAGGGTGCGCCATTTTTGTTGCTTGTCGGTACTTGAGATGTCGAGAAATGAGACGTTCGGTATCTTTTTGATATTCCACCGAGAAATGTTTGACTTTCGAGAGGAAACAAAAAATTCGCCGAGCGAATATCAATTTTATCGTATGAATAGACGCAGGGTTTCGAGGGATGAATAATCGAGCATCCTCCTGGTATTCCACCTAAAACATATTGAAATTCCCAGAAAAGAAGGCAAAAATCCAGCTGAACGAGTAACAATTTTGTTTTAGAAATGGGCGCGGGGTAAGCAGTTAGATTTGCTCACATTGCTCGGCTATGTTAATCTCCGTATCCTCTGAGAGAAATAATTGCTGGCGCTAAAAAAATGTTTCATTTAATGAAAAACATGGTACACTGTAAAAAAGTGATGTTCATTTTCAACAGTATTTCACCGGTGTGGACTCTTATACACCACATCTGGTGTCATTCAGTCTTAAGCCATTGTTATCTAACATCAAAAAAGTGTGTGGTCTATATATATATCTACACCGCAGAATTTTTTACAATGTATTATTTCGGGATCGAGCCATGATTTTCTTCGTGTAAGCAAATGTTTCATATATTCTCGAGTAGGCAATTGATTTTTTTTTCACGCAGGAAGAATTTCTTCTTCCAACGAAGGTATTCTTTAATCAAAAATATACAAGAGTCTCTTTAAGAATACGTATTCTAAAAAAATGTTTAGATCATATTGTTCTTGATTCAATAAATATATATTTTTACTTTAAATTAATTTCTCTCAGTGTATAACTTTGAAGGCTATATCTTGTGTGTGATGGACAGATATTCTATTTCCAGGAATAATAAAATCTCAATAAAGTTTTGTTCGATTCTTTCCCCCGGCAAACGGAACCGGCGCTAATCTATTACCGGACAAGGATCTGACCGTGACGCTCCCGCGAGGTTAACCAAGACAAATCGACCCGTCGTCCCGCGCCGCGGTGATCCTTTCGCCCGATCTTACATCAAAGTCCGCATTCCACACAGCAGCCTTCGCCGAATCGACGCTGCAGCGGCGCGCTTCGTATGCACCTGTACATGTGCGAACCCATAAAGTACCTACCGCGCGCCAAGTCGAAATGCTGACTCAGCAACTGGCACTTTAATTAACTCGTTCTCGCGCCGGAGAAGCCTGCAGAATTCCACCCCTCTCCCTTCCTCGTTCTCACTCTTAGAGCGCTAGCCGGAGTGCTCTCACCCCCTCCAGATTTAATCTGAAAGTCGTTCGCGTTGGTACCGCGCGCGCGATTCCCCTAATTTTTTTCTCTCGGACGTATTTTTTATCGTCGATGCGCGACTTCCTTTCCCTACATTCTTTTCGAGTCTCTCCCTTCTCCCCCCCCTCGCTTTATATGCTCTCCCGGCTCGCTCCGCTGATCCACTTCAGGACTTCTCTGTTTTTCATCCCCTCCCTCTGACGCTCATCCACCCTCCCGTCCTCGGAGGCTTTCGGTGATTTCCTAGGAGAGAAATCAGTGCTCCCCCCGTCGGCTTCCTCGCCGCGCTTTCGACTCCCGCTGCCACCGCGCGATCCTCGTTAATAAAGTATCGCCGGTTTTCCGGTGGTATTTTGTCGAGGATTTTGTAGGTGTACCGCTTGGGTTTCTGAGGCGATACTGCGTCGTCGTATATATAAAGTGCGATGAGAATTGATGAGAAAGCGTCGCGGACGAGCAGGGGTCGCGCTAATAAGATTTTCTTTGCGCTCCTTGCCGAAGCTCTTCGTTTTAATTTCGAAGTAATCAGCCGCATTGAATGTTAAAGACGCGTGGGAGGAATAGAGTGGATGGCGAGAAATTACCCAATAAAGTTGGGTAGGCGTTATTCATTAAAATTGTATCGTTAAGACGAAAATTTATTTCCGAGTCTTTCCAGAACTGAATTGACAATGAAAAAATGATATTTCAAAGTGTAGCAATCAATTTCAGAAAGTACGGGGAAAAATCACAAGTTAGAAATATAATGATGGAGCGGTTATGAATTTGGTTAAAAAATATACTATGTGGACTTATATTTATGTCTGATAGAAATACATTTTATCCGTATAGAGAGTACGTTGAGGGAAAAATGAATTAGTTGCTCCGACTGATAAATTTGGTTGTAACGATTAACGGCTATTTGAAAGAAACTGGCCGTAGTCCATTCGAGTCAATTATTAGTTCAAGTAACTTGATCTACATTTTCCCACCCGTAACCGCCGATTTAGTCAAATTTACTACATTTTTCGCTTACAGGTGTATTTAGCGGAATTCGTAATTGCACTATCACTAGATTTCACACCTGGAGTTTTTTCCCATACTTTCTGGGATCGATTGCTACATTTTGAAACACCATTTTTCTCAGTGTTTACTTCTCGATCAACCCAATAAATTTTTAACGAGGGAAACTTCAAAAGATTTTCTCAACTCGGGAAGAACGTACTGTTGAGAGCTTCGAGTCGAAAATTAAACCAGATATTAAACCGCGTAACACCAAGCGAGATTACCAGCTGTTATCGGTTACTTTCCCTTATTCTAGAGTTTAGCATTGGATTTAATTCCCCATTTAAAGGGTTTGTTACGGGAAGAAGAGCGAAATCCCCCGTGGATAAAATTGGCCGTAGAATTTCTCCGACGCTGAGAGATAGGCTTTACTGATAATTAGTAAATGTATTTACATCTTGACGCGCGGCAAATTGAATATCTAATTAGAGCAAAGGGATCATTATTTAAATATATCACGATATTTATTTGTCCCTCCCTGATGCATATTCTAGCTGACGCTAATCTGTGTTTTTTATTTCGTCTCGAAGAAATGCGGAGGCGAAAGTTTGATCTCGAAAAGCGTTTCTTTAGCCTTTTAAAGAGTTTACCGATTTCCCTCTCGAGGAAGTAGAAATTTATTGACTTTAATCGAGACATCAATAGGGCATTCTGTGTCAAGACAACCACTTTTTTTCATGAGGGTTTCAACAAAATCTGATTTTTATTTACATAGTCATACTTGATGAAAAAACATTACCTGAATTTTTAAAGATTTTTTTCACGTGCCGCGTTAATGGTATACATCGATTTGAAAAGTAAATTTTAACTTTAAAGTTTCAAGTGTACTATTAATGGCATAAACAACTTTGTATATATGAAAATTTTTGTTTTTTCTCAATTTTTCAAAAAAAAAATATATCAACATTTTTCAATGACATTAATAGGCATGTTCTTACAAAAAAGTGAAAAAAACACCAGAAAATATTTCTTTCGCCAATGCGACAGTCGATTTTTCTTAAAAAAAATTCAGTACGTTTGAAATCAATAAAAACTGTGTAGAAAAAAATTTGGTAGTGGGAGGGCCATTTCTTCATGAAGAAAAAAAATCTTTTTAAGTTTTTTCTCTTAAAATTTTTTTAAAAAATCAGAAGATGTTCTTTATCCTTCTATGCATCTATGCATACAACATTTTCTGATTTTAAAAACAAATTTTTAACGCAAAAAACTAAGATTTCTTTCTTCATGAAGAAATTGCGCTCTCTTACTACCAAATTTTTTTCTGCACAGTTTTTATTGATTTCAAATATCGATGCCTGAAAGCAACAGTGAGATAAAACCGATTTCGAGCTATGTCAAACGAAAGTTAAACCGGCCTTTAGACAATGCAAAACTGAGATATTTCGGCAAAAATATTTAAATTAAATATTTATTTCAATATATTTTTGCCGGGACATCTCAGTATTGCATTGTATAAAGGCCGATTTTATCTTACGTTGGACATAGCTCGAAATCAGTTTTATCTCACTGTTGCTTTCAGGTATCGATATACTGAATTTTTTAAAGAAAAATCGAGACTGTTGCATTGGCGAAATAAATATTTTCTGGTGTTTTTTTCACTTTTTTGTAAGAAAATGCCTTTTAATGTCACTGAACAATTTTGATCTATTTTTTTTTGAAAAATTGAGAAAAAACAAAAATTTTCATGTATACAAAGTTGTTTATGCCATTAATAGTACACTTGAAACTTGAAAGTTAAAATTTATTTTTCAAATCGATGTATACACCATTAACGGCGCGTGAAAAAAATCTAAAAAAAATTCAGGTAATGTTTTTTCATCAAGTATGACTATGTAAATAAAAATTAGATTTTTTGAGACCCTCGTGAAAAAAAGTGGCTGTCTTGACACAGAATGCCCCCTATACTGCCTACCTGTATCTTTTCATCATTGGGGGTGAAGGGGGGATTTCTCGAGAGCACGGCACTCGCTTTGAGACTTCGACGTTTTGAGCATCGCTTTCCTCTGCGTGCACCTCCTTAGATCCTCTTTACACTTACTATCGGTAATTAACCAGCTTCCTGCCGTGGCGTAATATTACGCCGTAAAATCATGTTAATTGCGAGAACTATTTCTCTGGAATATATGCGGATATCTCTCGGAAGGTCGTAATGCTTCTAGATCTGTCTGCGACTGTCAGTGAAGGACCGCGAAGCGAAGACAAATTACTCTCGAACACTAGGGTTTTAATTCCCATTATTCCGTCATCAGCGATCAACCGGCGTTCATTTTCCCTCGAGGAGGAAGCAATTTATTTCGTTCAATCGAGATACCTGCACTTGAAAGTACTCTTCATCGAAAGTACGAGAGAGCGGCTGTCGGGAGAGCGCGGCTTCCGCTTCGTGACTCGTAGACGCCTTTCATCCCTGAACACGGTTCTTTGTGTTCTCACGCGGTTAAAATAATGATGGGAAATAAAACGATCGACGCGCGATTCAATTCTGCGCGATAACGAATCGTGGCGATTATTAAATGTCGCTTCGCTCGCGATCAATCACGATCGAGGGTTGCTTATTATTCGCTAGCTGCACTGAGAGAAAAGTTCAATTCTATTTAATAAATGTATACTGGATTGTAGCGAAAAAAATATCTCGTTGGGCTAAATAAATATATGTTAATTATTAGAATGTCTCTTTCACTCAAACAGAAATGGAGTAACGGTTAATGAATATTTATTTAGCCTAAAGTAGTATTTCTTTTGTCATAATCAAGTATTCGTACATTAATTATAAATAAACTGTTTTTTCCTCAGTGTAGTGAGCTCGTGCGGAAATTCCGCACACGGAAGAAAATTATTTTACAGTCTTGGCAAAACTAGGTTTTGCTGGGAGCTTTTTGCTACCGTGACAGAAATATCATCTCTATGGCGGTAAAAGATATGTTCAATAATAGCAAATGTAACTACTATCACGGTGAAATTTTTGTCGGTAAAAATATTTGCTATCCCAGCTAATATTTTTACTATTATCGGACATATATTTTGCTGCCAGGGATAATATTTTTGTCACGATAGCAAGCAATTCTTAGGAAAACCTAAATTTTGTTGAAACTGCAAAATTATTCTTTTCCGTGCAGACGACAGAAGATGGGGAACGTAGATGCAAAAAATATGGAAAGATTGTAGATTATGCGTTGTCTTTGTTAAAAATCAATTATTACCTTCGATTGTTAAACAAATAATACAATGTTCAATTGTAAATTAACGATTCGTCAGAAGCGGAGAAATAAATCTTTCAAGTGGTACATCATTTATCCCTTTTGGTTACGTATGAAATTTGAAAAAGGACTTGTCATGAAGAATCCTTCTAGAAATAATAGGTATAGGTACAAGATAATCTATTAAATAATTTTTCGCTCACCTTTGGATGATCTCGAACCGGGACTTGCACCCTAACGGCCACTTTGATCGGTTTGTCCCTCGTGATGTCGACCATCCTCCTCTCGCCCCCGTCGCAACCACCCCCGCCATTTCCTCGCACGCCACCCCTACCGCCACCGCCACCGCCACCACCACCACCACCACCATTGGATTCTGCAACGAGGCGAAAACGTAACGAGATAAATAAAAACAGACGATCGACGTCGTCGGGAGCTTTCGTTTTGCTAAACGTTCGCGATTAAGATATATTATATCCGCGCGCGCCCCGGCAAGAGAGCTTGCCAGGAACGGTTAAGGGAAGCCGTGAACCTTGGCGCTCCGCCAAGGTGGATATCGCGCTTTATCCGATAAGATCCGGCCGAGATATCAATGCGGACTGCTCGATAATCATCATCGGCGCAATAACTTTATACAGGAGCCAGCGGTTCTGGCGTGCAGACTACGGGGATAATTCAATTTGACTCCGTGCCCTGGTTTCCGCGTCTCTTCGGGGAACGTGATATAAAGTAGACGAGTCGATCGGAATCGACGTCGCTCGTTTAATATTCGCGATACGTCGGATCTGCGATTCGTAGAGGAACTAGCGACGCGATTCGTCGGTGTAGAATGAATCGCTTGCTGAAGTTATTTTACATTTGTTCATGTTCACTTGTAAAAATTAATTCCGTCTGTCGGATTGTTTGGTCCAATTGGTATACTGTGGACGCACTAAGAAAAATAATTTGGTTAATTTTACCAAAGTCTTAGAAATGATGACCAAATTGCTTGGTGAAACATGGATCCTCCATCTGTTTGGTTAAATTGACCACTTTTTGGTTGGAATAACTAAATATTTGGTTCAATTGACCGGTATTTTGGTTAGAATAAATAAATGCGTTTAGCTACACCGTGAGAAGAGTTTATTCGTAGTTAAAATAAATGTACACTTGATTGTGATGAAAAAAATATTTCGATTGGCCAAGTAAATATATACAAATTATTGAATATTTACTTAGCCCAAAGAAATATTTCTTTCGTCATAATCAAGTATACTTATATTAACTACAATTAAACTGTTTTCTCAATGTAGATGCATTTTGTCATTTTAATTTAATTATTTTTCTCGGTACGTACTAGGGTAAGCAATAGAGTTATTGACACCTTAAGCAGACGAAATTTTCAGTCATCGACATACCTCTATCTCTTTCTACCTAATGCATTTGTTATCGAATGGTATCAACAACTGTCAAGTGTCAACAACTGCACCCCTTACCCTACTAATTATCAGCCGAAGAGGGAATTTCGTTCGGTTAAAGGCTGAGTTTTGAAAATCGTGTGAATCGGTCTCTTTAAAATTCTCGCTCGTGACGGTGCAGTGAGAATTTTCAAGGGGTATTACGAGCTCCGCTTTGAAGTGACTTCTGCACTTAGAATATTATATTTTTCCCCGACGTCTGGAGCTGCGTGATAAGGGAGGGCAACCACCGTCTGGACCCCGGACGTCCGTGCGGGGGATGGCTTGCTCAAATAATACGAGTGGGGACAGAGAGAGAGAGAAGGAGAGAGGGTATTCTTGATTCTTATGCAACGAGCGTAACACTAATTGCACGCGGACGTTACCTGCGAGCGTAATCAGCTAATTAATCCACGGCGGCACATCGATCGTCGGACGCGTACTGTTCGCGGGTCAAGTTGTGAGGTGCATTTGCAAATACATTTGCAGTAGTCTCTCTGTGTCTTGTAGTCAGGAAATATTGAAAGACTTGGAGCTGTTATAGATTCTTTTAGAATAGACCATCCGTCGTAACGTTTTTTGGGCTGCTATAAAATATAATATAAAATTTTCCGTCGAGAAATTACACGAAAGGAATCTTTCAGGGTTGTGGACATCATTTCTTTAATGTCGATTATTTCTTACAAATTTAGACCTTTCATTTATACGATTCGTACATTTTTTTTTTCTAGTAAGACTTAGATGGCTATGTCTTGAGAGAAAAAAATTTGTTTTCCAGAATGGACTGATCGTCATAAATTGTGCGGGTCTTCTGAAAAATTAATTCGTCGTCGCAGATCAATTTGAATTCCATTCACGAAAGGGAATCTTCGAGGGTTGCGAACATATATTTATCGTAATTTCTATTTCTCGTGAATTTTGATGTTTTATTTATACTATTCGTGCATTTTTCGCAAGATATAGATTTCGCACAATATCAGACCACCCTTTCCGCACGGGGGTTTACATGAAAAGCTCGTGGGCAAAGGTGAGCTCACTCTCAAGTTTCAGATATTTTTATCGCTCGTAAGTGTATATAACGAGTCGTTCCTCGCCTCTGGAAAGGTCTCATCTCTAAATCGGGTTAATATTTTTTTATGACCTTTAAATGCCATGCATTTCCTCCCCTCGAAGCGCTCCAGCAGCTCGTTCGTTCGCTTGCCACGGTGTAAAGTCTTGCAGTCGATAATTCGACTTGTCGGACAGACTGCGGAATGGCGCAGTCTATATATATTCGACGGATGAACTTTATTGACCGGCTGTGTACTCGGGTATCGAAGCGCCGCCCTATACCTAAGTTTGGTATTTCCGGGGTGAATACGATCCCCGACAAGACGAGTCTTCCTCGCGTAACGCCTCCTATTATAGCCCATAAACTTTTAATCGCGCGAGCTGTTAAGGGGTGCGGTGGTTATATAGGTACGGACTCTCACCGCGAAGTCGTTTCGTTTTCTGTAAATTCGAACCGGTGGCCAATAAATTGTTCGACTCTCCTTCGCTCTTTATGGTGATTGAGACTAGGCGAGAACACCGGGGAATGGGGTGTGCTCGCTACAGTCTTATCGCTATGCCAGGAATTCGATGCTCGAGCGTCGACGTAATTTTGTACATCAAGGGGGCGTACATAAAGTATCCACGTCCGCGCGTTCAAGAGGGTGGGAGTGCTTCGCGAAATGTGCAAACTAAGGGAACGTTTGCACTGGCAATGTTTGTCGGTTGATGTTATAATTCCGGCTAATAAACTCCGTATATACTGGAAGAATTAATTGCGCTACACTGAGATAAATAATTGTTAACGCTGAGAAAGTTTTTTCTTCAATCAAAAATATGATGTAACTCCAGGATCAAACAATGGTTTTCTTTATGTAAGAAAAAATATTTTTGATAGCCTCGAATAATTGTTCTTAATCGAGCAGGAAGAATTTCTTATCCCAACGAAGGTATTATATTTTTGAATCAAGAAAATATATACTCTTCAACCAAGAATCTGTATTTAAACAAATTTTTAAGATCATAATATGTTCTTGATTCGAGAAATATTTTTTGACACGCAATCGTTTCTCTCAGTGTAGAACTAAGAAAATATTATGATCTCAAGAATTTTTAAGGATACAGATTTTTGGTCGAAGAATATATATTCTTGATTCAAGAATACCCCTTCGTTGTGGGACGAGAAATTCACCCTGCGCGAAAAAAAATAATTACTAGAGCCTATCAAATATTTTGTTTGCACAGAGCTTTCGTAAAACCATGTCTTGATCCTGAAATTATGTCAAGTTTTTGATTGAAGAAAATATTGTTTCGGCACCAGTAATTATTATTCTCACTGTAAATACGCTTTCACCGATCAAAATTCGCCGACCAGCGTATAGGACATATGCGTATATTTGTACATTTGTTGACGAGCAAATACTGGCAGGGTAAACGTGCGTTTAGCGTAAATAGGGTAGTCGAAGAGGGGTTCAAAGGACAGTCGAGTTTGGTATTACGCTTTTATAAAAGGGGGATTTAATATTTATACAGTATAAAACTCGTTCTGTATTCTTCTTCTACTTGGGGACACGGAGTAAGGTTGAAAGCTTGAGCTTTAATCTTTTATTCAGGGCTTTATGTGTCTAGCCATTATCGATAACTGATCCTTCACGTCAGCTCTCTACCATCTTAGTAAACGCGTGCACCATATTCGCGACTCATCTTTATGGAAAAATGGCTCGAGCTTTCACCGACGTGTTCTCCATTCTCTGAGAATAATTCATAAGAACTGGAACTTTAATTTGTACGGAGTTGAACTATATGAGAAGATTACAATTTATGGATAATTCGCGAAGGTCTCCTCGTGCCCCAACTCGCGCCATCCGCGAACATCCATCAAGACGAGGCAGAGTGGCACGACTGAGCCACCTCGTTGTAAAATCCTCGGTGAAGTTGCTAACGTCGTTTCTCGGGGGAAAATGGAATTTCCCGTCGGCTTGGAAAAACTTGGTGAAAATGTTATTTCTTCCCTTTCTCACATTTTTATATCCGCGTGCACGTATGCTTCGTTTTGTACGCCATTTATTTTACCTAAACTTCCATCGACGTTGCACCGGTGAAATATAATCAGATTATTTTTAATTCATTAATATCTATATCGCTACGAAGTATAATTATTTCGATCCTTTGTGTGTCCTGGAATAATGTTGACTTCACAGTTGCTCTATATTAATTCGATGTCATTTTCGATTAATTCGACATATTGAAATTCTACGTAATAACCCCTTCGAAATATCGGAGCGTTATGCATTTCGATATACACAATGCATAATGTCAATTGATTGGATGTAGCCTTATATTGCGGTTGCATAAATAAACGGAAAATTTTGTGCAGCGAACAGTACGAATCTACAAAAAATTATGAAGAGCAGTTTATTAAAATAGTTTTCTGCTTTGTCGATGGTGGCTGAATCTATGTATCTCGTTGCATTCTCTCTACATTTGTTGCTTCAGAATTGCAATATAAATTGAATTTTGTTTTCCTCAACCATAATTTTATGTACCATGAGTTGATGAAGCACAGTGTTACGCTGCAGTTATATAAATATTGAAAAAATAACAGTTGACGATGTGCGATATATTTTTCGTCATAGAACCCACAGAAGAAATTCGTAAAAGCGGTCCATTTTGGCGCAGTCGTTCGCGGTGTTGATATTTCCGGACCACTCTCGTACTCCATCACCCCCATCTCGTCCTTGCACTTAATTTTCCCTCTATTTTTCTTGTCGTTCGAACCTGCAGGATGGTTCGGTTAACCTGGTAGGAGGGACGGGGATTTATTTTATCGCAAAAAGTAGAAAGTGTAGAAAAAATAAATAAACCCCCCTCGCGTTGATATTAATTAACGGATAATGGAAAACCGCCGCCGCTCGGCGTGCGCGTGGAAATTTCGCTCGATATTCCCAGCGGCCGATTAAAACTAATTAAGCGGAAGCGTGATTGATACTGTTTCGTAAAAACAATATTACACCCCTTTTTCTCGTTCTCCCTCTCCCTCTCTCTTTTCAATTTCATCCTACCTCACTGATTCGCTCTCTCACTGACTGAGTCTTTCTTACTTTCCATCTACGTGAATGTATGCATAGGTTTTTTTACGGTCACACATTCAGTTGCAAATATAGTCATGTGCATTAGGACATAAAAAAACGGTGGATATGTGAAATCACACCCGCTACTGATTTGACCAATTTATTGCTGCAGAAACGTGCAGGTTGGGATAAGACTGTACAGGAAGCACGATGCTGGAGTTATACATATAGATGGATATACGTACACTCGTGGCAAAAAGTTTTAATCCACCCTGTTACACGAATGAATGCTCTTGTGATCTCGTAAACGAATCTGGTGAAAGGGTTCACCTTCAACCTTGACCTCGGGTAGAAAATTGTATCGATGTAATTCTTTCATTGGGTTTAAAGGAGTTTCTCTGTTTAAAATTCTACTCATATGGCATATTAATTTTAAACTTTTTATTTCGACAGCACACGGGTGACCAACGTTTATACATATCACGTTCCATCGAATCACCGAATGTTTTAATTAAATTTTTAAAAAATCAGGCGTTCCGTACCATATACAATATTCTCTCGTAAATAACTGTTCTGCCAATTTCTTACTGATTTTATATTTCTAGATCGCTACGATCGAAGAGAATTACAAAAAATATATGTACATTACGATTCGGGGTGAGATTTCCCTTTTGCGGGTGTTCAATTTATGCGGCTGTCAGGGCAAATTGCTAAACTTTATAGCTTGGTTTTCTTCTGGCGCTGAGACTATCGCGTCGATCAGCTCGCTGCTCGACGAGAAATTTCTGTTATTTTACTCATCGTTGTTCGAGGAATTCCTGCACGGAACATTTCATGGACAGGTATTCGGGGTCGAACGTAAAATAACACCCACGAGAAAGACGACTGTGTGTTGGATAGTTTAACTTGCCGTGGGGTAATTTTCCCCGTAGCGACTTTAACTTTTGAACAAGAGGAGGGTATTTTCTTTGGTACTAGAAAATGGCTCAAAGGGACGAATGAAAGGACGAAGCACAATATTTATAATTTAAATGAACGCGTAAATAGTAGATGATTAAATGGGAAAAGACGAAAGAACCAAAGTGGATATATAGGGTGTTCTTAAAGTTTAATGTTATAGGGAAACGAGAAAAGATAGGGAAATTAAATTTTTCCACGCAAACTTTTCATATAAATGTTATTATATTTAACGATACAGTTAAATACTGCGAAAGTCAGAGAGAATTCAATCCAATTTCTTCCTCAGGTTTCCTTCCAGTCTTTCATTCCCTACATATAGATAATATGTATTCAAGAGATTCCTTTATTCCGAGAAAAATGATTAGGAATATTAACCAAACATTTGATTGATATGGGAAGCACGAAATATTTTTAGCGGGTCAACGAACTTTTGGTTGCGATAAATAAATGTTGGTTATGGCAGGGAAATGTTTCTAAAATATTTGCCTGTGATAACCAAACATTTGCTATCACGATACAAATATTTCATTAGTCCCTTATTAATCAAACATTTGGTTAACATTACTAATAATTTTTCTCACTGTACGCTGTCATCCGCGTTTTAACGGTATCGATCGATAGCCTCGCTACACGGACGGATCACGTTGCAACAGTTTCACATCCGCAGCTATACGAGTATATGTTCGACCTGTATCGTAATTGAATCCTGATAACTACCACGCGCACGTTTTAATACCTTTGGACGGAGATGACTTTCACGTGAACCTCGTTATATTTAACGAGAGTTTCCGGAATAGTCTAGTTTTAATATGGCCACCGATTCTCGATCGGCTTTGCGCTTATATCCATTGACACGTAAAGTGTCGTCGCTGTAAGCCTTTGTTGCATAATATGAAAGTCGGTGTGATGGTGGATTAAATTTTTTTTTGGACTCACGCTTCGAATGTATCGTGATTTTGGCAAAAGAGCTTTCTTAACCCTCCATGGTCACACGTCCGCACAGTTTCGCGATGGTCACACGTGGGTCAAATGAACCCAATTGATTTTTAAATAACTGTCATATGAACAACATCCGTCCAATTTAGACCGATAAATTACGGGACATTCCTCGAACACTGTAAAATGTCTAATCATCATGTCTACGTAAGAACCCGCGTTACAAAAAAAAAAGTATGGTTAAGGTATGGCGGAAGTCTGGGAAAAGTTGAATGAAAAAAGTCTGGCTACGAATTGTATCCAGATTTTCAGCCAGACAACTTTTTCATATCGGCTGAAATGTAAAATTTACTCGATTTACCTGTTCCTTTTTTATTCAATCTTGTTGTATGGGTCTTCATTATAAAATTATAATGACTCGTTCGGTACTAGAATATTGTAGTTCATTAGTAATCATTTGAGAATTTAATAAAATAATTGATTGAAATAATATCAACTGACAAGAACAGACATCGATTACAGCATAACTTCGTAAAAACAATTAAGCTCTAATTGAAAACTGCATCGTTTACCGGTTGAGAGTCTGGGTCAGTAGCCATATTTTTTTACTTCAACTTCTCCCAAACTTCCGCCATATTTTAGCCACACTTCTTTTTCACGCGGGAAATGAAATGATGACATATTCAAAAACGATCGCGAATATGTAGATGCGTGCCAAATGAGCTGCTTCATAAAAAAATGTCATAACTTCTTTATTTTTAGAGCTCTCTTAAGGTTTCTCGAGCGTTATACTAAAAATAGTGAGAAATGCTTGAAAATGATTGCATTCGGTAGATTGAAGTAAAAAAAAATTCAGTTAAATTTTCAAGTCTTTTAAGAAGCTCGTTGCAAAGATTTTTGAATAACAAAATAACATGCGTTCTTACGGGTTATAACCAATAAACCGCGATATTTCTGAAAAAATAGTGAAAAAATTCTGAAACATTTTGAACAGCAAGTTTAATAAATTAAAATCATCTATACCAATTTTCACGTTCATTAAGAAGCCCGTTATTTTTGTTCATTAATTGTTCTTTATAAATTTAACCTTTGATAAGTCAATGTGGCAACGTTGCATGATGTACAGATGCATGACCAGATGTTTTTGGCTCCATTTTTGAACTCACAGATACACACATACTACTGTACCGTAAAGTGGGGATACTTTGTGACTGGGGGGGGGGGGGGGGGGGTAACTTTGTGACAGAGCATAAAATTACAAACTTTCAAATTTGGCGCCCAAATTTTTAACAATACATCGCCGGTACCTAATGGGTATGTAACTATACTTACTACTGTGCGCGACTGTCTTTTGTCGACGCCATTCACATCAGCATTCCAGTGCTACATGAGCTATCAAAGAGTGTTGACAAACGCACGTTGCACCGTTTAGCGTAAACTTTGTGTTGGCAAGCGTGTTGTACATTTTATATGTGAAATCAGGTAAGTGCATATTGAAATATGGTCTCTCTCTCTTGGGAAAGCATGGCCTGATTTTTACCTTCATTCCTTATGTTTGAAAAAAATTACGTCAAATTACATAAAGAATCAACAATATGAGGGGTTACTTTGTGACAAGCTAAAACTATATAAACTACCAGTACGAATACAAAAGTACGAATTGCAGCACATAATTTTATTTTAGTATGCCGAATTTTTTAATGTTCGTTAAGAGCTAGTAATTTAGTAGAAAACATGTTTTTGTATTGATGAAATAAAGACTTTATTTTGCATTGTCGAAAAGTGCGTAATTTTATCCTCTGATGACTTTTCACAACTTTAAAACTCTATATGTTGTTTCTAAACATCAGCCACAGATAATACTTTGTCATAACGCTACTTTAAACGCAACGGAATACATAATTTTACAATGTCACAAAGTAACCCCACTCCCGGGGTTAAATTGTGATGCATACTTTAATTGTTTTCTTTCAAAACTGACGATCTGACTTTAAACTTATTAACGTTATATGAAAGAGGAAGGTTTGAACTCATGACTGGTAATTTTTGTTTTAAAATTTAAGCGATAATATTATTTCTAGGAACAAAAAACCCAAAAATTGTCACAAAGTATCCCCACTTTACGGTACGTCAAACGTTGTTGCCACATCGCACGAGCAGCATACTTTAGAGTGTTACTTACTTCAGTGTTAATGTTTTTTTTCCGAAGTCCGAAGAAGATTCGCAGTACGAATTTTAAAACGAAGCCATTTATTCCAAGATCGGACGAGGGTCTAGTTATGACTGTGAAAAAAAAGAAGTACAGTCGGCTTCAAAATTGAAGCCTGTGTGAAGTGGATCCCTGGTGACCTGAGAGGGTTAAGAAAAATGGAGGGAAATTGAAAAATAGAGCAGTGAAAATATATCTCCGCCACGTAGCACCGTGCCTCAGGCAACTTTGACCTCTCACTCGGGTTCACGAACGTTCAACATGTTGCGCATGTACCTACATACATACACGTAACACATGTATACTTAACGGACGGCGCACTGCTGTTATAGCGTATATACGCCCACCTTGACGGATGCGTCGGAACGACGGTGATGGAACGTCGCTCACCTGACGAGCCGATGATCCGCTTGCGCACCTCTGGCGATAAACTTTCGACGTCTCGATCATATAGGCACCTCGGGGCACGCCTGGCGTTACGGAGGGCACGTAAGTCACGGGGAGCCTCTTACGCCTCGCGCAGGTGAGATGGAGATTATCGACGCGATAGCGACGGATTGATAGAAGTGGATATCGAGCTGGAGAGACCGGGTGGCGTAGGCTGCAGACGGGCAACTCCGAGAATCAGGGCACGTCGATAATACGTGGAATCCTGAATTATGTATGAGAGTGCGATACTCCACGGAGAATCCCCGACGTGCGTCGCTCGACTTTGCATACCTAGATCCGGGGACTTTTCCTCCGCGGTATCTTTCCCAGTGATCTCTTCGCGGTCATTGCCGGAACCGCTTTTCCTCGCGGTTTTCCGGAAGCGCCGAGAGGCGGATCGATGGCGACTGTGCATATTCTGCGGTTTTTTTTCACAACGGCAGAAATTCTGTCAATGGGGGCTAATTTTCAGAATTTGTTCCCGGTAGGTTCGCCAGTGTTTGGAGATCCAGAACGATTTCGATTGGCTAGAGCGATCGACGTTGCTGAGTGCCACCTATGTAGATCGCTCTAGCAAATCGAAGTCGTTTTGGAACTCCAAACACTAGCGAATCTACCGGGAGATAATTCTTTAAAGTAGCCCCCATATTGGAAATAGTACACGGAGAAAGGAGTACATTAATCACTGTTATGCTACACTGAGACAAATGAATGGCGAATCCAAGTAAATGATTTTCTTGGCACTATTCATATTGATGGTTCACTTGAGTCGAGTAATGTTTGTTTAGGTTCCATCAATTTTCTTTAATTTAAACAAATATTACTTGACTCAAGTAAACCGTCCCCATGAACAGTACCAAGAAAGCTATTTACTTGGATTCGTCATTTATTTTTCTCAGTGTAGATAATAGATTTGACATTTTAAGGAAAGTTTTGCGTTCATTATTTTGCTGTATTTTGTTGTTTGACAACAATTGACATGCGTTTAGTGAAATTCACTAGGTGTATGTCGAGTGTTGTCATACAGTAAAGCAATACGCAATATTTTTCCAAAAATATCAAATCTATTATTTAGCATAACAGTGATTAATATGCTATTCTCTCCGTGTAACACAATTTTGGGAACCGTTCCGGAGAGGGAAATATAAAATATCTATAAAGAGGCATATTAAGGTAAACTCATTTTGATGCACTTTTATGCAGTTCACCGTCACGTCGATTAAACGATCGCTGCGCAAATAGAGATTTTTCTCGGAGGAGGAGTACTATTGAATGGACTTTTTTTTTTATTAAGTAACAGAAAGACAAGGGATTAAATAAAAGAAAGTTTATCGTTTATCCATGTCGGGATCTCGCGAAGAAATTCACCGGGGTAGAAAGATAATAAAAGCGGTGGCTGCCGGTTCTTTTCTCCCTCCCCACCAACGATTATCCACTTCGTTAGCCGGCGCTCTGCTTCGACTCTTCCGGACGACGGCGAAGATAATTGTCTCTCGACGATGTGAGGGGCGAGACTGCGTGCGAATCGGCCATCGAGGCCGTTCGAAATTGAGGAAAATTCACTGAGTCGGCGTAGAATCCGTGTAGATCATTTTACATGGAAATTCATCCGCGCGCGAATCGTTCTACTTATGTAAATATCGCGTGGAGTGTCTTTCTACTCGACGAAATTTTTAACAATAGGTACTGAAATCTATGCGCGGAAAGTGTCGAAACCCTGAATATTGAAATATCTCCGGCAGAATCGCTTTCGATTGACCCTGGTCATTTTTCTCCCCCCGGACCCTCGCTCGTCTTCGGCATCTGCGGTCCTTTAAATCCGAGTCCAACGTGAAACGACGCCCTCGTGGTCCCCCGAGTCTCATCTCACGCGCGGTCCAGTCTCCCTCCTCCTATTTTACCTCTAGCATATATTCTACACGAGGGTGAGAGTACACTTTTCTACATCTCTGTCTCTTCGCTATACGCGACGATCGTGAAGAACTTTTTCGAATTTTCACTGTAAACAAATTTCTATTAAATTTCATGTAAGGCTTTTATTCAATACGTGATTAGGAAAATTAATATACTCCGTTATATGAAATTTATAAAGGAAATTTCATAAGGAAACATATTAATTTTCATAATCACGAAGTATATTAATTTTCACAATCACGTATTGGAAAAAAACTTTATATAAAAGTACCTATATTAAAATTACAAATTTGTTTACAGTGCCTGTTTACCGAGAAAAAGGATTAGTAATTTTTACAGTGAATCCCAGTAACAGGGCTTCTCGAGGTGAAGCGTTGAACTTTTTTATAGACACAGCCTACTTTTTACAGTCCGTAACAGTATAAACCCGTAAACAACCGACACATTAACGGCTGATTGGTAAATTTTGCCATATAAGCTGATGCTTATACGATTACGAACTATAAAAAATACGCTGTGGTCTATTAAAAATTTCAATGCTTCACCTCGACGAGCCCTGTTACTGAGAGAACTGAGAGAAAAATTTAGTCAATTAAATCAAAATCTTGGAGACGACGACCAAACTGTTTGATGAGATATAAATCTTCCATCTGTTTGGTTAAACTGAACACTTCCTGGTTAGACTAACTAAACATTTGATTAGATTAACCAAGATAGTCCTGCTGTTCTTTTAAAAGAACAGTGCACATTGTAGTAATTTGTAAGTTTTAAACATTTTTAATTTTCTTTGATAGATGGCGCCTTCAGGGCTGCTTCTAAGAAGTATGTATTTTATTTCTAAGCATTTAGTTTTGAAACAATGATGACAAGTGATTGTTTGGAAGACTGATATCTTTAAACATGAACAAATTTCAGGACTATCTGGATTAACTAAATATTTGGCTCAACTGACAAGTATTTTGATTAGAATAACTAAACGCGTTTAATTAGACGCGTTCTATCGTTTTAACCCAATTATTTTTCTCATTGTGGGATAACAGCAAAAATTCACGTGTTCTACTCCCATGATCTTTTACCGATCCCTTTTTTCTCCGTGTAAAAATAATGCAATTATCGCTCGGTTTCGGCGGAAGCTCCAGCGACTTTCAATTATCTCCGCCGTACGAGATTCGGCGCATCCCACGAACGGAAACTTTCTAACCGCGCTTCTCGCAATGCGTCATCCCCTAATCGTCCCAGTCTCGCGACGGTCCCCTATATAGCCACGACATTTCACAATTGAAGAGTAAATACTTTCCCGGAAAAATCAGCCAGAACTGTTAAAGTCTTCGTGGTTTCAGCTACTCTCCCGCCTCTATACACCGACTGGGCCATATACAGTCAGCGCGCTCGGTACGTTCATAAAACGTCGGTGGACCGGAACGCGAATAGAAACCGCGTGGGTGGCGATCCCCCACCTTTCCCGCTCCCAGTCCGACTCGCGAGTCCGTCGGAACGGCAGTTTTCGATAAATAATAGTGTTTACTTCCTCGCAGTCTTGGAAAATAAATGGGACGGGACACGCGTTGCAGCGTGTGGCGTGGGTTCGGTTGTACGTCAGACTCGTATAAACGTCGGACCACGCGCCCGCCGCCGTCGCCGCTTCGGATGCCGCGGTACGTCCGTGGACGAGTTATCGGTGGGAAATTGTAACGCGCGCTGGGGGATACACTGCGGTGGGACCGGCGCGGCACGCGCGTTATTCCCGGACGGAGTAACGACGTTCATTCTCTCGGAGGCCGCCGTCGCGAATCTGTTGATGGATTTTCGACGGTTTCCCGGCTTTCAGCGCTACGCGGGATTATTTTTGCGTGCGAGTTTCCTCCTTCTTTCTCGGGTTTCCCGCGCTCTTCTCGGGAAAGTAATGCTGGCATTCGGGTCGTGCATTGGAGTACCTGCGAATATTACGGGAAACTGACGTCAATTTTGCCGAGTTGTTCGTAGATATTTTGTTTCTTTTTATTTTCCATTTTAGCCGGAAAATAACGCCGAGCGCTTTAAGCTCGCTCGACTGAAATCACGCATCGGCGCACCTTTATTACCGACGGCAATTCCGCAGAGAGTCATATAGAGAAATATTTTCTCGCTGTAGAGTGAAGTTTATATATGCGGTTGGAAATTTTGTGTTCAAATCGGTACACTCTCTCAGTTGTGCATGTCAAACTCAATTGCCTCTTTGAGTTGATCCGATATTTTTGTGTTAAAATGAATGCAAAGAATGTTTTAATTAAGACAAGCAACTCGCTAATTTTAACATTCATTTAAATTAAATTTTTAATTTTCATTTTCATTTTCATTCCAACGCGGAAACTTCCAACTGCGTACTAGGGATGGTTTTTAAAAATTTAGAGAGGTGATTCATTTTAATGGTCCATTTCCGTCTTCGAATTACTTTATTTTCGAGTGATAAGAGTGTCGTAATTGAAGAGAATCTTTACATCGAAAAAATAGCTCGTCCCAGATCGCATGAGTCATTCGTAGAGACATATTTCCCGTCCGAAATTCTCGCAAGACGATTCTTAATTCGGACAGCTAACTATACCGTCGCGATTTGTAAAATTTCATTCCCGAACTATTTTTCAGTTCTTATTTTTATCGAACGCAGCTGCTCGACAGCGGAATGACTTATCGTACAGCGAGAGAAATAATTGCTGGTGTCAAGAAAGTGTTTTCTTCAATCAATAACACGATATAATTCGAGAATCAAGTCACGGTTTTCTTTGCGCAATAAAATATTTGGCGAGTTCGGGTTTTTTATGCACAGAAAGAATTTCTCGTTCCTACGAAGGTATTCTTGAATCAAGAATCTGTATTCTTCGATCAAGAATCTATATTCTTAAAAATTTGTATATGTTCTTGATTCAAGAAATATTTTTTTTGGACACTAGCAATTATTTCTGTGAGTATACTGTACACATGGTTTAGATACATCTTCAGTGGTTGATGGATGTATCCACCTCATGTGCGAATATATACAGTCTAACCTCCACCGATCGCACAACTCGAGACAAATTAGCGGAGGTTCGATTAGTCGAGGTGCGACTGTAAATCCTGTTTTTATCGACGTGGCTAATTCACTTGCATCGACGACGACGAGGAGCACTTGCACGGATTTGACGGCCAATTTCATTACCCACCCATCCCCGTGGCTCTCCGCGTTCGCCTTGTATCTCGCTGAGAGTTTTCCTTGCTGCGCGAATGCCTGTTGCATTGTCTCGCGCTTCGACGTGCATTCATGCTATACGGTTACGACGCTTGGCACGATCCGGGGTGATGCAGAAACTGCGGATAGGTAATTTACGTGCGAAAGGCACGTCGGAGCGTCTGACGGTCTTCGTTGGCAAAGCTGCGATCTATGATGCAATTGAGATGCACTTCGAAGAACCGGGTAGCGATGCACGTTTCCTGCGATCGTTTCAAGGAACTCGATTATACGCAGAAAGGGACAAGAGGTAACGATAGATTTTCCGCATTCATTTCTGCAATTTTAGTTGAGTTTATTGAGAAGATCTTCTTCTTGAGTTATTAATATCGAAATGATTTTTTATGGCTCGACGCATGACAAGTTAGATTGAAAAAAAGAGACTTTTAGACAGTTGTACGTCGAAGTTAAAAATACATGATAAAAGGGAGGCGTCTTATCGTCGTCGCCTGTCCTTAACTTCGCATTCCACCCAAACTGGATGCCTTGCGAAGGAGGGTAGTTGCTAACGGAAACGCGACGTGCCCGTGCCCTTTTCTCGAGGAAACCCTCGTTGGTCCTCCACTCGGGTCAGGAGTAAACGTTAACGAGGGTCCTGACGTCCGATTTACTTCTTAATGTCATTTCTCTTTGAGAAATTTCGGATTGTAGTGGGTTTCTTTTGTATCACCATCTAAAAACTCTCGGAACTTTGGATGCATTAGAGTTTCATAATTAATTGTTTAACGAGTCGCATTAACCCGCATCACCTTCTCGGAACCTTCTAGGAATTTTACAATAGGTTTGCGTGTTTTGGAGAAAATATAGGGGAGCGTTACATTTATCACGGATGTAACTGAATTTACATCACTGCTCTGACTGCATTTTACAGATAGCTTGTGAACTATAATTGAGAAAACAGTTTATTTGTTGTTAATAAATGTTTGTTTGTATATCGTGAAATAAACATTTTATTGATCCAAGGAAATATTCGTTAACTATTACGATAGTTATTTAGCACAATTTAATCCTCTGAGGAAACATTTCAATGAAATAAACATTTAAATAATTAACATATATTTTCTTGACTTAATAAAATATTTATTTCATCGTATTTAAAATTACATTTATTAACTATCAATAAACTGTCTTTTCGGGGTATGATAGATACTTGGACATTATTTGTTAAATCCTGCGAGGGGATGATAGAAATTTGATCGAGAATAGGGCTTTGAAGCTTGATGGGATCTCTATCGGGTTCATAGATACGTATGAGTCCCATTTCAGTTCCCATAAAGTTTCTAACTAGACTGAAAAATAAGTGCTGGTGCCAAAAAGAATTTTTCTTCGATCAAAGGTATGATATAATTCCATGATCAAGCCATGATTTTCTTCGTGCAAGAAAATATTTTACATATTCGAGTAATTGTTTTTTTTGCGCAGAAAGGATTTCTTTTTCCCACGATGGTATTCTTGAAAAAATCAAGAATATATATTCTTCTGTCGAGAACCTGTATTTTTTTAAATTTATAAGATTATATGAGTCGCTTGGTTTCAAAATCGGCCAACTCCAAGTAAGCAAATTTGTCAGGACTTCAAAAGATATGTACCATAGAAATGCAACCATTAATTAATGCGATTCTTGGTACATATACCTATAAGTATATTGCTTCGGAACAACTAATCCATATGTGTATACAAAAAATTCTTGGAAGATTTTGCTGCATTATAATTTTTTAAATGGAGATGGCCGATTTTATCAAATACGGAGGTGGCCGATTTTGAAACCAAACGACTCATACGTTCTTAATTCAAGAAATATTTTCTGACACTAGCAATTGTTTCTCCCAGTGCACAGCTCCTGTATTAATTTCCTCGAATTTCTAACCAAACGTCTACGCAATAAATAAAAATTCGATCAAATCGTCCACCCTCTACACAGAGAAAAAGAATTATTCGATCTACGCGGAAAATTACTCGCGGGGTCGCAAGTAATTATTTATCTGTATCAATTAAATCTTTTAATACATCAATTTGATAGTAGATCCTACTAATAATTACTTACGGGGTCGTAAGTAATTATTTATTTGCATCAATTAGATCTTTTACCATATGAATTAGATATTTCTTCCTTGCAATCATATACTATTCCACATGATTGTAAGGCAAAGATATCAAGCTGATGTATTAAAAAATTTCATTGATATAAGTAAATAATTACTCGCGCGACCCCGCAAGTAATTTTCAGTAGATCCAATTAATTCCTTTTCTCTGTGTAAGCAATCACCAACTCACAGTATCGCAAAGAAATAACGATGCTCTCAGAAATTTCGAGGACTCCGCACGAAAAATCCTTTCGGGCGAACTTTGATCCCCGAATTCTCGCGGGGACCACCTGTCGACCCTCGACCGCTGGATATATTCCACCGCGGCGCCTCGGAACCCGCGTTCCGTGCCGCGGTCACGTACGGAATACCGCTGTACCTACAAATTGCCACCGAATTCGAATTCTATTTTCCATCCGCTCGTATGCCCGCGCAGCGGGAATCTGCGCGCGCGCGCGTTACACGTATTCGTTCTGCGGAGATAATCTGAGACTGCTACGCGCAGGTCGCAACTGTACACCGTAACGAGCGCGTCGCGCGCGGTCGTGCGGTCGGCCACGCCGGTTAGGGTTACGTATGTGCGGGGTGCGCGTGCACCAGCGCACCGCATTCACCGCACGAGACCGGTCGGCGCGGCGGCCTGTTTTGGACGGGGTCGAAATTGCAGTTTCGCTCTCCATTGTCTGCCTTAGGATCGTGTGTGTCATCGGCGCTCGTACGTATACGCAGGTGCACGTATAAGCGCGGAGCTTTGTTCGACGCGTCACGGCGCATCGATTTTCCTCGATGGAATCGAGTTTAAACGTACATATATGCGCGCAGTCAGAAGTGCAACAGCCGTTTTGCCGGCAAACAATGTCGTCATATTGTGCCGACTTCTCCAGCGTCACTCGCGGGCAGCGCGATATTCGACGGGGGCGAAATCAGAAATCGGCCGCGTGGATTAGAGGGGAGCGGGCTGATTAATAGATAGCGTGATCCCTTGGAGCTTAATTTTTTGTATTTTGATTACACACGGTTTCGTGATCTGATAAGCATATCGCGTATCGGAGGGTATATATCGAAATTTTGGAATACTACAATACGGTAGGGGAGAGTTGGGTAATTTTGCGCATCGTAGTTTTGGTCACTTCTTGGATAGAAGGAAAAACGTCGTCGAGTCGATATGTTGAAGCAAAAGATAATTCTGTATGATACAACTGTATGTTATATCGATTTGAAGCATTGCTGATAACAGAAGTTGAAAAGAGTGAAGTCCTTTGTTTTGATGTAATTGTGGAGGTCTGGGAAAAAGGTGGTAAGTCTGTAATTTTATTTTGTTTATCAAACTTTGCACATCTTACGGAAGTACTTTATTTTGCGTGTTTTTTGAGCTATTGTTGTTTTTTTTTGCGATAAAATATCTCTGAATAATTGTTCTTCATATTCGATTAGGTCGCAGCGGGTAATTGTACGCATGTATTCTCAAATACGCAGAATTACTTCTTGCGCACATATATGGCTATTTCTAACTGTTTTGGCATATTTTTGAATTCTACTGTTAGAACAGAAGTATCTACCTAAAGAGAGGACAAGCTGATTGAGCCGAAAATTATCTATATCTGTGATTCTAGCTTGAGAAAATAATTTTCCCAATTTTGTTATTAATTTTCGATAAAACAAACATTCAGTGAATGCATTTTCTCGTTTCCGTATTAATATTCCATAAAAGATTCATTTCATTCGGTTATTCTATATGTCTTTTGTTCTGCGCACAATTACCCGATACACGAGAGATTTTTCGCTTTTGCATTTTTTCCCTTTTGCAAAATTCAACATCAGCTAATGAGAAATTATTCAACATGAGGATGCATAATTATGAAAGAATATTTGGAGCTTTTATTGCTATATGCTTATATTGACTCCAACTCCAAAAATCACTCCACGGCAATGTATGGATTTACCACAAATCGCCCACTCTCCCATATTTGAATAAAAAGAAGTGGAATATTTTTTAAATCAATTTATAATCTGTATACACATTTAGTATCACACGGGAAAGAAAATGCCCGAAAAAATAATTATTCGCAGAGTTATAGGTGCGTTTTTCTCTACTGAGTTATAACGTCATTGAAGAGCCATGACAGACGCAATTACGCCAAGCAATGAGTGTGAGAGATACGAGTGCAAAAGATTTACTAAATGAGGACGTATGCTGCATCTTAGATATCATTTTTCCGGTTTATATGAGGCTGAAAATGAAAAATGAAGAAATACGGGATAAATCATTTTGATCAAGTTTTTCGAATAATCAATAAAAAAAAGTCAGTCTATTGTTCACAGAGAGGAAAGAAGTTGTGGCAACCAGTTTTGTCACAACTATTCGAGTTCGACAATCACCATCAGTTCATTACTACAGTTGTAATTATTTTTTTAGATGACAAAATTACAAAATAGTTGTCATAACTATAATATAATGAATTCCTGCTGCTTGCCAAACTCGAATAGTCGTGATAAAAATATTTGCCACAACCGCTTCTTTTTTCCCCGTTCGATATTTCGCTACTTTCCAATTTTCATTTCATTATCATCAACGTTTCTCAGTTCGCGCTTCGTCGATACCGATCGATCGTTTGTTTGCTCACCGCGATAGGTGTAGATCGTACCGTGCCGATTTTGATGACGAATGTCACGCGCGTCTCACTTTGCTACGTCACGCTATGCTATTTTGTGGTTAATGCCGTCGCTACTCGGGCGAGGTAGTTTGTCACGTAACCAAGCCCGCACATTCGCAACGGTCACGTTCGGTGTAATTGTTCCACGCTGTCGGGCTTACGGAATGCGATCGTACCGTTGTGCTCAGCTCGCATTGTTTTTATTTCCCGCGGAATAAAGTTAGAAGAAAAACCTCGGAGAACGCGATATTCCTTGCGTGAACTTTTTCAGATTTCTTTCCCGCGTCAATTTTTCCCCGTCGACGATGCGTCGAACGAAAATCTTCGTGATTGTTTCTCTTCTCTCCGTTCCGCCTTTCTCACGAGTCGCGACGGACTTTCCACCCACGTCAGGCGTCGATGAATTATTCGACCTCTCCCCAAACACGACCATTCGTACACCTCCCACATCCATTTGCGAAGCGCTGACTTCCGCCTGGCCACCTTTGGGTACGCTGGAACTTATCCACTTCGACCAGTCTGAAACTACGTCGAACTCTGCGAGGTGCAACGCTCCTATATCAGCAACTAGTTTTCCGCTTGCAACTTCGTCCGCGTGGATTTCGAAACAAATAAAAATAGAAATTTTCATGATTTTAACTGCAAAGCTAACGGAATTTCCATACAAGTTTTTATCCCCTGTTTCTGCTTGCGACTTCGTTTGCGTTGCTCTCGAAATAAAGAGATATTTACTATACATTTCATCTCTTGTTTTACCCCCTTAAGGGATAAATGTTCAAAAATCCTGAAACACCTCTTTCTTAATTTCTAACCCAAAGACCAAATACCGATTTTCATGGATTAAGTTTCAAAAATGACGGATTTTCATACAAACTTACATCCTCTATTTTATCATCTCATGGGTGGAATTTCGTAAAATCCTTTCTCAGTGGGTGCTTAGGTCACAAAAGAAATCTACTGTCCAAATTTCATGTAACTAGCTCTAGCGGTTTTGGCTCGGTGTTGATGAATCAGTCAATCAGTTAGGACATGTTTTTTTATACGCATACGGAAAAAAATGGATTTGAAATGAAGAGTACTGACTGCCGAAATTTTGGTACTGAGTATCCAGATTCTGGCACTCTCTCTGTGTGATCGACTGTGTGGTACTGGAATGACGATTCGAATTTTTGTGAATTATTGCTACACAAAATAGCATTTTGTCCTCATATGACAAGGATTGGTACAATATAGCATATTTTAAAATATATCCGTTGGCTGTATTATAAGAAATACCAAATTATTTTTAAGTAGTCGATATTGTATTAATTTTTGCCATATGAGGGGAATGAAGTACTATTTTGTATGGCAATAATTTGGAAAAATTCGAGTCGTCACTCCAGCGCCATACAGTCGATCATATAACGCCAGAATCTAGGTACCTACTCAATGCTCTTCATTCCAAATCTATTTTTTTCCGTGCATAGACTGAGAAAAAAATGTACTTGATCGAAATAAACGTGCCTTTGGATAGTCTCAAGAGCGTATTTCTTCGATTTAAATGAATATCGATTTGATTCAAATAACATCTAATTAATTCAATAATCTAATATTTGCGTCCAACCGATATTTATTTAAATCGAATAAATACGCTCTTGGGATTATCCAAAGGCACGTTTATTTCCATCAAGTAAATTTTTTTTCTCAGTGTAGAGTAGAGGCAAATATAGAGACATTCTCAATCGTCTTCTCCGAAGTGGCACTGAGGCGCTTCGAGAAAAGCGCGTCGAGGATATATACATATATATGTATAATTTCTCTCGAAATGCCGATCTTGAATTTCTGCCTTACCGCGTATTCAATTTCACCCCCTCGAGTTAAAGATGAATCCGCATTGAAAAAAGCGTTGACGTCCTCGACGCGTCGTCGTAGCTTCCCTTTCGAGTGACAGCTCTCCTTCTCCGTCGCAATTCGCGAGGAGGGAGGGAGGGAAATATCTGCGGGGACTTATTCGGAATGTCGACGCTTTTTTTCGCAATGCGAATTCTTCTATAAACCAGAGGGTAGACTTTCTACTCCCATCACGTCGGATGTTGAACTCTTCCCACGTTTCCCCTAACGCGACCTTCCACCTTATACCGCATGCTCGAAATGCCGGCATCCGCTTACCGACTTTCCGCGTTAGAAGTTATTCCCTCCCCCGCGCCCTCCCGACGTATCCGAAACTAGGTTTACCTCGGAATACGACCCGTCGATGGAGTCTCTTTCCACCCTACTCTGAAGCGGGGTCGAAGAACTCGTGAGGAAGATATCTCGTCTAATAGGACGTGTCGTTCTCAATGTGGAGAAAAAGGGTTGGTAATTTTTTTAAGTAGCGCGAATCCCAATAATAGAGCTTCCAGGGGTGGAACATTGATTTTTTAAATAGACACAGCGTATTTTTTACAGTTCGTAACAGTACAGGGAGAGAAATTTTCATTATAAATTACCGTGAAATTCACGTAACTATAGTTACGGGCTTGGAAACATGGAAATTTTTACACGTACTTCAGGGTAATATTGACTGTTTTTTTCAGGAAAACAAATAAGTGAAATAGACCGTGGGATGAATGAATTTTTTTGTGGCCTACGGTACAAATTTGATTGTTGACATCATGTCCCGTGACTTTCGCGGAAATTTTGAACAAAATTTTTCTCTCCATGTAAACACTTGACACATTTTAGCGGGAGATTGGTAAATTTTACCGTATAAATTGATATTTACATTATTACAAACTCTAAAAAGCATGCTGTGGTCTATTAAAAACTTCAATTTCTCACGTGGAGGAATCCTGTTACTGGGGATAACTGAAGGGTAGAGGAATAAAACAGGGAATATCCACTTTTCGTCGAAAATTGGGTTTTCATCGCTATCTATAGTATTTTATGTGTACCTTTTGGTGGTAGGACTGTTACAGGAATAAAACGATAGATGTCCACAGAAAATGCAAATAAAATATTGGTATACAGGCATAAAACAAGAGATCTCCAAGCTTAAAAAGCTTCATTTCTCAAGATTTTGTTTTTGTGACATTCCCTGTTGTATTCCTCTACCCTTCAACTGTAAAAATTAATGGGGTTTTCTAATTCTTTCACTAATCCTTTTCCTCCGCAAGCGGAATTGAATTTTCGATCGATTACTTCTCTCACGATCTAGCGCGGTATCAGTTACTCCCGTTAGGAACGAGACTCGGTGCAAATTGGGTCAATGACCTCGTCTCACCGTCGAATTGTATAAAAATTACTTTAATCTATAATACTTCTGTTCTCCACCGCTCGTGGTTTCTCGGAGTATTATTCCCTTCCGGCGAAGCATTCGCTCTTCTTCTGTCTTCTGTTTCCGTCTCCCCGCCTCGAGGAGGGCGAGAAAGGTGGGGGGGGGGGGGAATGGATTTTTTAAAACAGAGTCGAAGTGCATCGCGTGTAGAGCGCATCACGACTTCTTCGATCAATTTCCGCTCTCCTCCGCCGAAGCATCTCTCCCGGACGAAGCATCTTTCGCTGTATCTCCCTCTCGCATCTGCCTCCCCCTGCGACTCACGCCCCCTAATTCCCGCTAGCCCTCGTAGGGTTTCTACCTCGTCACCTCGTCATCCGTTTCGTCCCTGTCGGGTAGAGACGGGGCATCGCGACGGGATTACGTCGGCCCTCTCGGGAAACACCGTCCATGGGCGAGATTCGGTTTTACCTGTTCCTCTAATTGTCCGCGATTTTCCCCCGAGTCCGGGCATTCATCCCACCCGAGTTTGAAAATTATTCTGGAGCTTAACTGACGGGTGTCTACATGGAAAAAGGAATTCTGTATCTATAAAATACTCAGTAAATTAAGTAATTCGGTTTTAATACTAATTTTCTTATTGCAGATTCGAAAAAAGTGGACAAAATTATTTACCCCGTATTTTTTTATCTTTCATTTTTCGTCTTATCTGAGCTAGAAAGCGATTTTTAAAAATGCAGCTACGTCATCGTTTAGTGAGACTGTCTCCCTCGCACTCGTTGCTTAGTATAAGTAGGTTTCTCTGGTTTCTCGATGACGTCACAATTTTGTAGAAAGAACTGAGCGAATAATAATTTTTTTCAACCGTTTCTTTTTCATTTGTCATTGAATATGTATACGAATAACAATTTCAATTTATAAATATGTATATTTTTCCTCACGTTAAGACCGAATTAGTGATATGTCAACTAACAGAAGTTGTCTTCGGGGACGACATAGCACAAAGTACCTTTATACATTGTATAAATACCCATCTGTAAATGCAAGAGGTACAATTCAACGTAGCACTCGTATATTTGTATGTAATACAATGCATTAGCGGTACTATTGGCTGTAGAACATCGAGAATATTGCTACGATTATGGAAGTAATTTTTATTTTACCTAGTAGCAGTTTTAATGGACAGCGGTACTCTGTGCTATGTCGCTCCCGAAGACAACTTTTGCCATGTGAAACATCAGTAATTATTTCATTTCTTGAGTACGCTGACAAAAATAATTTGGTTAATTTAAACAAATTCTAGAAGATGATGATTAAACTGTTTGGTGAAATGTGGATCCTCCATTCGTTTGATTAAATTGATCGCTTTTCGGATAGAATAATTCAACGTTCGGTTTAACTGACTAATATTTTAGTTAAAATAACTAAATGCATTTAACTAGATGCGTTTTGTTATTTTAACCTAATTATTTTTCTGAGTGTACTTTACACAAAATTCTATTTTTCCGTATACGCCCTCGTTGCAGCATCCGAATGGACCGATGCGATGGGGCGTTAGAAAATCGACGAAAATAAATATAAGTAAGATTGATATCCAGCCGATCCTACTACAAAATTAGAACAAGGAAACCGGCGAATATTATAGCCTTTATTTATTAGATCGCGTTTATTTATCGATCCCTTTGATCGAGTCGTTCTCCACGCGACATCCTTTATACCTACCATACGTTCGACACTCCCATCTGGCGATCGTTTTTCCCCCACCCCCTCTTCCTTTCGAGACACGTGCTGGGGTTTTAAATTTGTTATTCGAAATCCCCCCCGCCGCAATATCGATACGCTCGAGCATCTTCTCCTCGACTTTTCTTTTCCCCGGCTTAGACGCTTCGGAGTCTCGCCGGAAATATTGGGAACGTGCGCCGGCACGGGAGGATTTATAGCCTTGTTTTCGCGTGCACCTTCCGCGAGTAGTCGCGGCGATCGGCGAACAGTTTGCGGCGAAAACTTCGAAATTTCGCTTTCCCACGTCGAGACCCTCGCCGCGCGTGTACACGGCTTTTTATTTAGACCGTTGTGACGCTCTTTTTCGTCCGGATCGTTGCGCGATGCAGCCGCGCGTCGGCCGACGCGTGCCACGCGCCACGGAGACGCCCGGGATTACGCGAGTCCGCTTTACGGCTCTCGTTTTTATAGGCGAGTCGTGCCACGGCACGCGATGTTTCCCTGTAAATCCGAAAGTACTCCAACGGTAAGCCGGGACGGGTAGATGCAGCGTCGCGCGGCGAGGAGCACCTATATCGGCGGATGCCGCAGGCGTCGTAAAGCGAGCGAGGAATTAACTCGCCGTGTTTTGAGAGTGGCTCGTATCGCCGCTGCGTAGGTAGGTACGCGTGTCGCATCGAGCCTCGCGCGCCTGTGTAAGCAGTAAAGGAGAAATCGTACGCGCGCGAACTCTGCGAAGCAGATACACAGAGTTATTCTCACTGGACCTGCACATAGCAAATATAAAGTGCACGATTTCTGGAACTTTAGACGATGAGCGTCATCGTTGATTGGTTGTGATGGGTAGGAGAGGCTGACCCATTAATATTCGCTGGAAACTTTAGTTTAGTCGAGTAATTTATTGTTTAAGACATTGAATTAAGCATTTTTGCGTTTTTTTTAATAATTTATCTGGAAGCTTAATTTTATTAAAAGAGAGTACAATCTTTTAAACCAATTCCTAAATATTGCAGAAACGATTAATCAAATATCTGCAAACAAAAATTCTTTGGCAACTAAAAATGACACTGAGCGCTGATAGGTTAAGCCGGATCGGAGACTGTAATGACGAAACTCTTAAAGTGAAGTAGATACGCCTGATGTTAACCAGAGCCAGAGTAAGATTTGGTACACAGAGAAAGAGAATCAGTTCGATCTACTAAGAATTACTTGCGGGGTCGCAAGTACTTACCTATATATACTTATTTACATCAATTTGATTTTTTTTCATATATTAATTAGATATTTCTTCCTTACAATCACATACTATTCCATATGATTGTAAAGAAGAGACATTTAACTGATGCATTAAAAATGTTCTTTCATATAAATAAATAATTACTTGCGACCCCGTATACGTATAATGTACTACGTATTCTCCGTAAGTACACAATATGTTTAATCTAGCTGAAAGTTTTGGTGCCTGTTAAATCGACTTCAAGCATTCTCAGTTACGACAGTTATCGGGTCCAATTTTAATAATCGATTAGATAATAAATTTTTAATCATAATACCTACTTTATGAAAATCTATTTCCGACCTTTAAAAATCGACCGATCATGCCAAATGGTTTCCAAATTATATCGCTGCAAAAAAATCATTCGAAATTAACTGAGAACTTCTTGCGAACTTTTTTTTCTATACTGCCAACGGCAATAACGTTGACAGAGGGCGCTTAAGAGTTTCATCGTCACGGTTGCCGATCCTGTTCGACCTCTCCTACCCACCACGACCAATTAACGATGACGCTCATCGTCTATAGTTCTATAAATCGTATCTGTTATATTTCCTATGTTGCCGGTCTAATGAATAACCCTGTATGTATTTGCACGATGTATGCATGGCACATCCTGCAAAAGCGGACGTAGAGAAGATCGGGTTACCGTTTCACTGTCTCCCCGCTTGCAGAGGTATAGTATATCGCTCATCGAAAAGCGGTGCACCGCGCGCGCATTTCACGGCAGTAATCCGATATCCGAGGCACCCGGCTTTCCCTCCATCCATTTCAAAACTACGACTCGTTATAACGTACATACTTCGCCTCCGGCGCTATCTAGACGCGGATAGGAACACGCCGGAAGTTCGATAATCTATAGCCCGGAGTTGGGTGAAGATAACCGCGAATTACGATACTTCGAAACCGAATATCTCGAGGGATGATCTGAGAGTTGGGATATTTCATTCTCGCGAAACAGAGACGAGACGTTCGGTGAGAATCTTATCGGTTTCATGGCGTCGTACCTTCGGAGGATCGATGTATTTTCACGAAAATTTAACGCGAGAATTGATCGACGAGAAGCGGTACTTTATTAACACGGGAGAAATTGATTTGGGATTCGCGTGAATTCAAGTGCGAAGGTCCGATAAATCTAGTGCTTCGAACGAAGTTCCTTCTCGTCCCGCAAAAATAAATTTCCGTCTGTGACCCGTGAGCAAATTTTTCAGCTCGTGCAATTCGGTCTTCACACACACACATAAAAAATATACATATTTCTAAATTCAATTTGTACTCTGTATACATATTTAATATCACACGAAAAAGAAAATGTACGAAAAAGTAATTATTCGCTGAATTTAGGCTTTTACAATACAATGACGTAGTTGCAATTTTAAATGTCGTTTTCCAGCTCGAATGAGGTCGAAAATGAAAAATGAAAAAATACAGAATACATAATTTTGTACATCAATTTTTCTAATCTGCAATAAGAGAAATCAGTAGATGTGAGAAAACTGAACTCTGCGCCGAAAGATTCGTCAAGTTGATTCACAGGTTTTAATTTATCGATTTTCTTGTTGCAGCGACTCTCGATACGTTCACTGTGATCGCGAGGTACAGTTTTCCCTGCGGACGCGTCTGCACGGTGCTCCGGAACACACACGGGCCCAGATAACGTCTCGCCTAGTGGAAACCGCGGCGCAGCTTCCTGGAGATAAACTAGGTATGTACGTTAAACTTCCGTGTGTGCCTGTAGGTACGTCGGATGCTGCGGAAGAAGTTCGTTGTAGCTCACGGTGCTTACACGGGGAAAAAAGATTAGCAGTTTTTACAGTGAATCCCAGTACACCGAGAGAATAGTTTATTAACGGTTAATAAATGTAATTTTATATACGGCGAAATAAATATTTCGTTAGGACAAGAAAATATAAGCTAATTATTCAAATGTTTATTTCATTCAAATGGTAATCTCAAATGATTTAATTTTACCAAATAAATATCGTAATGATTAACTAATATTTACTCGATTCAATAAAATATTTATTTCGCCATGTCCAAAAAATAAGTACAAATAAATTGTTTTCTCGGAGTAATAGGGCTTTCTGAGGTGAAACATTGGATTATTTAATAGACTACAGTGCAGTTTTTACAATTCGTAATAATATTAACATCTGTTTACCCGGCACATATTAATGGGAGATTGGTTAATTTTATTGTATAATCTGATGTTTATACTATCACGAACTATAGAAAGTACGCTGTGGTCTATTAAAAACTTCAATGTTTCATCTCGAGGAGCCCTGTTACTGGGATAACTTAAAAGATTTGTAGGTTTTCCCCTGATTTTTTACTAATCCATTTTCTCCGTGTATGTATCTTCGCACGAAAAAGAATGATTTCGCAGTCTCAGCAAAACGAGGTTTTGCTGGGAAATTTTTGCCATCGCGACAGAAATATTATCTGTGGGAGTAAAAGACACGTTCAATAATGGTAAATGTAACTACAATCGCGGTGAAATTTTTTTCGGTAAAAGTATTTGCTATCTCCGGAAATATTTTTACTATTATCGGACATATCTTTTGCTGTCACAGATAATATTTTTGTCATGACAATTTAGTTTTGTTAAAACTGTAAAATGATTTTTTCCTCTGAATTATGCGTAGGAGAGCTTGCGGTAGGTTCATAAAAAACAATGCATTCCTCGATGTAAGAGGTCAGTGCGCGAAAAGAATATTCTTCTGAGCTCAATTTTCCCATCTCGTCGCGTCAATACGCGCCTCGTTATCCGTCGGTCGTTTCGATACACTGCATATTCTCGTCACACTTCACTTTCCGCAGGCTGCAGAGAATTACGAACACCCTTAAAAAAATAGGTGGAGAGATGGTGAAAAGATCGCGAAAAGAATAAAACTCGTATGGAGAGGATGGAAGAAAGAGAGAGAGAGAGAGAGAGAGAGAGAGAGGGGGGGGGGGTGCCGCATCGCGAGCCGTCGAGGAAGACATTGAAATACGATGGCGCGACGCGATCGATCCGCGTCGGAAAGTCGAGCAAGAATCTTTCCATCACTGCGCGCTTGGAAAAGCACGCGTTCGCCAACCCCCTCCTCCTCCTCCTCCTCGAGGTTTCCCGAGAGCTCAGCGCGCCGGGCTTTACATATTCTTCGGGCTTCCATTAATTACTCACGCTCGAGGAACACCGCGCCGGGGAAAAACGTTCACCTGATTACGGACGCATCGCCGCACCGGGGCGCATTTTGTATTCCTCCGCGATAATCAGGACGCTCTCGTCTTCGAAGACGCGGAACTCGTTACGTCGCCGCGATGGGGGATAGTTTCGGAACGTGTGGGATGTAATGATCGATTAATTGTTGATAGTACGAGTATATTAGACGATTTTGAGTCGATCCGATTTCTTTATCAATGATAATAATTGGTTCTTCCTAAATTAAACCCAAGAGAAATAAGTAAAGAACTTCGGTAGATAGGCTGATAAGGATGAAAGCTCCGGCAGGCGACGTCGCGAGGGGTTGAGCCGCATCCTGACCCGTTTTTCGCGTCGAACCGTCGGAAAGACGGATTGATAATGTAGGGAGTAAAAGCGGAGCGAAAGGGAGGACCCGTTCGGTCCTCGTCGTCGTCGGCGTCTCTCGTCGACCTCGGCGAGCAGAAGAGGAGGAAAAAGAAGAGAGCGCTCCGAGAGCGCGAACGTATAGATCTTCTTTCCCTCCGTGAGAAATTTGAATAAATGCGAGGTCAAGAGGGTACTTCCCCCTGCGATGACGGGCGCTTTCACCCCGTTTGCCTCGCGTTGCAATTGTGCCACGGCGGGGCTGGCTCTCGATCATCCCTTACGCACGCAGCCACCGCGGAGGTGTGGTGCAGGGGGGCGTGGCACGCGCGACTAACGGACGGTTTCGACGAGGCGAGATTTCCTTACGTAAACCCTTTCAGGTTTTTGACGCGGGGGAGAAAGTATCCTCTCGTTTAGTCTCCCCTCGCGGGGAGGGTACCGCGTGGTTTCCAGCCTCCCTTCCGCGGGGATCTATTTTTCATCGCAAGCGCTATCGCCACGCGTATGTGTGATCACACGATTGTGCGACCAGGGTCAGGGCGACGACAATGTTCGTACGGGGCTCCTACTCGGTCACGTTACGGGGTATTTGTACATAAATCTCGCTTTTTTCGTCGCCAGGGAGAAAAGAGCATTTTTACGCTGTACGATGTTACGATATAGAAATGCACAGAGTAAATATAATAGATACTAGTTCTCATTTTATACGAATGAACATTTTTTAGCGGTGATTAATATTTCATGTTGCATGGGTATTTTGGAATAGAAGTATTTTAGAATTGTAATTCCAATTAAGTGGACTGTGTTATTGCTTATTATTTACGTGTACTTTTAATATTAACGCAGTTTACGTATGGAGGTATTCATCATTTAAAGGCATAGCCTTGTAAGGGTGGTAAAATGAATGGCTTTTAATATTACATTATTTTAGAATTCTAATTTTGATTAAAGGAACCGTTATTAATTATTACGCAGAGATAATTCCAATATCAATAGCACCGGCATGGTAAACTTATTTAGAATTAATAGCACCGACGGTGCAATTTAATATTGCAATGCTCTATAGATTTTCTTCATATGATGATTTAATCCCAAGCGGAAATCATGCCTAGATTCTACCTAGGTAATACCAGCGAGAGAGAGAGAGAGAGAGAGAGAGAGAGAGAGAGAGGGAGAGAGAGAGAGGGAGAGAGAGAGAGAGAGGGAGAGAGAGAGAGAGAGAGAGAGAGAGAGAGAGAGAGAGAGAGAGAGAGGGAGAGAGAGAGAGAGAGAGAGAGAGAGAGAGAGAGAGAGAGAGAGAGAGAGAGAGAGAGAGAGAGAGAGAGAGAGAGAGAGAGAGAGAGAGAGAGAGAGAGAGAGAGAGAGAGAGAGAGAGAGAGAGAGAGAGAGAGAGAGAGAGAGAGAGAGAGAGAGAGAGAGAGAGAGAGAGAGAGAGAGAGAGAGAGAGAGAGAGAAGGGAGAGAGAGAGGGAGAGAGAGAGGGAGAGAGAGGGAGAGAGAGGGAGAGAGAGAGAGGGGAGGGAGAGAGAGAGGGAGAGAGAGGGAGGGGGAGGGAGAGTGAGAGTGAGGGAGGGAGGGTGAGGGAGAGAGAGAGGGAGAGAGAGAGGGAGAGAGAGAGGGAGAGAGAGGGAGAGAGAGAGGGAGAGAGAGAGGGAGAGAGACAGGGAGAGAGAGAGGGAGAGAGAGAGGGAGAGAGAGAGGGAGAGAGACAGGGAGAGAGAGAGGGAGAGAGAGAATTAGCTTATAATCTCTCTACAGATTGTAGCTTGTCAAAGCTGACGGTAATCCAACTTGGTATGTATACATACATATGTACCAAGTACAATATACACGTAATATTCGAGCTGGCCAAAATCTAACTACATGCAGTAAACTAGTCGGACCGTAGTCAAACGGGTTTAATTATTAAGTTTACGTATGAAGTTGTGCAGGTTCACCTAATTAGCAATAGCAATGCGCGTGAGAGCTCTCTCTCTCGTTCCTTTCTCTCTCTTTCTCTCTCTAGCTCTCCGGGCCAAGCGACAGACGTTTCTCCCCAATGGACACGGCTGGCTCGGAGGAACTCTCAGCCTCGTTTCATTGTGCGACGTTTCTAAAGGAACATCGTGTAGTCGAGTCTGGGTCAGGTACTTCTACCTACGTACGTAAAAAAAAATGTATGTATTTACATGCTCGGATATAGATGAGAATTACTATGTACACACGGGTGTGTACCTGACTGTATCGACGCTATCCAGTGTGAGCTGTTGGGATGGTAAACCGAAAAATATGTGTACGTGATATGTGGATTGCCGCGTGATTTTGGAATTTGCGGAAGTATCTATTTAGTCGATCATACGGAAAAAAGGGTTTGTAGAAAGTACTTAATAAATGAAGTAATTACTGATATTTCAGATAGCAAAAGTTGTCCTTGACGTAGCATAGAGTACCATTGTATATTGTAAATACTAATCTTTCATTGCAAGAACTACAATTATTCAATGTAGCACTCATATATACTGAGAGAAATAATTGCTACACTCTCTGAATAAAATAACTTGGTTAAAATGATAAAACGCATCTGGTAAAACGAGTTTAGTTATTCTAATCAAAATATTGGTCAGTTGAACCGAACAGAAAGTTACTCTAGCCAAATGTTTTGTTATTTCAACTAAACGTTTAGTTATTGTAATCGAAAAATGGTCAATTTAACTAAACAGATGGAGAGGATCCATATTTCGTCAAACGGTTAGGTTATGATCTCCAGGATTTTTGTTAAATTAACAGGATTTTTTTTGTCAGTGTAGTGTCAAAAAAAGGATTCTTGAATCGAAAACATATGGTCTTACAAATTTTTAAGAATACAGATTCTTGATCGAAGAATATTATATTCTTGATTCAAGAATACCATCGCGGGAAGGAGAAATTCATTCTGCGTAAAAAAAAATTACTGGAGTTTATCAAATATTTTCTTGCACGAAGAAAACCATTGCTTGATCCTGAAATTATATCATGTTTTTGACTGAAAAAATCATTATTTTGGCATCAATAATTATTTATCTCAGTGTACTTGTATGTAATACATTAGCTGTACTATTATTGGCGGTAGAAAATCAAGAATATTGTTATGAATGTGGAATTAATTTTTATTTGACATAATATCAGTTACAATGTACAACGATACCCTCTCCTATGTCGCTCTCGCAGATAATTTGTGCTATGTGAAATATCACTAATTACTCCATTATTGAGTACTTTGTACACATTTGTTTTCCGTGCATGGTTAATTAGGTTAAAATTAAAAAATTTAAGTCTTTAGGAACGCGCAAATGCAGTAAAACCCTAAAATAATAAGTACGTTCACTAAATCTTTCTTTCAAATTTCACATCGGACACCGTGTTTTATAATCTATTTCCTCGAGAAGAAGAAGAAGAAGAAGAAGAAGGAGAAGAAGAAGCATTTATTTTGCTCTAGGGCAAGCCCTCTAAGAGCACATAAAGAAGGGTACAAAAAATATAGTAAAAATAAGGTACATATTAATATAAATAAGAAGAGAACCGCAAATAAGTAGGTAATAAAAGTAAGAAAAGCAAAATAAAGTAAAGTCTAGGAGAGAGATTTGTATGGGACTCTAGAAAATTGATTCGTCACAGCACGAGAGACTCTGAAAAGTTTTCTCGAAAGGGGAAATGTTCAGCCGGTATAGCTATACCCGATGTACGTACGCGAGTTCGTTTTGCGCCACTCGATGGTATCGAATGGAAGAACTTCCTCGAATATCCAAGGGACGATTAGACTTCAACCGATCTAGCGCCTTCGAATCGCGAAAACCCGAGAGTCGTTCCGCTTCGATTGATCGTCAACTGCAGTGACTCTACTCTCCGCGAGGAGTGCGTTTCATCTTACCGCGCAAGAGTGGAGCGCTGCAAACATCGGAGAGCGGTTGAAACGAGGACAGTTCGAAGGAAAACTGCCGTCATCCTTCTTTTTATTAATTCAGATATCCATAAATTTCCGCCGAGGAAATTTTATACGCGTATTCCTGACATTTAAAAGAGTGAAGTTTCGCTTCCCGAGTATAAAGTAGCGCAACATAGATCTTCCCCCGGATACCGTCGAAATGAAGATTGTTTCTCCGATCTATATATCACTCTCGTCAAAAATCAATTTCTCATTTCCGGGTCTACGATTAATTCTATACGTATACGTCGGTTACCACCCCATCGCATGCCGAGAGACGTCACAGTTGTATTTCAACGAATCCCCTTTGGGAATAATAACACACGACGGACCGAAGGTTTCTTAATTAATAACGGACGGCGGCACCGCACTGCGAAAGCTCTAGGGGTAAGGGGGGGGGGAGGGGAGAAGAGATAAAGAAAGGGAAGAGTTTCGTGTACCAATAATTAATCATAAACTCGGATGATAATTATATTTCGAGAGTGAACGACCGGCACAAAATTAATATCGACTTTCGTCTTCCTTCCTCCATCATTTTTACGCTCGCTCTCATTACCGATTCTGCTTACCGTCAAACGGAGAGCCGCAAACGGATTTACTCGCACTCGCTTACGTTAGGCTCACGCGGTCTGTATTATAATCGGGAGTCTTTCGTTAGCGGGTTCGCCTTTGATCGGGGGGAGGGGGGCGTGGTTTCTTCTTCGACAAGAGCCATGTCACGCGGGGTGTCGACGTTAACGATAGTAGAGCCCGCGTCGTGTAATTTGCATTCGAATAATCGCGTCGTCGTCGCGCATTACCATTTGTCTCTAATCGAGAGAAGACGAGATATACTCGGAGTGCCACAGGTTTCTAGATTTTCTGCGACTACGTGCACTCAGAGGAAAGTTTATTTGAATACGAACCAGTGGATCCGTGCGGAAATTCCGCAGGCGACAGAAGATGGGGAGCGTTGATGCAGAAGATATGGAATGATTGTAGATTATGCGTTAGCTTTGCTGAGCGTCAATTTTTACCTTCGATTTTTAAACAAATAATATAACGAGCAATTGAAGAGTATAACTTCTAAAGGGTCTAAGTGCCATATTTGCAAAAATTCATATTTTGCTTGAAAACGATCGTAAGTGCAAACCCCAATGCATCTGAAAAGAGTCTATGGGCAAAAGCATACGTAGAGGCTCTAAACTCAAAAATCTGTCAGACATGTTCGACTATATTCCTTTGAAGGATCTGCCTGTTTTTGCCGATTTTCCCAATTTTACCTTTTTGGCACTTAGACCCTTTAGAAGTTATACTTTTCAATTGTGAATGATCAATTCGTCAAAAGCGGAGAACTAAATCTTTAAAATGGTACCTTATTTATTGTTTCTGGTTTCGTATGGAGGGAGAAAAAGGGTTTATCACGAAAAATCACCTTCTAAAAATAACATAAGTACCTATGTATAAGATTAGAAAGTTTATTAGTCATAAATACGATTTCTTTTCGCATCGAAATAATATCTATTTGAATTAAGTAAATGTTTGTGTACATCGTAGAACGTTTATTTACATGAAACTATTTCACTGAGAAAAATAATTCACCAATTCAAGTAACCGTCGACATGAATAGTGCCAAGGACATATTTATTTGAGATACCTATGTGTATGTTTATTGAATTGAACGAATCTGTACTTGATTCTAATAAAATGAACTTGATTCAACGAGAATATGTTTTATTTAAATAAATATTATACGTTCTTGGCACTATTCGTGTCGACGGTTACTTCGATCGATAAATTATTATTTTTTCAGTGTTTCTCCTTATAAATAAATTCCTCATTCATCGCGAATAAATATTTCTGCTAGGTCCGTATTCAAATAAACTTTTCTCTGCGTGTAGAATTCGACAGTCTGTGCGAATTTATATATCGAACGTAAAGACCACATTGACGTGTACGCATACAGTCGGACCTCCTTAATGTTGACCTTCCTAACTTAGAGTACTCCTCCACCGTGGGGACAAGTAGTACCCCCACCATTCCTCAGTTCCGCCGTTCCCCTTCCATCGCACACCGAAGAGAGCGAACAGACGTGTGCGCGTCTTCTTTTTCTCCTTCTACTCCAGTAGACAGGAAGAAGTCGTTTCGGTTCCAAAGCTCTCTAACTTTGAGAAGTTCAACCCCGGCGCGTCAAAATTAGGGAGGCCCGACTGTATAATCAAATTCTTTATTTATCGCGAATAAATGTTTCTACTAGATTCGTATTCAAATAAACTTTTTTCTGCGGGTTATGGAATTCGACTCTACGAATTTACATGTCCAACGTAAAGACCGTATTAATACGGTGCCCGTACAGGTCTCGGGGTCAAGGGGAGCCGCGAGAGCGTGGGTAAATAGGCGGGATATAAAATAGTCGTTTGAGCCGAGCCCCGCACCTTAAACGCGTGGAAAGTGGGGAGATTTGCATCGTGATGTATGAAAGGTTGGAAATGAGGATCTCTCCCCTTACGACCGCATGTGTCACGGTATATTAGAAACTCGGGACTTCCCCTCCGCGCGCGGTGACCCGGGTCGGGTCGGGAAGCTTACAAATCATTTTCTCTCGATCAGGCGGAGAGAGCGTCGCTTACCTCTGTCGAAACAACGACTCCTCCACGGGTGCTTAACCCGTTCGTTCGGGTGGGTGAGTGCATGACGACGCGATTAGGCTTCCCGTGGGTCTCCCACGGGGAGTATAGGCCCGGATCTGTATACCCACGTATGTATGTACATATGTATATGTATGCGACTCGCGAGAAAATCATGAGGAGAATCATTGTATTTCTCGTTACGGATAATTTTTAATCGCAGTGGAGTAAGAGGATTAGAGTAACGTTTCCACGAGCTTTGCACAACCCTCCCACTACTCGCGTTAACGCCCGAACGATGATTTTCCTCCCAGTCGAATTTATGTACAGTTGGAAATTTTTTTTGGAAACGGTCCACCGGTTTTCGCATATTAAAATCAACTGATTCTTGTTATTAATTTAACATACCTTGTGATAATTTTACACAAAACATGTTTAATTAACGCGAAGAATCGGTCGATTTTGATATCAAAAAAATAAGTGGACCGTTTCCAACATGAAATTTCAAGTTGCGTACCTCTACTAGATTCTTCAAATACGGAAGAAAAAATTAAATATGTATGAAACGATTTCATTCATGCACACTGGGGAAAATAATTAGTTTAAAATGACAAAATGCATCCAATGAAATGCATTCAGTTGCTCTAATAAAAAGTACTGGTTGGTTGAACCAAATATTTAGTTATTCCAACGAAAAAGTTATTTCTTCAACTATAATAAATAGATGCAGAGGATCCATATTTCACCAAACAGTTTAGACATCGTCTCTAAGATTTTGGTTAAATTGACCAAATGAATTTTTTCAATTTAACGACATCCCGCACGCGTTTCTCTTATGCATGGCTTCAAAGCGGGCCTTTCTCGCGCGCGAAATCCGGGGAGGAAATAAGTCGGTTTTAATTAGGAGAAAGAAGAGAGGGAGAGAAAAAAATTAAGTTAGGACTTAGCACTCTCGTAGGTTTTTTTTAACCCGCGCGTCGTATTCGACCTCGGGTGGTGACCGCTGTGAGTCTCGGGGGGAGGAAAAAAATATGGGGCAACATTTTCCGTGTGCTAATTTCATAATAAAAAGCGGGAGAACTGCCGGGGTGGAAAATTGCACGAAAGAGTGCCCGTGAGGGCCTCGGCTCTCCCCCCTCCCCGAAGTTGCATCATACACCTTTCCTCTTTTTCCTTGCAACTCGATCGCATCAAACATTTTATTTCGCTCATACACCTGGGTACACTGAGAATGCATCGCGCCGGGTTCTCGTTTCATACGTACGCGCAACGGCTAACGCAAAATGCATCCACGGATTATGTGCGCGCCTGAAGCGCAACGTATGTATTGTACGTAGCGTTTGCTTTGTTACACGCCAGCATAACGAGTTGTATATCGGTTGGTGCGCTCGTCCTCTGTTGTTTTTTTTTGTAATTTCGTGGGAGTGCCGATAGCTAAGATCCAGTTTAAATAGAACTATCAGTCCGTGAAGCAGTGGTCGTCTTATATTAATGGTTAAAGTGGCCCGGGTAAAAAAAATATGACTAAAGTATGGCGTAAGTCTGAGAAAATCTAAACCAAAACAATATGGCTACGGATTGTAGGTATCCCAAATTTTCAGCCAGACAATTTTCTCAAATTGGCTAACAAGTAAAACTTACTCGATTTGTCTGTGACTTTTTGATTCAATTTTGTTGTATGGGTTCTTCATTATAAAACTATAATGACTTGTTCGGTATTAGAATATTTAGAATATTCCTCTTAGTGTACGACAGCCGTGAAATAAGAATTGTTCCGTGTATACGTAAACAGGGTGTAGCGGCTGTTCGCGTTTACGTGATATATAGGGACAGCGCTCTTTAGTGACAGATGGGAGGGTGAACGCGTGGCGGGGTATACGTCGGTTACGCGTGTAGTACAGCCATAAAAGCGATGCTATTTACGCCACCCGAGTATCAACCGAGATGCACTCCAACGCCCTCTCGGCGGGCTATCCCTTTCTCGATGGGTGTGCATCGAGTGATATGAGTGCAGTCGCTGAGCATTCGAGAGACTGCGGCAGGAGAGTGAAATTCTTCGGTATCGATCGGGTGGAAATGCCAATATTCGCGCGGAGTTAACGAGGTCGTTCTTTTTAAGGGTTTACGCTCGCATCATACATATAGAAAGGGTGACATTTTGAAAACTTGCCACCCCAATATCTCAGAAAGTTACAGAGATTTTCTAAAAAAGAAAATACGGTTTCGGCAGTGGAGTGGGGGAACCAAAATGACATAATCGGAGACGCACCCCCTCCAACCCCCTTAGGGGTGGCCCCCTCAACTTTGTAATCTTAAATAGCAACCCCTCATGTGTGATACCGCGTTGGAAAGCTCTTTAAGAATGATTTACAACAACACCAAATTTTGGTACCTTTCGATGAGTAATTTTTGCGCAAATCGAGAAAGAAACTGCTAGAAGTAAGTTGTCAATTTATTTATTAAAGGTCAATTACGTGACAATACATTTTCGAAATTATTTTTCCATTGATTTTTCGGACTTTTTCAAATGTTGTTCTTGAAGTTTTGCGACATTCTTGCATAATTCTCTGTTTCAGTTGGTTAATGCTTGCTGGTTGAGTTTGGAAAACAACAGATTTCAGATGTCCCCATAAGAAGAAATCGCAGGGAGTAAGATCAGATAATGGAAATCATTTCGAAAATTTATTGTAACATAATTGACCTTTAATAAATAAATTGACAAAACTTACTTCTGGCAGTTTCTTTCTCGATTTGCGCGAAAACTACTCATCGAAAGGTACCCAAATTTGGTGTTGTTGTAAAGCATTTTTAAAGAGGTTTCCAACGCTGCATCACACATGGGGGGTTGCTATTTAAGATTACAAAGTTGGGGAGGTTACCCCTAAGGGGGTTGGAGTGGGTGCATCTCCGATTATGTCATTTTGGTTCCCCCTCTCCACTGCCGAAACCGTATTTTTGTTTTTTAGAAAATCTTTGTAACTTTCTGAGATATTGAGGTGGCAAGTTTTCAAAATGTCATCCTGTATATGCGCTCGTGAATCATTTACTTGTGAAATGACTTGAATTTTTATCAGATTCTTCACTGATTTCCGTTATCGGAAATTACCATCCTCAATTAATTTTTAAATGAAGCCCTTTTGAAATGGAAAATTTTTACGCGCATACACAGAAAAAAAAATTTGGTCGAATTCACTAAAAATGACTTGCGGGGTCGCCAGTAATTATTTATTTATATCAATCCAATTTTCTTTTCATATAACAATCAAATATCTCTTCTTCACAAGCATGTGGAACATCATGCGCGATTGCAAGGAGAATATATTCAATTGATACGCGAAAAAAATATTTAATTTGTCTAAATAAATAATTACTTGCGGTCTCGCAGGTAATTTGTAGTAGATCCAACATCTTCTTTGTGCACGTAACAAAATTAATACCTATAATAGAAATCCCTTTTACAGAGATACTCGAATTCCCGAATAATGTTCACAAGAGAGCGCGTGTATTTGTAACGCAATCCCTTTCGTTTCCCTCGTTATATTGTGACGTCGATGCGACGAGCGCGAGAGAGGGTTGGCATATTACATTAACGCGTTCGCCTCGCGTCCATTGTGCGCGCGGCTCTTTCGATGGAAGAATGGCTCACGCGTACAGAGCGACTGGGAATAGGGAAGGCGCGAATAAGAGGGACGCTCGTTAAGCTTTGTACGCTGCAGGGTACGCGAGTATACGTGGGTGTTGACGGAGACCCGGATGTTTCTCTCATGGATTTGCAATAAACGCCCGGTCGGTCCCCGCGTATCTTTGAGAGCGGCGGGTCGACTCAAAGGAAGAACTCGATCCGGGTGCGTCGTCACGTAATTGCAATTAAGTACGACCGAATTCTGGTAATTGGAGTGGACATTTTCGGACCGTCGCCCTTTACTGAGAACCGATGAATTTTTTGGAAAATGCATGTATTAACGAAGGAAATAATGAGCCAAGTTGCCCGTCAAATTTTTGATATAACCCTTAACCCTAAAAGGGTATTGATGAGTAATATTTACTCACAAAATCTGTGCCAATGAATGGGCTAAATTTTCATGATACCCTTTTATTCTTAAGGGGGTAAAATAGAGGGGATGAATTTATTTCGAGATCCACGTCGCGAGCGGAAAGCTAGTCATTCATATATGATCAAATCGACATATCGTGGGCATACTGCGAAAAGTGACCAAGTCAAAAATCAACTTGGTCACTTTTTACTATATTACTGCCAGTCCTATGGACTTGGTCATATATCCGCAGTGTCAAAATAAACTTAAATATTTTCAGTGCATTTTGACACTGCGAATATATGACCAAGTCCACAGGACTGATAGTAATACAGTAAAAGGTGACCAAGTTGATTTTTAACTTGGTCATTTTTCGCAGTATGCCCACGATATGGAACATATCGTCGGTCTTATGACGTAAGGGCGTATCTCAGAAAATTTGAAAATTGAGTTAAGACCGCCAATAGGTTGCTCTCTCTCTCTCTCTCTCTCTCTCTCTCTCTCTCTCTCTCTCTCTCTCTCTCTCTCTCTTAAGCCTTATATTTTTATCTCACGACCCGGCGTACCTCAACACTTTACACTTTTGCTCCCTATATATATTTTTCGTCGTATCTCAAAATAATCAAAATTTAAATCTCACGTATAGTAGGCCTAACTTAGGATAAGCCCATGAGTGTGATTTAAAAGGCATTCAAGCGCATAATTTTATATATACGAAAAATCACCAAGCTATGAAAATAATCGCAGGACTTATTCACAATGAAAAATCGTAAAATATTTAAAATCGCTCTCCTGAGAAATCATCAAAACTGAGATACGCCCTTACGTGATAAGACCGACGATATACAATATACATAGAACTTTTCCGCCTGGGTGGTTACGCCTCTTCGACTTCGACGCGCCCGGTGTAATCCCAATTAACGCAGCGCGATCCCATTTGTACACCTTCACCGGATTATTACGCACGATTTCGCGCGAGCCCCCGCGGAATCCCTCGTAAATCGTTGCTTTCGGTCCGTCGCGTAGAGGTCGTCATAATGGGTCGCCCGCGAAGGATACTCGTACCCTATATATACGTACATACGTGCGTACCTGCGCATACGTTCCACACCCGCCTTTCACCACCTACGTCTTACGCCCACGAACGCCGAGGGTCCCCTCCGCTCTAACGATCTTTCGCTGTACACCGCGCGGCGCTACACGAAATCTCGCTCCCATTGTCGGGTCTACGCGAATTACGCAGAGGTAGCGCGGCGGCAGGAGGAAGAACGAAAGAGGCGACGCGAGGGAATCTCGGTGGAAACGAACGCGCGAGGGATCCGCGCGCGCGTGAGGGCGAGAGCGGGGGTAGATGTTATTTCCCGGGTTCCGGGAGACAGGGTGGAAATGAATATTGGACGCGGCGCTTTTTCTCCGGTAGATTTGTTATGTATGAGGTAAAGAGAGAGAAAAGTGGGCGAAGAGTCGAGGGAGAAATATCACGGGTCACACGGCGATTCTCGGCTGCATTTTATATCTCCCCCGCCTCCCCCCTCCCTCCCGCCCTCCCACCCTCCGCGGGTGCGTAGATGGAAGATAAACTGTTGCTTTTTTAAATAATAGAACGATAGAAGTAGGTCGCGGGTGAGCTCCTTTTATTTCCTCGCTGCTAAAGCATGCGAATGATCCTGCGAAGGATCACGGCGAGGGCGAACCTGTTGCGAGGCTCCCGTTTCCGCGTCGTTTCCCATTTTTCTCCCGCTCGCGACGATCGTCGTCGGGTAAGAAAATTGCTGCAGCGCTTTTTTTCTCGACTTTGCGCCGCCATTTTGCCGCCGCGCTGAGACGGAAATCATGCGGTTACTGACAGCGGGGAATAGAAAAAAATAGGAGACCCGTGTCGTTCCGGCTTCGCGGTTATTCCGCGGGAAAAAGAAGGACGAGACTTCCCTCTCGTCATTTCCTCCGCTTCTCCCGCATTTCTTCCCTTGTCGTGCCTCCCGCGATATTTTTTCTTATTTGCACCGGCTTATACCTTACTTCATTCCGTTCGATCGTTACTCCCCACTTCCGTTCTCCCGAAGAAACTCGACTTCATCCCCCGCGGAATACATTAACGAAGACATCTCTTCCGCCCCGCCCCCATTTCCTCTCTGACTTTCCTCCTGCTTCCTCGGTGATTCGCGGAGAGCTTTGGATACGTCGAAATTCGATCACTCGACCAGATGTTCCTAGAGAGGGGCGCGGAGTCGGATAGGAGTTATTTTATGTCTGACGAAAATTTGAGGGAAAACGTCTTTCTTGCTTGGAAAGGCAAATCGGAGCTATCGCATTTTGTAGGGTATCGCGAAATGTGTTACCGTCTCTTTGGCGACGATAAAAGGGGAAAAATACTCGTACGGGGCAATTTACGGCGAAAAACGAGTTTCGTGGAGAAAACGGACATCGAAGGGGAAACTTTTTAACGGGGCGTTCGAAGAGCGTCACGAATGCGTTCGACTTCCGAGCCCTTTCTCCCCTTTTTATTGGCACAGACGCGAACGAAAGAGCGAGATCTTGCGCGCGATCTTTTCGACTTTTCCGATCGGTTACATCGCCAACCGGAACGTCGACGGGATCGCTGCAACGCGTCTCGCGGGTAGTTCGCACGGAAACGAATTTTCCTCGCAACCCCCCCCCCCTGGCTCCCCGTCATCCTTGCGAAACTTTGAAATCGAGTAGGTAGCTGCACGCGTCGTCGCGGGAGGGAAAAGGGATCTCGCTGGGAAACGAAGTTTTAACCGTTTCGTAAACGTCTTTTCCCGTTCGAGAGCGTTGAATTGGAGGGGCGGGAGGGAGGAGTTCCATCGGGACGGAATTGCACAGGCAACGGTCGCGAGATGATCGAACGAGCTCTGCGGAAAGACTCCCGAAACTTCAACGCGATCCCTACGTACGCAGTACGTAATCATAAACTTTCTATGAATACCTACACGTACGTTTATTGATCAAAGGATCTGTTATTAAATATTCGTTCGATTGCTATACAGCTTCCTAAAATCAGCTGACTGTTCATATGTTGATTATATTTGTATGATAGCGAATGCAAAAAATGGTTTTACACGTAGCAACATTGCATAACGTGCGATTATATACTGAGAAAAAATTTTGGTCAATTTAACCGAAATCTTGGAGACCAGAACCAAATCGTTTGGTGAAATATGGATCCTCTCCATCTGTGCTTGATTAGATTGATCATTGTTTGTTTAGAATAACTAGACATATAGTTAGAATAACTAACCGTGTAGTTGGAATAACTAGATATTTTGTTTAATTTACTAGTATTTTGGTTAGAATAATTAAACTCGTTTAACCGGATGCGTTTTGTCATTGTAATAAAGTTATTTCTTTCAGTGCAGTCTGCAGAATTTAAAAGACTATAATGCAATCAAATGAGTATTTAATTATATATTCATTGACTGCACAACGTCGACGATTACATTTATAACGCGAGGTATACTTTAACTTATTCCTGTATTCTATCCAAATACGAGTAATAAGTGTGATTACACACAAGAGCGTATAAAATCTACGCCTGTGTGGAATTGAATTGTATACGCACATGGATAGATAGAAGGAGAATTGTTTACGTCTGATAAGCTCATGGTACAGCGTATGTCTAATTCTCCGAGTGCGGGGAAAAATGTTGTTTACACCGCGCGAGCGGTGAACTCGAAGTATGACATTCACTGGTTCCGGCGGGACCGGTCCTTGCCGCGCGAGCGTTCTCCACTCATATCACTCCTTTCCTTCGTGCTACACTCTTCGAGCTCACTTTCTTCGCGTATCGTCGACCGATGTACGTCTGGTATTAAATTTAAGAAGTTATAGTTCAGTCATATTCTTATAACACCTGCAATTCTATTTCTCTAAAATAATCATAATAGATTGATTATTCGTTTTTCGCTTCATATCTCGTTGTATCTTGTTCCTCTGAGAGTAGATTGTACTAATCGTAATTGTTTATTTATAAATGTTACAGGTAAGTTTGATGTTGAGAAAAATCTATACAAAGGATATAATTCGTACCGAGGAAAATTTGTATGAAGGATCCATAATCCATTTGTAATCCATACCGAAGAATATTTATATCCAGGATGAATTGATATTAATGGAACCACTTTGTGAGAGAGCTGCCCATCATTTTCATCGAGTATTGGTGAGCGTTAACTCCGGCATTTTTTCACCGGCTGCTTTCGGCACGCTTTATTTGCTTTTTTGCTTTTTTCTACTATTACTTATACACTTTTGGATTGAATTTATCATGCATTCGTTCTGTAATATCAATGTTATCCATCGTCATCGTCACTATACTCTTCGAGTCGTACTTACGTGATGATTATATTTCGGCGTTTCGTCTTACGTAATTCCTGGTAAGCTAGTATTTGAAGAATTCCACTGGGTACCAACAACCGCGCAGGAGAGTGCACTATAATTGTCCTATCATAAATCTGAAAGAGATTTTTGGTAACTGACGTTCGATATCGATTTACGACATCTTTGAAATCATTTTTATTACTTTCACCTCGTTTGCGATGATCGTTACGCGAAGCAGTTACGTGGTCATAAACACAGTAAAAGGCGTGGGTGTATGGTGGTACAATCTGTGACCTTGCACTCCTGCGAGGGAGAAGGAAGCAGTTGTTAGTGAAGGAAACACCGGCCGTCGAACCACACACCTTTCATACGTAGAAAAAAATGATTTTGCAGTCTCTGCAAAACTAGGTTTTGCTGAGAACTTTTTATTATCATGATAAAAATATTATCTGCGGCAGCAAAAGATATGTATAATAGTGGTAAAACTATTTGCCGGGATAGCGAACATTTTTACCGAAAAAAATTTCACTGTGATTGCAGTTACTATTGGACATACATATTATTTACTATCGTAGATAATATTTTTCTTATGGTGATAACAAATTTTTAGCAAAACCTAGTTTTGCTAACATTGCAAAATAATTTTTTTTCCGCGTACGATACATAATATTTCAATTTCAGTTAAGTTGATCTCCTGATTTTCACTGCTGCACGCAGAAAAAGGATTAATAATTTTTACAGCGAATCCCAGTAACAAGGCTCCTCGAGGTGAAACATTGAATTTTTTAATAGGCACAGCTTTTTACAGATCGTAAGATTATAAATCCGTAAAAACTAGACACATTAATGGGAGATTGGTAAATTTTATCATATAAGTTGATGTTTATATGATTACGAACTGTAAAAAGTACCTATGCTGTGGGGTCTATTAAAAACTTCAGTGTTTCATCTCAAGAAACCATGTTACTGGGAAAACTGTAAATATTTATGTATTTTCCTGTGATTTTTTATTAATCCCTTTTCTCCGTGTACACTACAAAAATTAATAAGGTTAATAATAAGGTTAAAATTGCAAAACGCATCTAGCTAAATGCGTTTAGTTATTCTAATCAAAATACTAGTCAGTTGAACCACATATTTAGTTATTCCATTCAAACGTTTAGTTACCTAATCTAACCAAAAAGTAGTCAGTTTTAACAAATAGATGGAGGATCGATATTTCACCAAACAGTTTGATTATCGTCTCCAGAATTTTGGTTTGATTGACTAAGTTATTTTTCTCAAAGTATATAGCTATACGCTGCAGTATACCATAGTAAATATTTGAGTTAAAATAGTGATAACAGATCGATGTGTTATCTTAATAAATCGATTTGCTATAGTAACGAAAAAGAAAGAAAGGAAAGCTATGATTTTCATTGTAACCAAAGAAACCTGTCAATCATTTTCATCCGAACAGCAAACTATTTTTGTTACCGTAACAAGAAATGCTACTATATTATAATAACTGATTTTCGAGTTTGTTACTAAAACATCATTAGTTTTTTCCGCGAGGTCAGGAAATCTTAAAGAATCTCTGAAATGTCAGTGAATTTTTTTTCCAAATTCCACTAGACACCAGCGTTAACGTCAACATTTCGAGTGCGAGCGTCGGCTCGCAAAATCGACTTTGACGGCGGGCGTCGGTGAAAAGATGGAGCGCTTAATGATCGCGAAAAAAGGGGTCTGCTGATTTGACAACCGAGTGATTTGGAACAGTGCGAATAATTGCTCCGTTCTCTGACGAATAAAAAAATCCCACGACATCGCAGGCACCGTTGCGGCAGGCGTTGCCCCGCCAGCATTTCCTCTCTTTCGCCTGCCACCCTTTGTCCGCGGAATTACGCTATCGTCAGACGCGGAAAAGGGAGAAAAAGTTCTGCCTAAAATCCAAAAGTGTTTTTGGTCCAGTGGAAAGCGATAGTGGAGGAGAAAATGCCCACCTTATTCTTCTTTGTCGGCTTTTGCATATTCACATCCGTGCAGGATTTTTCATTTTTTGAAGTATCAGTCGAATATCTCAAGAGCTGAAGGAGTTATGACAAATTTTAAGTAAGATTATTTAGAATCGCGAGAATGGTGAAGGAGTTCAAATTATTGCTTCCCAAATAAAGGTATCGAAGAGATTTCACGTTTAGAAATGATTTTTGAAATTCAAGTGAATTTTCTCTTCATATGAACACTGTAGAGTTATCAAAATTGTGCAATTTTTTTCGATATTTTTTCGTCGTAACCAGTCAATTACGGAATATAACGGTTCATAAAATAGGAATGAATTTCGTCAACCCTTTTGGAAATAAACACTCTGCTAAGATTAAATACGAATAAAATATACGCTCCTTTTGCTTTATTTTTTGACAAATCTCAGAGTTTATGAGATATTTAACAACTTATACTACAGAAACGAAAAACACTGTACTCTGACAACCGTCGCCACCGCACCACGCCGTCCCATCGAATTCACCCCGTTTCGTTCCTCGCGGCAGGTTCTTCGCGCTTTCGTCGAAGCTCTCGAAACTTTTAAATATGCATTCGAGTGCTCTTCTTTCCCGGAGGCGTGCCCGAGGCTCACGTGCATCTTGTATGGTAGAGTCGCTACTGTACTTGTACGAGAGTGTCTCTCCAGATAATGGCGTTTGCCATCGTTCGAATCGTGCGGCGAAAGTACGTTAAAATAGAGAGATTTATTCAGTCGACTCGGAGGATTGGTTCATTGCTCGAAATCTCTGGGGAAACCGCGGCTAGGATATCGTTGAAATTCGTCCGGGTGAAGCGTAGTTGACATTTATTTTAACTTTCTAATGATAATACGCAATTTTAATATGTCGAGGAAAATCGTGTCCATGCTGAAAAAAAGCCTGGTCAATCAAATCAAAATCTTGGAGACCATAACCAAACCGTTTAGTGAAATATGGATTCTCTCTCCATCCTTTTTGGTTAAACTGACAATTTTCTTGTCAGAATAACTTTATATATGTATTTTGAATAATGAAACATAATATAAAAGGGCGTATCTACAAAAAACTCATTTTTCAGTTTATTAAATTTTATATAAGTCTAACACGAGTTCTGTCACCCTGTTAAGTTAAAAAAGTCGTATCTGGCCCAGAAAGAAAAATATTTTATCATTTATTTTGAATTTCATTATCAGTGTGGCACGAAAAGGATTAGAAAACCCCTAATATCTCAAAACTGTAAAAATGTCAGATACGCCCTTTTAACTTAACACGGCAGTATAGTTAGAATAATTAAATACTTGGTTCAACTTACTAGTATTTTGGTTAGAATAATTAGACTCGTTTAACCAGATGCGTTTTGTAATTTTAACAAAATTATTTTTCTCAGTGCTTATATCTCCAAGTTTTTCTCATTCTCGAGATACATAATATATTCTCAAATTTCTCGTTCGTTAATTAAACGCGTATAAAAATAGCACGAAGCAAACGGACTTTGGGACGATAATTTATCACGATACCTTGCAACAATTATCATGGTTGAACGCAAGTGGCTCGATACACTCGTTCCGGGATTTCTGATTCGATACTTCTGCAGGTGTAAGAAGTATACGTAAAAAGAGTCTCACCTGAAACACAGAAAAAGAAAATTCTTGTAATACTTAAAAACCAGAGGATATAATAACTTGCGTACATAAAGACATTTACTTTTCTCGTGTTTACACCGAGAAAAAAATCCGGTTAAAAGAATTATATACAACAATTTAACTAGAAATCATGATCGATTTTAGCGCCAACCGTGACTCCATAATTTTTCTAGAGTGAAATTCCGGTTATAGCAACAAAAGATTACGATTGCTGTAACCAGATCAACTTGCAGTATAGTTGAGAAATGTCCCCAACCTTCCTTTACTCGTATACAGTTGACATTACCGTTTAGAAATATTATCGATCTACTTTTCTGATTAATTTAACCATGGTGCATATGACTATCGCAAACTACAATCTTATCGTTACTGTAACCGCGTAACAAAGGTAATTTGGACTACACTTATGATCTGTAAAATTGTAAATATGGTACTAGCAATCAGGAAAATTCAACCTTGTGATATGGTTGATGCTTATTACCAACCAATTTTCTCTCAGTATACCTATACGCGTAACGTTTCGAAGAATTTCAATTGCCGCAAAATTCATCGCCGGGCGATGGCAGCAAACTGCGGAATTAGCCGCCGTCGGGGCTTCCTCGAGCAGGAAGTCCGTCGTCGTCGTGGGTAAAGCCGGATGGAGAGGAGGAACGGCGTCTCGGGAGGATCTTTATACCAGATGTTCCTCCTCGCCTTCCGGAGAGACGAGCCGAGACTTCCCGCGCGCCATTCGTATTATCGCCGAGAGAGCTGGCAGGTGAATCCGACCGCGCGTTAGGAAGCGAAATCCGCGGGAATTTAGCGGGACTTTCTTTCAATCTCTGCAGCAAAATAAACCGCAACGCGAGTGCAGCTTCCTTCTCTTATATACGGGGAGTGCGAAAGAGGGAGCGAGAGAGAAAGAGTGGAAACGTCGGAGGGTGCAGCGAAATTTTTCGACGATTGTGTCGGATGAAAATTGAATTTTATATCCTCTACCGTAGAAACGTCCGCGGATCGGAAGGGCTGTACGTGCGCAGCGTGAGTGACTTATACGTGGCTGCAACGCGGCGATTGCGGGATGTTATACAGGCTGTATCAGATACGGCGCCCACGCGGACTCCATAGCGCTATTCCTTGATAAAACATAAGCGAAACGTCCTGAGCAATTTTGTTCCCAGACACGCAGTTTTAAAGTTTCAAAATATTTTGAGTAATAAAACAATGAAAGGCGGTGGGGGAACTCTTCGCGTTCCATGTTTGGCGGTGTAGAGATTTAGCAGCACTTACGCATGCAAATGACTGCGGAGCTCACGGACAGTCACCTGGATTTTCGGCGCGTCGTGCGATTGGCTACTCTTTAATTAATTGTAACTTTAAAACTGTGCGGCTGGGGAAAAAATTGCTCGGGATTTTTTCGCTTATATTTTATCGAGGAATAGCGATGCGGAGTCCGTGGGCGCCGTATTTTATACACCCTGTACATCATCAGGTGCTCTCTCGCGTACGTCCGTCCGCTATTATCGGCACGTCTCACGAGTGCAGTTTAATTGGGAGCAATTTGATGGGAAACGTTGAAACTGATGCATGGAAGGGCTAACGAACCATCTCATGTGTTGGATTAATTGTGGAAACGTTACATTGAGATAAATGTAACAGTACCTTCTGCGGATATGGGGTGTTTCCTTTGAGATCGTATATGTAGGGCGATATGTGGTAAAAGGATAGGCTGTACGCATTATTGGCTGCATAACGTTAGGTCGTCGAACGACCAAATAGCCTGTACGTATAGCCTATCCCTTTATTGCATATCATTCTATATACGATATCAAGGGAAACACCCTGTATATGACCGTAACATATTCATATCCAATAATGCATTAGGTCTACATACACGGAGAAAAAGGATTCGTAAAAAAATATGGAAAACCCATGAATCTTTACAGTGTATCCTAGTAGCTGGGCTCCTTGAGGTGAAGTATTGAATTTTTTAATAGACACAGCGGACTTTTTAAAGTTTGTAACAGTTTAAAGTTATAAACATCAGTTTAGCCGATACATATTAACGGAAGATTTACCAATATTACCGTATAAACTGATGTTTATATTGTTGCGAATTGTAAAAAGTATGCCTTGTCTATTAAAAAATTGTATGGTTCACCTTGATGAACCATGCTATTGGGATATACCGTAAAAAATACCATGTACTGTAATTATTACTGTATGTACCTACACGGAGAAAAAGGATAAGTAAAAAATCATGAGAAAACCCATGCATTTTTACAGTAATCCTAGTAACAGGACTCCTCGAGGTCAAATATTGAAGTTTTTAATAGCCCACAGCGTAGTTTTTACAGTTCATAATAGTATAAACATTAGCTTATACGGTAATATGTACCAATCTTCCATTAATATGTGTCGGTTGTTTACGGGTTTATATTGTAACGAATTGTATAAAGAACGCTGTGTTTATTAACAAATTCAATGATCCATCTCGAGAAGCTCTGCTATTGGGATATACTGTAAAAATTACTGATCTTTTTGCTCAGTGTATGTACATATGTACGAGGCTTACACTGAGAAAAGTAATTCGGTTAAAATGACAAAACGTATCTAGTTAAGCGTGTTTAGTTATTCTTACCAAAATACTGGCCAGCTGATCCAAATATCTAGTTACTCTAATCAAATGATTAGTTACTCCAACCAACCGTTTAGTTATTCTAACCAGAAATTGATCAGCTTAACCAAACACAGACGGAGAGGATCCATATTTCACGAAACTATTTGGTCACCATCTCCAGGATTTTGGCTAAATTGATCAAGTTATTTTTCTCAGTGCGGGGCAAATTGTAGCTGTTATTTCCTACTGTAAAACCAGGAAAACTCAAAGAATTTCCCCTTTAGATTTTTCTAGAGATCCGTGATCTTCTCGACGCACATAATCGTACATAGTAAATGCACCTAAGCGAGTGTCTTACTTACGGGCGCGCGTTTACGGCACTCAGAGTTCACTCTAGCCGGCCGGCTCAATCGGTAGAGTACCCAGTCGACGGCGATCGGTTATGTACCTTCACCCTCGAATTTTCGACCTTCTATTCCGGCGGCCCAACCTCATTACGCTAAAACGCTTCGGCACTTGCACGGACATCGCCCGAGCCATTAATGTGCAACCCGTGAACTTTCGACGGACTAACCGCCCGGTTACTCCGCATCAACCCTCGCGGTTGATCGAAGGGGTTGGGCGGCGACGTGGAAATTTTTTCCCCGACGTCGAGTAAATCGTCGCGAGTTTCTCCCCGAAGTTATGTAATTTTGCCGAAGTTCCGAATACAAGTAGGTAGTAGTAGTGCAATTAATTGTGCAGCGAATTTTGCGGGAATTATTTACTCATTTATTTTTTTATATGTTTACTCGATTACACGGGAAAAGAGGGATTGAAATGGAGGGTTGGCCACTCCCTCTCTTCCCAAACTCCTTTCTCCGTGTACCGTAACACTTTGTATGAGAAGGGATGAATCATCCCCCGTGAAACGGTGTGGAAAAATTTGATGGGTTTATTTCTCCCGTTTCAAAAGACACGATAAGACGACGTACTTTCTCCGGAGGGTATTATATCGCCGCTTCTAAATTTGTCGCGTGGTTAAAATCGTTGGGATGCGCGCTATTTCTGGGAGATCAAGTTTAGAAGCGCGCAAAAAGCGCCCCTTTCGACCCACTTAATTCGTCGGTCGAACTTTTTCTCGAAATCCATTCACCTCTCGCGAGCCGGAACCGCGGGCGGATGATGCTTTTAGCCCGAGCGCACTTTGCTACTTCGTCTTCGTCCCGATTAGCCGCTAACGTTCCGGCGCGGAGACGGATTAAACTTTCTCGCGCGGGCGAAATGACTCGACGGTCTTCTTGGGTTAATCGATCAACGTGGGTATTATCTGCCGTTCGGAGATAATTTAAGTAGCGCACTTAGGGAATAGATCTATTTGGATGTAAACTTAACACAGAATGTGTGATGTGTGTAGAACAATTTATTTGAGATGAATAAGAATTTATTCAAATCGAACGGAAGTCTATTTGAATTAAATAAATGTTTTGCATATCTTTTAATCGAATACGAATCTAGTAGAGAGAGAGTATTTATTTAATTTAAATATAGATTTTTGTTCGATGTAAATAAATTCCCATTTATTTCAAATACACTTTTCTATTAGGTTCGTACTCAACTAGACCTTTTCTTTGGGCACAGACGATTGACAAGGATCCTCGATCTTAACGAGGATTATGGATCAAAGAGGGGAGTTGTATGAGGTAAAAAAGAGAATTGTGTAGAAAATAATTCGGCTTTAATACGTAGACGTAGACGTACTCGTAGACGATGATGCTGCTGCATTTCAAAATATCATTTTCCAGCTTTGATAAGGCGGAAAATGAAAAATGAACAATTACCGAATAAATAATGTCCCAATTTTTCGAATCGACAGTAAAAGAAATTAATGTTAAAAACGAATTTTTAATTCATATAAACGATCATGAACAAAGGAGGTGTCAAATAAATTTACCTACGTATTCGCATGAAAAAAAAAACTACGGAGTGTCGCGAAGGTTGCATATTACTTTCGCATCGACATTTATCGTTATCTTATCAATTTCGAGGAAGAGGCGACGATAGCGTAACAGTACCGGAGGGAATACGCGACGAATAGATTCTGCTTCCATCGTTTCACACACCCCGTGGGAAATGTATCGCTAAAGCGATATCTTTCGAGATAGTTATCTTGGTCTACGCGCAAAAATAGTCCGGATACGTTCACAGATAATAAAAAATTAGTTAGATCTAGTAAAAATTACTTGCGGGGTTGCAAATAATTATTTATTTACATCAATACAATTTTTGTATATATAAATTAAATATCTCTTAGAATCATGTAAAATAGCGTATGATTGCAAGGAAGAAGTGTTTCATTAATACGAAAAAGGATTTCATTTATGTAAATAAATAATTATTTGCGAGTAATTTTTAGTAGATTTTACTCATTTTTTACTCTGTATTTATATACACGGAAAAAATTTGTAGTAAATTTCGGGACAGGGCCAATATTACGATAATTATTATTTTAGTAAAAATTATAGTAAAATTTAGAGAAGTTGCAAGCGTTTGTTGTAATTTCAACTAAAATTCTACTCATCCTAAAAATAAATTGGTCTTGTCGCGAATTTTAGCACAGACTTTTTAAATGTTACAATTAATTTTTTTCCGTGTATAAAGTGTCGAAGATACTCGCATCGAACTCGCGTCCATTCGGATGGAAAAAGGGATCAATCGCTTCACTCGCGCTCGACTTTCGCGAAACGAACCGTTCGGTCGGGAGGTAAACAAGGTTTCGAGAAATCTGGTGCCGTGCCAGGACCTCGATGAACTCGGTCAAATCGGAGTAATTTCTTCCCGCGCAAGTACGAGTGTTGCAGTAAGAGCAACGCGATCCCATACTTTATCTCGCTTCCCGCCCCATTTAATTGAATCGTTGTTTGCTCTCGGTAAACGCGGGAGATCAAATTAGCAATCAGTGATCTACCGAAGTGACTGTTTTCTTAGCTGTCTTGGTTATTGCAATTATAGTGCGCTATACGCGATTGCGAGATGTAAGTAATTACGACTCGATCATCGCAGCGACAATTGTGGTACAGTCAATGATAGACGACGAAATGAATTAATTACCGCGTAAGTAGCGTTAATTGAAACGTATTTCTCAATGATATACCTATATACCCTCGAACGGTTCCTTAAATGTAATTCATTTAAACTTTCGGTGTAGGACGAAGGTCAAGTTTTAATCGGTACACGGAGAAAAAGAATTTGTAAAAAAGATAAAGGGATTGTAAAGGTTTTTACAATTATCCCAGTAACGGGGCTGCTCGAGGTGAAACATTGAAGTTTTTAATAGACCACAGTGTAATCTTTACAATTCATAATAGTATAAATATCACTTTATACGGTAAAATTTACCAATCTCCCGTTAATATGCATGTGTCGAGTATAAACTGCAACGAACTGTAAAAAGTAAACTGTGTCCATTAAAAAATTCAATGTTTCACCTCGAGCAACCCCGTTACACTGGGATTCACAGTAAAAATTCGCCAATAATTTTTCTCCGCGTAGGAAATACGAGAAGAATTTAAGATCGATCGTTTTGGATCACGCGAACCCTCTCCTCTCCCCCTTTTTATCCTGTCTAATAAAATCCAGCACGATATAATCGGAAGTCGTGGTCATCTATCACCATTGGTTAATTGATAACCGATATACCTATCGATATAGCATTCGATAGTTAAAGCGGAGAAATTCAATTTGTTAAAATTAGTGTTGAAGTAGATGTAGATGTCGTTATGAAATACGTTTTAGGCGCGCGCTTGCGCGTGCAAATGGGGGGGGGGGGTCTGGTTTCTATTATTTTCCAAACTGCACGAGCAATCTCGAAAGAATCCCTCCAGTTCTGCGCGTGACATTCCCCGTCACCTCTAATGAGCAACCCACAGGGCGTGTACCAGTCGCAAATGAGAATCGATTCGAATGTGCTCGGGAAGGCTGCCGTCGACGTCCTCGTTATCGGCGACGCCGATTTTTCAAGTTTTCGCGGACGAGAGATTTTTTGGTCTTTTCCTCGGCGAACGCGTTGCACGTTGAGGGGCGTGGTGGAAACGATGAGGTCGTTAAGATCTTAAGGGAGAGCCGAGTAAGGGGAATGGAATAACTCGGCCCTCGGTTATAATCCATACTAATGAGGGACTCGAAATATTTCATCCCTTCGTTATCTGCCGAGAAAACGTTGGAAGGTAATTCAGTGGCTCGGAAACGTTTCATATTTTGCGCCCCACGATTACATTCGAAAGCACACGCCTGAATTTGCCTCGAGTCGCCGCACCGTGACGAATTCCGCGGCGTTCGGACATCGATACGTTCCCTTTAACTCTTTTAAAGTTTCACTTCCGACGTGCGCAACTCGCCCGACCGACTATGACCACTTTTCTTTTATGGGAGCAGGGCGACTGGTCTCGACGCTACTCGCGATTATCGTTATTCGTTCTTTTTCTTCGCGGTACGTCGGTTATTTTTGATGGAAAGGATCAACGATAGATTATGGAACCGCGTTTCAAACCGATATTTTTCTCGGTTTTTGTCACTGTCGCGATATCCTCTAAATGCCAAGAAAAAGTATTTCCGAGAAATCACGTTCCGACACTGAGAGGAATAATTTGGTTAAAATGACAAAACGCATCTGGCTAAACGAGTTCAGTTATTCTAACCGAAATACTAAGACTAAGCCAAATAAGGTAAGTGTCCCAATTCCTAATCACTTATACATTTAATTCTGTTAATAAAAGTATGGCATTGTTGTGCCTTCAATTAACATATAAATATTTATCTAAGTAATACGGGATAATAAAGATATTCATGTGAACAGTCTACGATAAGTTAGTAAAGAGGCATTTGAGGATTTGGTTAGTATTTGGGACATTCACCTTATTTAGTTATTCTAACTATATGTTTAATTATTCTAACTGTATATCTAGTTATTCTAAATTAACCAGAAAATGGTCAATCTAATCAAACAGTTGGGTGATTCATATTTCATCGAACGGTTTGTTTATGGTCTCCAGGATTGTGGTCAGATTGACCAGGTTAATTTTCTCAGCGTAGAGTGAACGAAAAGTATTCCGTAAAGAAGAAGTGAATAAAAAATCAGAATTTATAATCGTTCTCTGAAAGCCGTGATATTTTCACCGAGCCGCTCCGCGAAGTCCCGTAAATCGTTTCCGATAAAATCCGGCATCCACTGACGTATTCCACCCTCTTCCGACCCACGTTATCCCGTCAGGCTGATATTTCTGCTTCCTTTGATCTTTTCTCCGCATCTATTGTTTTCCACGCATCATGCCCATATTCATTCCAACCTCCTTTTCATCCACCGTCGTATCAACCCTCCACCCCCCCTCCCCTTCCTCTCGTCACGACCTTACATCAATTTCATTTCCTCGCCCCATTGTATTCGCGTCCACCAAAATTTATCGCTCGTTCCGGATATTCACTCGAGCTTATCTTCGAATTTTCGCAGAAACGTCGTCGCGATACATAACTGCCGTTTCTAATGTAAAAATCACCTTCCGCTTCATCTCTCGCCCTCAGTTTTTTTAACGTTCTATTTCTCTCTCCCACGTTTTCTCTTCATTTCTCATTCCTCTTATTTTTTATCAAACAAAACTCTTTGAAGGCGGTAAAGAGCGAGGGCTACGTATTTGCCTCCGAACGTAATATGCTCGAACAAACGCCAAGAGGTAAAGTGGGAGATGGAAGCTTTGCGAGACTTTAATCGCTCGCGAACGAGACGGAGTCGCGTTTCACGCTTCGCAGTGATTCGAAGTTCCGTCCTGGGAAACGCGAACGGGGACACTCCCACGTGCTGGTGACTCGACGGATTTTAAGAGGCCGTATTTCCGCTTCTCATCGCCGGACCTATATATACCTAATACGTACATATATGGGAACAATGAGCGCTCCGAAGCGCTCGACGCGACGAAGGGGATGCTCAAAAGGACGACGAGTGTCTCTCAAGAGGGCGGGTAGAAGGCTACGAGTAAAAAGGAACGATCGAGTCGATTTTACGGGGCTTCTATCGTCGTCATCGACGTCGCACTCGTCGAAGACCACCGCGTGTTCGTAATCGGGCGGGACCGCGCCGCGGCGCTCGAGAGTGCCGCCGTTCACACGAGGAATAAGTTCACCGAGAGAGAGGAAAGAGGGGGAGGGAAAGACCGAGAAAGAACGGAGGAGAAGAGAGACGGCAACCAATTTTGTCGCCTCTCGTCCGACAATGGAAGATCTTCGAGCAGTTCGCGACGTCCTCGACGGAATTGCTCTCGTGCCGTTTGCCACTCGCTCGAGACAGCGGCGAATAGGGACGAGTCTTTTGGGCTCTCGATCTCCATCTGAACGTATCCAAGTTGGTCGATTCGAGCTCGGTTGAATGTCGGAAGCTGGCATTCCTTTTCGATTGTCGGCGATTCAGCGAACGCTCGGCGAAGCTGATTTACTTTGGTACTAATGTAAGAGGATCGTCCATGGAGAAAAAGGATTAGTAAAAAATCATGGGAAAACCTACACTGAGAAGAAAATTTACTTGATCGAAATAAACGTGCCTTTGGATGGTCCCAAGAGCGTATTTATTCGATTTAAATGAATATCGGTTGGATGCAAATATTATAATAGATTATTGAATTAATTATATAGATGTTATTTGATTCAAATCGATATTCATTTAAATCGAATAAATACGCTCTTGGGACTGTTACAAAGGCACGTTTATTTCGATCATGTACATTTTTTTCTCAGTGTATGAGTTTTTACAGTTATTCCTCACTGAAAGATATAATTTGATCAATCTAACGAAAATCTTGGAGACGATGACCAAATTGATTGGTGAAATACGGATCCTCTCTCTATCTGTGTGTTCGGTTTGACTGACCACTTTTTGATTAGAATAATTAAACATTTGGTTAGAATAACTAGATATTTGGTTTAATTGACCGGTATTTTGGTTAGTGTAACTAGACGCGTTGAATTAGACGCATTTTGTTATTTTAACCTAATTAATTTTCTCGGTGCAGAACAGGGCTCCTCGAGGTGAAATAGTGTGTTCTTAATAGACCACAGCGTACTTTTTACACACAGTTCATAATAGTATAAACATCAGTTCATACGGTAAAATTTACCAATCGCCCGTTAATATGATCGGGTTTTCACGGGTTTATACTGCAACGAACTGTAAAAAATGTACGCTGTGTCTATTAAAAAATTCAATGTTTCACCTCGAGAATCCCTGTTTCTGGAATTCACTGTAAAAATTACCAATCCCTTTTCTCCGTGTCGTTTTCGATTTCATTTCAAGTTTAATCGCATATGCATTTGTAGACTGGCAAGGAATAGAGGACATTTTTAAAAAATTCTCGTTCATGTGCCAGTAATTGCATATACACGTCCTATAACTATATTCGTTACTCCGATATAATGTTGAAGCCACCGGGCGACGTAATTCAATTATATTTTAACGTATTTTCGATAAACGAGAATCATGACGTCGCCTCTGTCCGGGTCTCGGCAGAATTCAATTATTCTCGTCTCTCTCTCTCTCTCTCTCTCTTTTTTTTAATCGCCTCGAAATGATGAAACTTTCGTGCCATCGCGTTCGGTGGTAGATACATTTAAGAGGATATCAAAGAACATCTCAGCGACTCCGCCTTTATCGGACGATCATCTCGCGAGGATCTCTTTTAACGTCTTCTTAATAATGCCCCATTAGAAGACGAGCTAAATTAGTTTAACGACGCCACACGACGAGATAATCCCCTCGTTCGACGAAAGTTTCGCAGAGCTTTTAAATTCCTTAACGACGCCACACGACCCTCGATCCTCGTCGAACGACGGAAGAAAGTTTTCAGCGCTCCCGTGGAGCGTTCGAAGCTTTCGCATGGAGACGTTAATTCGATACCGACGGCGACACCCCGGCGTTTCCCGGGGTGCGATCGAGAGCGCGAGCAATAAACACGAGCGACGAGAGAATCTCCTCGACGACGGGCTCCTGGAATGCCGGGACAAAGTTGCCAGCTCTCTGCAGTCGATGGGGGTGTCACGCTCGAACGCGGAGGCATCCATCGACGCCACAGTCGCGGATCGCCGGAAAAGGAACGGCGAACTTTCGCGACGGGATGTTTATTTACGTAGTTGCACGGACCAGTTCGAGCCACTAAATCTCCCCCGGGGAGCACCTCGACGTCTCCGTCGGTACGGTTCGCGCCCACCCCCCAGACGCGCTTGCATCGCCTTCTGGAATGTCGTCGACGTCCTTGTTGTACGGCGTCGAGTGAATCGAATGGGTTCCGCGGTAGGATTGCAGAGAAAGGGAGAGGGGGAGGATAAACCGGAGGAAGTGTTTTTCGACGGTTCTTTCTTTTCTTTGGGTTTTGCGACGGTTCGAGGTGACTGAAATATCGAGGCACTTGTCTCGCGTTGCGCGCTGCTCAAACGTCTCCGAAGATGCAATCGCACGATTTATTATATATGCTCTGCGAATTGACAATCGACTCTTCTCGTCAAGAGTTGAAAAAGAACGATAAAGCACGCGTGGTCGATTGCCGAGGGACTATTAAAGTCCTGGCAGAGTCGGCGAAGGCAATTTCGCTCGCTCACATACGCAGCGGGGACACGTGGTGCACGGAGGAAAAAAAGGGAGAAGGAGGAAGCGGAAATTGAAGGGAAGTTAGAGCGTTGTTACGTTTTATTCCCTGTGCTATTCGAAGAGTCCGTCGCACAAAGCGAAGTGACTCGTCTGTCTGGATTAATGTGTATATAGCTTATCAGACGCATACGTGCTCATTGCGAGGATGGTTGATACTGGAGAATATACCGTAGTAAATTGTCGACTACGTTTTTCAATCAGTTTTGACGTACAGTTTAAAATAAATGCAGTTGCACTGAGAAAATTAAATTACAGTATCCAAGTTAATGGTTTTCTTGACACTATTCATGTCGATGAGTTACTTGAGTCGAGTAATATTTGCTTGGATTTAGTTAACTTTTTTTAACTCAAACAAATATTACTTAATTCGGGTAAACCGTCGATACGAATAGTAGCAGGAAAAACATTTACTTGGATTCGCCATTTATTTTTCTCAGTGTGTTCAGCTGCTTAGGTCATACAGCTGCATGATTATGTGAACCACCCTCACATGCGATGGGCACACATATCGACCGGTGCAAGAAAGAGTCGTATCTTTTCACTGTCGTTATAGAGCATCGTAACTCGTTGCTATGCGAGGAAAAGTTGTAAGCCACATCAACGACAACAAGGACTTACGATGTTTCTTCGCATAGCAACGAGTTACGATGTTTTTCAATGACAGTGAAAAGATACGTGCTTTTTTCTGGTATCGGTCGATACAGCGAGAAAAATAATCTGGTCAATGTAACCAAAATTCTGGAGATCATAACCAAACCGTTTGGTGAAATACGGATCCTCTCCATCTGTTTGGTTTGACTGACCATTTTCTGGTTAGAATAACTGCACATGTAGTTGAGAGTACAAAACATGTAGTTGGAATAACTAAATTTGTTATGCAATTTATTAATATATTAGTTAGAATAGCTTGACTCGTTTAACCAGATGCGTTTTGTCATTTTAATGAAGTTATTTTTCTCAGTGTGTGTATAAAAATATGCGAGATAATTATAGAAAACTACTCTGTAAAGAAATTTGTATTAAATTTAATGTAGGTAATTGAATGTAAAGTTGTTATCTAGTAAGTAATTATGAAAATTAATATACTTCGTTATGAAATTTATAGGAGCATAAGGAAATATATTAATTTTCATAATATTAAAGAGTATATTAATTTTCATAATCACGTATTGGAAAAAAGTCTTATAGGGTGACTTCGCCGGTTAGCCGACCGCACCCTGTTTTCGACCAGCTTTGAAAATAAGAATATCAGCGCATTTTTTATATTTTTGACTACGCCACTGCATAAATCCACCATTCAACTACACTTATAAGAAGTGGCATCCCCTCATGGTTTAAAACTAACCTTAGGAAATGGGTGGTCGAGAATGGGGAAAAACAGAATCTTTTATCATATACGTACTTTGTTAATTTTCAGAAAGATTTAGATACATTTTTAACATTTAGGCCAATTCTATAGTTCCTGTGGATTCGATATGTATATGATTTAGTTTAAACATTTGCGTATATGTTGGATTTGCGCATCGTTGAAAACCAAACTAATATAATCTGGTCGAAAACCGGCAAAGTCACCCTGTATAAAAGTGTATTAAAAATACACATTTTTGTACACTGTATAAAAAGTCGATATCATTCCTCGATATATCGTAAGCGACAATTCTGTCGCTTAAAAAATTTTCATACAATTTACTTTTGGCCTTCCCTCGAAAGATTTCAATTATCGAAGCAAAGCAATCCTCTTTAGTGACGCATAAAGTGAGTTCAAAGCGCAATTCTCTCAATTCACACGATTTGCCACCTAACAGTCAATCCTTCTCGAACGAGTCGAAAAGAGCCGCGCTCGACGAGTCGTCGATCGCCGCGAAAGCTAATTAAAGTGCGGACAATATATCGCGTGGAGGCAATTTCGATCGCGCACACGTGATGTGATAATCTGCCGGCAGATCGCGCCGCAATCGACCACGCTCACCGTGTCGCAGGAAACGAACGAAACCAGATAATCGTTTCCGTTGGAAAACGAATACGCGCGATGGAAGGAACTGATTATGCTTGGCGCGCGGGGAATGCGACGGGCGATGCTCGCTGACCGTGGAACGCCGATTCCGTCGGTCCATCGGGATCGCCGGAAAAGCAGTTCGTCGAAATCGTCGTTCCGACGCGCCCCGTCGATCGATACATCGATGCTCCCGAGGGCAACGGACGGGCACTCTCGATACCGTTGCTACTGCCCTCGTCGAACGCGCCCCGCTGTGATCGACACGGCAGCGGAGACGCGTTCAATTTCACGCGACTCCTCTTCGTTTGTTCGTGCCCCAGAGGCGCGTGGTGGGAGAGAAAGAAGGAGGCACTCGGTGAGTGATGGACGCGCTCGGGACGCCTGCATTACCTAATGCCCTAGATAAATCCCCCTGTCTCGAAGGGTAGGAGAGGGTTCGCTATGCAACCACCTGAGGAGTTTTGTCACGGTTTATTTGATATTTTTCTCGTGTGAATGCCGGGCTTCGAGGAAGTGTGGTTTCAGTTAGTTTCGTTAAAAATTCAATCCCGCATTGAAAAATTGGTCAATTTAACCAAAATCTTGGAGGCAATGACCAAACTGTTTGGCAAGATATAGATTCTCCATCCATTTGGTTAGACTGACCACTTTTTGGTTATAACCATGGAATAGCTATAAATGTGTATTTGGTTCAACTGTCCAATGTTTTCGTCAGAATAACTAAACGCGTTTAACTAGATTCGTTTTGTCATTCTAACCCAATAATTTGTCTCAGTGTAGTTGGTTTTATCAGGGAACTGTTTTTTCCGGGATTTCAGATCCTTTCTCATTGTCAGATAAAAAATGTTTCGCTGATGAATCATGGGTTTTCCGAGGAAGGAGATCTTCAAATTGTTACACGAGGTCTTAGTTTTGCTACTAAATATTTCTTTAATAGAAACATAATTTCACGAAAAGTCCCTAGCACTTCCCAGAATGGACAAATCATTAATTACTGGACCGCAATAGTTTACTGTGAAAAATGAAGATCACGTTTAACATTTCGATGGTCCCCTTTCCCGGAAATACTACAGTCCATCAGTGAAGTAATTTTTATTTAAAAATAAGATTGGATCTTAATTCTCACCGACACCACCTGGTGCTCATTATCCAGATAGACTCTGCATGCACCAACCCAAACCGGATTCGTTTCGTTCCGCTCTACAACGGTATCTCGACTGGCCGCAGTAGTAATGGTCCGCTGTAGTCAGACCGACGAGCGAATGGGATGAAGCCGCGCATTAGTTAAAGAATGAAGGCAAGTTTAGGTTCGGGTGGTCAAATGTCACTATATTTATGGTATCCGCGGATATCTAAGCACGCGTGTATTTGTTCGCTACAGATTTTTAATGAAATTGCACATTTTACTAAAACAAGCAGATAGCCGAAGTGAAAGAGGAAAAAGACGAACCGATTTCTTACGGAGAACAATAATTATTCATCGTCTCCGATATTGCAAACTTTCGAATGGGGATAGCGAGAAAGCATTAAGGTAGATCACAAGGGAAAGTCCCGCACGAGTCGCGCATAAATTTATTAAGAGTTTCCAATAAAGACGCGAGAGTGCCGAGGAAAAACTTTAATACGAGAATCCGACGTAACGACGAAAAGGTACAACTAGGTCCTTCGGCACGCCGTTGCTATAAATTCAACGGTGTGGTACAGCGAAAGCTAGCGAGCGAGAAAAGACGAGGAGGAAGCGCAAAGCTCTGCGAAAAGAATCGAATAGAGTCACATGCGGCAAACCGGCAGATTCGCGGGATCTGGAACTGAATGCCGGGAGGAGTAGGTGGAACAAGGTTGGGAGGATTCGATCGCGGAACGGCGTGTATTTTTCGGTTTCTAAAATTGGACGCTTTCCACCCGGTGAAGATGAGCCGCTGCAAAGCGGGTCTCGCGCGGGAAACAAGCCCCGAGGACTTTCGAGGACGAAATCCCGAATGCGCCGACCGCTTTGTGCACGTGTAACATGCGCGGGTTATTGCGGCGTAGATTTAAAGCGTTTCCGGCGGGAGCATATATAATATATACGTACGTACATATTATGTAGGTACGTACTGCGTTTTGCACTCGTTTACTCGTATCTCGCGGAAAGTGCAATCGTTTTGTTTATCAATAATTAATGACGTGGGCTTTACTTCCCCATTCGATGATTAAATAAAAAAAAACTGCATCGCTGGCTTTCGGTCCTGCATAAGCAGAACTTCGAGGAAAGTATTTTTACAATTACGCGCTCTTCGCTGACGTGGAGTTTCATACTAATGTAGGTACATACTAGGTAGCACGGCAAGTGAACAATCATAACTTCCACGTTCGTCCTACTAATTTATCGATGGAAACCAGCTTACAAAGTAACTCACAGGTTCCAAATGTCAAAATAGAGTAGTAGCATGATACTTTGCGTCTGCCTGCCTGTAAGGTAAAATTTTTCTCTTCAATAAACGTACCTACAGTAGTGAGAAAGTAGGCAAATTGTAGGAGACGAAGAATGCGATCCAATAAATTGTATATACTATCTACTTTTCAAACACGGGAAGAAATAAATCGTTGTATTTACAAATTTTGTTGTAAATTTCAGGACAAGGCCAATTTATTGTTAAAATAGCTACAATTTCGGTAAAAATTACAGCAACGTTTACAACTTCTACAAGATTTACTATGATTTTTACTAATATTGTACCTAATTATCATAATCATAAATTGGCCTTGTTCCGAAATTTACTACAAATTTTGCAAATGCTACGATTAATTTTTTTTCTTTAAATAGAAAATTTAAAATAGATCCAAGAGTGTCACGTCTCTGTGAGTCTTTTCAGTAGATACAGCGTACACACACACACACACACACACAATGTAAATACTCGTATTACATGTTCGCTCGATTTTCTAATCACCTCTCTACGATAAGGGAAGACCCGAGGAAATTTAACGAACTCGACGAGAACGAAGTCCTAGCGAGAGACGACGAGGAAAATGCGCTCGCGCGAGCATTTCGCTTGGGGTTCACAGACAAACCTCCACCTCTACGTCGCGCGCGATACCTTAACAATCTTCCTCCAGTCTCCCCCATTATGCAGCACCGCCGCACCGCCCCGACATTCCAGACTCGGCGCGGGTAGTTGCCCGCGAACTTACGACGGCGCACCCCCGACACCCTCTCCCCATATACGTCCAATTAGGACGATAGAGGCGGCCAGCGGACGTTAAGTTCGCGCCGTTTTCACGCGAGGCGTGTATCACCTGCTTTTTGCTTCCGGTAACGGGCGTTTTCGTCGCCTGCGAAACGATCGAAGGGTTGGCAGGGGGAGGGAGCGAGCGAAACGATCGAGGATGTACGAGGCGGTATCGCGAGAGTAAACGTTAATAACGATGCCATATGCCGCGTACCGCGTACGTCGCGATGGCATCGAACGACACACGCACATGTGTGAGTGTTAGACACGCCTCGTACGTACACCGCGTAAATTCGAGCGACGCGTTACGGTCTCGCGTATCGTCGCCGCCCGCCGCGGGAACGGATCGGCGGTGACGTTATGTCGAATGTGTTTTTTGCAGATCCGGAAAAATGAGTTTGATAAGGGAGCGCGATGATGAGAAAGGAGACGCGTTTACTTCGCCTCTCTAAACGCGCGCGTGTTAAGTTGACGTGCACTGTAAAAAAATGTTGTACTTTTTATATAAAGCCTCTTTTTATATAAATATAAAATACTTTTATATAAAGCCTTTTTCTAGTCCGTGATTATGAAAATTAATATATTTCCTTGTGAAATTGCCCTTGTAAATTTCATAACGGAATATATTAATTTTCGTAATCATGTATTGAATAAAAACTTGATGTAGAATTACATTAAATTTAATAGATACAGTTTTTTAGTCTCATTAATATACGAAGAAAAGTGGATTTCCGAAATTCCATATTTATTGTCTTACTATTTAAGTACAGACGGATAAGTTAGGTTTTAAATGATAATATTATTTTATAAAAAGTTATTTTTAGATATATATATTTTTCATTATTTGAAGTACCTATTATTTTAATTATAAAGTTTTAATAGATAATACATTTTGATATGAAGAAATTGAATATTTAAATATAAGCATACACATTTTTGAACCTACCGTGTAGGTTTAAAAGATAATAATGATGGAGAGAAGTATCTCTGTTTTATAAAAAATTCTTCGAATATCTAATATTGTGCACGTTCCCGTTGCGTGATTTATTTACTCCGTAGACTCCAAATTATGATTATTTATTTACATCATCTCTTTTCTTCTCGGCGTCTAACGAGATCCCGTTGTGACGTCAATTTTAATTTCGCCCAGACGCGATGAGTACGATATATGGTGAACGGAGTCTCTGTAGAAAAACGTGGGAACGAAAAGAATCTGGAAGAAGAGCGCGAAGGGAATTAGAAGGTAATTCGCCTGACGTTTCGAAACCTACTCTAGATGGAAGCAAATGAGGTAGAAAACCACTCTCTACGGGACGCATCCTCGCCGCGTATTACTCGCGCTCGTGTGCGCGTGGACGTATATCGATTATCTCACCAAAATATTAAAATACGAGAGACGAGGGACACGCGCAGCAGCGTTGAATAGCTCATGGATTTCAATATATGTCGAGAAAAAAAATTTGGTCAATTTAACCAAAATCTTGGAGACGATGACCAAACTATTTGGTGAAATATCGATCCTCCATCTGTGTTTGGTTAAACTGACCAATTTGATTAGAATAATCAAAGTTTGATCAGAATAACTAAATACTCAGTTCAACTGACCAGAAATTTGGTTAGAATAATTGAACGCATATAGTTAGATGCGTTTAGTTATTTTAATTTAATCATTTTCCTTAGTGTACCTACATATATTTCGCTGAAGTAGTGGTACCGATACTTAAAAAATTGATTTAATCGATCCGGTTGGTTTGAATTATTCCAAACAACTCAATATTTACTTAACTTATATAAATATGTTCAATCTAATGCTCATTCACTTCCAGATAATATATGCTTATTCGTTGTATAAGTAGATATTTAGTTCCTAATTAAGTATTTTATAGTATGACTAATATTTACTTACTTTGATTATGCTTACACAGTAAAGAAGTATTGAATTTAACACAATTTCCTTCGGTTATAAGAATATATCATTATTTTGACTAATTTAAACTAAAACTTTAGTTAGTAGATTTATCTTTCAACCGAATTTTTTCTCAATATACCCCCGACGTCACGGATTACTTAGAGGGTGACTTTTTGAAACGTTACTTAAAAACGGATACTAACGAATTAACAGTCAATTCTCATGCTTTCATTAACCATGGCAAACGCCGTTGTAGCTAATGAGTACATAGTTAAGTTTTCATTAGCTACTACGTTTAAAAATAACATTTTAACAAAGCCACCGGCGACAGAATCCATAATGCTGGGAGTACATCTCGGTCGATTTACTCTCGCACGCTGAAGAAAAGAACATCGAGCCATCGCGAGAGCTCCGATAAAATCGTTCCGCATTCGATAGTCCCTAACAGACGGCCGTCCTCGCAAAGTCCACTCTAAATCGTAGGTGGATTTCCCCGCATACGTTACATCACGTCTTCCGAGTCCAGCTACCATCTCAAGACGCTCTCCAGATCCTAGACACGCGATAATCGTCCTATCTTCCCGTGCGATAGCACCGCGAAAGTTAACGCGAATTACCGCTCGACGTTCCGAGAAAATTACGACGCGACCCACCCCCCGATAAAGTCTCAATTGTCGGGTAATCGAAACGATTAAAGTTCTCGCTCGACTCGCGTAAACCCCGGACTGATATCTCGGTGGATAGTGCGAGAGAATCGACGCTGATACTCTCAAAGCCCGTTTAACTGGTTCGCCGTGGAGAAGTGAACGGGGCGGGCGGGGTGGTAAGATCGGTGGAAATTCCGGAGAAAGGGGGTGAAAATGGGAAGAGAAGAGAGCCCGGGGAGAATTGTTTTCGGTCGTTCCCCGCGCAGAAACGAGGCGTTACGTTTCCCCGTCATAAGTAGGCGCATATACGTGCGTCTGAATGGGCGATGCTTCGAGGGATGTACAATTCATATTTCCACACTGAACAAGAATTTGCTTCACTCAACCTCGGTGAGGTTGAATACGGCGAATCTCACGGTGTAATTGTTTTAAGCAGATATTTACTCGTTTCAACTTCAAATTGATTGCCTCAGCTCTACACTGAGAGAAATAATTGCTAGTGCCAAAAAATATTTCTTGAACCAAGATTTAAGAATATATGATCTTAACGATTTTGAAGAACATAGATTTCTGGTAGGAGAATATCATGTGAGGCTAAACTTATTTGCCAGGAAAGAAAATTCAATCACTATTATTTTAATACCTATGAGCTTTCGGCTCATATTTGTAAATATAATACTTTTTTCAAGATTACGTTTCTGTGTACAATAAAGTCTTGTGTCGATGTAGGCCACAAAATCATAAATAATGAAATAATAGTGACTGAAATTTCTTTCCTGGCGAGTAAGTTTAGCCTCGCATGGTATATAATATAGGTATTCTCTTCATTTAATACCTCCGTTAGGATGAGAAATTCTACTTTCGAGAAAAAAAACAGTTACTCGAGCCTATCAAATATTTTCTTGTACGAAGAAAATCATGGCTTGATTTTGGAATTATATCACGTTTTTGATTGAAGAAAACATTTGTTGGGGCTAGCAATTATTTCTCTCGGTTTACGTATTTGTCCTTACAGTCTCATGGTATTGAAACGACCATACCATATAATAAGGTTCGCCGCATTCAATCTTACCGTGATTGAATAAAGCAAATTTTCTTCAGTGCACTCGGAACCGGCTAATCGCGTGACCCTCCCTCTGATGAAATCTCAATTATCGATAAAAGGGAATGGAACCTTTTGTTTGACACGAGAAAATCGGAACGTATCCTCTCGCGAAGCTTTCTTAATTTTACTCCGAAGAAATTCGCGAGAGACAGATAGATGGATGGATAAGTTTGTTATTGTATAATGTATAACAACATTATACGAAATAAAGAACGATGTAAAGAACTAGCATATACAGATCAGATAATAGGAGAAAGAGAATGTTAAAGAACCTAAATAAAGCTATGGGAGAGAGTATGCTAAAGTCAAACAAATTGTGACATATACATGTTACAGAGGCAAGATTACACTGAACAAAAAATTTGTTTACTCAACCATCGGTAGGGTTGAATACGGTGAATCTCAAGTTGTAATTATTTAAACTGGATATTCACTTGTTTCAACTTTAATTTGGTTGCTTCGAGTCTAATTATTTTTCCTTACACTCTAATGGCATTGAAACAATTGCACCGTGAGGTTCGCCGTATTAAACTCCACTGATGGTTGAATGAAGCAAATTTGTTTTCAACCTAGTAGGGATCTCTCTCTATTTATGAGAAAATCATATAGCGCTGTTTTAAAGTGACATAAACATGGAAAACTACGAAAGGAGAGGGAGGCAATAAAACGAAAGAGAGAAACATAGGGGGCGAACAGCATTACAAGTCGAACGAATTGTTCTGGCTTGCGCTCGCCGTGAAACGAGGCGTTCGGCGCCTCATAAATAGATATACACGCGGCTCTGCCCGTGCAACAGCCTCCGCTTCGAGAGCGGCATCCCGCATATCCACTCCGAAGCCGTTTCGCCGCCTATACATATATTATTAGGTGTACTTTACGAATACGAAATGCGAGAACGCATCGAGCAACGTTCGCATGGCGCGCATCGGATATTTATCGGCATTCGACGCGGATAAATCAACATGACAAACAGGCGCGCGCGTATAACCACCCCCTCCACCCGGCTTCCCAATATGCATCCGGTAGATTGGGGGCGCAAGGAGCGCCGAGCGCGAAAAGAGGGGCAGGAGCCGCGCCGCGAGCAAAACGAGCGTTAACGGAGTTACATCGTGTATCTCTCCGCCGAGGGATACGGGGAAGCCGATGTTTCCGGGCGAATCGGCGGTTCGGCGGGGAGCCGAAGCTAATTTCATTTTCGAGACCGCAGACGCTCGCGCCTCCGCGTGGCATGCGAGAACTTCTACTTCCTCTTGTTTTCCTTTTCCTTTTTGAACTCTACTCTTCCGACTGTAATAAGCCTTTTATCGATTGTATCGTTCTACAAAATGATGCGCTTTATACAGGGTGTTTTGCTCAGGATAGAAATAGTCGGTGTGGCCTAAATTGTCAATACTTATTCTATCGATCGATAAAGAGTCGACGGAATATAAATTGACCAATCCCCACATTCTTCCTATTCCGTTCGATTATCAGCTGCACTCGTCGTCAGAAGAGCAGTGTGATCAGTACTTGTCCTGTTGATCCTTCGTTGGTCGGTAGGATAAGTATTGACAAATTAGGCCACACCTACTATTACTATCCTGATAGAACGACCCTGTATACGCTGGGGTAAACGAGTTTACCTTTCGTAAACGTAGGATTATCGACTCCAAGGTGCGAATAACCCACACTGCAAAAGAAAGTTTGTACTTTTAATACACTTTTATGTCAAGCATATTTTCTATGCATATGTAATTATAAAAACTAATATATTCTCTCATGAAATTATCCTTATAAATTTACGAGGACAACTTCATATAAATATGTTAATTTTCATACTCTCAATGTATCGAATGAAAACTTTGTATACAATTATATTAAGTTAAATACAAATTTGTTTACAATTCAACTTAGCTCGCAGTGGATTAATGAAAAAAAAAAGTTGAGGTCACCTGGAGCGAGGGACCGAAAAATATGCAAACCTCACGGAGATCGAGACGTCGTAAAATTACGGGGACCACTGCGAATTATACAGGCACGACGTCGTAAGGACTGGATGCAAATTTTTCGTGTTCCTTCGACAAGAGGAGAGAAGAGATAAAGAGAGCCCGCGAGGGTAAATCTAGGGGTGGCAGAATATTACGCTAAATTAGGCTGCTCCTGGGGAAAGAAAAAAAAGACGGGGAAGAGAGCCCTTCGCTTTGGCAAGGTCCTCCGGGGAATACTAATGCAGTTCCCTTTATAACAACGAATTTTTCAATCCGAAAACGCGAGCCCGGAATGCGGGATACGCCTTCCGGAATGGCTAATAACTCTGTTAAGGGCGAGAGCATCCGCGTCGTTCTTCGGCAACTGCGTCACTTTAGGGGCGGCTGATCGCGAAAGTAAGCCGGAGGGTCGCTCGAATATTTTTGTCGCGGAATGTTAAATTACAGTAGACGTCGGACCTTTTGTCAGCTCTCGCGAGAATTCCACGGACGATCCCCCTCCGAAGGACGCTTCATCGAGGGATGTGAATCTGCGTCGCATAACAATCATTCGCCCCACACTGAGAAAAAAAAGCCTGTTCAATCAAACCAAAATCTTGGAGACCATAACCAAGCCGTTTGGGGAAATATGGATTCTCCATCTGTTTCGTTTGACTGACCATTTTCGGATTAGAATAACTAGAAATGTAGTTGGAATAATTAAACATGCAGTTAGATTAATTAAATATTTGGTTCAATTTATTAGTACTTTGTGTGGTTAGAATAACTGGACTCATTTAACTACATGTATTTTATCGTTTTAACCAAGTTATTTTTTTCACTACACCCCCGCGGCACTCGACCCTTTCGTATATCGAATCATCGTCCGAGAAGATTATGGCACGATATTTTACGTTCTGGCAAAAGTAATAAATCGTCCTGAAAAAAAGATATTTAAAAAAATTACAGGTATGAAAAACATATAAGACCCCTTTGATAGACTACCCCGTAACGGTCCATAACCTCCCCAAAGATCGCTTCTCTCACGCGCATTCCATACTCAATACACCGAGAAAAATGTTCAGCCGCAGTCATAATCCTTGCAGTTATAATTAAGGCAGAGGGATGAAACGAAACACCTCCAACAGCCCCTACAGTGTGCGAACAATTGCCATAGCCCAGCCACCACTGCCAATTACGCTAATCCACTGCGAATCCGCGCAATGGAATTCGCATTGCCAAACTTCCCCGATGACATTCCACCGCGCTAACTTCCGCACCGTCGTTTCGCTAATTCTAAGCCAAATCAGAATGGGATTTTAACGACGACCTCGGTCCGGCGAGGAATGGACGAAATGTCTACTGATGGAAAAATAGGTGGAAATCCTTTTTACCCTGTACCCTGCAGCGAGGAAAGTTAAATTCCAGTTTCTCGGTTAATTTAAAATGATGAATATTATAGTTTTTTGTCGGTCCATATAAAGGTAAAATGAATGAACATTTCTTTAGAAATACATACACGGGATAAACCTAGGAGGAAACTTCACATTCCATGAACTGGTGGCGGAGGGGTAATTTTGTGCGAAGGAAAGTTTATAATAAACATAGGTCCGAATCTGAACAGTTAAGAAGCTCGTTGTGTAAGTTGAAATAATAACCTTTGCAAAGCTATCCCGGAAATAAAGCGAGGTACACGGCGCCAGTTCGAATACGGAGCTTATTTAACTTTTAAAACTAACGAAGCTTTGCCCTCAAACTTTTGCCGTATCTCGTTTCGGGTCCGAAATAGTTTCGGGGACGCCATTAGATCCACTTTCAAACGGCTTGGTAATCGTTCGAAATGACCTCTCCTCTTCTATAATATCCTGTACACGTTTTTGCTACAACACATTATGTTATTTTATTCACAAATGCATCTATAGATGCCTGAGGTCATCAAACGGCTTCTCCCGGAAAGTAATCACGCCCGGAATCGTACGAACGGACGACAGATAAAAATTCTCATTAAAGCAGACCCTCCCAGCTCGTTGTTCAGAAGCAGCGATTTGAAAGGAAAAGAAAAATCGCGAAAATCACGGGTACCTATACGCGAGCGAAGCGAAAATGAAGAGGGACCCGAAAGGTGATTCACCCTAAAGAGCAGCTACGGTTCCGCGATAAGAGGGGAGTTGACGAGGACCGTCCAAAAGGCGAAAATAGGTGCAAGTCCTTTTCAGAGTGGCCGCTATCGATCATCGCTTCCATTATAGCCTTCGTCCACCCTCTCTTAACCTCGAACAAAGGCCGCTGCCCGCGCGGAAATTGACTAAAATCCGCGACACGGTATGTATTTTGCCGGACAAGTAGGGAACTCGAAGAAGCGCGACCTTCACGCGAGGCGGGGTCGACGAAGAGCAAGGTGGATGGAGGAAATGGCAACAGGTACCTATATCATCTCGCGCGGGGATCGACGAAGAGTTTTTTTTCCGCGAAAAAGTCAACCGTTTCGTACCCACGTGTTGATGCGTCTCCGGAGACTCACCCCGACGCTACGCGAGGTCGTACGTCGAGGGTGATGGACGTGAACTGAGACGTCGTACCCTTGCGTAGGCGTAACTCGATTGGAGGGTGCCGTAAATCGGGATTATTTCGACGATCGAAGTAACTCGTGTACGTCTGTATCCGATACTCGGAGATGTTCCTTAAATCGCGGGGTTAACTATGAAATGTCGATTTTTCAATTTCTAGGATGCCCGGGAAAAAGAGTATAAGTCAAAAAATGGTCAATATGAGATAAGTCGCCTACCAAAACACTTCTACATATTTGTGTGCTACATGCATTTAACGGTTCTTACGAGAAGTGTTATTTTCATTTTATACATTTTTTCAACAGTTTGTGTTTCAATAAAAACAAATAAAGGTGTTTTCTGAGCAATACCATTTTTTGACTTGTACTCTTTTTCCCGAGCATCCTAGATTTTATGTTCAATTTGAGAATGATTACGTAGCAAGCACCATTCTATGATGTATACACTTTCATCCTGGAGAAGGATTTAGTATTTTATACTGCAGGGGACAAGTTATTTGTGAATTGAAGGGCTTATTGGAAAAACGTGACAATCCATTCTCTGTTCGAAAATAAACAGTTTACTTTGTAGTAGTCCCCTATATTTTTGTTTCATACTTTAAGAGATTGCAGACATTAATATAAGCTAGAGTAGAGTAGAGTAGAGTACACCTGTGAAAAACACTGAGGGGTTATATTAATCACAGATATGCATTTTACAGATTTCTTTGAAACTTCTAAGCTCGTCTTCTCAATAAAATGATTTTGTGGCTTGTCACTTTTTTCCAATAAGCCCTTCAATTATAAAGTGCCGGTAAGATACGAATCTCCGACATTCCCTTAAATTCGAGAGAAAGCGAAGTGCAGAAGTTTTACCAGTTTGGGGTCTGAGCTTCGAGGGATTCTAAATGTGGCGGCTGAGGTGTCTGGCGCGTCGCAAGCAGCCTCGCTCAACGGCAAATGCACGGTGTCTGGAAGAAGAAGCGCGAGAGGGGTAGGAGAACGGGCATGATTTATGGCGTTCGGCGTTCGGGGGTTGCTCATTTTCCCGGCGGTCAAGCGACAAAAGACTAGCGATATTTTACCGCGCGAGGGAATCCGAAAAAAGCGAGACCGCTTCGCGTTCACCTTGGATCGTTTATAATGCAGAATGTGCATTTGGCGAAGTAGATGGAGAAGAGTAAATGGACGAGGAGGGAAAGGGAGATGGATCTCCCTTCTCTTTCGGTTATTTACATTTTTCGAGGGAGAGGGCTACGGCTATTTTATGGAAAAAAAAATGAAAGATATAAATTTAGCGGAGCGTCGGATCACGGCCGGTAATCTATCCCATTACATTGCAAATGGAAGTGTGTTATATTTACACACTTAGTGTGTAAACCTTGTAGTTAAGCTTCAAGTGTTTCCGGGCGTATTACTTCATCAGAAAATACACTTTGGATGTGTTATTGAGATCCCGCGTGTGAATTAACACATTTAAAGTGTATTTTCTGACGAATTAACACGTTTGGAAATGTTTAAAACTTAACGACTAGGTTTTTAATCTTAAAGTGTGCATAATAAATATAAAACACTTTCATTTGCAGTGTAGTAACGAATAAACACAGAACAAAATAACCTGGTCAATCAAACTAATATCTTGGAGACCATAACAAAACCGTTTGGTGAAATATGGATTCTCTCTATCTGCTTGGTTAGACTGACCACTTTTTGGTTAGAATAACTAGTCATGTAGTTAGAATAACTAAGTTTTTTATTCAACTTATTAGTATATTGGTTAGAGAGAATACACATTTTAATCAAGTTATTTTTCCCAATGAGAAGTCGGGTGAACGAAAATTGACCACAAACTATTTACCAACAGACCGAGTCGTTAGGGTCGCGTAGAACATAGATTGTAACCGAGGTGTGCGAACGTTAATGAAATTTGATCGTTACACGTCGTTAAACGCGTCCAACATTGACGCGCCTCCCGGGGCAAATCACGCCGTTACAAAGGGTACAGCCCCTCGTCGCCGATCGATGGAAATTGCGGAGACGTCCCTTGGCGTGGACAAGAAGCGATCGACAGGCGAAAAAGTTCACAGGGGAAGAAAACGAGGAGATCGTCAGGAGACTTTAAGAAAGGCTACGGGGAGTAAACGTCCCGTTCGTATAAATGTTCGTTTAACGAGCGTTCCGCTGCACCGGGGGTTGCTTATTTCCCGGTGGTCACGTGGCCACACGACGGCAAAAGAGTTGGGCAGTTATGGGGTGGCCGCGCGATAGCCGCTCTATTTCGCCGCGCGATTCCAATATACGCGGTAACTCTCCGTACCCATACAGCAGAGCTCTTCAAACAATCTACTTCTCGCACTGCACGATACGCGGCGTGAAACTCGCCGCGCCGGAGAGAGTGAACTGTGCTTTCCCACGAGAGCGGAGCAGCCGCTATTCGAAAGTGCGAAGTACGTTTCGTTCTTCGTCGAAGAACTCGGGGGTTCGCGGGAAGGAGGGTGGTGCGGGGTACGCGAATTCGTAATTAGGCGCGTGGACAACTTGGAAGCTTCTTTTCCGGGTAACGGCTGCTTTTATACGCGCGGCAGTTTCCAACTGGGTATCCAACTTGCGGGAAGACGAGCCAAAATCGATAAAGAGACTGTGTACGGAATTGTTGAAAGAGAGAGAAGAAGAGAGAGGGAGAGAGATGGAGGGGGAGAGAGAGAGAGAGAGAGAGAAAGGGAGAGAGGATCCAGATTGAAGTGAAATTAACACAGATGGCAGCTGCTTCGAATGAGAGATATCTATTACATTCGTAATACAGTTTTCATCTAAAACTGAATATAGATCACACATGGCCTATACAATATAAGGAGCAGACTTTCTAAGTGCAGTTTGTCCATCTTTCCGATTTTCGCCAACATATGAATATTTATATTCAAGTTCCTTTACGAGAGGTGTTTATATGGAGAACCTAAATGCATCTCTTTTTACATCTATATAAACTTTTGGAAATGTTTCAGACAAACAAACTGCATTGTGTCCATCAGTCATGGACAAACTATTAACGGTTATAGGACAAACTGCGAATGGACAAACTGCACTTAGAGAGTCTGCTCCTCATATACAAAGTGAACCTTAGCGCGTGCGCGTGTAGGCCTACATATATGCATTAACGCTTGCATGATCAAATAGGCAATACCTTTACAACAGCTCAACAAAACAAAAACGAATAGCGGACCAAAAACGTACTTATTTACTTTCCCCTTCAATCATGCAACCATTAATTCATACACATATGCTGAGGCTCACACGACACATATGTTAGACCGAAATGGAATATTACACGAATTCCAAAAAAAAACTCGACAATGAAAGCATGCCCCGTAGAGGGAAAAAAATTGGCACCCACACTCAAAAAGCCGTACAATTATTTCGAATTATCATTTACTTAATTACACTCGCTACAATAGATACATCTGACAATCGTATCTGGACGGAAGAGTGCAGGATATTACGCGACGAAGAAGCCTAATGAACTAATTCCAAACTTCTATTCCCCCGAGAAGCAGGAGAGGAAGGTCAAAGTTTTCAGAAACGGCGAACTCTCATTATCGCTCTCTTGCTGAGACCGAGAGATTGGGCACGAAAAAGAAGACCGAAAGAGTGTCGAGGGGAATCGTGTGGTATACGATGCTTCAAGATTCACTACGGTAGATTAAAACTGTACTGTAAGGACTCGTATAGAATCCTGTCAATAAATAAAGGCATTGCACTCGCTGCTGCACCGCTTAAGTGCACTCCTCTCCGCAGTAGGTATATCACACGCTGTTATTCTTTTTAAAGTTTATATTCTACTCCCGCAGAGGTGGCTGGTCCACTGATTGTTAGTAACAGATATTTTGAAAACAGATGACTAGTTTGTAAGCAACTTATTGGATGAAGTTGTGAAGTGGAAAATATTAGGGGGTTGTATTGAAATACGCCGTTTTTTTCTTGTTTCAAGAACATTATGTCGTTGTAAAATGTGAGAATACCTCAATCTCTCTCTCTCTCTCTCTCTCTCAAAGTATTTGCCTTCGAAAGCTAACACTTTTTCCCATTTTTCTAGCAGAAGTTGAATTCCGCGACGAAAGAATTGTCTACTTTTTGAGCTAATCCACTCAGCAACCCAATTTTTTATTTCTTGGTAATTATGGAAACGTATATCTTCCAAATCGTGTTGCATTGATCTAAATAAACGATAATCACTCGGGACCACGTCTGGAGAATATGCTTGGTGCGGGAGAACTACTCGATTCAAGCTCTATCAATGTTTCTTTTACGCACTCTCTTGGCTTCCCGCTTGCGTCGATTCGGGGGCGATTTTCCGTTCTCCGCGCGCCATTAATTATTTTTTATCCGCGGATGTTCGGAGAGGAATGCAAATATGTACGTATGTATAAGGGTGGATGTAGACGGCGGGGTTGCGTCGTAACGAGAGAGGGAAAGAGGGTGGGAGGGAAGAGTCGAAAGAAGTCCTCCAGCCAACGCGCATTTTTACTCCGGCCCCTATAAGTAATTAATAGTCACCGTTTCCAATCCGCCCGTGCGGCACGAGGGTTGGGGCGTCGAGAAATACATTCGCCGTTATGGTAATTATTCCCGCGTAATTCACTCTCGCGAAGAATAGCCTCGGTGCCCGTAACTGCGTCGCGACGTCAGCAAGAATTGTTAGAAGAAAAGCTGAAAGTCGTTCTCGACACTGTTGGGGGATGAAAAAGCGTTTTCGTTGAATTTCTAATTAAGAAAAAAAAACCTGGTCAATTTAGCCAAAATCCTGGAGACCGTAACCAAACCGTTTGGTGAAATATAAATCAACAATCTGTTTAGTTAAACTGACCACTTTTTTATTAGAATAACTAGACATGTAGTTAGGATTACTAAACATGTAGTCGGAATAACTAAATATTTGGCTGAACTTACCAGTATTTTAGGTAGAATAACTAAACTCTTTGACCAGATGCGTTTTGTCATTTTAATCAAGTTATTTTTTTCGGTGTACGATATACGTAGAGATCCGTTGCAATCGCCAAAGACGAGATTAAATTAGGCGAAGACGCGCGCGCGGGACCTTCGTATCTCGACGGATTCGATCATCCTTACGATTCCTGTTAAAATCGTGTGATGCTAAAATTGGTGCGTCGAGGAAGAAATCCGTTGGATATGATTATTCCCGAGTAATCCTCTTTCGCGAGGATTCGATATTACCGTGACTATGTCGCGCTAAAATCGAAAGAAAGCAAGTCGAAGGCCTTCTTCGTCGTCCCCCGGGGAAAGGCATCTTCATTAAATTATTCAATACGAACAAAAAATAAAAGATGTGTCATACACTGAGAAATAAGATTCTTAATCAAAATAATCTGCCGATCCAAGTAACCGTCGACATGAATAGTGCCACGAACATATTTATTTAACCTCTTATATAGCCCAAATTTTATTTCAGTGTAGAAATTATTTTTTCTTGTATTTTTTTAGGTCCAAAGGTGTTTACAAAAATAGTCAAGGGGATTAGAAACTTATATTTTATTAATACAAACAAATTAGATGTGCTCCAAATGGACAAGGTAAAATATTGTACTGGTTTTATAGCTCAGAATTTCGTATGTTCCAAATATGGAACAGTAGGCTATAAGAGGTTAAGACAAGTGTATGTTCACTGAAATAAATGAATCTACACTTGATTTGAATAACATATACTTGATTTAAGGACGATATATTTGTTTTTAATAAATATGTTCTTGACACTGTTCACGTCGACGGTTACTTGGATCGGCTAATTATTTTTCTCAGAGAGTGTATGAAGCTAAACTTACTTGGCAGGAAAGAAACTTCGATCACTATTATCTCATTATCTATAAGCTTTTGGCCCATATTTATGTAATACTTTTTTGTAGATTACATTTTTATCTACAACAAAGTCTTAGATCAATGTAGATCAAAAATGCATGAATAACGAGATAATATTGATTGAAGTTTCTTTCCTGATGAGTAAATTTAGTCTCACATCGCATAACAGACCAACAAAAAATTTCTGAAATAATCGCGCAACCGTAAATCCGCTGCGATATTATTCAAGGGCAGGCGACCCCCGCGGCAAGGGCGAATCTGTGTAGCGACACCCGTGGCCCGCCAACGGGGACGAGAGCAACGAGATTTATTTCCAAGCCAACGTGGCAAACGCTTTCCTGAAATTGTCAACGATTTTCATATCCCCGGTCGTGACACACATCGCGGCTGATCCGGCCATCCGCGAGATTGCAATTTTAAGCGCATCGAATCGCAATACGTTTTCAAATTTATACTAATTCACGATGTCGGCCAGTGGGTCGGAGCTGTAATAAGGGAAACTGAAATTGCCGTGGAAAAATACGTAGAATCTATCGAACGAAATGAACTATTTATTCCACTCAAATAAATTTCCCGACTATCTCGCGCTCTCGGCGATATCACTCGTCGAGTGATCGAGGTTCGCCCTCGAATAAGAATGTTTTCCCGGCGCAAATAAGATGCCGCGCCGTCTGACGGGAAAATGACGGAAACGCTGACGGTCGGGGCTTTGCTTTAATGCCACTTTTCTCCTCGGGAGAGCAAAACCGATAGAACGGGAAAAGGAAGGCGTAGGAGAATGAGAAAGCCCTGCTTTGATATACTCGGGAACGTCGGTGTGGTCGTGGTAGCGAGGAGGAGGGGGAGGAAGACAACGACGGTGAACACACAGTATCGACGTGCCGGATTCGATAAGCAGGGGGCGGTTTCCTTGGAAGCCGTCCAGCGGGAAGCGACGCGGTTAACTACGGGACGTTGATTACGCGATTACTGCCTGTAATTGTCGGACTGCTCGATCGCGGAGCGTTACAAAGCTCCGCGGAGCCGATAAGCCGAGAACGGAGGAAAATATAATCATCGGTTTGCTCTCGGTTCTCTCACTCTCCGGGAGATCCTTTCTGTATCCCACTTCGCGAGCGGGCTATAAACAGTAGCCACTCTTCGAGAATCTAATTTGCGCAGGCGAGCCTCGCCGGTCTTCCGTTTACATTTGTACGATTACACCGACGCTTTACGGTTTGGGCGGGGATTAAGGAATTCTCGTTTTTCGTCGGGGCGCCGGTGACGTGCGGGACGAATATTTCGTGGAACTTAGCATTCGGAAGGAGAAACCGCGCTCGTGTTGGCGAATTCGAGTCTCCGTAGTTCGAATTAATAATGTTGTTTTTGAGGAAACCAGCGATTTGTGAGTAGTAATACACTGAGAGAAATGTTATAGATTGTACGAGAAAATGCTAGTAGTTTATTAATAGGTATAAGAATATACGTTTCCATTTGCCTCAGCAATACTTGCTTCTATTTTACCAGAATTAATAGCTATTTCAACTATACGTATAGTTATTTAAGCAGCTCTTGTTATTTTTGACATTGTTATATTATCTATACTGTCTGCACAGGTAGAAAAAAATAGCGATATATTATATAACGTGAGGCGAAACTTACTTGCCAGGAAAGAAACTTCGATCACTCTTATCTCTTTATCTATTAGGTTTTGCCTGATATTTGTGTAATACTTTTTTCAAGATTACATTTTGATCTACAACAAAGTATATATCGACGTAGACCGAAACTTTATAAATAATGAGATAATAGTGATTGAATTTTCTTTTCTGGCGAGTAAGTTTAGTCTCATATGGTACAAAATGCTGGCCGATTGGTTTATGAAAATTATGCCCAATATCCGACCGAAAGTCGACTTTTTCTTCCAAACAGCGATAAGGTGCCTTTATGTTACTTATAAGAAAAAGCCAACTCTTGACGGATATTAGGCGCACTTTTCAGCTTTTTGTATATCACTATTTTTGTCTACTTGGGTAGTTAACCTGTCACGTAGCCTAGCTGTCAGAGCTATACTAATTGCTGTGGGACCTAACAATTTCTCTCGGTATATGAGAGGATTTTAATTCGCGGCTAATTTTGTAACGCTTTGAGCTTCTCGCATATATTTTCCTTCTCTTTACGTTTTAATTAAAAATGCACCCAAGTACATGTTTGACATTTTCAATCCTAGAAGACAGCGACGGCAGCCGATATTTCTTCCCGGTCGCAAAATCAATGCTGCGTCCCTTCCCGTCCCACCTACGCCGCCGGAAGTGGGCATCCTCGACGTATACGAAGTTTTATTCGAATTTTCGTTTTATATTCAATAACTCTATGGGATAGGGAAATAAATCGGAGGGGCGCGCAGCGCGGCGTAGAGGGGGGCATCAATTTATTTTATAGGACGCGAGGGAGTCCGCGCGGACGAACAGTCGGATCCTCGCGAGTAGCCTGCGTCTATAGACTGAGAAAATAATGTAGTTAATTTAACCCAAATTTTGAAGACCATGACCAAATTATTAGGTGAAATATGATTCCTCCATCTGTTTGGTTAACCAATTAGTACACAGTTTCACTTTCAGTTGCTAAACAATTTTTGTTGACAGATATGCAATGTTTAGGAATTGATTTCGGGAACTGTATTTTTTAAAAATAAAATTAAGCTTGCAGAGAAATTTTTTAAACAACGTATAAATGCTTATACCAATGTTTCATACAAGAAATTGCTCTAAAGTTGTCAGGGAGCACTTATCGGTTAAACTGACCACTTTTTAGTTAGAATAGCTAAACATTTGATTAGAATAACTTGATATTTAGTTCAACTAACCAGTATTTCGGTTAGAATAACTAAACGCATCTAACTAGTTGCGTTTTGTCATTTCAATCTAATTTTTTTTCTTGCTGTATAGAAATTCGTTATTCATCTTCGTCTATTGCTTTCGAATTTCTGCGCAGTCGGTTCATTTTATTTATACCCGCGCGAACCTGCATTGAGAAAGATTATTTGATCAATCAAACCAAAATCCTGGAGATGATAGCTAAACCGTTTGTTGAAATATGGATCCATCTGTTTGGTTTGACTGGCCAATTTTTTGTTAGAATAACTAAACGTTTGGTTCAAGCAACTAAATATTTATTTAGAAAAACTTGATATTCGGTTTAGCTGACCAGTATTTTTGTTAGAATAACTAAACGCGTCAAACTAGATGCGTTTCACCATTTTAACCTAATTATTTTTCTCAGTGTATCAATTCGGCGCGTAAACGAAACAGAGCACGCGCGATATCGATTTTGCCCGATACAAATTGCAAATCGGCTCGAACCTGCCCCGCGGAATCGACGGTTCGAATTTCCATCGCGCCACGCAGAAGCGAGCTGCTAATTAAATAAAGGCCGTTGTATAATACAGCACCTCGCGCTGATATCGGAGTGGATATTCAAATTAGCTAGTCTCTCTTCCCCGAGGCTGGCGCCGTTATTATTACCCCCTTCCTTTCTTTCGTCAACTCTTTCCTGTTTCGCCAAAATGACTCGTAATTAAATCAGGACGGCGCGAGGGTGATCAATCGGGCGCTTTTTGATTAAAATTATTGTTCAGCTTCAAGGAGACACCCGAGACTTGCAAATGACGACGATTCTCCGAATTACATGATCTCACGAGAGAGCCAATTATATTCGTACACGGAAAAAAGAATTGTGTACAAAGTACTCAATAAATGAAGTAATTAGTGATATTTTACATAGTGGAAGTTGTCCTCAGGAGCGACATAGCACAGCATACCGTTGTATGTTGTGCATATCCCATCTCACATTGTAAAAAATAAAATTCATATACTTATATGTAATATATTAGTAGTACTATCTGCAGCTGTGGCACATTTTGAATGTTGTTATGAATGTGGAATTAATTTTTATTTGACACAGTAGCAATTACAACGTACAACGGTACTCTGTGCTATATCGCTCCCGAGGACAATTTCTGCTGTGCGAAATATTACTTTTTCCAACATTCTTTTGTCCGTATATAGAAAGCATTTGAAAATGAACGTCCGGTGAAATAACTCGGAAAGAAAGCGCCGTATGGTAAGGGTGGCGAATACGTTCCGAGAAACAAAGTCACGACGAGATGGGAAGACGCCTACTTCAATTTCCTTGAAACCGTCCACTTTTTTTTACCCCGTTCGCCCTACATCTCTTTACCTTCGTGTCTCTCGACGTCCCACCCCATCCGCGCTGTTCTCGGTACAGAAGGGAGGCTGCATGCATCTGCCGTACGTGTACGCCCCGGAGAAGTGACCCGGTTTCGCGACGCACCCTTTGTAGCATATTCCCAATGAACTTACATACTCCAATGGCATTTAAACCCAACGTTTACAAGGGCAACATGTGTAGCTTGTACACATGTTCAAGGGTGGCTACCGTATATCCGTCGGTCGATGGCTCGTAACGTTGGTTCGCTGTATTTTAATTTCATTTGCGGAGAGGAGCTCGGCTGTAGCGGATTGAATTGAAATTCATGGTACCCCCGGGATGGGAAACGCTGGGGATAGGGGGAGGAGGACGGCGGATGATTCGAAAGTAACCTGCTTGTACACACGGCGTGTACATCGTGCGGTGGGTGTATATATACGTTGTAATACGAAAGACAGGAGTGGAGTAGATTGCAGAGGGAGGCCAAACCTCTTTCCAACCTCTTGCGGAAATCGATATACAGACTCGGCTCGCGTTTCGATTTTGCTCCGCTCTTTTTGCGGAAGCGGGAAGAGCAGGTGGGAGGCGTCGTAAGACGGCAATTAACAGAGTAGATAATGGATAATTGCTTCATCGCATTGACAAGTTTTCCAGGAGATTCGTTTGCGTTGCATCGTTAACAATATCCGCCAGAAATTCGATACGATTCACCGGAAGTTTTTATGATGCGGGTACAGGCGACGTAGTACAGTACGTTATACAATGTGAGGTTGACACGTCGATATAGGCGAAAAATTTAAAAATAATGAGATAACAGCAATTGAAGTTTCTTTCCTGGCGAGTAAGTTTATTACTCACCAGGAAAGAAACTTCAATTGCTGTTATCTCGTTATTTTTGCATTTTTCGCCTATATCGATATAAGACTTTATTGTAGACAGAAACATAACCCTCAAAAAAGTATTATACAAATATGAGCTAAAAGCTTATAGGTAATGGGATAATAGCGATTGAAGTTTTTTTTCTGGCGAATAAGTTCACCCGCATATGACATTACATTCCGCATATAACATTTATTTGATACGCGCCAATTGATTTCAACGTGCAATTGCACCCATCAGAAGCTTTCAGTGAATTGCATCAAATAACACGGGCAGACATTTTTATCGGGGCTGCATTCCCTTCGTGCTATAGCATAGATATATCTGGTAAAAACCTACCCTCTGTATCTCACCAGTTGGAATGGGAGGGAAAAATTGACGAGGTTCTACATCATCAAAATCCAGTGCTTTATAAGCGTCTCGCTCTCCGTATATCAACTTTTATCCCGAGAAAACTCGTTTCGACTCCTCGAAGACTTTTCGCCGCTCGAAAGAGTCGTTTCGAATGACTTCTCTCCTCCCTCCTCCCGTTTCCACAATGCCGTCGTCGGGTGGAACACGTTACCCGAGGTGATCTCGGGCACAGGGAGCAGGAGCGGAATCGCTTGTTCCGCGGAATTGTGGAAACGTTGTATCATTATCATCAGTTTCCAGCGTCCAGGGAAAGGAAAGAAGGCGCGCTCGCCTGCGGCTGGCTTCTCACCTCTTTCTTCCGCGTTCGCGTCGCGGGAACGGAGTGGGGAACGCTCCTCTCTTTATCCTTATCGGCGAACGAACGTAATTTCCGCGAGAAACGCCGAGTCTCGGAAAATTTCGTTCGTTCGGGGCAGAGCTTTGAGATTGAAAGCGGTGCGTATCGATGAATCTCTTATTTTCGTTTACAGAGAAGGGGAATCATGATGTACGTAATTCGTTTAGTTTTTCGTTTTTCACGCGGTAAATTATTCTTCGCACACTACGAGAGAAATAATTGCTAGTATCAAAACAATACTTCTTCAACCGAGAACACGTGGTCTTACCAATTTTTAAGAATACAAATTCTTGGTCGAAGAATATATATTTTCGATTCATGAATACCTTCGTTGGGATGAGAAATTGTTCCCGATCAAAAAGAAAAATAATTACTCAAGCCTATTAATTATTTTCTTGCACGAAGAAAACCATAAGTTGATCCTGGAATTATGTACATCATGTTTTTCATTGAAGAAAATATTTTGTCGGTACTAGCAATTATTTCTCTCGGTGTATAAACGTACATATTTTTTATCAGCCCGAAGGGCACACTTATTCGTTTATAATGAATATCGATCGGACATATATCGATATTATCGATCCAATTGAATATTATTTTGATTAAATCAGTATCCATTCGGATTGAATAAATGCGTTTTAAGGTCTGTCCAAAAGATCAGTGTCTCTTAGTTTACGATTGATATTTTATTAATATTAAGAGAGTGAATAAAATACAGTAGTTTTGTTGCGATCGACTGACGGGGAATTCGACGACGATTTAGCGGCACGATCCATCAGTGCATAATGCAATGGAGAGGTGTGTAAATAATCGCATTAATCGTAGGATTAAAGAGTCCATTGCACAATGAAAGAAATAAAACACAAGAAATAAGAAATACGGATTTCAATCAATCACAGAAGACCGTTACATGGAATAAGAAATAAGGAATAAGATTTAAACCACACAATCGGAATCTTATTCCTTATTCTTTTCACCGTATAAAACGGGCTTTAGTTTCATGCTTTACGGTTACGATGCATTTTAAATAACTTACAATCTGTACTATGGGGTCGTCCATTAATCACGTGATGCTTTTTAGCGTTTTTTTAACCCCCCCCCTGGTGATACGTGGTGAGGTTTAATACTAAACCCCCCCCCCCCCTCTCCCAAATCACGTGTATTTTCTTATTTTTAGTACAAAAAGTATCTTAAGAATTTTAGAATATTATCTTTAATTAATGGGTAAGTATAATCTCTAATTTAATTCTGGATAATTAAGGACCATATGATAAAAATATCCACACATTAAGGTTGTTTAGAAATCGCGCCTTCAACGAAAAAATAAATACACGTGATATCTCACCACACCCCCCCCCCCCCTCCCCCTTGTGATATTTCGTGATTTATGCCGAACATCCCCCTCTCCTTTCGGACCTCACGTCATTACTGGACGACCCCTATTATACGTTTCCCGCAACGCGTCGTCAACTTTCTTGCGTTTGATATCTCGAGTTCGCAACGCCCGTCTCACGCAAAGTGTTAAATTACGCTTTCAATCTCTTTCGGGGTTTTTCTCTTCGCGTTCCCTATGTACGAAAGCCTCCGAATTCTTCAAATGAAGCCGCCACCTTTGTTTCTCTCAACGATCCTACCGCGCCAAGCGGCCCAAGCGTAATTACAACGACCTATAAAAAAGTCCAGTCCCTCGATTTTCAGCCACGGCACGAGGGTGCTCTTATACGCATTCAGCCTCCCACGGACTGCGCGGGGACTGAAAAAAATGGAGTTCTCAGATTCCGCGGATCCCGCGGAAAGCGCGAGACTTTACGACGAATTTCGGTCGCGCGTCGACGGGTGCCCTACAAATATTTAAGTGCCTCGTAAAACGCGTTACGCCCGCCCGACGATGTCCACGTCTTTCCCCAGGCGCGTCGCTCGCGCGCGAGGATATCCCCTGGAAAACGCGAGCTCCCCGCGTCCTCCTCGGACCTCTACTCCCCCCTCGAGATGTGCGCGCATCTCCCCTCCTCCCCTCGTCTCGCGCGACAGCCCGGGAAAGAAATCGCTCACCCGTTTTTCCGCTGATCGCTCACTCCGCGCGCTGCGGACGTCGCGCTTCCTCGAGGGACAACTCGAGGGAGGGACAGGGAGAAAAATGAAATTGAAATGACGAGCATTGGATGCTTGAATTCTGGCGCCAAGTGATCTTTGCATGAAGTTACGTATGCTTTGTACGGCACTGTACAGAATACAGAATAGCATTTCATTTTTTGCGCGTAGCGAACGTTAATCTGATGTGGTATTTTTTAAGATAATTTGGCATTTTACAGTGTAGTTACATTGTGGTATTCTCTGTAAGATAGCCATTGACATTCTTTACAGTATTGTAAGCTAACTGGCATTTTTTATGATATCGCCATATGAGGAGCTCAAAGCTGAAGTGAACCAAGTCCAAAAATAAACATGGACTTGATTTATTACAGCACTGTAAAATTTGGGGTAAAGCACACCATCTGAACGGTCAACTTCAAAAGTTATAATGTTTGGACTTGGCTCGCTTCAGCTTTGAGCCTCTCATATGGCAGTTTTTGCAGTACAGCCATTGACACTTATCGGAGTACAGCCTTCTAAATTAACTGAAAATGTGCGATATTGTATTAAAGCTTGCTATACGCGGAGAATTAAACGCTATTCTGTGTATGATATTTTTCATAATTTTGAGTTGTCACTACAGTTCCATACAAAGGGCATATAGAGTGTCAGAATTTTGGGCATCCAATAGGTACTCGTCATTTCAACTTCATCTTTCTCCGTGTACGGTCGGGGGGGGATAAGGCGAACGACGTCCTCTCGAGTTTCGGGGAACCGCGCTAACCTCTCTCACACTCTCCGTTATTCTCCTTCTCTCGCTGCCTTATCTGGTATTCAAATGGCGTCGGATGGGATTGGTGATTCCATGGAGCATTGAAAATTGCGGGGTGTTCCACGACTCGCCTGCCTTAATAAGATTCCGACCCTCGATAGTATCAATCAGCGACTTACCAGTAGCGGTATAAATCTTCAATGATTTCCCGTATACCCTTTCGTTTTTAGAGAAGCCGTATTTCTTTTTTCAACGGGACTCTGAGCTTTACTCGGCGATTTAAAACTAATCGCATTTCCTATTGAAAGGATCTCTGAAGATAATTTATATGGGAATCCGCGATGTGCTTCGGACACGGCAATTACAGATGTCCACTAGAAAAATTTGAGATGGACGATTGGGAATTCATTGAATTCTATTATATGTGTATCTGAAATAATAAATAATAAGATTTACTAAATTTTATATCTACCCGTAAAAACAAGCGAAATTCTATAAAGGTCATAAAGACCTGTGCACGCCGCGTTCTACTTGTAATTAATAAAACCTTAAAAGATTTAATTTGTTTTTACAGATACACACAGAAAGCAATGCATTCTTAGTCATCCTTCTCCGATTTTTACCAGTGGATATCTGGAATTGCTGTGTCAAAAGCATATGTAATTCTCATGCGGATTCTATGGGATTTTTATAAGTCTTCTGTGAGAATTTATGAGAATCTATGATACTTTTTCTAAGCATCTCCACGTGAGTAATACGTATCGCTACAGTACACCGAGAGAAATAATTGCTGGTGCCAAAAAAATGTGTCCTTTAACAAAAACCATGATATAATTTCAGAATCAAGCTATGGCTTTCTTCGCGTAAGAAACAATTTGATGAGCTTGAATAATTGTTTTTTTTTGCGGGGAAAGAATTTCTTATTCCAACGAACTAATACTTGAATCAAGATAATATGTTTATTCCTCGACCAAGAATCTGTATTCTTATAGGTACATATTTGCAAAGATCATATATTCTTGACTCAAGAAATATTTTTTAACACTAGAAATTATTTCTCTCGGTGTAGCGATACCGCGTGCTCCTATTTATGGAGTTTCCTAGCCATTGTAGTCTGACGATGGCGCTACCCTAATCACTTCGGACTACATTACCGCTTCAGCAGCCAGAGAAAACTGGTAATCAGAGCAACTCCGTTCTTTTCAGTGCAGTCTCATTAAATCCACTTAACTCGTGTACACCAACGCGAGCTCGTGTTTGATACAATACACGGTACCTACACCTATCGCTACTTACGAACCACCTGAACACACACACTCACAGTACAACCCCTGTCCCACTTCGCGTGACTCGAATCAATCGAATTCTACACACCCCCGCCCCGTCGCCAATTCGCGCTACTCTCGCGATTTCCCACCGATCGACGAAATTCCTCGTGCCTCGCCACATACACCCAGCAGGATAGTTCGGAACCACGCTCTCCACTCTTCGCCCTCCCCCGCCCGCCCCGTCATCCACCGTCTCGAATCCTCCTCGAGGCCGAAGGCATCCGCACCGAAGTGTGGATTACAACGCCGATCCTCCTCATCTCCGGCGTTCTCGTTAACGGGTAAGAGAGAGCTCGCAGGATTTGAGTGACGGCTGAAAGCCACTCGCACGGGGGATACGTAGGCGCGGCGCGGCGCGCGGCTGTACCTGTACAGGCGTAACCCTCCCCCGTACACGTATACATTCGGCTATATACGTACAATCGATACGAACCGTCCGGGGTCCCGCGCCATGCTGGTTTCACTCGCGCTCCGTTGTGAAATAATTACCGCGTCGTTCATTAACGAACGTGAGTAGGTGCGTTCGATCGACGCGCGGCGCGAAGAGCGGCGCACGGAAGGAGTCGGGTCGTGGTTGGATAAGGGTCGCGACGGCGCGGGGCGGGGGAGGTTGCTCTCTCCCGTCCATTAGTCGGCGTCAGAGGATTTCCGCGAAGCGCGTTAATCGGGGAAGTTGAACTGGGAACGAGATCCGATCGAGTTTTTCAGGGCGCGAAAGACGCGCGACTGTCGACGTTCGTTAAAATTCCGTGAGGCGGCGCGGGGATTAAATTAATATCGGGACGGATTGTGCCGTCGATATTATCGCGATTGTTTTGTTTTGTTTTGTTTATTTTTCGATGGGATGGATATTCGGTTATTGGACACGCTATTCCGACGTATCAACGTCTGCTGATTCTTGGCGCCTGGAATAAGAGTCGGATGGATGCTTTGATTTGTGCTTAGCTTTGAACGTGATAATCTCGGATGGCGGTGAAGATACCTACACGAAAAATGTGCAGTGGTCTTTTTATGGTAGAAATGTAGAGAAACATTTGTTGTTTACACCTCTCTTTGATATCTACAGTTGATTTCAAGATAGATAATCGACTTTGTTCCTCAATCGGAACTACTATCCTACTTTTACCCTCTTATAAATATTGAATCCCGACGATATATACTTTAGTTTGAGCAATATTTCTGGTGCCTGGACAGGTAAAGCGAAGGGTACTGAGTATTTTACATATATGAGGAGCTATCTTTCAAAACGTAGTTTTTGAACAAAACCTTGTCTTCGATAAATCCTAATTATTTCTTAATAACTTTTATTTGGTTGTAGATTTTTCAATTTTGCTGGATTCTTTATGGCACTTTCAATGCTACATATTTTCACCTGCAACAATTAGGTAGTGCAATTTGTAACCTTGGCACAAATAACTAGGATTGACTGAAAACAAGGTTTTGTTCAAAAACTGCGTTTTGAAAGATAGCTCCTCATATTATGTCACGAGAGTCAGGGAGAAATGGGTTACGTCGAATTGAAAAATCTGGGGAAGTCGGGGAGTCGCACAAACTTTTCTAGGCACCGATAGTAGGTGCAATCTTTGCTTTAAAACTCGCCAGATTTATCATTGCGATAGTTTAGTTCGACGGTGCCTGGGGGTTCGCGTGGAACACTTGAGTTCTCCGTCGAAACTTTCCTCTATTTTCCGTCGTCGCTGTCTCCGGTGCAGCGAGGGGAAATTTCTCGAGGTCAGTTATTATTTCGCCGAAGGAAGACGGCGGTGCTTAAGGAGACCGGCAGACGCGGAAGCACCATTCTCGAAGAGTATATTAAATCTCCGGAGAACTCGGGGCATCGGGACAGCGCGGTCGGACGATCGCTATGCCGATATTAAACGCTTCGCCGACGACGACGTCCGCGCTGCATCGAGTGGAACGCGGAGTCGTCCTCCTCTCTCTCTCATCTTTCTTTTTCCGCCCCTTTCCTCCTTTCTTACCTTTAATACGGACAATTTACGGCAAGGACGCTTCGTGCGTTTCTCAGGTCTAATATCGCCGGGTAAGGACCATCTGCCGTAACTTTTGCCGCCGATGAAATACGGGCCTTTTTTGCCTTCTAGTCGCTGACTCATTGACCGATGGTTATGTTTATGAAAAGTGTAAGGGCTTCTACCCGATTGGAAGAATAAGAATGGGTATAAATATGAGAATAAGAATAAGCATTATGCCGCGGAGCCACAGTGAAAATGAAAATGTCCAAATCACAGTCTCTTGGACGGCCAATTAAATATTAAAGTTATCTCAACAAATATGTAGTTAAAGGAACTGAAATTCAGTTGAGGTAACCAGATACTTAGCTGTTTCGACTAAATATTTGTTCAAGTAACTATATATTTATTTGGACGCCCGTAACCTCAACAGTTAGTTGAATCAAACGATTTTTTTCTCAGTGTAGCGAGCGCAGTATTTCCACCGTTCGTGTGATAAAAACTTTGTCGAAGCAAACTAACTCGGATTGATTAAACAAAGCATTGAAGTTGGATTGATGTTTATCTACCGACAAAATGAATTTTATCGAATGAAACGACAAAAACTTAGTTATTCCGAATTTAGTTAAACCGAACACACAATGGTTAATTTGACGAAATTTAACCTTCAATTCAAAACATTTGGTTGCAACAACTAATTTTTTTTCTCAGTGCATCTAGTAATTCAATCATCTAGTGGCTTCAGCTTCTTTACCATCATTCTCATTATAATTGAAACCTGGAAATAACTAAAAAAAATGTAAACACGAGAAACTGAATCAGGAACTTTTAATGCTCGCAATTTTGAATGCAGTTAAAGTCGCTGTGCTCGTAATGATTAGGCCTAGTAATGATGCAGCGAAGACATGGTCAGAAAGATCATGGGAAATGGAAAAATAGGAAATATTGGTTCTGTGGGACAATGCTTATTTTTATTCTTATGCTTATTTCTATTCTTATTCTTCCAATTGCGTGGAGGCCCTAAAATTTCGAAAGCAGTTTTTACATTGGAGTTAATTTCCTTTAGGTACAATTTTTTCTTTTTTCTTTTTTCTACATTTCTCCTTTTTCCCTCGAACACTGCCTTCTTCCCTATTTCATCTCAAATATAACATTTTCTTACTCTCTTCGCAGCCCTGGTCCACACACAGCATCTGTCCTCTATCAGTTCTCTACCTGTCTGAGATTTGCCAGTAGAAATTAATGGATGACTCCTCCCCTTCATTTCTCTCTGCCTTTATGTAAATAATAAACTTACAGTCGGACTCTCTTATAGACATTTTCCGACGCTGCTACAATGCAGCGAGTGGTGTGGAACGCAACGTCTCTGCACCGTAGTGCAGTCTTTGTTTTTGTTCCTGTCTTTATGCCTTCAATACAGGTAATTTACGGTAATGACATTTTACTCGCCCCCCCCCCCCCCCCCCTGCTGGAATCTAATATCACGAGATAAAGGCGGCTCGCCGTAACTTCGACTTTTAAAGATACATAAAGCCTTTTAATAACATCTTTGTAATAGGGTAACTATTCCTGCTTCTTTTTTCTTCGTCCTTACGGCTCCTCGTTTCTCTCTCGCTCTTATCCTTCCTCTAAATATTATTTTATTTTATTATTTCTTGCGTCATGCCGTCCCGTTCGTCCTACAGTGTAGTTCGGTTTTTTTTTTCAAGACTTCAAATTTATTTTTATCGTTATTTTTTCATTCCTCTCTTCGATATTTCTCCAGAGCTCTGCTCCTTTGTTCGCATTTCAATCAGCGAACTCCAAAGGATCCCGCGTATCCCGTGCTTTAGAACAAATTGATTTCCTCTCCTCTCTCTTTCTCTCTGTCCTTATTTCTCGTCGTTTTTCTGATTTTTTTCGAATTTTTGTTACGCGCATATCTAACGTAGGTATGTCAGCTTAAAATATCGTGCATCCATTCGGAATTCCTGACGTTCTCCGCGTTACGTCGCGTCGAGTAAAACGCAGCATTTTTCTCCCGCGGCTCGTTCTCCACTTTATTCCGCTTTTTTAAAACCCTTAATATACTTAATTTACGATAACGACGTCGCACTCGTTTCCCAGCTCGAACCTAAATATCGCGGAGTGTGAGAAAGCTTCTCGGTAACTCCGTCTTCCAAAGAGATGCAAGATTTCCTCTCGGCGCTGCCTTTCTGTAATCCTATAACCCCGCTCCCCCTTTTCCCTCCTTTACGCTCTTCATTCCTTTACAGAAATTATAATCGAAATCGCGCCGCTCATTCGCCTCGCTAATAAGAGACGTCCTCGTAATTTCTCGAGCGAACGGCGATCGTTTTTCTCCCTTCGCGATCCGTTCAATTTGTCCCGCAGCATCGCGGGGAAAGGGGGATGGAAATCCTCGCGCGTTCTATATAATGCCGTGTGAAAGACAGTTCTTTCGATAAGAAGGAAAGGAGAGAAAGAGAGAACCCGGCGAATAAGGAAATTCTCGGAAATCTATAAAATTTATAGCCCCTCTTATGTATCTTGTTAAAGAGTTGAACGGATAAAGGGACCGCACGGATTTAGGCCAGTAACACTGTCATTGGCCGAAACGATGACTCGAGCTGTATTTAATTATAGTACACGTTACGAGTATGAGTACCACGCTCATGTCGAGATCTCAGTTCCGAGGTGTTCATTTATAGAAAATCTTCCCGCTAATTCCACACTCTTCGCAGCATCACAAGATCACCTCACTCCTCTTCTCAGATATGCCTTATCAGTTTCTTAGTAACCCTTTCTGGACTTCGACGTATCGCGGTTCAAGATGAGACGAAGAGAGAAGAAGAAAAAATCGTACCCTGAAAAAATAATTAGGTTAAAATAACGAAACGCGTCTGGTTGAACGCGATTTAGTTATTCTAACCAAAATACTGGTCAGTTGAAACAAATATTTAGCTATTCTAACCAAATGTTCGGTTATTCCTTCAAAACGTTTAGTTATTCTAATAAAAAAGTGGTCAGTCAAACCAAACCGATGGAGGATCCATATTTCACCAAACGATTTAGTTTATCGTCTTCGGGATTTTGGTTAGATTCACCAAGTTATTTTTCGCAGAGCACTCGTACGTTGATGCGCGTTTTATTACGTGGAAAGAAAGTCAGATTCCCGTGGCACGGTTTTCTTATACACTTTTCCCCCACGCTGTTTGGAATCGAAATCGAAATCGAAATCGTGTCTTTATTTCGTTTCCCTCGAGCAGAGAAGGGCTACAAAGTCGTTTGCCTTGGATTTTGATAAAGCTGGTGTGATTCAAAGCTTATCAAAGAAAAGGGAGAGCGATATTTTGTATAGCGATCTAATTTTAGTTTAGTCCTTTTCTCAAACCAATTCTGCAGTACCTTATGTAAAAGAATTGGAAATGTAATTCGTTGCGAATGTATTTTACGTTCATAGAAATTCCTTTATTTGCTATTCCACACGAGTTTGCTTTCCATTCACTTCCCACGCGACGTTCGCCTCGAGTCCTTTAAACGCATAAATTTCGAAACTATCTCTCCCCGTTGGAAATCCCGGGCTTCGCCATATCGGAGACCCGCGATAGAATAAAGGAAGAGCCAGAAACGGTCGTGTGGGTCGAGCTGGTGCCGCGAGGAAGATCGCAACCAAGTCCGTTCGATGATACGGAAGAATTATCGAGGCACGAAGATAAATATTGAGAGGCTCTCGGTCGTACGGCGAAGGTGGAAAGGGAGGAGACCGTCTCCGACGTTGTTTCACCTTTCCTTCTCCTTCTTCGCTTTTTTCCCTCATCTCTCTTCCCCGGGAAAGCGATCGTGCGTGATACGAGGTGCGGATCGAATTCGTTTTCTGGCTCTGTACCCACATGTATCGTACCTATGGGATCCTATGTCTGTATCCTCTCTGTACGAGATGTCGCATTTGCAGAAAGCTCCTCGACGTGCAGCTTTTCTTCGGCGCTCGGCTTCCGTGACTTTCCGTGGTAGATCTCGTTACATGCGATAAGACTTTTCAGTTACCACGCTGAGACAAATAATCGGGTTAAAATGATAAAATGCATCCATTGTAGTTTGACGCGTTTAGTTATTCTAATCGAAATACTGGTCAATTGAACCAAATATCAGGTTATTTTTACAAAATGTTTAGTTATTCCAACCGAACGCTTAATTATCCTAATCCAAAAACGGAGTCAGTTTAATGAAACAGATGGGGGATCCATATTTCATCGAATGGTTTGGTCATAACATTCAAGATTTTGATGAAATTGGACAAATTATTTTTCTCAGTGTAAGAATAACATTTTTTCCTTTGACAAGTAATCACCAGTTCAACGATGGTGTAACTGAAAGAGCTGCAGACTAGTTTTGTTTCTCCACCCGCATCCAGCTATCGACAGATTTTATCCCCCACGAGCAGATAACTTCCCCTGTCATACCTTACTTACTTTACGAAAGAACTGCAATTCGTTTCGTGAAATTACGAAGAAGATAGAATGAGAAATTCATTTTTTTCAGTACTATCGAAATTGAAACGTTTCAAAAACTCAAAACACTAGAAACGACGAATCCTTTCGTAAGAAAAATAAGCGTAAATTGACAGCGTTGGATCTTCTAAAAAACATGAGTTTATGCTTTATTTTCTCAAACAAAATAAATGTGCGAACGTCCCGATGGCATAATTGCATTGATCTGATTGCACCGCGAGATTGTCTTATTAAAACCGGGTTATTAATAACGCAACGCACGCGACAACGCGGGACAAATATTAATCGATTTTCAATGTACGCGTACACCTCGTCGTCGTATGACGCAATTCCGTCAAAACGCGTACACGCGTGCGATGCATCGATGCGACGTCAAGTGCTCTCTCGCGAGTTTCTATTTATCGATGAACCATTGCCGTGACGCTTGCATACTCGAAGGCGAGCGTGGGAGCGCATACCGGCCGCTCTCGAAGCCGATGTTTGTTGCAGTAACCGCAATCCCCCATATGTGACGCGGAAGAGGGAGAGAAGGGACCGGGGGTTTTATTCGTTTGTCCACCATGGGGCGACCGTGTATTCGCTTAATATTCATGCGAAAAGTTCGTGAGAGACCTTCTGATGAAATCTCGTTAACATTTGCCGGGAAAACCAGGAGGAAATGCGGATCGTAATTACGCTCTCCGTCCCTTTCTCTGCCGCTCTTTCCTTTCGCTCCTTTTTTTCATTATCTTAAACGTTCTCATATAACTATAGGGCGTAATTTACAACTACACTCGGGAACAAATTTAGTCGAATCGATTTATTTGGTTTGAATTGCTTCAAGCAATTAAATATCCTCTTAATTTAGGTAATTGTGTTCAATCCAATATCTTTTCATTCAAAACTAATATAAGTACCTATGTTCAATCACTGTAAGTATTTAGATATTTAGTGTTGCTACAATTTTACATATTTAGTCCGCCGTATGTGATTATTTGTGCGCAGTTGGATTAGATAAGTATTTTTTAAACGTGACCAGTATCTACTTACATTGATAACGTTTAAATACTTGATATGAATAAAAGAGTATTAAAATAAACACGATTTTCTTAATTTAATTGAATGTATTGTTGTTAAGACTAATTTAAACCAATTAAATATTTCAACTAAATTTTTTCTCTGTGCACACTTCAACAAATTATTAGGTTCAAATGACAAGACGTATCTAATTAAACACGTCAAGTTATTCTAACAAAAAAATGGAAAATTTAATCAAATAGATGAAGGATCCATCTTTCACCAGACGGTTTGGTCATCGTCTCCAGGATTTTGGTTAGATTAACCAACATATTTTTCTCAGCGTACGCGAAAATTGCAATAAATCATAAATAGAGAAAAAAAATAGCCAATAAAATAATTTTGTTGAGACAATTTGATGACCTAAAAAAATATTTGTTAGATTATCCAAATGTTTTCGTGAAATTAACCAAAGAATGTTGCGATTCCAAAAAAAAAAAGTTTTGTTGGCTTGTATTCCTTCAAAATATTTTGTTAGCCTAATCAAGAGTTCTTTCAGTGTAATTTTCAGAAAACTACGAGTGCTACTTTCAACGAGAAACTTCCGAGATTAGGAAACGCTAATTTTGGATTCGGGCGAGTCCGCGCATCGCGGTTAGAATACTTAGTCCGAATGCCCCGCGATATTTCTCCCCGGGAAGGGATCCTTGCGGGGTGAGGAGAGTTATGTATCGACGACCCCTCGGACTAATATCGGGGGCGCGGTTTATGCTTCGCGGCGTTAACCCCGGACTTTTGGCGCGATAACCTTACGGCACCCGACGTGTACCTTTTATATATTGCGCTATAAATACGGCGCATATGGGGGCCGTTAATGCCTCACGGAGATGACGCGTGGGAAAAAGGCGAGGGGAAGAACGCGAGGCACATAAATACGGGCAATTTTGTAACGCGTCTTTCGCGATAAATGTCACGTGTCTCGCTTAATCGCGAGGGTGTTTCGCGTATTCCAATCGGCGTTGAAATTGCTGACGAACGAGAGACGTTATGATTAGCTGGTTAGCATTAAATTCACGGACGATTGCGACGTTGTAAAATTGTCATTGTGGCGGATAATTATCTCGATGTCTATGAAATTTTGGTACATGCTACTATATGCACCTTTCTTGTACAGTGAGAAATAATTTACAAAATGTATTCCACTAATTTGGTCTAAAACCCCATAGATTACTAGATTAATCGAAATTGAATGGCACTCTGAATAAGTCACCCGTTAAATTGACAGGGTTCCGTAAACCTAGTGTTAACTGTAGTTGGGATTAAGCGGAAATTGTAGGTGACTCTAGAAATAACGTTGGGAAATAATGGGAAGAACGAAACTCCGCTTCTCGGATCCACGTGGAGAGAAGAGTACTGGTAATTACGTAGGATTACTTGGAAGCGAACTCGATACCTTATCTCGTCGTTACGCCGAAGGACGTAGGTGGTAATAATGAGGCGGGAGAAATACGTAATTAGTGCGGTGTACATCTACCCGTTGTACAATCTTTTCCTAAGAGCAGTTCTCATTAACGAAAGCAATTTCTTTAGACGTAAATAGGTTAGAGAAATTAAACAGCAGATCCTTGCGAATTTCCGACGTTTCGTTTAAGCTATTCCTAGCGCTTAGGAGCGTATTTTCAAGGTGTCACAGGTGGGCCCCTCATAAATCAGTAATTCTACGTCATATAATATACCCATATTCCTTATAATACTGTGTCGCATAGATGCACACACATCACTGTCACTACGTGTATGATGCAACGTTGCAAATTTTATTTAACGTTATGTTTTATCGTCAAAAAACTACGTTTTGCTGTTTACGAACATTAATATTTTTGTTAAACAGTCGGTGATCTTATATTTTTTGAATTCAAAAAATTCTATGCAGCTTTGTGTCGATATGGAGATGGCTTTATTTAATGTGTATAATTTTTAAACATGTGGAGATGTCGGCATTAAAATGTGGAAGAGTGGATTCTTTCATAAGGTTACATGTTAAATTTTCAAATTTAAAAATCAAAATTCTTTCTTAAATGCCCGGTGACCGGACTTGATACTTTTCAAAAATAATCTTACGATATTAATTTCCATTCTACAAAGAAATTAACATTCTCTGAAATTTTTCATCTCGCGCTAAGAATACCTTAAGTCTTTCGATATATGTATGTATCTACGGCTTCTCCTGCCCACCGAAATTATCCACCTGCTCTGTGACGAACAACCTCTAGCCGCAAAGTTCTCCTGCTCTTTCCTTGCCTTTCGTTTCTCACTTTACACTTTTCTCTCTCGCTTTCTCTCTGCAAGAGTAAAGGAGAGAATAGACACCTTGTGGAATGGAATTAGCAACTACTCCAGTGGCTGCTGCATACGGCTTTCGCGGGGCGTAGCCGGAAAAGCTCGGGCTACCTCGTTCCCTCGGTTAATTTAAAGATCGAGCGTCTCTTCGCTTCGGTCGATTCGCCTTGCCGCTTCTATTCGCGCTACTTCATCGTGCAAATAGAATGAATTGTTCCGGCATATATATATCGATCATGGCTGCGTTGAGAAAAATAATCAGGTTCCAATATCAAAGCAAATTTAATTAAACGCGTTTGGTCATTATATTCAAAGTATTGGCCAGTTGAATCAAATATCAAGTTATTTTAATAAAATATCTAGTCATTCCAACCAAACGTTTAGTTATTTTAACCGAAAAATTGTCAGTCTAACTAAACAGATGGAGGTCCCATATTTTATCAAACGATTTAGTCATCGTCCCCAGGATTTTGGTTTGATTGACTATATTTTTCTCAGTGCATATTTCATTTTATTATATACAATAGAATATTATCAAATTATTTCCAAATATTTTTATCATAGCTTTTTCCAAGTGAGAAACTCGCGATAAATTAGCTCGCGAACTCCATCTAATCGCGGAGGCGACTTCGACGGGGGTCGTACGGTATGTCATAGAATTTCTCTCATCCGAGTTTCGAATCTAATCAAAATTAACGGCCAGTCCCCGCGAAGATTGCTCTGGTAACTCGTGTCGTTTAATTTCATTTTACCCCAATTAGCTCGCGGAATATTCACGGTCTAGCGCGATAGCTGCGCGATATATCGGGATAAGGGCGAATCCGAAATTGTGGAAATAGCGCGTCCGCATTTGCCAAATTCACGGCGGGAGGTCCGGCGGTGTCGTCTTGCCGATACTCGAGGCCGGACTGTGGAAGTTGGAGGTGCCCAAGGTGGAGTTGAAAGCTTTTTAATCTTCGCAGAGCTATTTCGTAAATTTGAGGCGAATCTTCACAATCAAGGAGGAACGTTTGGTCGAGTTCTACTGATAAGAGTGGGGTTGGGGCCTTAATATTTTTTTCCCTTCGCGATATATCGACGAATGAAGTGGATAAGCTCTACACTGTAACAAATTCTGCGGCGTGGACCTATATAGACCACATTTGATGTTAGATAACAATGGCATAAGACTGAACGATGATAGCCCGCGAGTCAAAATCTTACACCTACTATTTTAGGTTAGGTTAGGTTGATTTTCGATTGTATCGAAACCTTATGTCGAGCCTAAAATGGACCGTTATTCAACATTTCAACAATTTTAGAATCAAAATAGGGGTTTATAGGCTTTGTAGGCCAACGGTAGGCCGAATGGAGTATTAAAGATATCACACACACACACACACACGCAAAGTAGGTTTAAAATTTCAACTTGGGAGCAGCTGAGGCTAAACTTATTTGCCAGGAGAGAAATTGCAACCACTATTATCTCATTATTTATGAATTTTTGGCTTACATCGATATAAGACTTTATTGTAGATAAAAATGTAATCTTCAAAAAAGTATTGCATAAATGTGAGCCAAGAGCTCATAGGTAATGAGATAATAGTGATTGAAGTTTTTACTTCCTCCTTTCCACTGGAACTTTTTAGACTCTACATATTTAAAATGGCGTCTATGTACAGGTGTTACTTTCCAATCGTGTCAATTCTTACAAACAGAGAAAAAAGGGAAGGGATATATTTACAATAGCAGGTGAATGAATTTAAAATAAATGAGATTCGACGTGGTTCGATCGATATTAATTGCGACTGTACAGATACACTCTCGCGCGGTTTTCAACCGGATTTCGAATAATCGACGCGACTCGTAATTACGGGCAACCTCTGGGGTGGATTGAGCATTAAATTCTAATAGTCGCTTCGGCGCCAATTATTATTGTGATTCTCGTGGTCGGCGTGTTGCTCCGCAACCCCTAATTATGGCATCGCACTTGAATGGCACTTAATAGCAATGATACCTGCCGATAACAGTGTTAAATAATGATCCGATACACATCGACGATTAACCATTGCCGTTAGCTCGCTATAATCATCCGTCTCGTCAGGATGACGCGGATGATTACTATTTTCTCGCCTCAATTTTTCTGCTAAAGAAGCACGCGAGTTCACGAGTGCAGTTTTCAGCAACGTCAATATGTCGTGACGATACTGATTAATTGAAGGGTACAGGAATAAAACAGGGAATGTCCACTTTTCGTCGAAAATTGGGTTTTCATCGCTATCTATAGTATTTTATGTGTACTTTTTGGTGGTAGGACTGTTACAGGAATAAAACGATAGATGTCCACAGAAAACGCAAATTAAATATTGGTATACAGGCACAAAACAATAGATCTCCAAGCTTAAAAAGCTTAATTTCTCAAGATTTTGTTTTTGTGACATTCCCTGTTTTATTCCTGTATCCTTCAATTATTGCCATGTGTTTCTCTGTTTTATTTATTTTTTTCGAATTCCACGTACAAGTCACAGCAATGGAAAACCGTATCGAATCGAACATTCAGCGCCACCATTCAATAAAATTCCGCGTGGAATTTGCATCGGGAGGTGCGGTCGCATCGTCGATGCAGCGCCAGAGTTATCGGCAATGAATTCATTGCGTAATAATTACAGTAATTCGCAATAAATTTCACAGTGCTGTCGCGCAATGAACCACTCGCTTTTTTTTTCAAATAATAAATGAAAAAGAGGAAAAATTGCAAGCAACACCAAATCAGTCGAACTACCAGCTACTTCGACACCCCTTGCGCCGCCTGATTTCTCCCTTCCTCCAGGAATTCGCTCGGCTATATTTCAGCGATCGTACGTCTCGCCGCAAACTACTAAGAGGGGCCTTTCTCTCTACGCGCCCTCCTCGATATCACTCCACCCCTCTCGCTGCGCGCGAAAGCAATTCGGGGAGGCGTTACTTTCCAAGTGTCGAGGGAAGTTCGGCAGCGCGGATCCGCGAGCGAGGGAAATAACGTTCCATATTTAACGCCTCGACGTCGTTAGGCGGTGATTTATCATTCTACGTCGGATTCAACCAACCGCCCACGTGACAGTCACCGACAGCGGTGATACGGTTGTCATTCGCACGGCTCCAGGGCGATAATCCGCCGAAGCGCTGTAACGCGGCGCGCGCGCGAGTAATCGAATACTTTCGCGAATGCAGATGAAGCGAATATCGGCGTCAGACGCGCCCCGCGAATCGCGCTGGGGGGGGGGGGGAGCGCCCTTCGACGTCTGCTCCCCATTTCTCAAGGCACCGTCGTACTTCGAATAACCCCCGAGACGCTCGCGTCATCGGAGTTACGATAATGGATTTTCAGCCGTGATAAATCCGGAGGGGATGGCCGTTGCGAGAGGCCCTCGTCGAGGGGCGTAGGCGTGCGAAGAGGAGGCTATAAAATTGAATCGCGCGGTAGTACGGGCGCGTTACAAATGAACGCTCGTCTCGCCCCGGTCTTTCTCAATTATTTCGCTTCGATCCCCCCCGCCCTCGCGCACCCTCTCCGCCCCGACTGCCGCGCGGAGCCCTTCGACGCGGCTCGACCTTGACGAGGGCGAGCGTGGAGAGAACTTGGCGAGAGTGGCCGGCGAGGAGAATCGCAAATGAGGCTCCTCTCGCGCCTCGATCCACGGTGGACCTCCGGCGGATCGCTTCCGCGCTTCGACGCGCTAAGTAGGTACATCTCACGTCGGTGAAGGGGGCGTTCAAATGGGACGATTTTTATGCGCCGTCGAATTGAGGGCATTTTTTATGAGGCGTGGAGAGAGAAAGAGAGAGAGAGAGAGAGAGAGAGAGAGAGAGAGAGAGAGAGAGAGAGGGAAAGCTGGAGAGACTTTGATGGAGCGTCAAAGTGGCTATATTCCATTCTAAACGTCTCGCGAAAAAGAGCAACGTTTTCGGGGTTGTCGTCGTGTGGGAGGAATCGTACGGGAAGATGTTCCTCTCCTGCGTTTCGGTCGTGGTCCTACTACTTTCGAGAAATGGCTCTCGTTCACGGCTTGGCGCGTGAAATAATAATTTTCTCGGGATAAGCTGCTCTCGTTACTTCTTTCCGGCGGTTCTTCGAACCTCTCTCGTCGGAACCCTCGCGTCGCTTCGGAGTGCCATCCGAACGATTTTGTAGTAATCTTGATGAGGGAAAAATGGGAGGAGGAATTGGAGGGGCGAGAAAATGGAAAAGAGAGTTAGGGAGAGTTACGGTGAGAGGGGTGAGAAAATGGAAAAATAATTGCAAGGAGAGCAGGCCAATTCAACGACTCGACTGGTACCGACACAGAAGTAGTGAAACCGATTATGTAGGTACCCGAAGTTCATTAGAACGAAACATTTCGAGTTTAAAAGATCGTGGTCAGTTTTTAGTATATTGGTTACTAAACACCGAGAAAAATGACTTGGATAAAACATATTTCGTTTTTTTTAAATCAAACTACTAGTAAGTTTAACCAAATATTTAATTATTCTAACTAGATATATCTAGTTATTTTAATCAGAAAATAGTTTAGTCAGACACAGATGGAGGATTCATATTTCACCAAATGATTTGGTCATGCCCGAGTCGAAATATTGCACCTGCTTTGATACTTTTGATACTCTATTTGACCTACTACTGTTGTAGTACTACTACTACTGTACTAGGCCATGGCCTGGTCAGCTCCTATTTTAGAATTAAATTGGTGAAATATTCATTAACGGACTATTTTAGGCTCAACGCGTAGGTTTTCAATACAATGAAAAATCGACCTACTATATAAGCCTAAACGAGTAGGTATAAAATTTCTACTCGGATGGTCTCCAAGATTTTGGTCAAATTGGCCAAATTATTTTTCTCAGTGTAGATCTATAGAAAAATTGTGCAAACTGGGCAACTATCGGAAATAAAGTAGTAACCGATAAACTCAGTAGTGGCTATGGTCTTTTAAAGTCGAAATCTTTTGTTTAAATGAACGTTTGGAATTTCAGGCATATAACAAAACAAGAGCTAAAAATTCAAAGAAGAGGAATGAAAGAAGGAAGATAAAGCCAAAGCAAATAAAAATCGTGCTCATAACTGCATACATATAGCTCAGGAAACACGGCTCATATCAACGTCGGCAGTTACCGCGCTATTACAAGAGACGCCATTCTCTAGTTTTACGCAAGCGCTTTCCACTCGCATGTAAATGCGCGCGAGTTACGCGGAGCATCTAGAAAATAGCTTTTGTAAGTCCTTTGAGGCCTTAAGTATATCCCCCGCGCTAAAAGTGACATCAATTTGGCGTAAGCTTCTCTCATGTTCAGCTGGCTGCACTCGCGTACTTTGAGCGCAATAAGTTTGTTCCGCTGGAAACTTTTTGGAGTGCATTGACGTAGCGTCGTGCTTTTCGCTCCGGATGAGAGTTGACCCTTGGTAAACACGTCGGTCCCGTTTGTCACAAATATAACGTGCACTTTAGTTATTACTTCTGTTTGGCTTAGAATTGTAGGTACCTATTACTGTAATGTGTAACGTCATAATAACTCGTCTCTCGGAGCTACATACAATCGGTTCAACAAAAAACGTTCCTCGTTTTTTCCAAAACTATTGAAGATTATCAGTCTTTTTCTTTCGCATGAAAGTACATTCGAAGGTCTCTACGCCCAGCTAGCAAAGTAGTTCTATAAATTTAGAGTAATAGAAGTTTTATTCTGTTAATATTTTATAGTTGTGTATCTAGAACACTGAATTGTTGCATTAATGCAGCACATGAAACTATTTTGCCTTCAGAAACTGGAATTGCTTTTTAAATTTGTTGCAAGAACGCTCTTGGAGCGTAATTTATAGAGCATTTATAAGATAACTGCTAATGTAGCCCTGTAAGTGTTGCAAGAACGTTTTGAAAATGTTCTTAGAACAAACATGCTCTATAAACGTGCTTAAAATTTGCTCTGGAAACGTTGTTACGATTTTTATAGAACATAAAATTGTTAGCTGTGGGCAGCGTACCTACCTAGTACATCATCCAATCCCCATCGTTATCCAGAATGACGTGATATCTTTGGAGCATGCTTTCGCCAATTTTTGGTTACCTATATGTTTCGTTGAGAAAAAAAGAGAGAGAGAACCCACCCTCCCTTGCTCACGCTTCGAAGCGTGAAATAGATATCTTGGGGGTTGTCGCTCGTCACTTTTTACGCGATTCGTCAGGAGTTGTAGCGTGTAGCGAGGTGGGACGGGGATTGGTAGGGGGATCCATATACATAGGTATATCACGTACCGTGCAAGCCGCCGGTTTATACCGGGATCAATGCTTGTTTGTAATTTCGGGGGTAGAACGATGGAACTCGAGAGCGTTTACGTTGCAACCACGTCGGAGCTTACGTGTTCGCGGCTTAGTTCCAATCACGCCTGGCGTATCCGCGTATAAACCGGGCGGCACGCGCGTGTACAGCTCCCGCAACCACATCCATCCATTCGATTTGGGCGGAGATCAAACGCGGGAGATCGTCGTTCCGCTCACTGGGCGCGCGCGCGATTAGTCTCCGTTGGCAAGTTAGGGGCGATATACCGACGTGGCCGCGCGTGTGTGTAACGCACAAACGACGCGTGCAAGCCGCCGCCGTGGTGGCGGGTACGCGGAGCACGTGACGCGATTCTGCGCGAAAAATCAGATTGTAAATATGTACAATATCCGGGAGAGAGTTGGGAGGCACGAGGCGCGCGGTAGTGAGTTTTCATGAAATCCGAGTCGAAAAATGTAGCCCTGTTTTAATTTAGCCTTCCCAGCCTGAAGCCCCACTTTTGAACCTAAAGTTGGGTGAAATAGCCGAGAATAGACCAGCTTTAGGCTCAACGGAGGACTCGGGTTCCCGAATCGAAATTTTAGACCTACTTTAGGTTTATATAGTAGGTCGGTTTTCCACTCATCGAAGCCCTATGTTGAGCCTATTCAATGGTCCGTTATTGGCCGTTTCACTCAACTTTAGATTAAAGAGAGGGTCTGAATAGGTCAATGTTAGGCGGAATTGAGCATTGAAAGCATTAAAGCAGAGCTACATTGTTCGACTCCGCAGCTCCACACTGACAAAAATAACTTGGTCAATTTAATCGAAATCCTGGAGACGATAACTAAACCGTTTGGTGAAATATGGATCCTCCATCTGTTGTTTCAATAGAATACTTTTTGGTTAGAATAATTCAATATTTTGCTAGAATAACTAAACATTTGGTTATAATAACTAGATTCTTAGTTCAATTGACCAGTATTTTAGTTAGGATAACTAAACGTGTCAAACTAGATGCATTTTGTCATTTTAACCTAATTATTTTTCTCGACGTACAAATTTCGAATAACAATTAATATCTCGTATCGATGCACGGCTCTCCTTTTTCTTAGGTAAAAATAGCTAAATATTTGGTTCGACTAACCAGTATTTTGATTAAAATAACTAAATGCGTTCAACTAGATGAAAATGTTGTAATTTTAACCTAATTATTTTTCCCGGCGTTACCTACAAATTGCAAGTAACGAGATCTCGTATTTTCGCGCGGTTCACCCTTTTTCCGCCCTAAGATGAGCCCTCATCGATGAGATAGCTCAAAGCTCCATCAGACTAGAAGGAGAAAGCGCTTCGACGGAGATAAAGTAGATACAGCCGAGCTTTGAACACCTTCCTCGCCGGATAAACTCGCGGGAAACAAATCGCGACGAGACATCGACGTGTGCGCCACGCTCGTTCTCCGCGCGGAATCTAGTATCCTAACTCGTCTATACCTACTTCGAAAAAGCTCAGCGCATCGATGCGCCGCGTATCCACGAAAGCGATGGCTGGAACGCGTCAGTCGTATAGTGTCCACGCGGTGGCTTCCCTCTTCTCCATCGGGAGAGGCTCGCTAAAGCCACGCGAGATAAAAGAAGTGGCCGGATAGGGATAAACCACGAGAGAGGGAGGAGGGCGAAATAAACGGTAAAGCTTTACACTTTCCCGCCCGATGGGAAATGAATCGCGCATTCGAGTCGTGTCTCACGGCGGTGAGTCGTTCATAGCGGAAAGCCGTAAGCCCTTCATGGAGCGTCGTAAATCCGTGGCTTCGCTGCAAAAACGAAGCGGCGGCCTAACGAGGGGTGGAAGAGACGATTTCGCCACGGAGCCCCCTCTCGCCCGGCGGACGGGTCTGCGTGGTTCCTGAGAGGGATGCTGCAAGCTTTTATTATTGGCGGCCCTGCGGTTCTTCTTCTTGCTGTCAATCAGCTGTATCGCAGGGGCGATGATTGTTAAGAACCTCGAGTTTCTTTCCTTTCGCTTTGCTCCCCTCATATTTGTCGGCGTTACCCGCGAGTGGGGATTTTAGCCTTACTTTGATGATCTTAATACACCATTCGATCTACTGTTGACCTACTCGGCCTATGAGCCCCTCTTTTGAATCTAAAGTTGGTGAATTGTTCACTAATAGACCATTTTAGGCACAACGTAGGATTGTAATGCGATGAAAAATTGATCCACTCTATACCGAGAATATAGTTTATTAGTAGTTAATAAATATAATTTCAAATACGCCAAAGTAAATATTTCGTTGGGCCAAGAAAATATACGTTAATTATTAAATTGTTTGTTTCATTCAAATGGTTCCCTCATGGGATCAAATTGTAAGTATGAAATAAATATCGTAATAATTAACGAATATTTACTTGATCCGATAAAATGTTTATTTCGCCATATTTAAACAAATATTTATTAACTACAACTACGTAAATTGTTTTCTCGGTATATAAACCTAAAATTTTACGTCTAAAATTTCGACTTGAGCAGGTTCGCAAAATTCGAAGAAGCATCGGAGTCGTGTAAATTTCTAAAGGCGATGCTAACGCGACGTGGCTGTCGTTCCTCCACTCCCCCCCCCCCTCCCCCCACCCCCTCGTGAAAGCGCTGAGGAAGGATCGTTCGGGCGGCTGCGACGACGTCGAGACTCGTCGCGTCTCCCGAGTTCGCGACGCGAAAGATATCTATGTATGTGTACGCGGTGCCGAGGGGAAGAGGCGCTATCGCGCGATGTTCTCCAATTACGAGATTAAAGTTAATTAGTCGTGGAGCAATTAACTCGAGACCCTTGTCCCCCCGACGACTGCAGGCTATGATCCTGCGACCCTTACCATTAACCTCGGTGACTCAGACTCTCTCGCTCTCTCTCTCGCGTGTTTCGCCCAATCGATCTTCCGGCGGATTAATTTCAACGCACCTAGATCGCGCGCTGTCCACTTAGCCGCGTTAATTAAGCAGGCAACGAGGATCGCGGATGTCGTCAACGCCCCCCCGTCGACTAGACGATTAATCGCCTACTTACGGATACCGAATTTCGCGCCGCGGAAAGTCGAGGCTGCCGGCGCGCGCTCGGCTCCTTTGCGCTGCTGGGGCGTGATCGTTCTGCGCGCAGCATCCAGTGGTCCATGATCAGAATGGCTCTTCAACGAGTGGTTATCTTTTTAACACCTCGTGGTCACCGTGTATCCAGTTGACTCAGAATTTCCTTTTGGAGCTGGTTGTACTTCTTTTTTTTATAACCAAATTAGACCCTCGTCATGTCTCGGAATAAAAATTTTGTTCTCAAAACTCGTATCATAAACTTCTTCAAACTTCGGAAAAGAAAGTTTTTCGAAACGCGCACTATACAACTACTTGTTTCTTCAAAGTACTATGATTCACAAGAATTGCCCTTCAATTTTATTAAGAAAATCTTAAAAGTGAAAATGTTATTGCCGTTTTAGTGAAGTAGCTCATTTTTCATAGATTTACATATTCACATGTTTTGAATATATTATCATTTTATTCTCATGCAAACGTGGTGATTTGACATTCTACAATGTTCAGAAAATGTTCCGTAATTTGTCGTTCTCAATTTTTATTCAAAAATTGGTTGGGTTCATTTGACCCATACGCGACCATCGCGATTCTGTAGGAAGTGTGATCACGAAGGATTAAACTAAATTACACCCTGTTGCTCCATGATATGTTTCATGGTTTTTCTTCATTGCGTTTATTTTTAGCCCGGACCAAAATAGCAGATTTCCAACTCCGTTCGATCAATCTGTCGGTCTGAACATTTTGATTAATTGTAACTTGCGAGGGATGATGTTCTCCTCATTACTCTTATGTTTTCCTTCGTACTTTATGTCATCCCTTCTTTGTACTCACCCCTTCTCTATTTTTCTCTAATTGCACTTCATCGTGGACCACTCCGAGGTCAAGTAAATATTTCTCTTTCCCCTTTTCTTCTCATATTTCTCCGTAATCGTCCTCGCATCTCGTCGAGAACCAGTCGTGACGGAACGGTAATGACTTTAATTCTCGCCCCATCGAATCTACTATCCCTCCGGGATTTTTCCCGAGTAAAATGACGGCTTTCCAATCTCGCGTTTCGCGGAGTCGTCGTGCCATTGCGGTTCATCGGAGTCATTTCGTCGCGCCAATGGGGTGCGGGAAAGCGGACGCATGGACGCGGGAAAGGGTCGGGGGACAAGGGAGGAATAAAAGGAAAGAAACGCGTCTGCGAGGGAAACGAGAGGAGGACTGCGGCGTGAGACAAACGGTAAATTGCGTCTTCGCAACGGTGTCCGCGGCGGGTTGGCAGCCTCGCATAGAGATAGAGAGGGAGAGGAGAGCAGAGAGAGAAGAGGAGAGCCTGTGGCGTGGATGATCGACGTAAATGTCGATAGTACTCGCGAGGGGGCGCTTTTCTTCCTCGCTCCGAGCCTCCTTCTCGCCTTTGCTCTTTCTCGAGGCAGGAGGAGGAAAGGGACCTTTTCGTTAAAACGATGTTAAGAGAGGTAAAAAGCGAGGAATCCTTCGCGCGAAGGACCCTCGCAAAGGGTCCTGGTTTTCGGCAATCCCTCGTGCGTTTCGGCCGTCTCATGGCAAATAAGGACACCGATCTTCCATTTTTATCGGCTTCCGATATAATTGCTCCTGCGTATTAACGGGATCTTCCGGTCGTCCGTCCGGAAGTCGTCCTTTGACGAGAGCCGGAGGTGCCACGTGTACTCAGAGAAATAATTGCTGGTGCCAAAAAATGTGATTTCTGAAACCTAATGAGTAAATATAAGTCGAAAATTCTTAATTGTTAAAAAAAGAAGTTTATATTTGATTTATGTTCTGTTATTGTTTATTAAGGGATTTCTAAGATAGAAGAATAAAACGTTAAATATATTTTACGTGTTTATTCATTCCTTAAGCCTTATAATATGGCTGACTAGTGTCTGTCGCGCGACCACTGACATTTCGTTACGGAGCGCGACCACTGCAATAGGATTAATAAAAAAAATAATATAAGTTTAGAATCAAGCCATGGTTTTCTTCATGCAAGGAAATATTTGATAGGCTCGAGTAATTGTTTTTTTGTGCAGAAAGAATTTCTTATTTCAACGAGGGTATTATTTAATCAAGAATATTATATTCTTCGATTAAAAATCTGTATTCTTAAACATTCGTAAGATCAAATGTTCTTCATTCAAGAAACATTTCCTGGACACTAGCAATTATTTCTCTCGGCGTATGGGAAAGCCATAATTTAGGCAAGAAAATGTTTGACAGCCTCGAGTGATTGCTTTTTTGCGCAAAGAGAATGTCAGTGTTCCCACGACGGTACTCTTGAATCAAGAATATACATTCTCCGATCAAGAATATGTATTCTTAAAAATTTGTAAGATTATATGTTTTTAATTTAAGAAACATTTTTTCGACTCTAGCAATTATTTCTCTCGGTGTACGGGAATATTTCGTCGCAGAAATTCGCTCGCGAGTTAACCTCGTTTTTACGCGTTGGAGAAAACCGTTGTAATTCCGTGTCGCCCTCTATATAAGTACATAGGATCGGTATATGTTTACGTACCTAGGTAAACGCGGAGGAGAGTGAACGAGTTTTCAGAAAAAGAGCCGAGTTTCCCCCGGGTTCTTTGGCTGACAAGAGATACATCCAGCAGAGGAGGGCAGCCGGGGGAGAGAAGCTCGCTGCGAGAACCGGATGTCGCGAAGTTTCGACGCGAAAGAAAGTGGGACTCGGGAAAAGTTAGAGCTCTCTCGACCAGACGGGGTTGCAGAGACGTCCGCTAAAATGTATCTAATTATATGTCGTAGATATCTTTAACGAAGTTCTCATATAATTGGATTGCAGATATGTAGCACGTTTCATGGAATAACGCAGTAGAAATCGCGAATCCCTTCAAAACGCGTGTAACGCGGCCGCGCGACGACTGTAGCCTCGTATTTTCAACCTGACAATGGTCAAGGAACGATTGTTTCGAGGATTCGCGAGAAGACTAATTGCCCCGAGCTCCGAGCTATTTACTCTTTGTTGGGTCCACATCAATTAGCCTGACTGGCTGCTGCTGCAGGTACTGTGCTATTATTGTCAGCAGTATAGACACCGCCTGTCGTTGTTGTAGCCTCGATTCGCGAAACTACGGGTCTTCACGAAAGGTTTTCAGGATTCGCGAAATATCTTCCGAGGGGATTTCTCCCGCGCCCCACGGTGTTTCGCAATAAAGAGTTTCGCGTGACGAATAACGCGCCGCATTGAAATACCTTCTCGGGCGTTTTAAAGAGCGCGAATATATTCGGCCGTTCCTCGCGTCGTCGTCGTCGACGCGCTGCAGAAATTCGCGGAGAACCCGCGTGTATATATGGGGAAGTGGGGTGGAATAATTCTTGGGGCTTTCACCTTGTCACCGCGTGGCTTCTACCGTTGGTTGCCGACCCTCTGTAGTTAGATGGAGTCCAACGAAGGGAGAGAACAGGGGATCTTATTTGGGAGCCGGCTGCACATAGCTGTCTGCTACTACTTACCGCTGTTCGGACTTTCTGGGGGAGTAATCAGGTCAATGTGAAACGTGGAAGGTTTCTTCCCAAGTGTACGTTCAAAGCTACCCTGTATATCTTCTTCGTGCGGGAATTTAACCCCTTCCTGCGTAATTTTTGTAAATTCCATGAAAAAACTATATATATGACAGCTTTGCCCCTATTATTCATCAGAAAAACACTTAAAAAATTTTTATGAAAAAGTAAACATTTATTTGAAAAAAATGATTTATGCCATATATAGTACACCATACACAGGAACAATAACGGACGTACAATTGGCTACTAATACATATAACTTTTTTATATATATTGCAGTCGAGAAGATTTGCAACGATTTATAACAGATACACAGATACATCACAGGTAGGCAGCTGTGTATGTGCCATACATGGTACAAGATGCAGGAAGGGGTTAACGGGAAGGGAGAAACAGATATTTAAGCCGAGGATCTAGTCATATGTCTATAAATAATGCTCCTCGATGCATGAAAATTCTACGCATTAATAACAGCATCTTTCTCGACGCAGGAGCAAGTAGTAATAGATAGATTTAAGCAGGCATGTCGCACTTTAAGCGTCTTTTACTATCCGACGACACATACCTATCGTTAAGTGGTACAAAATGTTCAGAGTGCGACCTGTCTGACTCAATCTATCTATTATTACTTACCACTGCATGCCGAAACATATCGTTATTTTTACGTAAAATGTTTGTACGTCGAGGAATATTTTCCAAGTAGATTTATTCCGCATATAATTGAAATCCAGCGAGAGTAGAGAAAAACAAGTACTCAATGCGTCCCTCGACAACCTTTTTCCCTCGGCGATATACGCTATCCAATCATTTCACTCCCGAGCGACGCATCCCCTTTAAGGAAGCCGTACCGTGGCATCTAAATTATGTTTCAAGTATCAACCGCGTATTGGTTATCACGGCTCGACTAAACTTTGCATCTCTGTATCGCATAAGAAAAATAATATAAGTGAAGGGTGGAAAAGAAAAAACGTCTCCAGTGTGTCATGAAGTAAAGTATATGTATATTTCAAGGGCATTTTTTAATAGAGCGATGAATATTGTCGTAGATATTATGTAATAATTGTTGTGGGTACTATATTTACAGAAATGCATTTTTCTCTCGTTGTACTCCAAGCACGTATTAATTCATTTAAAAGCATTCCAAACGTTATCCCATTTCAAACGGAACTCCACATTTTTCATTTCCACCCTCCGCACGTCATAGACACGTAAACTTGTTCAATCATCGCAATTACTCGCTGCGGATCTGCGCAAGGGATAAAAAGGGAATTTCTACGTTTGTCGAATTATCTCGAAGTTGTGTGCGCTTATATTAGTTGACGATGAAAAGAAACGCATTCCTTCCTCGTTTTTCCTCCGCAGAAATGATGGCGCGCCGGTCGAAGCGTTCGTAGTGAAGCGAATAAATTCTTTCGCCTCGCTACTTTCCATATCTTTCGCCTCTCGATTGCTGCAGTCGCTTCGCGACTTTCTCGCCCCTCCTCCTCTCCCTCCATTTCTATGCACCGTCCACCCTTCCTTATTCTATTTTTCTTCGACGTTCGATCGAACGTCATACGTCTCCATTCCGCCGCTTTTTCCCCCCTTGCAATCGGCTCCTTCCAACGCACCCCCCTCCCCTCGCGTCTGACTCGCCCGCCCTGCATATTAATTCAATTTATCCCGACGGAGGCCGCGCGCGCCGCTTTCGTATTCGCACACGTAGCCGGTGTAAAGTCGAAACGTTTTGGATTAAGGCGACGCGGGGGTGGGGGGGGGGGGAGGGGAGGCGTGCGCTCGTTGCCCCTTTCTATGCGCGTCGCAATCCCGACGACGCCTTTTATAAAGGAGGAATAAAATGGCTGGTTGCAGCGGGCCAATCGATCAGTCGAGGCGAAATTGGCGAACAGTGTTCCATCTCTGGGCGTAAATAAAATCGGAGCTAAATTGGGACTCGCGCGAGCATTACCAAATCGCCGATTAGTCTCGATCTCGTTTCAAGAATGTCGCAAAGATCTTGGGGTGGGTGCTTTCAGCTTTTCATTCATCGTGAATAGAGCGACGCGATGGTCGTATAACGTACACATGACATTAAAAAGGATTAGCTCGATGATTAATGCATCTAAGCGGGAGAGAAAATTCGATCCCTGCGTTAGAAGGAGATTTCCAACTTCGTAATTAAAACGAGAAAGCACTTTCCATACCAAACGCTGCTTAAACTCGCGGGTTGCGTTATTTCTCATTATCAACATTCATTAAGAAGATTAAAAAGCGACCCTCGTACAAACGATTCATAGTTTAATTAAAAGCGAAGGAGCTTTTTCATTTATTCGGAGAGATTTCGCCGTTTTGGAATATAATATTTCATGCTTAATTAGGAATGTTATTGTTCCTCCGTATATTATGTATGATATACATATTTATCAAATCCAAGTATCAAATCTACTATGGGCCGAGTGTCGGCCTCATTAATATTTCATATAAACATAGGACCTCTTAGGCTAAATAGGCCGAATGGAGTATTGAAAGCATCGAAGTAGAGGTAAAATTTCGACTCGCGCGGGGGTACGAAAGAAAAATTCAGTACATTTTTCCGAATCGTTCGATATTCCCCGATAAATATCCCGCGTCAAATACTCCATATTCACCCGTAATCCGAGCATCGACGATAACATCCCCGCGCGGTATACTTATTTATTTATTCTTCCATTCGGTATCGGGCGAAATCGAGGTCACGACCCCGCGCGCCTATAGCGGCGATTGCTCGACTGCCAGTGGCGAGCGTGCGAGGTTATACGTCGACGCGAAGCGACGAGGGGAGATCGCTCCCGACGCGTTCTCCTTTAGGGCGACGCCGCGGATAGCTCCTTCTCGGTTCGAATTGACGTTTTAATAATTGAACTTGTCGCTTGCAAATTCCCAGACACCGCGGGAAAACGGCCGCCGCGGCGCCCCGCTGAAGTGCACCGGCGCCATTGTCCGATGCAATTCCTACTCTCGCCGGTGACGTATATGAAATTGCACGCGGCGAGCATGCGACGGAACGGATCCCCGTGCGCGTGCCTAACGCGCGCGCCGGCCGTTGATACCGAGAACGGAACAACGCGCGCGCGCCTCCCTCCGACCTCCCCTCTCCTTCCAGGGCGAAGCTCGACATTCAAAGCAGACGCGAACAGCTCGTAACCCATTTCTTTAGAAACTCCCCCCACCCCCTTCTCTCGCTTTCCCTTCCATCGTACATATACGTCCCTCCCACCCATCCATTCCGCGACGTTTCTTCGCACCTGCGAGCGCGCATTACCTAGCTTTAAATCCGCGGTTTTCCAGCTCGCGCGAAAATCGCGCGATCGTGATCGAAGATTAGGAGCGCCGTCGAATCTTTGTAGTTATAGCTCGATCGCTGCAGTTTCGAAATCGATGTAGAGCCGTTCTCGGAGCTTTTTACGGTCGGTGTACTTCGGGGTTTACGACGATACAGCCAACCGACGTCTTGCCCTGTTTATGGGAGCTACGCTTCGAGATTTGCGTTTCCGTGGAATCGGCGGATGCATATAGGAGGCGGCGGTGAATGGATTCGACGGGGTAGAGTGGTGCAGTTCCTGATTACGGGAACGTGACTTCTATCGCGATCGACTGTCTAGCTGTGCAATCTTTTTCTGGCTTTTGTTGGCGTCAAAGATTTTTATACGGAGAAAATAGTTTATTTGTAGCTGATAAATGTTTGCTTAAATATGGCGAAGAAGACACTTTATTGGACCAAGTAAATATTCGTTGATTATTATGATATTTATTTGGCACAATTTCACCCCTTCAGGACACCAGGTGAATGAAATAAACATTTAAATAATTAACATATATCTTCTTGTCTTGACGAAAAATTTATTTCGCCGTATACCGAGAAAACACTTTATTTGTATAATAAATGTTTGTTTGATTGTTGCGAAATAAATATTTTATTGGATCAAGTAAACATTCGTTAACTATTACGATATTTATTTGGCAGGATTTGATCGTTTGAAGTAACCATTTGAATGAAATAAATATTTTAATAATTGATATATACCTTCTTGTCCTAATGAAGTATTTATTTTGCCGTATTTGAAATTACATTTATTAACTATTGATAAACTGTTTTATCGGTGTATTTTAAATTACATTTTTTCACTATTAATAAACTGTCTCCTCGATGAACGATGTATCCGATCCTCGAAGAAATAGCATGCAGATTGTGAATCGAAGATCGTAAGATTTGTACACTCTCTGAGAAAATAGTTTATTTATAGTTGATATACGTATACTTAATTATGGCGAAAGAAGAATTTCTTTTGGTCCCAAGCAAATATTCATTAACTATTAATCTATTCCTATTTCAATGAAAGAGACGTTCTAATAATTAACACATACTTACTTGGCTCAACGAAATATACGTATTTCTCTTTCGCCATAATCAAGCATACATTTATTAACCACACAAATAAACTCTTCTCTCAGTATAAATAAGATGATCGGCATTAGAATCGCATTTCCGCGTTCCAAACCGCACCACCCCCTCGATCCATACACGTACACCACAAAACGCTCTCCGGCTCGAAAAAATCCACATTTCACTCCTCATTTCCGTGACCCAGTTTTCCCAAATTACACGGCACAACGGGGGTGCAAAAACAAACGCGACGGGGCTAGCCAGTCCCGCGTGCAACAAGGCGCGAATCGATCGAGGGCGAGGGTGACCCTCGCGCGGGGAACGGGGATGAGTGCGGCAGGACGAGAGGGAGAGCGCCGAGCGAGGTCGCGACTCCGAGACTCGAAAGAAGCAGAGGGAACCCGCGCAAAGACTTTGATCGTTGCGCTTTAACGTTCGCGTTTACCTGGAGACGCGTCGACGGTATTCTCTCATTGTTTCCCCCCGCTGAGAAGTGGCACGGCCTTCCGCTCGCGTGTTACCAACGCGCGCGTAACCTCTGGGAAATATTAGGGGGTTGCATTGAAAGCCGCAGTTTTTTTCTTGTTTCTAAAATATCCCTTTCAAACCTGGCGTACACAAGTATGTACACATTTTGAGTTTAGATATTTTATTAAAAGCTGTTACGCAAAAATACAATTTTACACCGTTTGCCCATAAACAGGGACATGTTAAAATTAAGAAAAAAATAAAAATTGCAAAAATATGTTAAAATAATACCCCAAAGGCTAAAGTTATTTTACAAATTTGCTACTGCGCGAAAAAAAATCAGGTCTGAAAGGGATATTATATCGTAATAAAATGTGTGAATACCTCAATTGAAGTATTTGCCTTCGGAAGCTGTAACTTTTTTCCACTTTTCTGGCAGAAGTTGAATTCCGCGACGAAAGAATTGTCTACTTTTTGAGCTAATCCACTCAGCAACCCAATTTTTGACTTCTTGGTAATTATGGAAGTGCGTATCTTCCAAGTCGTGTTGCATCGATCTAAATCAATGATGATCCCGAGTCGAATATTTGAACCTAGAATGTCCTATAATTTCGAATACTTTTTAGGATGTATTAGGACTTAATAGGTCTACGTAAACGTTATTTTCTATTATGTGCAAAATCCTAAGTGAGCCTAAAAGGTTCTACTTATTGCAGATTTGGGATGGTTTTAGGACTTTTTAGAACTAACGCTAAAACCGAAAATAACCTACATTAACCCTCCATTAGGCGGGTGGATTACCATTGTAATCCACGCCCATTTGAATAGCACGTCTAGTAGAATCCACCCGCCTAACGGAGGGTTAACCGATATTTTATTCCCTTCGGATTCCTCAATATTTCAGACTATTGCATGATAAAAAACTGTATGTGTCAAAAGAATATGCACGTCCACTCTAAACTGAATCATATATACGCAGTGACTTTACATCATTCATTATTTATGGAATAATTCGGTACAATTTGCACTGTTTGAAACATCATTATTATATCGATTTTGTTATTTTTGAATTGAAAAATGTTGTGAAGACAGTGCATTCACAATATATTTACGAAATGTTTGCACGTCGTTAAGGCTCCATGACTGCACTGAGTTTAAACACTGGGTCTTCCCGCCGTGAACCACTAACAATAAGTGTGCTTACTGTGTAGCTACGATGCTCTTAGTTTCTGTCACACGAACACACTATGGTGATACCACCCCGACTAGAAATTTTCGGCTGATCCTCCCCTGGTCCAGGTAAGGAATGCCTGACTAGCTCCTGACAAGATATGTAATGCAAATCATTACCCTCTCTCTCTGGACCCGATCAGGAATTCCTAATGAGGACCAGACGTGGTTAACCAGATCAGGTCCAGAGAAGATTTGATGCCGATTTAAAAATTCTAACAAAATTGAAAAAATGAAAATGGTTGAAATGCAAACTATTCGTACAACTCTTTTTATATGTCATAGCCTACGCAAAAGGAAAGATAATAAATAAACGGGAGAAAAATATAAAATATTTTAAAAGATTAATTAATAAGAAACAAATAATATATTGGAAGTAACCAAATACTTGTAGAACGTTTTCCATTATAATAAACTTTTTTTTTTCGATACTTATGGCAAGATTGTTTAATTACAAAATAATACACAATTTTTAATCTTTATTTCACTCACTTCTAAATATTAAAGGAGCTCCTTCATTATTGAAAGCAACTAATTTACCGCGAAGGCTTTTTTAGTACTACACGGTAGAAATGGCAAAATTCAGTAACAATATTTAGACTTATTTAGTACTACGTAGAACTTACTAGGATCCACAGAACAAAGTAGGTCAAAAAAGGTTTGCAAGAAGTACCACATAGACCATTTTAAATTACAGAAAATCTTTGTAGACTCAAATAGGTCAAAATAGTTTTAAGAAGGATAAACTAGAATCAAATATTCGACTCGGGATCATTCGAGGCCACGCTGGGTACGGGAGAACTTCTCATTCAAGCCTCATCAATGTGTCTTTTATGGCTCAAGCAACACGAGGCCGAGCGTTGTCGTGAAGGAGAATTACTTTTCGGCGATTTCATGTAATTGATGGTCGTTTTTGCATCAAATTATCATTTAAACGCTCCAATTGTCGTTGATAACGATCGGCGGTAATTGTTTCATTCGGTTTCAACAGCTCATAATAAACGACACTGTTCCGTCGCACGATAGATGGAACTCGGAAGGCCGGTGCCTGCCGCTTAAGTTTCGCAATCATAAATATCTCGCCATCTGCGAATCGTAACGTTTCGGCAAACGTGGGCCGCGAATGCACTCGCGGTCTCGCACCTTCCGGCAATTACCGGACGGTCATAGTAAACCGTCTCAGGCGGTGCCTCATTCAAATGGGAACCGTCATAACGCCAAATACTTCGCCAACCAATCTAATCTCACCAAGTTAATCTCACCGCCAGCCAAATCGACACGTTTCGGCAAACGTGGGCCGCGAATGCACTCGCGGTCTCGCACCTTTCCGGCAATTACCGGACGGTCATATTGAACCGTCTCCGCGGTGCCCACTTTGATAGGCACCGCCATATCATAATTACCGAGCCGGCTTGAGGGGAGAAATGTTGAATTCAGTCGATGGCCACTCGGAAAAACGTTAGCAATACAAAGGCACCCTCGCCCTTCGGACAAGTGCCTCGGAAAGTTCCCAACGTCATCTTCTGTTCCACTGACATTCCTCCTCCAGCCAATCAGGATGCATGGCGTCACCCATGCTATCCCCTCCGTCGACCAAATGCCGTTGCATTTTGAGTATATCCTCCTGAGATCTGAGCGTGCATAAATTGTTACATTTTTTCGTGTAAAACGTTTGAGTTAACATTAATCTTGTTGTAAAAAAGTCATATGAATTTTTTCAAATTTTAGCATGTTTTGCTAGCCCCCCTAGCATAAGAAAACCTCGTAACTCCAATTCAATCTTGAAATAAGGACGAATACTTCGTATATTCACGTTAAATTGGAAAAAAAAGTCATAAAACAGTAAATTCTCTTGAATATCATTAACTACTTCTTTACTTACAATATACCACTGACATCAGAATTATTTCAGTGAAAATAACCGAAAAAAAAAATTTTTTTGTTGACCCTCCTGAAAACTTTCTCATTTTGGAGTTACGAGGTTTTCTCATGAGGGTATCGATATGCCATATGTGTGTCCATTTAAATGGACGTCAGGTCTCAGATATGAAACCAATCGCGTTTTCGCCAATGTACTGAAAAAAAAATCGTGTCATGTTCCGCGTCTCAAACTCAACTCGCAGTCAGCAAGGCAACCAGTTTCTGCACCGAGTTATTCTAAGCTAGTGTGAGCATATAACGAAAGGTATCACGATCAGTGCATTCAGCGGGCAAGCGCTATAACTTGCAATTCAGCGATTCATCTCCATCGCATCTAACCATTGTAAACCGCAATCTAAATTACCAAGACTGTAACTCTTGAACTTTGAATACATTGCTAATAGTATAGTGAGTGAAGTGTATAATGCAGAGTGTCCTCGGGCTTTACGACCCCGAGGAGATCCGAGAAACCGTACCTTCCACATATCCCACCAAATTGAAAGCATTGTCTTGTGATCGTGGATGTTTCGTTTTGGTATCGACGTTGATGGTTGGCCAGGATCAATTTATGATTTTTTGCGTTTCGGGTTGTCGAAATAGATCCATTTCTCATCACCGGTTACGTTATACCATAAAAGACTTTTCTTTTTATGCTTTGCAAGCAAAGAAATCGGGATGGTCAGACGATTAGCAATGGCATTTTCAGTCAGTTCATGTAGCAGCCACTTTCCTTCTTTTTCAATCTTTCCCATGGTATGTTGACGTTGTAAAACTATAGATTCGTATCGATTTCAAGCTGTTGAGCTACATTCGTTGAGCGTTTGAATAGGGTTTTGAAGCGACGAAGCCAGTCTCTACATACTGTTTCCGATGGAGCAGATTCAGCATAAGTTTGCACGAGTAATTGATGAGCTGCAGCAGCACTTTTTTAAACAAACTGAGTAGTGTTGTAGAAGTACATATCGAAAAAACAACTTATCACGTTACATTTCCTCAGGTTATAGACGTAGACTTATATTAACCAAAAATTGCAGATTAATAACTGAATCTTAATGAGAAATGTCCATAATTTTGAGTGATACAAGAAGTATTATTAGTCACTGCGCACGACATAAGTAATTAGAACCATATACAGGAGAACAGCGGTTTTCAATGCCACCTTCTAATATGTTCAAACGCACCTCTCGACCCTGAGATTCCCTCCACTCTATTTGGACGGAAAGAAGGAGCGGATTCTTCGAAATGTCACCGGAGAAAAATCGCCTCCGATTCTCCGCGTAAGATTTCCCCGGCGAGGAGCCCGCGAATATACGGCGTCCGATTCCCGGTGGCCGAACATTCTCGGAATTGCGCTGACGCTTTTACGTTCCACTCGTGTCATGCCGGCGGCCGGGTTTCCGGCAAAGGAATCGCGTTGGCATTTCCGGGGCTCGTCGTACTGTACGCGGAGCGCCGAGTGCGGTAACGCCGCCGGGACCCGCCGTATCGACTCGGTATCCCGTTGCCGAGTTAAGGGTTTCTCGGTGCGAGGAGGATATCGGGGAAAATATCCCTTTTAAACGAACCTCGTATATCTGAAATACGTAGGTTTTTCTACATCTGTAGGGATATCTATGTAGCTGGATTATATTTGGACACACGTGAGCCGGCAGTAAAGTTTGAGAGACTTCTCGCGTTGCTTGTTAGAAACAGCTGTAGAGGGTGCGAGCTCGACTTTCTCGGGTTTCAATTAAATTTGTCCATGAACGTTGAAAAACTAGCCTGCCAGAATCCGTATAATTGGACTCGACTCTTACTGGAATCGATATTCCATTTAATTCTGATTTTCAGTTATTTTAAAACTGGACGAAATTCGTAATTTTTGGTCTTCGCGTAAAAACATATTCATATCTTTTTATTCAATTTTATTCTGTATACATACTCAATGTCATATAAAAGAGAAAATGTCCAAGAAAATAATTATTCGTAAAGTTATAAATGGGTTTCTCTGTACCGTATTATGACGTCATCGAAAAGCCAGAGAAACGCATTTATGCCAAGCAACGAGTGCGAAGGACTACAATACACGATGACGTATGCTACATTTTTAAATATCGTTTCCCAGCCTAAGTAATGCCGAAAATGAAAAATGAATAAATACGGGAAAAATATACTGAGGACAAACATTTTCAAAATACAACCTCTCGGGCGGCTAGCGAAATATACATTTATCTTAACAAATATGTAATTAGAGTAATTAAAATTTAGTTGAGGTAACTACATACTTAGCTGTTTCAATTAAATATTCATCTAAGTAACTGTATATTTAGTTAGACGCCCGTAACCTCAAAATTTAGTTGAATTAAATCTTTTTTTTCTCAGCATAGTTAACACAATAATATGATAATTATTGATTTATAATAACAAAGCAATGAAGTTGAATTCACGGAAAAAAAAATTTTCGTTTTCGGGACAAGGCCAATTTATTGTAACGATAACTACAATTTTAGTAAAAATTATAATAAAACTTGTAGAAGTTGCAACAGTTGCTGTAATTTTTACTAAAATTGTAATTATCGTTACAATAAATTGGCTTTGTCACAAAATTTACCAACCACTTTGTGTAAAAATGCTACAATTTATTATTTTCCGTATGAAATGACAAAAATGTAATTATTCCAACTATATACAGCCTAATCAAACACAATGGTTAGTTTGTCGAAATTTAACCTTCAACCAAACAATTCGGTTGAAACAACGAATTTTTTTCTCCGTGGAAGTGTATCCAAATTTTTCACACAGACAGTAGACAAAATTAGTGAGAGAACCAAATTCTACGGATGCAGATACCTACAATATTTCACATACGAGTGAACACGCGAGTACCAGACATCAAGAAGAGGGACTTCTCGCCTCGCTTGTTGGGACTCAGCCCAGAGGGTGCGAGGCTTTTCGAAGACGCGCGCCGCAATGCGATTTTTCCGCATTGTACGGTTCCTCGTGCGCGAGGCGGAAAGGGGATAAATAAGAGATAAGAAAGGGGCGGGAAGGGTGGGAGGGTGGCAAAGAAAGAGATCGAGGCTGGGCGAGCTCGCGCGCTGGTCGACGGCGTGTAAAAGGGGGTCGTGGCACTGTGGAAGAGCGCTTCGCGAAAACACGGAAGTAAATTAAAGATTCGTCGAAAAGCCACGTTGCATGTCCGTTCACCGAACACGATTCCAGCCGGGCGGTGGCGCGGCAAGCCCCTGCGCCTCCTTTCCCTCCTCGTTAACCCTCCGGCGGCGCTCGGATATCGCGCGAGGTACGCCCCCTTGGAGCTCCTCGCGTGCGTCTCTCTCGTCTATTACGACCACCGAGGCGCAGGCTAATTCCGACGGTCTTCTTCGCGAATATTTAAGGAAGCAGCGAAATTATTTGCCGGCTTCGTATGCATTATTCGCCGCGCTCGGTGTTACACCTGAGCGTAGTCCCGGCGTCTGCAGCTCCGCCGCTTTATTTTACGAGGACGCATGTGGTCTTGTAAATATACACGGGCGTTGTGGTCCAGAAAGATCGCCTCGCGGGTGATGCACTGAGAGAAAAAATGGTGTATTCATTAAATCTGCATTTACGAGTGGGAGAATGCGGAATTAGTTGCTCCGACTAATGAATTTACCTAGTTATAACGATTAACGTCTATTTAAAGGAAAGAGGCTGTGGTCCATTTGAGTTAATTCCCAGGTGGAAAAGATCTATGTGAATTATATATTATATATTTTGTTTATATATAGAACATATATAAATTTGAACTTATTAAATTTATGTATGATTTCAATGTAGACCATATATATAGTCCATATAGTCATATATGGTTTATACATAAATTAAGTAAGCCAGAATTTATATATGTTCTATTGTATATATATATATATATATTGTATATAGAATATATATAAATTTATTAGTCGGATCAACTAATTCTGCATATATGTACATTATATATTTATCATCCACATACATCTTTTCCACCTGGAATATTATAATTATTAGTCCAAGTAACTAAATCTGCATTCCCCCACCCGTAACCGCCGATTTAATCAAATTGACTACATTTTTCTTTCAGTCTACTCCTCTTTCTTTAAAACGAGAGTAGACGCAAAAAATCAAGTGATTCGTTGTACATCCTTCAAACGCGAGAGGGACATTTTAATCTCTCGTAGGGATTAAATAGAGTGCCGAGTTGGTCCTCTTGCTTTTCATACCAGGGAATGGTTGAGGTACGTACGCGTGCCATTAAAACTTCGTCGCTCACACGTATTGCGCCTGTTATATATCCTCTTGGACCTTAAGCCCTTTACGAGGGTGCGCGTGGTCTCCTAAATAAGTGCGCGCTGGGTCCTTGTCTCGCGGGGAATTCACCACTCGCGCGGGATGCTCTTCTATTCTTATTTAGAAACGACACGGTGAATCGAGAGGTTCATTGCGAGGGGTCCGCCAAAAGCGAGAAACGTGTGCTTTCATTCATCTGAAATTTTCAAGAAAATTCTGCCGAACCCGTAAATTATAAACACGAGATCGTAATAGCTTTTTTCCCGCGGTTCCACGTTACCCACATTAATCACCGCGCGCAAACAAACCGCGAGCGATCTACCGCGCCTCTCCCTCCTTTTCCTTTCCGCCTCGCAGTTTCTATATACGGGGTGAGACATTTAAATTGAGACATATGAATATCTGTAAAACAATATTAGCGAATTTTAGAAAAAAATGTTTCTTATAAACGCCATTTGCTTTAGAGGGAGAAAGAGAATTGCATTATTTTTCATTGAGATGTTTTATTTTTCATTTAGTAAATGTTTTCAAGGCTATTTTAAGGCCAACGTTTGTTCTTTAAATAGGTATAAAATAATAAAGAAATGGAAAAACCTTTCAGACAAAAGTTGTCTATTTTTAAGTGTAAATTAAGAATTTCTTAGAAGAAGAGGTTTCCATTTAAAGAGAAAAAAAAACCTTGACTGCAAAATGGTCTTGAAAACGTCTACTAAATAAAAAATAAAACATACAGTTCTCTTTCTCTCCTTAAAGCAAATGATTTTTATACGAAACACATGTGTTTCTTAACTGCGTTATTTTACAGATACTCATGTGTCTCAATTTAAATGCCTCACCCTGTATACGTGCCCACGCGCGCTGACGTACACATACATATAGGTATAGCTCCGCTAATTCGGCCAGTTGGAAACTACGTTACGACGTCGGTCAGTGGAATGGCAACGTATTTGGGGAAAGTTTTAGAGGACTCGCCGTTGCTTCCTAAGTGACGACCTCTAGTGGGTGGGGCGTGGGAGGGCGCTGCAGGTGGGATCAAAGCTGAGTGCACCCGTTCCGTCGACTCCTCTCTGTCTTCTCTTCTTCCTCCCATTCTTCCTTCCCTCCGCTTCTACGTGAAAAGGGAGAACGAACCTCGTCGTCGTTGTCGTCTTTCCACTGCGACGTACACAGACGCACAAGACCGAGAAGAGAGATCCTCGAGAGCGACACTCGAAACCATTTTCAAATATCATAGAAATATCTTTTGTTGAAGAACCGCGAGAGATCTCGTTGCTAGAGAAGCTTCTTCGGCGCTCTTCCCATTTTAATATAACCGTCGCTTTAGCTATGCCGCTTTCCCTTCTCGATCCCTCGAACACGTATATATTGTGTACAGTCGGGGGTGATTTTTAATTACGTTAAACCCGATACGTTATTTGATTCGCAAACAATCGGGGGACGGGATAAGTGTCATTACATACCGGCAGATTTTTTGCGACATTGGAGAACGGAATTTATCGATTACTTGCGATGATTAGCGCTGGAAAGGGTAACCGAATTTTTCGGTGCATTTGTGTTGCCGCGATACACCCGGAGAAATTTTATAGATTGGTGGTATGCTACACTGAAAGAAATAAATATGGTTGTGACAACTATTTTGGACTCGACTTCTCAAGTTTGGTAATTAGCACCAGTGTTTATAGTTTTCGTAACTATTTTTAGTTACCGGAATAATACAAGAATTATTACGATAATTATATATAAGACTAGTGCTGATTACAAAACTGGAGCAGTTGAGTCCAAAACAGTTGCGACGACTACTTGTTTTTCTCGGTGTAGTAGTTTGTTAATATAAGGGGATGAGTTTCTACTTCTTTTCCTCCTGGGTCGTGTGCGACCTAAAAATTCCTCTTAATGTATGATAAAGCGTCGCGTTACGCGCAGCTGACAGCCGTGATGCGTTTACAAAGACGTTTCGCCCTCTTTCTCTCCCAGATTGGTCACGCTGCAACAATTCCCTCTCGCGCATTCCTCTAACAGCTTGACGTAATTAAAGGAAGCCCCTTCGTCGCTTATATATCGCCGAGGAAAAAATAAGTATTTCTCGATGCTGTCCTTTCCACGAGGGAGGTGAGAGTGGAGGAGGCGGTGGAAGGAATGCTAGAACGAGAAATGACGCTCTTTATTCTTCGGCGAGATACTTGAGATGTCTGCGTTAGGTGGATCGTTGGCCGTAGATACATATGTGATCTCACATTTTGTACATTGCTTTCCCGAGAAGCGCATTGAATTTCTCATGACACATTTTCTCGCTCCCCTTCGAGTGATGCGTATAGTAAGGTAGCAAGTTTCTCCGAAGCTTCGCTAAGAGAATACTTGCGAATCTAAGTACCCGCGCGTTACCGCGCTCGAGTATTTGAAATCTGAAAGTGGAAAGACATAAGTCCATCGATGCTATTCTCTTCCATTGTTGAATAAGTCATCTTATAAAAGCTACTTCTAGAACCAAGGTGAGTTCCTTCCGCAGGTGGAAAAGTTCTCCATGGATGACATAGAGTCCATATATGGAATTGATCCTATATGTGCTTTCTATGTAAACTATACCTGTTATATGAATTATAATATATATGATTTATACAAATATTTTAAAAAGATTCAAATAATCCATACATAGTCCCCCCATATACGTATAATATAATTTCTATAGAAATCATGTGTAATCCATATAGTACCAAATCCATGTATGCACTATATGTAAACTATATACACTGAGAAATATAATTAGGTAAGAATGATAAAACGCATATAGTTAAAGATTTTCAGTCATTCTAACCAAAATACTGATCAGTTGTGAACCATATATTTATTTATTCCAACTAAACGTTTAGTTATTCTAACCAAAAATTGGTCAGTTTAACCAAACACACAGATGGAGAGGATCCATATTTCACCAAACGGTTTGGTCATCGTCTCTAGGATTTTGGCTAAACTGATCAAGTCATTTTTCCCAGTGTAAAAGTTTTCCGCCTGGGTCGACCCCTAAAACTTTCTCCATTTCTTCTCGTAACGCATCCACAGCCCCGAAGTCTTCTCAGAGCTCCGCGAAAGAAATGCACCCCCTGGATCGCCACTTGTTGTAACATTCGCGCGTTTTTACCGGCCGGGATAAGACGAGGAAAAATAAGTATTTCTCGACGGGACCGTCATCCCCGTTCTTCCGATCTGTAGATACAGCCTCGCGCGTGATCGCGTTACCGACTATCTCCCAGGGAAGAGGACGCCGGAGGGGATGGGAATGTGGGTGGAAAAATGTCAGGGAAAACAATTTCGAAGTTTACGCAGATCATTCCGCGAGGATTACGAAACGCGAGTACCCACGGTGTGTTTCGATTAAACGAATACACGTCTATAGATATACCGGTACTTCCATTCACCCGAGTTTGTTTGGTTTTTATTTGTTTTTTGATTCATCGAATTTCTCGAAAGCCAGGAAGTAATTTAGCGGGGCGTGTCCTCCGCGGCGGGACGCGCTTGCGGATTTGGGGGAAGTTATGCCGGGGGAGGATTCTTATCTCGATCGGGCTTGCGGCGATTACAAAAGAAAATTGAGAATCCGACGGGGATTTGTATATCGTGGGAAAACTGAAATATTGGTTCAGGGGTAGATTCAGAGAGACGGGGGTTAGTCGAGGATTCTTCTAGATGAGCTTTTTACGAACTCGGTCGGAAAAATTATTCGGTCGTTTGCCAATAGTTGGAAAATTTAAATCGTACGGTTACGGATATTCCCACCACTGCCAATATGTGGAAACTAGTGGGCCCATCCGGAAATTTCATAGGCGATAAGATGAGTAACGGAAGTGCAAAAGATATAGAACGATTGTAGATTTTTAAACATATAACACAACGTGCAATTTTAAATTGACAATTCGTCAAAAGTGGAAGAATTAACCCTGCAAGGTTCACGCTATTATATTTCAATTTCAAAATATGGTTTTCTTACTACGTATAAAAAAATACCTACAAACCTTGTTTATATGAATATATTAAAATATATTAAAGCAATTATTATAAAAAGGGCAAGTTTGTAGTTGTTACCAAATGTCAACATATAGGTGTACAATTCATAAAAAATGTTGTAGGATACCTAAAAGTTCGTTGTAGCCATATGGCTACAAGATCCCTTACAGGGTTAAACTTTAAAATAGTACCTACTTAATTTATCGTTTTTGATTTCGTACGAAGGGTGAACAAATGTTGGTGGTGAAAAATTACCCCTTCTAGAAATAATATATATACTCATAAGAAGCTCCGGTGTACGTGTGCATAAATTACTCATATCGTCGCCTTGATCGGCAGAATTCGTAACTACACTTTTGCTTGAAAATGAGGTTTTAATGCCATCTAGTGTAAAATAATTGAACACACTAGTTGGAAATATTCGTATTTCCAGATTTCTTTCAGTTTTTTTTTATTATATTGGTATTAAAATAACGCGTAACTCCGGCCGTATCAATGTCATTCGGAAAAATACATAAATCCATCAGTTTGTATGTGTGTTCCCAAGAACACGTACTTCCTCCGTATTAACGTGTTTTTTTTGGAGTGTTTTTAGTGCATTTGTACAAACGCAGTAGTCCTATTAGGTAAGCCTGGCTGTTCCCTTTATTTGAGTCCCCTGAAAAATTTGAATTTATATGGAGTTACGCATCTTGCCGATTAAGCCGACGATGTGTGTATATACGAGTTATCCGCGCAATTTATCCCACGACGAAGATATATTTCTCGCCGTCCACCAATCGGAAACTGGGCGCGGAAAATGTCAGAGGTGTCTCGCTCGATTTCTTCGAATCGATGGAGAGCCTGCGAGACGTTTACAAAGTGCCGCCGTCCCGACCGTACGAGTTTAACCGTCAGCACTCAACTGTACGCCGCGCGCTGCGTATGTGTACGCACACGTCACGCGCGCGTCTACTGGGACGTTGAGCAATGATGCCCATCGAATGTCTCTCCTTTTTTTCATCCCCCTCATAAATCTGCCCCAACGTTTTCTTCGTCCGACGATTTTTATCATGCAAACAATTCAGGATGATCGAGTATTTTCTGTACATTTTCATACGTATACGAGAAACCTCAATTGAACATTATTATTCTGAAGTAAATAGTAAAGAATGTTCTTTTTTCATCCAGCGGAGGATGCCAGGCACAGCGATCCCGTAATTACCATAGTTTTTACTCTGTCTCTCATCCCCGCATTTCTTGAACTTTTTCGTAACCCCGAGGAATTTCTCTTATAACGCCGAAGGGTGGTTTATGCCTTATATACGACGAATAACGAGAAAGGCACGTCGTACGCACGTCCTCTTTCGAGAGGGTACGAAATAGGCACTGAGTAACTATTCGGAGGGAGGAGACACACTCCCCGTCTCGGGAGGGCTCGAGCGACCGCAGTGTTTTGCGCAATGAACCGCCACCCCCGAAAGTTCGCCCGCCGACGTCGACTTCGTTACTCCCGAGAAACCTGGAATGTTGGGAGTGCCTTACGCTCGCGGGGAGGGAGAGATGGGAGTCGTGCAGAAGTTATTCCGACCCTCTCTCTTCTCTCCGCGGTGAACGAGTTCCTTTAACTCGGGGGTGCCTCCTCCATCGAACCCTCTTTCCGAGAGCACGATGCGAAAACGATACGTTCGTTATTAAATTTAACCCCCACCCCATACGATTCATCGCGTACAATTTTTCTTCTTCACATAAGAAAGAAAAATGTCTACGGCGGTTTTTTCGCTGTTTCTCGATGCTACGATATGTTTACCTAGCAAAAAGCTTCGCCACTCCATTTGTTATCAGAATAGGAAGATTTAATTCGCGCGCTATGTTGAATCGAGATTGATATAGAGTATCTACACTAAGAGAAAAATTGCTATTATCAAAAAAATACGTCTCGAATGAAGAACATAGGTATGATCTTAAACATTTTTAAGAATACAGATTCTTGGTCGAAGAATACATATTCCTGATTCAAGAATACCTTCGTTGGAACGGGAAATTCTTTCTGCGCGAAAAAAAAAACAGTTACTCGAGTCTACACTGAGAAGAATAATTTGGCTAAAACGATGAAACACAATTGGTTAAACGAATTTAGTTATTTTAACCAAAATACTAATAAGGAAAACCAAATATTTAGTTATCCTAATTACGTGTCTAGTTATTCTAATTAAAAAATGGTCAATTTAACCAAATAGATAGAGGATCCACATTTCACCAAACGGTTTGGTCATGGTCTCCAGAATTTCGATTAAATTTTGACCAGGTTATTTTTCTCAGTACACGAAATAATATCTTGCACGAAGAAAACCATGATTTGATCCCGGAATTATGTTACGTTTTTAATCGAAGAAAATATTTGTTTCGACACCAGAAATTATTTCTCCCACTATAGATTCGATCGGATTTATCTTTTCAGAATTAAACGGAATAGGGACTGTCGTCGAAAGTGCTTTGGTAACCTTCATCGGTAGCCTCGCTATGATCAAGACGTTAGGGTCGTAGAAGATCATTCTCCTCTCACGCGTGGTTGGTTTTCGAGGAACCAGTTTTCCGGCCGATCGGTTCGTATCTACCGGGATTATGTGGAACCCTCTCGCGCGAAAAGGAGTGGTCCACATCGGACCAGTAAATTCTCACCGGAATTGTCTCGTTCTTGGGGCTGTACAGCCAATCGCGGTGTCTGGCGGTTAGGGAATTCTGGATAAGCTTGTCAGAGCAATTTTATACGTCATAAGTAGGAAAGTCAAGCAGAGATGAAAGAGAAGTTAGTGAGCTTGGACAATTTTTTTGAAGAGCGACGGGAAGAGCTTTCCCGTTAATACTCGTTGTGACACATAAAATGCAACGTCGCATTTAACGCTTAAACGTGTAAAATACCGCAGTCCCGATGCAACGTCACTATGCAACTTGTCCGTTTATCGCTCCGTCGCCGATAGCAGGAATAATTCGTGGATGCACCGCGCTGTTATCTACGTAACATTTCCTCCTGGGAATTTACTACCACCAAGATGATTTATAATCAAATACGCATTTTATTTTAACTGCCACTTTTGATGTATGATTCCTCGTCTTTACCCTTTTACTGCTTCGAGACCCTGTGCGGTCGACCTAATTGAACTCAGCTCCGTAATCAGTCCGTTAACAAGCACGACACGTTGATTGATCGTCACACACGTGCGAATGCATGTAATAGGATGTAATATCCGCTCAGGCCTTGCATCCTACATGCGATTGCTATTCGCCAAATCATCTGTTATAGTATATCGATTGTTTTCTGACTATAATTAATTGCTCTATAAAGTCAACAATAAAAGATAATAGATACGAATAGGGTAGACCGAAGTGAATCGGATCATAGATGAATATTTCTTAAATCGTTGGTGAAAGTCAGCATTTCGATTGTTCGTATTACTTCATTAGAGAGGAACGAATTGATACGAACGATCTGAATGCTTATTTTCAACATGATTTAAAAAATATGGATCTGTCATCCGATTCGCCTCGGCCTACCCAATATATTTTCAGTTTCCCGCGAGAAAATGTACCTTGTATTTCGAGTCGCTCTATATGCACCAGTACATATTTTCACGCATGCATCGCTAACAACGTCGATAGTCGAATGGAGATACGCGAATTCGCGCCGATTCCCGTAGTTATCGCGGTAGCTCTCCATCCCGTGGGAGCATCGGACCTCTCTTCCTCCCTCCGTACCTATCTTTCGGAATTACGCGCCACGAGCCGCGATCCCCGTCCACTTCACCGCTCGAACCATCGAGCAGCTTATCGATACCCCCTCGTCCACCCTGCGGAGGCTGCTTGAAAAACCGACGCCGTGATGCGTCGCGCGATGCTCGCTTCGTATCGCGTTGAGTCGATGCCCTCGCCTTGAAAATTTCGCCCCGACGCGACGGGGAGTCGTCATTCTTCGCGAGACGCGGAAATGTGCTCCCTCGCGCAATTTTGTCGCGTTTCAGGGGAGGTTTGGAAGGGAGGAAAAAGGAAGCGAAATGACCCTCTCGCGTCTATAAAGCTTCATCGAAATTGAGCTTTGGTTAGAACAATTTTTCACGATGGAAAATTAAATTTCTCGGTTCGGATAAACGCAATAATGTTGGACGTCCCGCAGACGTTCGTCGCTTTATCGTTTCTCAGAATGTCGAAGCTACAGTAACGATGAGAGCTACATGAAGCAGCTAGTAGTATGATCCGTTGTACACTGAGAAAAATAAATGCCGAATCCCCAAGTAAATGGTTTTCTTGGCACTATTCGTGTCCATGGTTTATTTGGGTCAAGTAAAGCTCACTTGAATTAAGTCAATTTTCTTTAATCCGAACAAATATTACTCGATTCATGTAAACCGTCGATAAGAATAGTGCCGAGAGAAAATCATTTACTTGGATTCGTAACTCATTTTTCTCAGTGCATGTCCGACTGCACTATTTTTGGTAAGATAGCAGACGTATGACGGGCAGTATCTACTAGCTCCAGCATCGTGTAAACGTCATTTAATTAATATTACTTCAGTATAAGTTAATTTGCAATTTAAGTAATTGTGCAATTTGAGTTTTCCGATTAATCGACGATTTTTCCAAAGCATGGCTGAATCGTTGGGGGAGGCTTTGAAGGGAGGAAAAAAGAAGTGAAATGAAACGCTCACCTTCTGGCGCCTATGAAGCTTCATCGAAATTGTGCTTTGCTTAGAACAATTTCGATGGAAATTAAACTTCTCGGTTCGAATAAACGCGATAATCTTGAAGGTCCCACTGACATCCGTCGCTTTATCGTTTCTGAGAATATCGAAGTTACAGTAGCGGTGGGAGCTATATAGAACAGCCAGTAGTACAATCCGTTGTATATCCGACTGCACTGTTCTTGGTAAGACGGCAGACATATGACGGGTGGTATCTACTAGATGCTGGCTCCAGCATCGTTGAAACCTCATTTGGTCCGTATTACTTCAGTACGAGTTAAATTGCAAATAATGCTATTACGCAATTTGAGTTTTCCGATTTTAATCAAGGATTTCTCCAAATCATGTCCGAATAGTAGCAGGAAAATTTATTCTTCTGATAATTAGCTGAAGATATCGTCCGAGTCAGTTCCAAATCTTCAAAATTAATTAGTTTCGTCGTGTGAATATTTATTCGCATACATTTTATTCGAGCCAAGCAACTCATTTACTGAAATAGGTGAGATCGCGAATCGGATAAATTTTCTTCCCACGGGACGATCACCGTTTTATCGCTGTCATTATCGCTTACCGTGTTTGGCGTAGCTGGGATAATGCGGATGATGCGCGTGTTGAGTCCCACCGATCTCGTTTTCCTCCTCGCCGAGGTCCATCTTCATGCGGCTTCCGCTGCCGGCCGCCGGACCGTCCCTCGCTGTTCTCGTAATGATCACCCTTTACGACCACCTGTGCAGGTGGTTCGTCACTCCCGCTGATATACTACCACCCCTCCTTTTTTCTCTTTCGCGGTACTATTTTCCCCCGTTCCCACCCTACGACACGGCACACTCCGAGATTGTCCGACACTGAAAAAAATCGTCTCTCCGCTTTCTCGGCTACGATCGATCCGAGAGAGAATTCGCCCGTTCGACTCTCGACGGAGGGCGGGCGAAACGATAGCGAGGTGGACCGAATACGGCGTACGACGTCTCGAGTGTCACGCGTCTTTCGAGGAGCGAATTAGTCGAACCGGAGCAACTTTTTCTTCTATCGACGCGGATAATTATTCCGAATTTTCACGCGGGGGAAGAGGTGTCGACGCTTTAGTGTTCAACATTTTCTCCCTCTTCTTTTGTCTCCGCTTTAGATTCGCCGAAGTTTTCGCGCGATCGCCGCATAAGATCGATCTCGTACGATCCTCCTCTCGTTTCTCCCTCGTTTCCTGCTTCTCTTCTCGTTAAACAGTCCGCGCGCGCGCGCGCGTCTCTCGATTATCGCAACACTCCAGATTACTCTCTCGACGTTGGAGCGTCGCCGCGATCCACTCGACGTCGGCGCGGACGTCCCCGTGCGTCGTGGTTGCAGACGCGAGAGAGACGTGCGGACTCCGTCACAACGTCGGGGTCTCGTCGCCTCGGCGTGCGTCCAAATGCGACGAGTGAACGGGTAAGACTGAAGCGTCGCGACGCTCGGCGTCCCTTGCTCGAATCAACGGCGCCACCGTCGACGGAGGCCGTCGCCGTCGCTACAGCATCCTTAACCGCCGCGCTGTACCAGTCGGCGCGGACGCTCTTCGTCGGGACGCGCTTCGGTAACCGCGTGCCCTGCGTATAAGAACCTCCCCTCCACTAATCTTTACCGATCCCCCCCCTGCCCCCCATAAACGTGTCCTCTTTCATTCCTGGTCCAGCGCTGTTCTCGTGCAGTGAGATGATCGGAGTATATTTGCTCTTCTTTATATCGGATCATTTTTCTCAGAGCACATTGAGAAAAATAACGTTTCAAAATCTAGCAATTAAACTCGAAAATTATGGGGAAAATCTTGAGGTAAGAAATTCAGTGATAGTGCAGTTATGAATTCGGTTAAATACCACACTGTATAAAACTTACTTTGTGTCAGATCTAAATTTGAATTCTAGGTATACAGTCTTATAGAGTAGATACGGGGTGTTATCCTTGAGACCGGACATAGGACGATTTGCGGTAAAGGGATAGGCATACGATTGGCTGCATACCGGAAAGTGTCGATTGATAGAACCAATAATACGGAACCCTCCGTATGATTGTTTCCCCCGATCGATATTTTCCGGTATACAGCCAATCGTACGTATCCAAGGGATAGCCTATCCCTTTACTGCACATCGTCCTATTTCCAAGAGAGAGATTTCAAGGATAATACTTATACAGTATAGTATTGTCACGTCCTGAGGGGTGACAGACGACTAATTATCGTCGAACAGAGAAAGCGAAGGGCTTACTGACTCAAACGAAAGCACTGCACCAAACTAACGCTGATCGGACGATGATCCTCACGGTGATTACGGGACAAAGGGGGAAATCGAGGTTGACACGGGAAATTATCTACTTTAGGACTCAATTTGGATTTTGCGATTTATCGCCTTAGATCGAAAAGAGAAATTATAAATCTTACCCCCCTTTAGCCTTTTGTTATCTCAAGGTAGGCTGCCCTCCCTCTCTTTCTTTCTCTCTCTTTCTTTCTTTCTTTCTTCCTTTCCCGTGGTCTTCCTTCTCGGTTGAATTGACACACTGGGAGGATTCGGTCGGAGATGAATAAGAAAGCACTGACTCTAAATTCTGTTGCACGTTTTATTCGATGAAGCTACAGCGTGATGTTGTGACAATACTCGACTGCACTGAAGAAGCAAAAATGCGCGCTGAGGGAGGAGAGAGAGAGAGAGAGAGAGAGAATTCCGGTCTTTTTATTTCCCACAGGCGGGGGCCGATTCCTATCCCTCCTCTAAGGGAAAAAGATCCGTGCACGTGCAGTGATACGGTTTATTTCTTAGAATTATTTACTCTGGGCAGGGCCCGTTCCTTTTTAAGAAAAAAGAGTACGCTCTCTCTCTCTCTTTGACTGACCTATGACTTGTTTCTTGGGATTGTTTTCTATGTGCAGGGTTCAATTGCTCTTCTTTGGAACGAAAAGTACGCGTGGTCTGACCTGACTTATTTCTAGGGACTGCTTGCTGTATACGGAGTTCGATTTTGGTTATCTTCTTAATCGCGGGCATAAACTGTGGTGATAGCTCGCTACAGCGGAGACATTGTATACCGCTTCCTATACCTTATCACAACGGGGTCTTGTTCGTCGCTGCCGCGTCTTATTTATATCAATCTTATGAATACTGCTACATCGGAACGTGACAGTATAACACCTATATAGTATAGTATTTAATCGAATTCATAACTGTCCCATCACTAGATTTCCTAGTTGAAGTTTTTCCCCATGCTTTTTGGGATTAATTGATGCATTTTGAAAAAAAAAACCGTTTTCTCAGTACATCCTTTTTCTTTTTTTTTCCGCTATAAGCAAAGATAACCGTTGTATATTATAAGTGGTGAAGTACGATTAAATAACCTTTAAGCCAACAATAGACAGGGGCCACATCATAATTGGGTACCACATCCTACTTATTAATTTTTTTAATTGATACAAAAATCCAGAACTGTATTTATCCACATGACTTCTCCCCTTTTTTACATCAAATTGAATCTGAAATATCGCGTTACACTCTCATTAAAGATAAGCATCCCGGGCATCTCAACCATCCACGCCATTCGTCCAAATAGGCAGAATATTTTGCTCATTCGATTTTAATTCTTTCCAAATCGGTCGCGAAAATAGCCCCCCTCTCCCCGAGTGGAATCGTTTCGTCGCTTAACGAGGGTGCGGGAACTCGCACGCGCGTGGATATTCACCTACTCGTGTGACAAGTACCTATACTCGGTGTGCGCACCGATTCATCGAGGGTGAAAAAAAAACACCCCCACTCACCGCGACCTTTCGGGGCATTATAGGTCACCAGAGTAGCGCCGTGTTGCTCCGGTACGCGATGACAGCCGAGGCTCTTTCACCCAGAAATATTTTATCCCCTCGTAAAAACGAATTAACCGGAAAATTGTGAGTTTCCCAATTTTCGTTTGCGGAAATCCGCGGGGTGGACGGGGTTCGACCTTTTTCATATAACTATGTCCACTAGCTCGCAAAATAATATCTAGTCGAAATACACGCAACTCTTTATCGATTATCGGCTGGGATATTCGATTATATGCCTCTTTCGCGGAAGTGCAAAGTGTTTATTTTCTTTCGTCGAGACAGGTGCAGCCACCGGAAGAAGCGTCGGATATCGGAGCCGATCGGAAATATCGTCGTTTCTGCCTTCGACGGAAGTGCAGTCCGTTTTCCCTCGTAGTCGTCGCAGACTCGAGGAAGAATAACACTTTTGAATATCGCTCGCGACGCTCCTCCATATCGTTCCACCTTTTTGCAAATTTGATAAATTTATTCGATCTTCAGTTCTCGAGGGAATAGCGGCGATATGCTTCGAATTCTTCCTCGGTGCGACGCTTTGTATTGATTTCAGCGCGCGACAGAAATTTTCATCGCTAAGGGACATTGACCATTTGCGTCAATTCAGCCGGAAATGAATAATCTCTCGCGCTCGGAGGGAACTTCGCGCTCGACGTATCGCGAACAAACGCATCAATCGCTTTCCGCTTTGAGCGCTCGTCTCGCTCTTAATATTTGCACCAATCATAAAAACTGCACTTCAACGTAAAAAAATATTCATATTTCTAAATTTTATTTGTAATCCATATACATATTTAATAACAGACGATGGAGAAACAATCTGAGATAAATAATTATTCGCTGACATGAGTTATAAATGCGTTTCTCTCTACTAGATTGTGATATCGAAAATACAGAGACACGCACTTATACCAAGCAACGAGTGCGAGGGAGATACATAGTTTTACTAGACGATGACGTAGCTGAATTACTAAATATCGTTTTCCAGCTCAGATAAGGCGTAAAATAAAAAATTCTGAAAATACGGAGTAAATAATTTTGTTCAAGTTTTTCGAATCTGCAATAAAAAAGAATTAATGTTAAAACCGAGTTCATTATCTAGCGAGGTAACACATCTCTCACGCTTCTTATATATTTTTTAAGCGACTCTCACACGTCCTTGGAATGCTCCCCCGCAAGAAGGGGTGCAAGCTGGCAGCGTAGAAGCTCCAGAAAATTCACCGCGAAGATTTTCAGCGTCTTGGGGCTAACGCCCAGGGTCTTCGGGCGAGTTTCTCGTTGCAGGGGGGGTTGTGCGTTTGACCCGCGGCGAAATTTCTCACCTCCGCGAACATTCCCTCGGTTATCTGCGTCCATCTTGGCGTCGCCTCTACCTGCTTTCGCGCCGTAACGGAGAGGAGAGTCTCGTTCCGCCCGAGTTATCCCTAATTTGTAGCGAATAACCCCGAGGGAATCTCCCTGGCCTCCCCACATTTTAACCAACGTTTTTCATGCACTCCCCAACCACCCGTAATTAACTCCTCCTCCTACGCCTCCCCCCCCAGCTCCCTCGCCATCCTCTTTAACTTTCTCGCGAGTGGCTCGTCATTTATACATTTCACTGCAAGTTTATCCGAAGAACTCGAGTCGAAAGCCTTTCCGCCCGCGTGATTTCGCGCGCGGATTTGGGAGGACGGAACTTTTTTTCGAGACAATTTAGTCGCGCGTATATCGCGTGGAAATTGAGAGAAAGGGAGAATGGATTTTTTAACGACGACCCCCATCAACGTCCTCGATAGTTCCGCGGCGCGCGCGCTTTGATGGATAAATAAATCCCACCCCCGTTGTTCCTCGAAGAGAGTTATCCCTCGAAGAGAGAACACATATACAAGGTTACATTTTAAAAACATGCCACCCCAATATCTCAGAAAGTTACAGAGATTTTCTAAAAAAGAGAAATACGGTTTCGGCAGTGGAGAGGGGGAACCAAAGTGACATGATCGGAGACGCACCCACTCCAACCCCCTTAGGGGTAGCCCCCCCCCCCCAACTTTGTAATCTTGAATAGCAACCCCCCATGTGTGATACAGCGTTGGAAAGCTCTTTAAAAATGCTTTACAGCAATACCAAATTTTGCTACCTTTCCATGAGTAGTTTTCGCGCAAATCGAGAAAGAAACTGCCAGAAGTAAGTTTTGTCAATTTATTTATTAAAGGTCAATTATGTTACAATAAATTTTTGAAGCGATTTCCATTATCTGATCTTACTCCCTGTGATTTCTTCTTATGGGGACATCTGAAATCCCTTGTTTTTCAAACTGAACCGGCAAGCATTAACCGACTGAAACAGGGAATTTTGCAAGAATGTCGCAAAATTTCAAAAACATATGAAAAAGTCCGAAAAATCAATGGAAATCATTTCGAAAATTTATTGTAACGTAATTGACCTTTAATAAATAAATTGACAACTTACTTCTAGCAGTTTCTTTCTCGATTTGCGCAAAAACTATACTCATCGAAAGGTACCAAAATTTGGTGTTGTTGTAAAGCATTTTTAAAGAGCTTTCCAACGCTGTATCACATATGGGGGTTGCTATTTAAGATTACAAAGTTGGGAGGGCTACCCCTAAGGGGGTTGGAGGGGGTGCGTCTCCGATTATGTCATTTTGGTTCCCCCTCTCCACTACCGAAACCGTATTTTTTTTTAGAAAATCTCTGTAACTTTCTGAGATATTGGGGTGGCAAGTTTTCAAAATGTCACCCTGTATGTAGAGCGGTGAAGGTGAAACGTGTATAGGTCTGCGCGCGCGTGCGCCGTTCGGAATTCCAATTGCATCCTCGATCGACGACGTAGTCGCAAGAGAGCGAACGCGAAGTTTTTCCTTTGCTCTTGGTTACGACTGCAGCGTTTTCCACGTGACTCCGTTTCAAAGGCAGCTATCCCCAGCCCGTTAGGCTCGCGCGAGCGGGAGACTAAAATTGCGTAGTATGTATCGCTTTACGTCTCGAAGGTTGGGCCCCGACGAGTCGCCTCCATCTCGTACCTTATAGGATTTCATCACAGGGAACACCCACGCTTCGTTAGATACTCTTCGTCTCGCGTCACCTCGCGCGCTTGTCGACCGAAAGGACGGTTTTTTTTAGGGGGCGTGGCACTTCGGTTTGGAACTGAGAAAAAAATTCACAGATCTCACAATCCTTGCACATTGAAAATGATACGAAAAAAATATAAATGATATTGTTATTAACTATGTAATACAATGCAAAAAATGTATAAACATATAATAGCATATTGTATATTTACCGCGATATTACAAAGTAATTTTTTTTTGTTTTACAAATACAATGAACAGAAAATATATGAACTATTACAATATATACATTGGGGTGACACGTCAGATTATGTTAGTTTTAATTCCAAGGAAATTTTATTATTCATTAAACACACACAATAGGTATTTATAATTTTCCCTTAATTCCATAGTAAGACCAACAAATCGCCCGTTTACTCAAGTTGTTCCGTCGCACCAAAGACGGACTTCGATAAATCAATTCGTATCGTTTGACAGTACCGATCATAAATACATTGCGAACTCACAGTTAATCCCGCCGTCTGCGAAGCGGTATATTTCGGCGTCCTAGACTGCGAATGCGCTCGCGCTTTCGCACCTGTCCTGGAGGAAAATTACGGGACGACCTTTCCCGGAAGGTAATTACCGTACGGATCATCGCGAGCTGTTTCTCGCAATGCCCACTCGACGGGGCACGGCCAGCACGGGAATGTCGAGCCGGATTAAAGGGAGGAATGTTGAATTCAGTCGATGGTCAGGAAAAACCAAATGCCTGGTGTATCCAGGTGCTAAGGAATCAATTCACGGCCCGAGCTAGCCTGACGCATCCTCGCGGTCGAGAACGAGCATTCGGCCTTCTTGACTGTTGAGTGCGTCACTCGGAAGCCGTTAGTAACGGCACCTTCGCCCCTTGGACACAGACTCAGACATTTCCATCAGACAGACCAGCGCCATCTTCTGTTCCACCGACATTCCTCCTTCGGCCAATCAGGGTGCATGGCGTCACCTACGCTATCCCCTCCGACAACCAAAACCGCTAGTATATAATCCAAAACAAACAGCGTCGTCTCCAGTCATCAACGTGTCGTGCTCCGCGGCTCAACCTCGCTCGTAATCAGCAAGGCAACCAAGGTCCTCCATCGAGTCAATCTGGTATCGCGGAACGTAACGTATATAGTGCATTTAGGTACAAGTCCTTTGACTTGAAGACCGATCAGTTTCTTTCGATCTCAGTGTCAGTCATATCGCCGCGTTGTGTAATTCGACAGATTTAAGGTAGGTACTGAGTTCATTGCGTCTACAATCGTGTAACATATCGCATTAAGGCATCCAATCCAGTGCAATACTGTGAACCACGATTCTAACACTTCGAACCTGTATTTCTTTGATTCAATATAAATTGTGAGTTAATAGTGAGTGCAGCGTTTCGTTATTTGAACTAGCCAATAGGTTTAAATCTACATTGCGGTACGTTCGGGAATACAGCTGTGTCACGCATAGTTTTGTTTTGTTTTGTGTAACAAATGTATAAACACATTTAGAAATTACAATATATATCAGTCCATCTGAATTTGAAATGTAGTAGAATATCTACCATGTAGTTATTAGAAAAATATCATTGTGAACTTTACTTAAAAGTGATTTCAACGATTTTTAAGTTAATGAGAAAAAAAAGGCACTCCCCTTTTCAGATGCAGAATCTTGAGGACACCCTGTCGACCCACTATCAACATATAGCCGAGATAAAGAGGAAACTGGAGGTATGTTCAATAATAATTTATTTCGATAAGTTTCTATTATACAACTATCTCTACTCGAAACTAAATTATGTCATGTTTATTCGACATAACCAGTGATTCTGGCGATTTTTAAGTTAATGAGAACACATAAATTCTCATTAAAACAAAGGCACGAACCTTTTCAGAAGCATTTTGTTCAACACACCCTGCTGGCCTGTCGTCTAGCCGAGATAGAGAGGAAACTGAAGAAGAAGTTACATAACCTCAAGAGTGTATGCGAGAGATTGGATCGCGAATTGAATGAAATCGTGGACGAATTGAAGCCGATCAAGGAGAGACTGGAAAGACTGGAGAAAGCAAAGATCACGCGATTCTTTAAGGATATGATAAATGTGGGTTTATTCGCATTCTTTTTAGTTATCGGACTGTACTACATGTTGATTGGGAGCCTGATGAAAAATACACGCTTTTGTTCCTAACAATTTTCTTGAGAGAAAAACAGGCTTTTAACAGGCTGTTTTGAAGTTATTATCTAAATTGCGAGTTTAAATTAACTCGAAATCATTACAGAATGGTAGAGGAGGGTGCTCAGTCTTTTGCATGTACAAAATTCCTTGATTTTTTCTTAAATTCCTTGATTTTCTGACATATTGTTAATTTCTTTCTATGAAGCCTTATTTCTATTTTTGTGTGTATTTTTCTATATTCGGTAACACGAAATGACGTTAAATTCTATTTGAAAGGAGAATGAATTTGCAAGAACTTCGATTTCGGAATGGTACGGGAACTATAAGAGTTTATTTAAAACTTGATCCTATCAAGCGCAAGTAATTCCTGGAATCGTTTGTAAATTACTAGTCTTTCTCTGGTCAATTTTAAATTCCTGGCTATTTTCCAATTTTCTCGGTAAATTTAAATTCCCGATTAATTCTCGGTTTTCTCGAATTTCCTGGCCACCCGAAGACTTTCGATAACGTTCCGTAATAGCGTTAAGCGCGGGAAGTTATCCAGGGTAGCCGCTCACCAGGAATTATACGCGAATTCTGAATGCCGGGAGAAAATCATGAGAACTGCGTGAATTGCACTCGTGAATTGAGAATTTAATTCGTGAACCGAGAATTCCATTCGTGAATCGAGAATTTTTAAACAAAAACAATGCATTGACCATTTTTATTTTGCAAGCCTACAATTTGTTAAATATTAAAATATTATACTAAGTATTGATAAAAAATACCTAATATATTTTTGTTGTGAAATTTTGTAATACGTCTTGATTTTTGTTTTAATCAAATTGGTATATGGATGTTCCCGTAATTAATATCTTAGTTTTCTTATTAAATGTCATTTTTTAAAAGTATTTCTCAAGTGCTATAGTAAAAAAGCACCTAAAAAATTGGGAGCTTTGACCAAAAAATTCGGAAATTATGCAGGGACTTCTGTTCACATTTCGGTGGCCAGCATGTTATTGGAAGTCTGCTGTAATAACATTTCTGTTGTTAACATAAACGTTTATTTTTAAATTATTTCGTAAGCAATTGAGACACGTGCAAAGAAGCGTTGACGGATAAGGACGCGATATCCTTATCGTAGGCACGTGCGTCTTACAAAAAAGAATTCACAATTTCGCTCGCCTTTTCATTTTCGTTCTGCTATCCCTTGCAATTCAATTCAAAATTAGCATCCTTAATTCGATGACAATGTATTTAAAGCAATAAAGGATAATAAAATTTAGCAAATTAAGTTTTTTCGTCATTAATTTAATGCGTTTTTAATTCTGTTGATCAGAGTTACATTCCTTATTTTATCGTCATGTTTAAAGGCAATATTCGCGTCGAATAGTGATAAGCGACTGTATCTTACGTAGGCAAAGAGAACACACCTGTCCAGAGAGTAGGTACATTCTGTATAGGCGTTCTAGTTCGTTCGTGGCGAAGGAACGATCACGAACGCCGTTGGGCGCTTGCACGAGCGTCGAGTGAATTCTGTAACGGGACTCGAACGCCGACGATCGTTGCATTTGAGCTCGACCGCCCGTTCGGGGAGCGTTTGCTTGGGATCGCTCGGCTGCCGAAGGTAGCCGAGAAAGTAGGGGTGACCAAGGAGAGTTTATATAGGAAGTTTGCCCCTCGTTCGCATTATTTTCCATGTCAACGAGGGGCCAACTTCATGTATCAACCTTCCCCGGTCTCCCCTACACAAATTTCATGGAGGGTAGCCAAGTGTTTTCTACGCTTTCCTCAAATTGTAAGAAAGTCGTCAATGTTCACACGAGCGACGGAATTTCGGAAGTTCCTTTCATACCTCTTAACCCTTAACTTGTAACGTCGGGTCACTCGTGCCCTGGCGAAAGTGACTATTCCTTGTAGCTCGAAGGGTTTATATAAATATATTGTTTAAACAGATGAAAAAATCGGTAGTATAGCGATTGACCCTTAAAGTAAGATAGTTAATAAGGTAACATGAATTTTTTCAGATTTTTTAGAACACTATAGTATTTTTTAGGCGTCGGACACGAGTGAACCGACGTTACAAGTTACAGGTGCCGAAAAAGACGTTACAAGCGAAGGGTTAATAACATCGATCATAAATAACTCGCCGACTACAATTAATAATTATCCCTTGTAGTGCCGAGCGAAACTCGGGTTTATACGAAGATAACCGGACGAATTTACTAAGTTTGGGGAAACGCTCATAAAAACCAAACGAAGTACGATATTTTAAAAATTCAAAATGCAGCGTATTATGGAAGAAAGAGAGAATAACGTAATGTCAATTGTAATTGAATATACACTGAAAATCGTACGAATAGCCTAATGATGAAAAACGTATACTTAAACAAGTTTCTTTTCTACAAACAATATTTGCACATAATAATAATCATCGTTTCATCATAGTTTTATGTAGGTCACGTAGAGTATGAAGTATAAGTATATTACATTTTCAATCATTTTTAATAAAATAACGTATGAAATTGCCCGGGCGTCGGAGCGGCGCCGCTCGAGTTGCCGCACGAAACGCCGCGGCGATTGAGTCACCTCTTGAGTGCAAAGGGTTAAACCAAAAAACAATTTTTTAAATTCTTTTGCATTGAACTTAGACCGTTTATAACGTTTTATAAATGTATTTTGAGATAGAGCTTTCTCGCAATGCGAAGAATATGGCGCCATCGCATACGCAACGATGTATCGTCGTTTGCACTTTTCGCAAGTGTAGCGAACGACAATAGGTATATCGTCGTCCGGCACTAAAAAGCGAAGCGGTTCATTTCGGTGAACATGGGTCGTTAACCCCCTTTCATGCATAAATTTTCGGAAATTTAGATTTTCATTAAGAAAATCGACCGTGGGGATCAATAGTGACTTGAATTCCTGGATAAGCTTGTAATTAAGTTTTCTCTAATTGGGTATCGACTGCATTCGTCATTCCTTTCCTTAAGCCGGCTTGATATTAGCGTCACCGCGGAAGACGGCTTGCTGCGATCTGTCCGATACTTTCTTTCCGAGAATTAATGACCTATGTTCGCCGATGACGCGATTAATTATAATCGGCGAGTTATTTATGATCGATGTTATTAAGAGGTATGAATCGAACTTCCAAAATTCCGTCCCTCGTGCAACGGAACATTGACGACTTTCTCATAATTTTAAGGTATTCCTAGCGCTTATGAGCGTATTTTCAATGTGCCACCGGCGGGCCCCCCATAAATCAGTAATTCTACGTAAAAAGTGAATTTTGGTTAATGAAGATTAATACTTACACCAACCATACTCACATACCCGATAACAAATCCTTTATCCTCTATAAAAGGAAATTTTTAAATATTGACGCCAACAAAACTGTGTCGCATACACGTCACTGTCACCACGTGTATGGTGCAACGTTGCCAATTCTATTTAAAGTTATGTTTTATCGTAAAAAAACTACGTTTTGCTGTTGACGAACATCAATATTTTTGTTCAACAGTCGGTGACCTTATATTTTTATGGACGCAAAAGATTCTATGTAGTTTTGTGAAGATATGGAAATGGTTTTATTTAATGCGTACATAATTTTTAAACATGTAGATGTCGGCATTAAAATGTGGAAAAGTGGATTCTTCCATGAGGTTAGATGTTAAATTTTCAATTTTAAAAATCAAAATTCTTTCACAAAATTATTATCAATTAACCATGCATTTCGTCATGTAGGTTCTCGAATCAATTTCATAGTAAATTTCCCCCGCTACAAATTGGTAGCTTCATTTTTTTGATCGAGTAAATAATATAAGAGAAATGAATGATTAAAGTGGCATAGGGCCAAAACTTCGATAGTTTTTAATTAATTATAATATAAATTTTCCCGGGAATTGACAGATGATACATTTTGATACGTTAATATTGAGACCTCCAGCTATCGATTGGTCTAATTTTCATGCCCTGAAGCCCAAGTTCTCGCACACCATATATCTAAAATGTCTAAATTGATTGCACTATAAGAGGTATGAATCGACCTTCCGAATTCCGTCGCTCGGGGGGTGCGACGGAACAATGACAAATAAACATAATATAACCTCAAGAAGTAAGCACTACTCATATTTCACATGGTTCATAATTAAAGAGGGTTGTGTTTCTAGTGCATTTTTAGACATTTTAAAGATATTCCATCAAAACCATGATCACAACAGCAATTATTTTCGTCGGCGTTCGAGGCCGATCACGGGCTTCCGAAAGGGCGTTCGCACGAACGCCCACGAGCGCCTGTACAGAATGTACCTACAGGACGACTGGAATGTGCGAGAACGAGCGCTGTATTCCTTTTTCTTCAATTTAGATATCAACTACCGATTCACGGTACTCTTGGTTCTTAGCTTCGAAAAGATGCTCAGAATTTGAAGAATATTTCCGACCGTAGGGAAGCGCTGCTGCATACGGCGATTCGCTATCTCAATTAACAAAAAAAAAACCAAAACACGTAGCCGCCACACACGGAAGAAGTGAAACTTCGATACTGATGGGTAGAAAACAAAATAAAACAAATAACGAACAATAGTAATACCAGGACACTTTATTCAGTTCTATTTATTTATTCAGAATTTATAAGGGAAACAATAGGTTTATGGTAACAAAAATATGATACCTAAACCACTGATTTTAATTAAAATGTTAAAAGCTTGTTTTTCTCTCAAGAAAATTGTTATGAACAAAAGCGTGTATTTTTCATCAGGATCCCAATAAACATGTAGTACAGTCCAATAATTAAAAATAATGCGAATAAACCCACATTTCTCATATCCTTCAAGAATCCTGTGATCTTTTGATTCTCCAGTCTTTCCAGTCTCTCCTTGATCGGCTTCATTTCATCCAATTCGCGCTTCAATCTCTCGCACACAATCTCGAGGTTGTGTAAATTCATCTTCAGTTTCCTTTCTGTCTCGACTAGTTGACGGGCCACGAGAGCGTTTTCATTAAACTGTGTCTGAAAAGGTTCGCGCCTTTGTTTTAATGAGAATTTATGTGTTCTCATTAACTTAAAAATCGCCCGAATCACTGGTTATGTCGAATAAACATGACATAATTTAGTTTCGAATAGAGATAGTTGTATAATAGAAACTTATCGAAATAAATTATTATTGAACATACCTTCAGTTTCCTCTTTATCTCGGCTATATGTTGATCGTGGGCCAACAGGGTGTCCTCAGGATTCTGCATCTGAAAAGGGAGTGCCTTTTTTTTAACAAGAATTTATGTGTTCTCATTAACTTAAAAATCGTCGAAATCACTTTTAAGTAAAAGTTCACAATGACATTTTTCTAATAATTATATGGTAGATATTCTACTACATTTCAAATTCAGATGGACTGATTTATAATTCCTAAATGTGTTTATACACTTATTATATGCAAAAAAACTATACTTGTATTCTCGATCGCCGCGCGCGATCGGGATTTTAGATCTCCTCGGGGTCGTAAATCCCGAGGACACTATGCGTGACACGGCTGTATTCCTGAACGTACCGCAATGTAGATTTATACCTATCGGTTAGTGTTCAAATAACGAAACGCTGCACTCACTATTAACTAACAATTTATATTGAATCAAAGAGATACAGGTTCGAAGTGTTAGAATCATGGTTCACAGTATTGCAGTGGATCGGATACCTTAATACGATGTGTTACACGATTGTAGGACGCAATGAATTCAGTACATACCTTAAATCTGTCGAATTACACAACGCGGCGATATGACTGACAATGAGATCGAAAGTACGTTACGTTCCGCGATACCAGATTGACTCGATGGAGGACCTTGGTTACCTTGCTGATTACGAGTGAGGTTGAGCCGCGGAGCACGACACGTTGATGATTGGTAGTACACTGGAGACGACGCTGTTTGTTTTGGATTATATACCAGCGGTTTTGGTTGTCGGAGGGGATAGCGTAGGTGACGCCATGCACCCTGATTGGCCGAAGGAGGTCTGAGTCTGTGTCCAAGGGGCGAAGGTGCCGTTACTAACGGCTTTCGAGTAACGCACTCAACAGTCAAGAAGGCTGAATGCTCGTTCTCGACCGCGAGGATGCGTCAGGCTACCTCGGACCGTGAATTGATTCCTTAGCACCTGGATACACCAGGCATTCGGTTTTTCCTGGCCATGGACTGAATTCAACATTCCTCCCTTTAATTCGGCACGACATTCCCATGCTGGCCGTGCCCCGTCGAGTGGACATTGCGAGAAACGGCTCGCGATTATCCGTACGGTAATTACCTTCCGGGAAAGGTCATCCGGTAATTTCCCTCCAGAACAGGTGCGAGAGCGCGAGCGCATTTGCGGTCAAGGTACCCCGAAATATATCCCGTTACAGACGGCGGGATTAACTGTGAGTTGGCAAAGTATTTATGATCGATACTTTGTTAAACGATACGAACCGATGTGTCGAAGTCCGTCTATCAAATTCCGTCTTTGGTGCGACGGAACAACTTGAGTAAACGGGCGATTTATTGGTCTTACTATGGAATTAAGGAAATATTATAAACACCTGTTGTGTGTGTTGATTGAATAATAAAATATCCTGGGAATTAAAACTGAGTTTTGTGTCTATTAATAAAATTATACAAAACACACACACTAGCCGTACCCGGCCACGCAATGCTAGTATATAGCATACAATAGGGTAGTTGACTGATTTTTTTTATCGATGATTCGAAAAATTTGAGCAAAATTATCAACCCCGTATTTTTTCATTTTTCATTTTCGGCCTCATTTGTGGCGGATAACGGATATTTAAAAATGCAGCATACGTCATAGTATTGTAAGTCCATCTCTCTCGCACTCGTTGCTCGGCATAAGTGCATCTCTCACGGCTCCTCGATGACGTCACAACATTGTAGAGAGAAACGCACTTATAACTCAGCGAATAATTATTTTTTCGGACATTTTCTTTTTCATGTGATATTCAATATGTATACCGATTACAAATTGAATTTAAGAATATGAATATTTTTTTCTTGTCAAATACCGTGTTATGATGTACAAGCAAGGTAAAAATCCAATAGTGCAGCTGTGCAAGGTGTAAAGCATACATAATAATAGTATAAGCAGGTCTGTATATAAAATAGTGTAAACACACATAATGAAACTTTAAGCGGGTACATAAAAAAGTGTAAGCATAATAAAATAGTAATAGTGTAAGCATAATAAATAAGCGTTCTCTCTCTTATTTGAAAGTTAACAGTTAAGTATAAACACGCAGCTAGACAGAGAGAGAAACGTCTGGCGGCCCGAACTTCACCATATCGGTAACAACCGAACCTGTAATTGTTAAGCAATTCCAGACTCACGCGAGAACTCCACTCGGGTGTTCTCGTGGCTTCTCGGCGTGAGTCTGTAACGGCCTTATAATTTTGACTCTCTGTGCGAGTACCATCCGTACCACTACGTAGCCAGCTCTCAGTCTACTACGCACAGTCGAGAGCGCTAGAGTGGGGATGACACATTTGTCCTCCATATTCGTTAGGTACGCTGGCTCGTCGAAAACTTAGAAATCTCCCCCATATACGGGAACATAAACATTTTCAATGTTAAAATTTGCTTCACCTAAATCGAAGTATATTCTTGAATAGTCCTGAGAGAACATTAATTCGATTAGAATGAATATCGATTGGACGAATATAAATATTATTGATATAATTGAATATTATTTGAATCAAATCGATATTCATTCGAATCGAATAAAGGTGCTCTTAGGACTATCCAATGGCATGATTATTTCGATCAAGCAAATTTTTTTTTCTCCGTGTGTTTCTTCTTCGCGTATACATTATTTTACAGCGCACTCGTTAAGTGGTAGAGCACACATGGATCGCTACGCATCCCGTATGAACCGCGGCGGTCTCATTTTTGTACCCTCGCCCTTCTATACATACCGAGACTCGCTGTTCTCTCGGTGCGAACCAATATAAAAGCTGTCAACGGCACACGAGAAAAAACCAAGCAACGATTCAATTAGTAATACGTCGGCGTGTCGCGCGAGAGCGTGGACCGCGCGGATTGCCTGGCATAGTCGCATCGCGTGACACGAATCCTGGGGACCGAGGCACGTCGAGAAGAGGAGTGATCGTCGCACTTCGAATGACGCGTGTTTATTAGGAAGGAATTTGCCGAATTCTTATTTGATGTCAGAGAGAAAAAATTAGTAGATTTGACTGAATTGATGATCACGGACGGGAGAGAGAGAGAGAGAGAGAGAGAGAGAGAGAGAGAGAGAGAGGATACCGATTTAGTTACCTACTTCATAGGAGGCAAAGGATTAGTAAAAAATCATGAGAAAGCTCATACATTTTTACAGTTATCCCAGTAACAGGGCTCTTCAAGATGAAACATTTAAGTTTTTAGTAGATCACAGCGTAGTTTTACAGTTTGCAATAGTATAAACATCAGTTTTTGCGATAAAATTTACCAATCTCCCATTAATACTCGTATGTGTCCAGTGTTTACGGGTTTACACTGCTACGAACTGTAAAATGTACGTTGTGTCTATTAAAAAGTACAATGTTTCACCTCGAGGAGCCTTGTTACTAAGGTTCACTGTAAACATAACTAATCCTTTTTCTCCGTGCCTTATAAATAATTTGGTTACAACGATTGACTATCGTTTGACGGAAACCAACTGTAGTAAAATCTAGCAAATAGGGTAATTGAGTGATTTTTTATCGATGATTCAAAAAATTTGGATAAAATTATCAACCCCGTATTTTTTCATTTTTCATTTTCAGCGTCACTTAAGCCGCGAAGCGATATTTAAAAATGCAACGTACGTTATCGCTTACTAAATCTATCTCTCTCGCACTCGTTGCTTGGTATAAGTGCGTCTCTCACGGCTCTTCGATGACGTCATTTAAATCATTAGAGAGAAGCGCACTTATAACTCAGCGAATAATTATTCCTTCGAACATTTTCTTCTTCGTGATACATTAAATGTGTACACAGATTATAAACTGAATTTAAAGATGTAAACATTTTTTTTAGTCAAATACCGTATTATCAGATTAAGCGTCCAACTAAATCTGCGTTCCTCCGCCTCGCGACCGTCGATTTAGTCAAATCTACTACATTTTTCTTTTCCGTGTACCGAAAGATTTAATATTTTCCAGTCTCGATCGTGTGCTTCTCTTTTCCAACGTGCGATACTCGCCGGCGCGCACGATTTCGACGCCTGCGATCGAAAGCCTTAAAGTATAGTTTAGAAACGATATAAAAATTGAAGGTGTCACCTTGCTTTGCGATCGAGAATCGATCGTGAATGGCACTTTCCGTGGGATCGACACCTCTCGAGCAAGATTAATCGGTCGTTCTTGGGGGAAAAGGGAAAAAAAAAAGAAGTTTCGCGTCTTTCCCGAGTGAGATTAGTATGCGCCCCGGGCCACTGGGGACCTTTGGAATTTCAAAGGGCCAAAAGTGACGCGGTTATCCTCTCGCCGCCCGCTTTCTATACCGGGGCGCAAGATAAGTTCGAGTCACGCACGGCATTTTTATCGGTGTCGTTTGCCGTTCGTGGATCTACTCTACTTTATCGTGGCGAATTCTTCGTCGCGTTAGCACTTCTTACGTACACGTGTTCGCTGTCTCGTCTCGCTCCCATTTTTCGGCTGTTCCGTAAACTTATGCCGTCTGAATTCCGCGCTGTACTAGAACATTTCGCCGGTCTTCATTCGGTTCGAAAGGTACACCCAGCATCACTGATTCTGTCGCTGGTGACTTTTTAATATGTCATTTTTAAACATACTAGCCAATGAATAATTAATTCTCGTGCCCTCGTTAGCTACGGTGACGTTTACCCTCGTTAATGAAAGCATGAGGATTGATCAATCATTGGTTAGTACGTTTAAAAAATACATTTAAAAATGTCACCAGCGACAGAATCCGTGACGCTTGGTGTACACCTAGCTTCAATGATTCTGATCGTCCCGCTTTGGGTGACGGTACTTCAATTCAGTCATTTTGCCATGAAGCACCAATCAAATTTAGCCTTCATGGCAAAACACTAAGATTCAACTCGAAACTTTTAGCTACCGTCGACTCGATAGAAATACCGTCACCCAAACTGGGTCGATCAGAACCGTTGACGCTAGGTGTACACTGAGAAAAATAACTTGGTTAAAATGAGAAAATGCGTCTGGTTAAACGAGTTTAGGTATTCTGATCCAAATACTATAGTGCGTTAATCCAAATATTTAGTTATTCTAACTACATGTCCATCCGAACCAGAAAATTATCAGTTTAACCAAATAGATGGAGGATCCACATTTAACCAAATGGTTTGATTATAGTCTTCAGGATTTTGGTTTGATTAACCAGGTTATTTTTTTCAGTGTACTCTTTCATTTATTTCAATGAAGGATAAAGACAAACTCGTCGTCATCACTTCTAGAATTAGTGCATATACCAAGAAAAGTGATCAGTAATATTAAGCAACCCAGCTAGACATATAATGCAAATTTTAAAGAAACTTCATGAAAATCTAGATTACGGCATGCAGCAATCGTGTGCGTTTTATAAGTCCAACCACGGCACCGTTATTTATTTAATTCAATGGTGAAGTTATGTTTCTGAAATGATAAGTAAATATTACACATTGTTGTGAATTAGTAAGTTAAATATTGCATACAGTTATTACCTTAGTTATATTTCGATCATGGCACATAATCTAAATTTGCCGTATCATTTGCAATTTACATATGTAATAAACGATTTCCGTTAATTCGACGTAAAAAAATAAAGAAAATTTAAAGCAGCTTTAACTCGACGCATGTCGCATTAATCGGGAGTGTCTCACTGGGTAACGCTTGGTTGATATAAGTACAACAAAATATTTGTATCTCTCCGCAACAAACGTTTGAGTACGACAAATAAGTGTTGATTGTAGTAATGCATTGTTTCAAAAGTGTTTGGTTGCAACAACAAAGCATTTATTGTCTCGATACAAATATCTTTTCATTCACATATCAACCAAGCGTTCGATTCACATTACTAATCACTTTTCTCAGTGTAGATAATAGAGTTGCCGCTGCAGCACTCGCGTTACCGCCGAGCGTTAGCCGTCGCCTATATGGATACCCATACGTCCGCCCGCATCCGGCCGCGCGTGAAATTGCGAATGGCCGTCGATGACGGGGAATCCTGTTGTTTTTTACGGCGCTCCGACAACCGCGGGCAAGCGATAAAGCGGCTAAAAAACGCGTCGACGAAAGTCGCCGAGCGCTCGGCGATCGTATTCGTTTCCTCGAAGAGCCAGCCACCGCATCGCCGTTCCTTCGGAAGTTTATCGTCCGTATTTTGCGAGTTTCGACACCGAGCCGTTCGCGCGGTCGTAAAAACTACTCGCGCGTTGCAGCGATCGAATCGCCCACGCACACGCCTCGTGCCTCGCATTATCGCTTTCGCGAATCGATCGTGAGCGTACGATCGTTCGCGATCGGCGACTACCAACAGCAATAGGCGTGACCCGAAGTCTCACGTGCACCTATGCTCGAATAATGGGAAGGTTAATTATATCGAGCAAACTTCGAGCGACGAGGGCGGAATCCGCAAAATTGGAAGAGTCTTTAGCGAGCGAAGTGAAATAGATGCGCGATACGTGTGTCCGTCCGAACGACGGGCGTGGGGATTTATGAGAGGGTCGTGTGACCGATAGGTGACTACACCGATAATACCCCTGCACTCGTGCCCCCCGGCCCTCATCGTTCTCTCCCCTGTTATTTATCGCCGAAATTGAAGCTCTCCGATGGCGCGTGACGACTCGCCAAAGCACCTCGCTCGATCCGTCCGCGGTACCTACTCTTTCCTTTCCGGGTACGGCCATCACCGTCAGTTCTGGCTCAATATTCGCCGTCGAAAGATCGAGCGATTCGCGCTTGTTTATGCGATATGCACACTGAGGGAAATAATTGAATAGTGTATCTTCTAATTAGTCTAAGTGCAAAAAAGCGAAAGTTGGGAGAATCGACAAAAGCAGGCAGATGCTTCAATGGAATATAGTCGAGCATGTCTTGCAGATTTTTGAGTTTTAAGTCTCTGCGTATGCTTTTGCACGTAGACACTTTTCAGATGCATTGGGGTTTGCACTTACGACCGTTTTCAAGCGAAATATATATTTTTGCAAATACGGCACATAGACTGATTAGAAGTTACACTCTTCAATTGCTGGTGCCAAAAAAAATGCTTTCTTCAGTCAAAAACGTGATGTTCAGGACGTGAATTTCAGGATCAAGCCATGGCTTTTTTTTCGTGGAATGAAATACATATTTTACACAGGCTCGAGTATTTTTTTTTGCGCAAAAAGAATTTCTTGTTCGTACGACGATATTCTTGAATTAAGAATATATCGTCGCTACAATGCCAAACTCACGAATGCGCTGCGTTTATGTTATGCAGATTCGTGAGTTTGGCATTGTAGCGACGATATGTTCTTCGATCAAGAATCTGTGTTCTTAAAAATTTGTAAGATGGTATGTTCTTAATTCGACACGTATTTTTCTGATACTAACAATTATTTCTCTCAGTGCTCGGAAAGACTGATACATACCAGTAAATTTTAATGTATTTAATAGGTGTACAAATTTGCTTACGTCGTTTTTCCGAAATTCGAGGCTTTATTGTAAAAAACTGGTTATACATTTATGATTCAAAGTATTGCCCATCGCTGTCCACTACTTTTTCCCATCTTCCGGGCAGCTTACGAATCCCGCGTTGAAAAAACTGGTCATCTTTTGAAGCGATCGACGAGTCGAAAACGGCGGAAGCAAAGTTGTACACCTATTACTATAAAAGAAGCACACATTAGGGTTTTCGAATATTCCTACTGTACTGAAGAATAATTTTTCCTTAAAAATTAGTAAATCGTAATGTAAACCATCACGATTTAATGTCTTCGAAAGAAAAATTACTGTATCGCGCTGTGAAAACATCCCAAAACCGTCATATATGCACCTATTTTATTGTACCTAAATATAATAAAATTTACTGGTATCAGGCTTTCCGTACATCGTCCATGAACGCGTCGCAAATTAATGCGCCTTCCACAGAAATCGAACAATCGTACGACGTCGACGATTATTTCCAACCGGCGAAATCACCTCGCACCGTTTCCTCTCCCGGGAGAGGGAATGACGCGTCGCGCGTCCGTCGAGAGAAGATAGTCGAACTCCTCCGGGAATAAACTTTGCCCGCGAAACGAGAGGTAATTTACATTCGTTCCGTGACAATTAGGTATCCCCGTTGCAGAGTGGAGAAAGTTTCACTCCCTTTTGCGAGATGTCCTCTCGCCTTCTCTTCCCTCTGATCGGATGAGTGGAGTGAAATCGGGGGACGGAGAAGTTTTAAATAACGCCGGCGAAGAGAGGAGCGAGTCCCGCGCGACGCGGTCGGGCTTACATAGGATATTTCTACTTGGAACGTCTTCTCGATCGTTCTGCTTTTATCGGAGGTATATACGTGTATATAAATGATAAGAGGAGATTGACGGATGTCTTTACAAAGGTATCGGAATGTCACGTCGTCGGATATTGAATGTATCTGAAATATAACGGAAACGCGCGTGACGATTCCCTCGAAGGGAACGATGCTACGTTCGCATTATTCCACGTTTCGAGCCGCGTAGGAAAACGGCTCGTAAAGATGTCGGGACGACTCGGCGAGGTGCGCGAGAAATTCGTTTTTGAATTCTGCAATATCCCCGCGAAAAGGCGTACGCGTTATTGCGAGAACGAGAAGTGCTTTTACGCCGAAACGACGGCGGACCTCGTCCCGAGTGTATTTTATTAAACCGGGCAGTGTCGAAAAGTGCGAGTGGTGGGTAACCTTTCGAATAATTTCACGACTCGACTGTAATCGTTTCGCGATTTCGGATGTAGGGTGTATTAATAAGTACCCTCTCGTTTTGCAGCCAATTAGGTCACGCGAGGGGTCATTCGCGCGGGCAATGAATTAAACAGGCATTAAGTACTCCCAGACTGCTTCGAATTTCTTTGGGGAATCGTCGTTTATTTTATTCCGTTTCTCGTTACATCGATGGGGAATGCATTAGCGGATTTATTACTCTTACTGTGTGGTAGTTTTAGCGGTGAAATTCTTTATCCCTTGGATGTGTGTGTGTGTGTGTGTGTGTGCGCGCGCGTGTGTGTGTGTGTGTATAGGTCGGGTTTGCGAGATGCGGCAGTAAAAAGAAGTAATATAACTTGTAATTGATAGTCAATTGATTTACGTTTATTTTAATTTTCTAGTGGCAAATATTGTTAGTGTGCAGTATGACAAAGTATGTACTTATAATAATAATAATAATAATAATATCTAATAATATTATAATATTATAATAGTATTTCTTGTTATAATATCTAATATTATTTTCTTCGATTAAAAAACATTACATTTTATAACCAAAATATAATTTATATTATAATTTGTATTCAGGTCTGGAAGACTCGACTTATGCATACCCAGGTGGAAAAAAATCCTATATATTATATTTTTTCAATATTATATAATCCATATACGATTTTTGTCTTATATGTATTATACATGATTCCTATATTAACCATATAAGGACAGTATAGATTATACAAACATTAACAAATCTGTATATAGTCCTTACATGGTTTATATGGAAATCATATAAAATCCGCACATGTGACCGACACCATATATTATGGATTATATACAAAATATATAGAACTTTTCCGCCTGGGCAGGAGTGAAATTTTTCACCTATGCATCTAAGGATTAAAGAGGTATGTATTACACACGCTGACGCACCCCATCCGTGTGCATTCGAATTTTGATTGCCTATCGTTAACCACAACAAATCGCAGTCCAAAAAACACGAGCGCCAAAATATTCGAGCGATCAAAAACCCATCATAATCGCGCCGAGGAACTTTCCGAAGTCTCGCAGGCATCACTACGGCGTATCTGCGTAACGTGTAAACAGTGCGAACGCGCAAATTTACAGCCATTAACGCGAACCGTCCCTCGGCGTCCTTACGCCGTTTCGCGTTAGGCGCGAGGATAAATGCGGGGCGATATACTCGCCGGAAGGTACGAATGATCCACATTACAAATACATCGGACGGCTCTTAAACGCCTCGTGCAGAGGCCGTCCGGCTTCCGTTCTCGCTAATGTAGGTGTGGCCCGTTTCCGGTCGAGGACCCGCGTGCGAAATCTTCCCTCTCGACCGTTCCAGGTGGACCCTCCATGTATCACGACGCGGGGAGAATGGCGATGTCTCCGCGATCTGCCCCCCCCCCCCCCCCCCCCGTTAGCCGACACAGCTTGCGGTCGCCACTCTCGGAAATGAATTCGAACGCCGCGCGAGTCCTGCTTCCGTTTCCTTTCAGCGACAACCGATGCCCCTCCATCGACGTCGCTTTCTTTCTTCGCCCTTCAAGCGATTCAGCTCGCCTCGACGTCTCGCTTATAATCGCGGACGTGTTGAAAATTGGAAAGTTTTTTTTCTCTTCCTACTACGCGCCAAAAAGTTTTCAAAAGACGTTCGATGTCGGCCACGACGAGAGGGAGGCCGGAGCGCGACGGGGGTTGAAGTACTCTTGACGAGACTTACGCACGGGTTCATTGCGACGTCCGTTACACCTACTTAACGTCGTCGATCACTTTCCCCTTCCCCTTCGCTAGCGCGAGTCCTTCGAAACGCATAAACTTCGAGCGCCCCCCCCCCCTGCCGTACCCTTTCCACCCGCGAGGGAACGCGGCTTATTCGAAACTTCGTCGACTAATAGTCCGAGACGTGCGTCTTAAATATTTCTCCCTCGAATGGCGCTCCGCGAAGCTTCGAGACGTTTTCTTTTATGAAAAATGGCGGGATCGACGAGTCCCCGAGGAACTACCGGGAAGCAGTCCCCGAGCGACAATGTCCTTCTCCCGCTTTTCTAGCGAGTGTGGAGGCGAAAGAGGGAAATACGAGGCCACGACGCTTTGCTTCTATATGGGGTTTTACGTGTAACTCGAAAAATTAGACAACGTTTCTCGGGCTTTCGGTGAGCTTAGTGGTGATAGCGCAAGAACTGATTTTTACGGTTTATTCACAATATTGCCAAATGATAGGATTGCAGTACAGTTAAACGATAAAATGAAATAAACAGAGTGCTTAGCTTACATCAAGTTATCGAAAAATGAATGTTATTTAATAGTTGAATGACGAAAATGTTTTGGTGGGCGCCACTACATGAGTTATTCGAGAACTACACTAGGAATATATGGTCGGGTTACTGCGAGAACCAGATAAGTGCGTTTTGATAGTTCTGAAAAGATATAGAAAAATATAGAAAAGCGGACTTAGCTTTTTTGACGCCTTGCGTCTTTGATTTTTAGACTTACAGAACACTTACCTGGTTTTCACAGAACATTTCTTGATAGCTTTGATAACCAAAGCTGCACTTAACCGAAAAATGCTAAAATGAAGTTATCTTGTTTTTGCAGTAATGCAATGACATATTGTCGTATCGATCCAGTAGTTTCGTCATTATTGACGTCAAAATCACGGGGGATCATTTCACCCCGAGGGATCGTTTTGCCTCATTCTCCCCTGATAACGGTGTTCAACTTTGCTCCGTCTCATTTTTGTAAGGAAAATATAAACAATATTGCGAAGCATATCAGCTTGTAGTAGGATCAACTGTACGAACAAGACTACAAACCATTTTCTCTCTTTTCACGAGAGTAAAGAAAAATCGAAAATACTCGTCGCCGGGAAACGCCGAGAGTTTTTAAAAAAACACGCCTCTCGCGTATACGTACCTGATACGCGACGAAGCTTTCGCAAAAGGCGAATATTTTTTATCTTTCAACCGAGCGCAGATCCGTTTCATCGTATTACCCTCCTCCGCGTCTCTCCTCGCTTCTCTCCCTCTCCGCGAAGTCATAAATTCATAGAAAGTTTGCGTCGTCACATTGAATTTATAGGCCACGTAACGTTTATAAAGAGATTCTATATACCTGTATATAAGAGCCCTTCGGGGAGTCCTCGAAATTGAGCGAGGGAGGCGCGACAACGTCCCGCGTCGCTCTAGAGGCGTCGCGTCCTTGACATCGTCGAAATAGATTTTTATTGGGAAATCAACGTAAGCAGCGTGTCTCTCGCAGCCTGATCGCAATTGGCTATTACTACTGCGACCAGTTGCGCTTCTTGACGCGCTGACGAACGCCAGGGATTGCAGGTCTGACCGTAACCGACCATTACTACTGACCGCGCGTCAGCTACGAGTACTAATATACTATCGCTGACCGAGAGAAACTTTGTTATCGCTCACGATGTTGAGAGAATCGACACTTTCAACATGCAAATAGCAATCCACGCGATAATTTCGCAACCGGCGACTTTTAGCCACGTATTTGCATAACGCATTTAACAATCCACTTACACGACACGCCGTTTTCCCTCGCGGAACAGAGGCTGCACGACACATTGTATATATTTCACCGGGACGCGAACCGCTTTTATTTGCATCTCATACTATCCGGGCGGACAGGGTTGCGTCGAGGGTCGCGTTACCACAAAGCGGTGCTTTCTGGTCGTGGCGTTTTCTGACTTGTTCAATGCTCGATTGTTTTTGATGCAGATACAATCCGTGTGTCTACTATTGTCACGTCACGTGAACTCACGTGATAACACGTAGCATGGGACAATAAAATCACCGATATCTTAACCCATTTGTTTCGCGTGACGTGTGACAGCAGTATATCTCTGATGGATTTGAATACATGATAAAATATTAAATTACATTTTTCGAGCGACACGTGAGCTCATGTGACAATAGTGTGTCCTCACCCTAATTCGCGCGATTTTCTCTGCGGAACGCTAACAAATTTTACTGCATTTTTCAAAATATCTGTAGAATGGTTACATATCTGGAAAACCAAGAAAACCGGCAAATTATAAATAAAGTATAGTTAATTTCTCGAAATTTTACCGTTGATATATTTCATAATGGAGTTTTCGCTACTGCTTCAGATATTTCCAGTAGTAGCGCACGTGTGTCCCATCAACTGAAATTAAAGTCTCTGCTGTCAATGTTACTTTTTTAGCTTATAAACATTTTTGCAAGCTTATGTTCTTGTATTACAATTATTTATAGCTTTATTGGTTTTATTATACAAAACTTCTAATGTAGACAAAAATATCAGGAAATATTTAAAAAATTTTATCTGAAATAGTCAAGCCACCCTGATCTGGCATTGTATCGTGACGTTGTAAAATTAGCATCGCGAACCAAAAAGTATTCCACACATTCGCCCCAAGTACATATTCCGTGAAGAAACGAGCGGTTTATGCACAGCTGCATTGTTTCTCCTTTTTTCAAGTGAAAAGTACGCTGAGTTTTTACTGTACGGAGCTTTTGAGAATGACGTTACTCTTGACGAAGCGATGCCTGATGCGGGATAATGCACTTCTCGCGCATTCATTTCGCTCACGTCCGCATGCAAGATGAATCCGGACAAGAGGCAACGAAACGTCAGCAAAGAACTTTTCCGCGGAACAGAAATATTCGCGTGCCACGCCAAAGCTCGTAGATCTACGATAAATAGATACAGCCCCCAGATTCGGAGTATATAAATACATTTTAGTTTTTGTAACGTCCTAACGTAGCCGTTTTCATGGAATAAAACGCAGCGGCGAATAAAGCGATAGGATAAGAGGAATCAAATAGCGACGAGAGCAAGGCCGCTGCGAAGACCGGAACGCCGACTCCGCATCGAGCCAAAACTGCACCGCGAGTAACACGAACCCTCGCGCAAGGTGAAGGCGCGAAAACCTCCACGTGCCACCCGCGTAGCATTAAAGGAAATGCACCAGCGAAAAACAAGACGCCAAGTGGCCACCGATCAGCCGCTGACAGGAAGAAACCTCCATGATTCAACGCATTCCTTCTCCTTCCCCTTTTCAACATCAGGAAGGATCCCCACCCGGAACGAAGTCTAACGGCTTATATAAGGAGAATCCTGGACACCGAGCAGAGCTTTTTGTTTTTCCCTTTTGAAGATTAACATTCAGTCAAACTTATAGAGAGTTACGCGTGTTCTGTTCGAGATCTAAAGAAAGTGATTGTGATTTGTTGAAACCTCAACCTCTATCCCTGTCGTGCTCCCTTCTCAAGAAAGTGAGTGACCAAGGAGAGACCACACCCCACTCGATCCACCCCTCGAAGGAAGGATCGTACGGCCGACAGAAGGAGGAAGAGAGAGAGCGAGAGATCAAGGTTGGAGCTCCTGGCAAAGGTAAGTGGCAACAGATTGTTCTCTTAAGATATAGAAACTTGCGTGTGTATCCCAACTCCCCATTCCAGTCCCGAGTTAATAGTTAGTGGTTTAACGAGTTGTCCATGACGTGACATTTTCCATACATGTCAATTGTATAATGCCACTTCCCGTGCAGAAATACACTGTTAAAAGGAACAGTAAATTTGCTATACATTTTCTATACAAAAGTATCTATTATAAAATTGCAAGTCAAGTGCAGTAATGTGAATCAATATGAATTGTTTGTAATTTCCAAAACGAGTTTTGAACTTTACAATTTTTGTTGGAAAGATGCTTCAATTTTGGTACATTTAGAGTGATTTTCTGGCAAATTTAAATCAAATTTGTAGTAGATTTAATTAATTTAATCGCATATAGTAATTTTAATGAGCAAACTTGTGTGTGAAAAATTTCATAAAAGTATCAAGAAGTTTATTACAAAAACTTTTCACGGTGTATGTTAAGGACAGCATTACATTTCCTTATAAGGGATATCTCTCGTTTGAAATCTTATCAGACCCTGCATGGATTTTGCGGTTATTTTGTGAACAAATGGTGCTACCTCCGCAGTGGGGGACTCCTTATAAGGGTTCCTAGCGTATCCAGACGTACACTGTTAATAATTTCTGTTTTGAATCCATAAATTATGTTGGAAACTCTTAACAAACACGAAAGTGTGGTAAAACTATTAACAATTTGATGCGAAAACACAAATTCCATATATAAGGAATATGTAGGAAAATCACGATTAATATCGTAGAATCACAATAAGATATCGTAAAATTATAATATGTATCGTATAAGTTCCCAATTATTGTTGAATTCACTATTAGTTTTGTAAATTTAATTCACAAATGAGTTGGAAACTTTTAACAGCGTCTAACAACGTAGCTCTAATTTTCTTGGTAGGAATCCTATGATTAAGCGTTATATTTCCAAATCATCTCCACACAGTGAGAAAAATAACTCGGTCAATCTAACAAAAATCCTAGAGATGATGATCAAATCGTATGGTTAAATATGGATTCTCCATCTGTCTGTTGAAATTGGCCAATTTTAAGTTATAATAATTAAACGTTTGGTTGGAATAACTAACCATTTAGTTAAAATAACTTTATATTTGATTCAACTGACCAGTATTTTGGTTAAAATAACTAAACGCATTTAACTAGATGCGTTTTTTCATTTTAACTAAATTATTTTTCTCAGTGCAAGATTCCTCACAGAAATCCTACTGAATTCCTAACTAAATTTCTACACCGGTTGCATTCGTCAGCGAATTGATATCGATCTGAAAAAGAACTCGCCTATAAACTTACCCATCGAAAATGTTAGCTCTCGTATTAGTGAACTATTTCAGCCCTAGCGAAAAAATCGAAGAGGGCGGCAGGCTAACTTGGATCTCGGTTGACTTCGCCCCCCTTCCTCCCTACACTTTTAACTCGCAGAGCAAACGCTCTCTGCAAGGTGGACAAAACGAGTTTCCGAGTTTGTTAGTTAACGTTTTATTGCTGGGAGGTAAGCGCTCGCTCGAGCAAACAACCTCCCGGTTTACTTAGCGATAGACGCGATTGTTTTCACCGCTCCCGGCGGGGGAACGCCGCAAACTCCCCCCTCCCCCCTGCTTGCATTTACCTGCGCGCAGTTCGTCGAGATGCTTTGGTTGCGTTTGTAGTCCACACCGACCGGATAAACAACGCGCGCCCCGATCCGAGATCGACGCGGAGAATAGGGGAACCGTGTGATCTCGTCTTACGCCAGGGACCCACTGGCGTTTTGTTGACGCGCGTTTTATAACGCGCGTATCAGCATTATATAAATTGAAGTACAACAATCTATATAGTCAACGCGCGGTATTTCCAACGCGAGTTAGTTCGGACGATGTCGGAATTATGCTAGACGCGCGTCAACTTAACGCTAGTGTGTCCCTAGCCTTAGGAAAACGGGATGATGATTTCTCCGTCAATTTTTGAAGTGAAACTTTTTTGCTGAGAGTAGTGAAATCGCGCGAGATGAGACGAAATACCGTTACATCCTCAATCCAGCGGTCTCGACCGTGCGCAGCACAGCCACTACACTCATATACTGCGCAGCCGACCTGCGCAATTGAAAGAGAGGAGGATTGCGTGCTTTGTCGCTCCGAAATATTATGTTGCCTTTGCTCTACAGAGTTTTTCTTGTGTTTTAAGCGTTCAATTGATTTGTATTTTATGTCTTTCATTGTGTTTTTTATTTAAATAACTATAAATTCAGGTTATTTTAGTCACTTTAATGTATAGATTCTTCATGGAAAAAACTTATTAAAAAGAGGGAAAAAATGTTCAGTGTACATTTTTTTAGGTTACGTTAATGTTTATATCATGACATTACAAAGTTTTTGGAGTAATTTAATGTTTTTGTTTCTGTTTTTAAAAAAAATGTATCAAGTGACTTAAGTTTGTGTTAATATAATAAATAAACGTTGAATGAATATGATTGACTTTTAAATAACAAAAAATAGTAAAACGAAAAATTATAAACTTCTTCAATTTCGTAAACGTCAACGAACACTGAACATTCTTTCGTGTGTACTAATTTATAGTTACTATGGCATAAATTGTAATTATCATGGTAACTAATTTTCTTTTCTACCCATCAGTATCGAAGTTTCACTTCTTCCGCGCGTGGTAGCCACGCGTTTTGGTTTCTTTTCGGAAGTATCGGAAAATTCGTTCGACTGCCGTTGTTACGCCGAAAAAGACGAACGAGGCAATCCTCGCGTCAGACGGCCTCCGACCGCGATAACTCTTAGTATAACGGATGGTCCGGGTCTCTAGCTCGGCACAACCTTAGAGACAGACAGCGGAACATTCATCTAACTATAGGTACTTGGCTTCGTCACAACTCACGAGCGTAATAATTGTTATTGTTCGCCTCGAGTCGGGGGTTTGAAACAACCCTCTCGCCGTCTGCCGGAATACAAGTGGAGGTTTGCTTCGCGGTCGTTACGGTGGCTTGATACGGAGGGGTGCCGCGACTAACCCCGTATTTTACCCCGCAACCCCTGCTCGCTTGTACGTTAAGGAAACCCCGTATTCCTGCGTAAACACGTAATGTAAACTCTCTGCAACGTTTCTACGCGGTGCAGCAACGGCGAACGTCTTAATTAGAGGTTTTCTGTAATTACGATTACCCCTTTAGCCGAATGGTTCTGATGATTCGTTATTTCAGGGGGTCGATTTCGAGAGTGGAGTAGGTTCTTTATTAAATGTGGGTGAGGAGTCGACGGGGAGTAATCATTGTTGAAATGGAATACGGCAGGGTTTGATGTTAGTTATTTGTTGTTGTTGTTGTTGTTGTAAGATTACGGATTTATTCGAGAAGAGAAGTTTAGAGAATTTTACGACATTACAAGTGTAAACAAGGGTAAAGTCGAAATGCAAAGCCAACTGCGAAACTTAAACGATTAGAGGAAAATAGCGGAATAAGGGATATCCCAAGGTAAATCTGGAGAGGGGTTAATTTCTGGGGACCGGATATTTCGGGAATAATAATATAGAAGGGTGTGCAAATATTTACTATTAAAAGTTGGCGCGACTTTCCTATAAACTACTAATCTTGCAAATTATACAAACCATGGCGTGTAATGGTTAGAGAAGTTTGGAAAATTTAGAATCATCAGGAAATATTTTTACACTGAAAGAGAGAGAGAGAGAGAGAGAGAGAGAGAGAGAGAGAGAGAAATAATTGCTAGTGTCAAACAAATGTCTCGAATCAAGAACATGTGATCTTACAAATTTTGAAAGGTAAAGATTCTTGGTCGAAGAATATATATTCTTGATTCAAGAGTACCTACCTTCCCAGGTGGAAAATTCTGTATACTTTGTACACATGATCCATATGTGAATTTGGTCGTATGTGGATTATATAATTATGACTTCTATATTAACTGTATATATGGACTGTATATATGGATTAAATAAATATTCAAAAAGCCAAATACAGTCTTTATGGTTAATATATAAATAATATATAATACATACATGACAAAATCCATATTTGGATTATATAGAAAATATATAGAACCTTTCCGCCTGGGCTCAATAGAAGAAGAAATTCCTTTTGGGCGAAAAAAAGCAATTACTCGAGCCTATCAAATATTTTCCTGCACGATGAAAACCACTGCTTGATCCTGGAATTATATCATCTTTTGGATCGAAAAAAATATCCTTTTTTCACCAGCAATTATTTCTATCAGTGTACGCCATAAAAAATGGAAGGAAACTTATTTTTACGTTTAATTCAATGTGCAAATAATTCTCTCGGACTCAAAAAAATGACAAGAGCCTTTCTCGAATAATCCTGCTGGCAAAATTGAGAATCGACGTGGAGGTGTGGCTTATTCAATATGGCGTTGCATAACACCTAGTCCAATACAAAAATACAGGTGCCCGCATTAGAAAATACAAAAATGTTATTCAAAATTGAGAGTATCTATCATTGGGCAGAAAAAATCCTTCTCACAGAAATATTATAGAAGAAAGTACTGTCCTCGCGGGGAACTATTTAATAAAAGTCGAAAAAAATATGAGAGAAACGACCGGCTATCGTGTAAGTTTTACAGCTTTCTGCTTCCAAACGTCAGATTTAAAGCAGTTGCCGCACGAAATTACCGTGCTAATAATAGTGTTATTTTCTGTCACGAGATAGCGAGACGTCAATGTCGATTTCCGATAAAACAACGAAATACTACTTTTCCACGGATCGTTCGGAATTTTTGGAACCGTTCGATCCCGGAGAATCGGGGGGAGTAATTAGATACATCGAGTCTCTTTTACATTGGGCGCTCTGCCCAATTGGCAGCTTCGCTCGCGATGGAGTATTGTGCTGGAAAAGAATATTGGCTAATCATCGCGGTAAAGGAGCTATAAGTAGGAGAATCTCTTCCGCTCTCGAGTCTCGCGACTTTTTTCCTCGTTTTATACACCAGCCGCGTAAAAAAGAACGCTTTATACAACCGCGTCGAACGAAGGAAGGAACGCGCGCAGCCGGGTATCGCAACCCCTCGAGTACTTCCCCCTCTTCCAACCTCCACCATCTCACCTCCTGGCCACTTCCTCCTCTTCCTCGCAAATTGCGTTTACGTGCACGTCGTAAGAACGACTGCGTGAGGGTTGTTATTCCGCGCTTCGGTGACGCGAGTAAATAAATAAGCAATGCGTAAATCCCTTCTGAGGGGATGTATGCATGCGTGAATATATCGCGGATGTAGGTATACTGATAGAAATAATTGTTAGTGTCAAAAAATATATATCTTGAACTCGGGCGAAAAAGTTCTATATATTTTGTATATGATCCATATATATAGATTTGGTCATATATGGATTATATATAATATGATTTTTATATTAACCATATAAGGACTATATGTGGATTATGTAAACATTCAAAAATATTAAAGCATAGTCTTATATGGTTAATATAGCAGTCGTATATAATCCATATATGACCCAATCCCCATATATGGACCATATTATTCAAATAACATAATATCTATAGAATTTTTCTGCCTGAGAATCAAGAACAAATAATCTTAAACATTTTTAAAAATACAGAATTTTGGTCGAAGAATATGTATTCTTAATTCCAGAATACTTTCATTGGAGATTCTTTCTGCGCGAAAAAAAAAACAATTACTCGAGACCATCAATTATTTTCTCGCGCGAAGAAAACCATGGCTTGATTCTGGAACTATATCATGTTTTTAATCGAAGAAAATATTTTTTTTGACACCAGCAATTATTTCTCTCAGTACATACATATAGCAATATAACATTCAATAACAAGGGCAAGACGAAAAAGACAAGGTGTAGTTGGCCTCTACGCGAAGTATATAAATCTCTGGAGGGGATGAAATGCCGTAGATATCGTACGTAGCGATTTCACTGCAGCATTTTTTCCTCCCACAGCAGAGGGGGACCGGTAAGGAGCGTGAGTCAAGTCGGGGCGCAATCATTAATCAAGAAATCGATCGCGACGCGTTCGCCGAGGTTGCGGCTCGAGAGGGTTTTGTCGGAGGGACATTGCGATAAGGCGAGAAGTGTCTTGTTTACCGCCGAAGAAGAGATGTATAGGCGTTCTCTCTCCGTGTGTGTGCTCGCGATATAAAGTCATAACAAAGCCTGGTATCGGGCCGATTTTCTCGGGGCTCCTCTTGCTAGGTTAAAGGGGCGATGCTCGCTTATCAGCGCCATTTCCTATGTTCGGGCGAGAGAGGAATACCGAATGCTCGAGTAATGGGACTTTCTTGCTCGAGGTGAAGAATGTTACGCTGAAAAAAATGCTTCAAATGTGCAGTAAAACTCGTCGCTAGAATGAGGAAGGAGGAAATGTCTTTTTTCAGATTAGCTCTGACGATTATAATGGAAAAGTCGAGTAAATAATACGGAGAGAAAGGAAATTGTGGTATAAACGGAAGGGCAATATTTGTAATGCTACACTGAGAGAAATAATTAGTCAATGTAACCAAAATCTCAGAGACGATGGCCAAACTGATTCGTGAAATATGGATCCTCTCCCTCTGTTTGATTGAACTGGCAACTTCTTGGTTAGAATAATTAAATATTTGATTGGAATAACTAAATATTTGATTCAATTGACCAGTATTTTGGTTAGAATAATTAAACGCTTTTATCGTAACTAGATGCGTTTTTTAATTTTAACCTAATTATTTTTCTCCGTGTAGCTCCGACAATTAAAACAATTGAGTCACGCAAGGGGAAGGAGAATCGGAAATACTGCAAAGTGTTCCTGTTATTGTTTCGCAGAGGATAATAATTATTTTAATGCTCTTGCACACGTCGCGAAATATTTTTCCCCGGTCGAGAGTAACGGCGTGAATTCTGAAATGAAATTTGCGGTGCGGGCGTACTTCCGGAATTTAAAGTTATATTTATATTTTGCCGAGATAAGCATACGAGAAACATTTTTTTTAATAGAAAGAGCGATTCTAATAAAAAAAAACTGCTTATGGCTTTAATATACCGAGGGTTGCGTGCCACTTTCCTCCGAGAGGAGGAGAGCGTCATTTGAATCTTTATACATCAGGGTTTATTCTACATATTAAAGGCGGGATTTCCATTTTCCAGAGAAAGCTTATCGTAGCGATAGCCTTAACTATTGAGGACTTCAAAGTGGTCGCTATCCGATTTTTACGTCTACCGAAAATCATCTTCGAAATTGATCGAATTAGCTTATTTCAACTACGCACTAGTTTCGGATCTATCGCTCTTTATACGAGCGAATTTCATTGTATGTAAAATGTGTATCCACATCAACTCTCTGCACGTGTGTAATCGTTTTCAATTTCGATGCATCGATTAATGCTGAAAGTACGCCGTCGGATGCAGGCGTCGACGTTGACATTGACGCAGAATTAGATTCAGTTTCAAATTTTATTTTAATTCCCCACGAGAGTCTCATTAATTCTCCATTAAAATATCCCTTAAAATGTTTTATTTCTACATATTACCAAAGAACGTCATAAAAATATTTTTATCGAATTCCGATTCTAATCGGAATTGCACGATAAACGAAAATTCGAGACTTCCGAGAAATTCGAAAATGCTAATAATAAGTAGAAATAGAACGGTAGGAACTCGTTCGAACGCCCATTCTATCCTCGACTCCGTTTCCAGCCGATAATAATTCGGGTCGGGCTATATCGGTCCACGCGTTGTAGCTATACTCGCTTGCAGTTTGGACAGCCTCCGAAATTTATCTCGAGCCGTTTCCGGGCTTCGGAACGTCCGAAACGATCAGTGTTTCGATTCAGACGGGAAGGAAAATAAGCACGATCTGCGTGACGAGTTTAGGAGGACTTTAATCGCGGCGTTATGTTGTTTCGCGAAATTTGAGAAAACTGGAGCGCGATATGAAAAGCTCATCAAGGCTGCGAATGGATCTGTACACTGAGAAAAAAGAATTGGTCAATTTAATTAAAATCTTGGAGGCGATTTCCAAACTCTTTCGTGAAATATGAATCCTCCATCTGTGTTTAGTTAAACCGACAATTTTCTAATTAGAATGACTACACAGAGAAATTAATTAGTTGGATCTACTGAAAATTGCTTGCGGGGTCATACGTAATTATTTATTTATATGAATGAAACCTCTTAATACACATTAATTAAATATCTCTTCCTTACAATCATGTAAAGTAGTACGAGTACATGCTTGCAAGGAAGACATATTTAATAAGATGGAAGAAGATTTAATTGATGTAAATAAATAAATAATTCGACTAATTCTTTTTCTTTGTATAAACACGTGGTTAGAATTACTAAATACATAGTTAGAATAACTAAATTCGTTTAACCAGATGCGTTTTGTCATTTTAACTTAATAATTTTTCCCAGTGTAATGTACGAACGAGCGTAGTGCCCCAGGCGGAAAAGTTTTATTTTGTATATAATCCATATGTGGTTTGGTCATATATGGGTTATACGTGATTTTTACTCTTATATTAACTCTATAAGGACTACGTACAGATTTTTTAATGTTTGTATAATCCATATATAGTATTTGTGCGGTTAATATAGAAATCATATATAATCCATATACATATGTCCAAAACCACATATGGATTATATAGAAAATACATAGAATTTTTCTACTTGGGGCATAACGCGAAGCGCGTTGAATTCTATCGATAGCCACATTTGACGTTACTTCAACGACATTGATTCCTATCGTCATATCATGTATAAAAATTTAATATCGGCCATTTTGTTCACACACGTGACCTACTGAGGAAAATGTAATTGTAGTGCGAAGGGAAAGGATGGCAAGGTTCTGTATACGGAGATGGTACTCTCCTCGTACTCAGGATAAGTCCGCGATTCAGTCGGACGAAGGGGGGATGGGAGTTCCGTACGAAGAGTCCGGCCTTGGATGAGCACTTCCAATTTCTAAGCTTTCCACATTTTGCGAGGAATTACGCTGCGTATAGTCGAGTCGTACGAGTACCTATTTTGTGAAGGGTCAAGAGGGAGCCGCAGTTTTAATGACGATCGTGGAGAGAACTGGCGGCGAATAAAAGTGCTTTCCCGAGTTTTCCCTTCTTTTTATACGTCGAAAAGCTGTGTAAAAATTAAAAGTTGTAGCTTACACTGAGAAAAAGATTGTTTCAAGATGCAGCACTCAATCCCAGAAAGTATAGAGGAAAAACTCCATGTAAGAAATGTGGTAATGGGACAGTTATGAATTCGGTTAAATACTGTACTGTATACGACTAAATTTATGTCCGATAGGAATATATTTTATACAGTATAAATATCGAGATATTCAACCGTTTCCATACTTTTTGAACACCCTGTATATGATTTCTATATTAACCATATGCAGACTATATATGGATTATACAACCATTCAAAAATCTATATATAGTCCTTATATGGTTGATATATAGAAATTATATATAATTCTTGAATGACTAAAACAACATATAGATCATATACAAAATATATAGAATTTTTCCGCTTGGGCTGGTCAATTAAACCGAATATTTAGTTATTTTAATCAAGTGTTTCGTTATACCAAGCAAACGTTTAGTTGTTCTGATAAAAAATTGGTCAGTTTAACCACAGAGGGAGGATCTACATTTCACCGAACGGTTTGGTCATCATATCCCGGATTTTGGTTAAATTGAATTATTTCTCTCGGTTTAGATTTGTTACTTGTGTGTGGAGTTTTTCCGCGTATTTTCTAAGATTGATTGCTACATATTGAAACATCATTTTTCTCTGCACTCTAGTTACAAGTACTTAGAGAATATTCTAGAGCGCGTTGCACGTCTTGATATACCCCGCAAGTATTTCTAAAGAGGGTGAAAGTTTATTCTGGAGCATTGCGCGCCTCGTCACACCCTATATAAGTACTTTGGATATGCTAAAAAAATATTGGCACGCGATAAAATTATTCCTCTCCCCCGAAACGTTCAGCATAACAATTAAGACCCGCCCCGAAATTTTCCAATATCGCGATAGTAAATTCTATCCATCCCTTTCACATCCGCCACATCCCCTCCGAGCCTTCGAATACTTTTTCCTACGCCTCCCACGCGCACTTCCCTCTCGATCGACGAATAAAGTCGGGCCCACGCCGATCTGCTTTCTTAATATAAAATTCAAATTTGTCTACATTCGGCCGGCGTTTCTGTACAGGCCCTGCGGTGTCGAGAGTTGCGTGATCGATGGCTCTGCGCCGGGAAACGCAGGTCGGGTAGATAAATCTAGCGTTTATAAATTCGGTCCGATCGAAGAAACCGACGCGTCGCCCGCGCGTCTGCTTCGCGCGCTTCTCGCGAAATTCAAACGAAAAGTTATGGGTTTACGACGTAGGTACCTACCTATTCTGGATGGAACACTGAAAAGAGAAACGAAAAAATCAAGCCACTCTCTTCGACGCCGCTTCGAGTGGATGAAAGCGAACGGGGGGAAAGATAAATAGTGCATCGGGGCGGAAAATGAATTCCCTCTCTTACCCTCGCGTGTGACCACACGAGTCGTCCGATCGATCGTCGCGAACGCTAACCGAAGTCACGTCGCGAGTCGCGCACGTGATCCGAGGAAAAAGGTAGAAAGCGACACTTCTTCGTATATACTGAGAGTACATAAATGTAGAGCTACACGTAGTATGTCGAATCGAATCGAATTCCAGGAAGTTCTTGTATTTACAGTACCGGTTGGCGTGGCGTCTCGCACCCAGGATGTCTCGTCGGCCGGGGGGTACCGCGGAAATTTCTATTCCTGGAGTAGGTGCGCGAAGAGTGCCGCGCGCGATGACTTACAACTGCATCGTAAGGGGAGAAACTAAAATTAATATCTTTTTTCCTGTCACTGCACAGAGGAAAAGAAATAGTTAGATCTACTAAAAATTACTTTCGGGGTCGCAAATAATTGAATTAGGCTAAACAAATCGTTTTCCATATAGATGAAATATTTCTTCCTTGCAATCACATACTATTCCACGTGATTGCAAGGAAGAGATATTTCATTGATGCATTACAAAATTTCGTTCATATAAATAAATAATTGAAGAGTAGAGGTGTAAAACCGACTAAGTGCCAATTTTTTTATTTCGATTTTTTTGCATGAATATAGTCTATTTTTTCACATAGAACTATATTCATGCAAAAAAATCGAAATAAGAAAAATTGGCAATCAGCCGGTTTTACACTTCCACTCTTCAATTACTTACGACTGTGCAAGTAATCTTGAGTAGATCCAATTAACTCTTTTTTTCTTTTGTGTGAGACGGAATGAGAGAAGGCAGAGAGTAGGTATCTGTATCCATTACAGTAAAAAGAATAGAAGAGAAGTCCAAGTAATTCTTCCATCTCCTCTGGATAACAGGAAATAGAAATCGACACATTTTCGTCAATTTCAGTGATATCGCTATATCTGCCCCAATTTCAGTATACAGTCACAGTTCGAACTGTATCTACAAGTATCGCGCGCTTTGCGTCTCGCTCTTCCTAAAAATCCCGATGAATTTGCCGATAATTCTGATCTACCCATTTTGGGTGACGGTACTTCATCGAGTCGACTGTAACTATACAGTAGGAGCGGGTCTTCTTGTTTTGCCATGAAGAACTATTCAGATTTAGCTCTCATTGCAAAACAATAAGATTCGCTCGTACCATTTAGTTACGATCGACTCGATAAAGTATCGTCACTCAGAACAGGTCGATCAGAATCATTGACCGCAGGTGTACACTGAGAGAAATAATTGCTGGTGTAAAAAAGTGTCTTGCATCAAGAACATCTGATCTTATCGATTTTTAAGAATACAGATTCTTTGTCGAAGAATAGATGTATGTATATTCTTGATTCAAGAATATCTTCGTCAGAACAAGAAATTCTTCTTGTGCGAAAAAAAAAACGATTACTCAAGCCTACACTGAGAAAAATAACCGAGTCAATCTAACCAAAATTTTGGAGACGATGACCAAATCTTTCGATGAAATGTGAACCTTGCATCTATTTAGTTAAACTGACCACTTTTTGGTTGGAATAACTGAACATTTGGTTAGAATAACTAGATATTTGGTTCAACTGACCAATACTTTGGTTAAAATAACTAAACGCCTTTAAACAGATGTGTTTTTTCATTTTAACTTTATTGTTTTACTCGGAGTATCAAATATTTTCTTGCACGAAGAAAACCATTCCTTGATTCTGAAACGATATCATGTCTTTGATCGAAGGAAACATTGTTTTGGCATGAGCAATTATTTCTCTCAGTCGAACGACTAGTTGCCGCGGGAGGTGGGGGTGAGGGATACAAAAATCACGGGATCCTCGCGCGAGTGCCGGGGTCCTTGTTATTTTAACCTCGCGTAGGTGGTGATGCATTTGCAGTGACCTTTAGCTATACACTCGACGTGTGTACACCTACGAGCGGAGCCACGGTCTCACACTACCCTCCCGGTTCTATTGTCGGATGAGAGTATCCGACTGAAATGTTAATGTGAGCGATGGCCCTGTCAGGGAAAAAGGAATGCCTGATGCGGAAATCGACTGTATTCTTAGGCACACTCCTTACCGTGAGCAAGTGCATCCCTTGTATTATTCAGCGACGCCTTTCCGGCCGGAAAACACGTTTCGCCCTGCCTCGAGAGGGTTTGCGGATATCTAGGTGGTAACTCCCTTCGCGCTGGGTCGAACGCGAGGAACGCTTTAACCCCTCGCGTATACGGGAGACTTCCAGCGGGAAGTGTCAATTATCTGAAATCGTGGCAACTCTCGAACGCTTCGGGGAGAAGATCGAGTTGAACTATCCTCTTTGAAATTGGGGTGCTTCATGGATAGTGGGAAGGTTCTAGATTTATCTCCAATCGATCTTTAAGCCGATTGATGATATGGATAAATAGATAAGAGATGGCACATGAATTTCCTTACAAATTAAGTTTCGATGGACAAATGAGATTCAACGCCTATAAGCTCCATTGAAAATTTCATAGATAATGAAGTGATAACCACTGCGGGTGGAACGCCTCTCCCCTCCACCCCCGCGTAAATGCTCGCGCGAGGGTGCATGGAAATGTTATAAAAAGCGAACGAAGTCGTTTTTCCGACGTTCGCTGCGAGATTAATTTCGCAAAAACCGCGCGGGCTCCTGAATATTAAGTCTGCATTTTTATTCGTACGGCGTTCCGGCAAATAAGTGCCTACGCGGTAACTTTGTTGGCCAAGTCGGCCGCGCGGCGAGCTTTTAACCCTTTGTCTCACGGTACTTGGAAAACGAGTTTGTCGGTCGATATTTTTAATTATTGCGCGTAAACTGTCGGATGAATATTTGATATAATTAGAGAATAAAATATAATTGCTATTTGAGGGAATGCCACTATTTAATATCAGCCGTTATATTGATGCGTTTTACGCGCGCGCGCGTATCCGAATTTTTGAAAGTTATAATTCGATTTTACCTCCAGATCGTTACGGTAAAAGCGGCGCAGTTCCGCATCGTTTTTCTCGCACCTTCAGCGAGATTAACTTCGCAAAGATCGAGGGGAGTACTTGAATATTAACCCGTTGCATTTTTATTCGAGCGGCGCGCGTTCCGGGCGAATTGCGCGGAGCGAGAAAAGGAGTTTAGTTGCGGCCGCGTTGCATCGACGGCGGTTTAGTTGGAATTTTTATGGAAGTGGCGGCAAGATGCGGTGCACCGCGCGCGCCGCGGTGCATTTTGGGGAAGGGTTTAAAAATTCAACTCGTACAGGTGCTCCGATCAACTCGCTCGTATGTATGAATGAAATTTTTATAGCCACGCACAGAATGCCTCCCTCTTACGTTGGAAATATTTCCTTGAAATTTCCTCGTTTCGATGAGGCGAATCTCCCGTAAATACATAACAGTGAGTTGCTCTTAAGAGGTAGGATAGCTTTATGATCCAAAGCAACTAATATCGAACTATTCCATTGTTTTCCTCCTCCCCCCCCCCACCCCCCCTCCATTGTTTGCCCAAATGTCTCTTTACGATGGGAATTGTTACCCTTGTCACATGAAGAGAAACTTGATCAAGTAGCTAGGAAACAATAGAATAGCCCGATATCAATCGTTTAAGGCCATGCATTGAGAAGAAATTTCGTCCCAACTAAATTGTTTGGATTGGAAATTAAATTTCGTTAAACTAACCATTGTTGATTGGTTGGATTGTATATATTATAGTTGGAATCACTAAATTGTTGTCCTTTCATTCAATAAAATTCGTTTTGTTGGTAATCAATTCAACCTCACTGCTTTGTTAAATTAATACGAGTGTTGATTTGTTTCTACAAAAGTGTTTAGGCAAACACCCTTGTGGCTAAGCGGGTGGACGCTTGGTCCAACCGTCGATCCAACCGTCATTCTCCTCCGTTATTCCAACCGTCGTCCGATCGTCGGAATCAGTTTGATTCCGATAACCGATTTCGTATCCGGCCTCGCGCCCGCGACTTCTCTCCTGTTCGGCGCGCTGCACTATCGGCGCGCAGCAACGGTTACCCGTATGTTTAGACTGGCGCGGTCCAGCCTTTACGCGACTCTTTCCGGCGGACCGTTACTCGCTTTCGATTACATTACACCTTCCGGCCGACCGTTACCCGTTTTTTCTTAACGTACTTTTCCCCTTCTTTTTTGTAACGAACTCTACCCCCTCCGCTGCCAAAAAGCTCTAGTTATAAGCCGCCACTAACATCGAATTAATTTAGAACGAAAGAACATTTTGCAGTGCGCGTTCACTTGTTTCTCCGTGCAATTATTATATCTTGTTGTCAGAATATATTATTCATTTTTCGTTTTATACCACATTACTCATTCCCCCCAATATCCTTGCCTCTGTTTCTTCCTACGTCCTACCAGCGATCTCTTTCTACGGATATCCGGATTCCTTTTCTATCCTCAATACAAAAAGATTTTGTCAAACGAACTATGAAAGTATTATGTTAACTACACTGAGAGAAAAAATCGTTTGATTTAACTAAATTTTGCGGTTACGGGCATCCAACTAAATATATATAATAGTTACATACTGAACAAATATTTAGTTAAATCAGCTAAGCATCCAGTAGCCTCAATTAAATTTTAGTCACTCAAGCTACTCCCGGCGCGGCGTCACGGGTTCTGTCACTGGTGACTTTTTAAAATGTCATTTTTAAACATACTAGCCAATGAATAATTAATTGTCATACTCTCATTAGCTATAGCGGCGTTTGCCCCGATTAACGAAAGCATGAAAATGAATTGATCATTGATTAGTACACTTAAAAGTGACATTTTTTAAAATCACCAGCAAAAGAATCCATGTCGCCCTGAATTGAGATGACTATATATTTAGTTGGCCGACCGAGAGGTTCTGGTTTGGAAATTTTTGTTTTCAATGTATCTACATTGATTCTCCCTCTTAGGCAACTCACCCTGTATATCCGCGCGTTACGCTGAATGCGATCGAGCCGCGTTTCCGGACGATCTGACCCCGAAGAGGGGGGGGGGGGGGGCAATGCTGTATTTTTTACGTCGCTTTCTCACATTCAAAAGTCCGGCACGCTGGGAAAAGGAATAACAGGGCGATGTGTCGGTAGCAATAAAAACGAGCCACGGCGCGGAAATAATTAATAATTCCCCGTCGGGGGAGTCTTGCTTCCAGAGAGAGCGCGTGTATATTACCTACTACGGCGCGGTTAGCGACGACACGTGGCCCAAATAAACGGAGACGAGAGCGCGTTACGCGGAAAACCGTCTCTCCTCACTGGATTTTATACGGTGTATCGCTCGCTAAGTTCGGTCACGTTCGTTGTCGGTTGCTGTCGACGTTCCAAAGTTAGATGGAATATCATCGTACGTGAACATTGAACGAATTCGAATGTATAGGTATATCTGTCAATCAACGTTCGTTCGAATGTCGAAAATGGAAGGACGACGATATTCGAGAAGACTTCCAGGTGCGTGCTCGGCGATATCTTGATTTTTTTTTGTCAAAGTAACTACTGGCATCCGATGAAACGATTACTTTGAATTTTTTATAGCGAAAAGGATACACCGAGGAAAAAGGTCTAGTTGAATATGAGACCAATAGAAAAATGTATTTGTAAAGAATAGAAATACATACACGTCGAAAAAAAGTCTATTTGAATTAAATAAATGTTTTGTATGTCTTTTTAATTGAGTACGAACCTAGTAGAACATTTATGAAATTCAAATAGACTTTTGTTCGGCGTGAATAAATTCCTATTCGTCTAAATTAAATTTTTCTATTAGGTTTGTATTCAACTAGACCTTTTCCCTGGATGTATCTCGTTCGTACACTGAGAAAAATAACCTTGTTCATTTTACCAAAATCCTGGAGACCATAACCAAACCGTTTGATGAAATATGGATCCTCCATCTGTTTGGTTAACCTAACTATTTTCTGATTAGAATAACTGGACATGTAGTTGGAATAACTGAACATGTAGTTAGAATAACAAGATATTTGGGACAACTTACTATTATTTTAGTTAGATTAATTAGACTCATTTAATCAGATGCGTTTTGTCATTTTAACCAAGCTTTCTTTCTCAGTGTAGAATAAACAACGCGACGTTTTCTTGTTATTAGTTACAATCAAAAAGGACCAGAATCGTCTCGCAAAATTAATGCCGAGCGCGATTCTAATCACAATCGTTATCTTAACAATCGAGGAGGGACTAATAAGTTTAGCTGAGTCTTACTGATAAGCGCGAGGTTGGGGCCTTTATCTTTCCCTTCTCTTTTCGATATTATAAATTCAAATAATTTCTTCGTAATCCAGAATAAATTAATGCATTTGAAAGATAACTTTGTGCTATTCAGAGTGTTTAGGTAATGTTAGTTTAATCCCATTTGGTCGTATATCTAAAATTGCATATATTTCTAATATTCATTACTTTCATTAGATGTTATAATTAAATGAAAAAATGTTAGGCTTTCGCGGCCATTGCCATTATAATATAGTTATGAGTATTACCACTCGGAAGCCAAGAGTAGTAATATTCATAATTATAGTTAAAATTAAATATTTCTGGCGCGACCAATAACTCTCCCTGCATAAATTCATATCGAAATAATTCCTATACTGAGATAAAAAAAATGGCATATTCAATTAAATCTGCTTTTACGGGTGGGGGAATGCAGAATTAGTTGCTCCGACTAACAAATTTAGTTATAACGATTAACGGCTATATGAAGGAAACACGCTGAAAAAATGATTTTGCAGTATTAGCAAAACTAGGTTTTGCTGAGAATATTTTGCTGTCGTGATAAAAATATTATCTGTCGCGACAAAAGACATGTCGAATAATAGTCCGAAATAGCAAATATTTTTACCGAAAAAAATTTTACTGCGACTGCAATTAAATTTGTTATCACTGGACGTACATTTTGCTACAGCAAATAATACTTTTGTTGTGATAGCGAAATGTTCTCAGCGAAACTCCGTTTTATTAAGACTGCAATATCCTTTTTCTCCGTGCAGGCTGTAGTCTACATTCCTACAAATCTACTACATTTTTCTCTCAGTGTAATAGGATTCCTTTGTCCTTTAAGAATATTTGTAGGACTCGCTCGATACGCCAGTACACACACGTACACGTTAACGCTGGAGCGCTGTAGGCGCGCCTATATCCGCCACGAGCTGCGGAGGAAAAATACTGCACTCTCTCGAATGGTTAGACTCGTCGTTAGGAAGCTCGTGTGGCACGCGGAAACGTACCCGCGGTACCTAGGCATCTCTTCACTCCGTTTGCCCACCTATACTGCACTGAAATTACCTCTTTCGAGTCCAGGTACTCGTTAACGTACGTTACCCGCAACTTTATGGAATTTGAAATAAAATCAGCTCCGGAGATATCGTAGGTTCGCATCGTTCGTATGAGTGTATCTAATTAATATGAAAATTTGATAAAACCTACACGACTTTAAACCTACTTTCTGAGAAACTGTCATTATTGAGATACGATGTTCTTATTTGCGAGCGTCAATATGCGCGCGTAATCGAATCGACACGTATGATCGATTTCGCGTGACATTGGTGGGCGTTATCGACAATATGTAAATATCGAATTAATTATTAAACCGTAATCGCTCTCTCGCACGGCTGGACACGAACGCGTCACAATTTTACGTCGAGCAAAGTGCGCGTATATACAAGTATAGATATACGGGGGCGCAGTTGTAACGAGATTTTGCGTTGTTGTGTCGCTGCATCGCATCCGACACTGATTAAAATGATGCAGCTTTAGGTGTATACACTGAGAGAAATAATTGCTAGTGTCAAAAATATATGTCTTGAATCAGAAACATATGATCTTACAAATTTTTAAGAATACAGATTCTTAGTCGAAGAAAATATGTTTTTGATTGGATAATATTTTCGTTGCGACAAGAAATTCTTTCTGTGCGATAAAAAAATTACTCGAGCCTATCTAATTTCCATGCATAACAAAAACCAAGGCATAATCCTGAAATGATGTTTTTTGGATTGAAGAAAACGTTTTTTTGGCACTATTAATTATTTCTCTCAGTGTAGATCACGGAACTTCGAAGGTAAATCGGATCGAATTGTGTACGTAGTGTCTATATTATATGAAGGTAAACTTATTCATCAGGAGAGAAACTTCAATCACTATTATCTCATAATTTATGAACTTTTGGCCTACATCGATATAAGACTTTGTTCTAGATAAAAATGTAATCTTCGTAAAAGTATTATACAAACATGAGCTAAAATCTCACAAATAATGAGATAATAGTGATTGAAGTTCCTCTACCGGCGAGTAAGTTTACTCTCACGTGATAGATATCGTTACGTTATTAATTTCATTGTCCGTGCACAATTTCCAAATGTATGGGAACGCTTCCATACATTTCTTAGAATATTCGTTTCCCTCGAACAATGTGGGAGTATACGGGTCATTGAAGTAGGGTGAAGTAGGATAAAATGGGGTACTTACATTGGCCTCCGCCGTCCATTAGCGCTCCCGATAATCGGAGGTCAATTCGAGAGTATCCCATTTTACTCTGCCCTCCGCCACCTCTTTTCTTGCAATCCACTTACGTGTACGATAGATCGGAAGGGAAATTGTTAGAGTATAAACCCGATGTGCTCTTAGCTCAATGGAATTGACGCCTCCAGGACGAGGGTAAGGCAGCTCGCAAGGGTTTCCACTTTGACGCTACATATAGTTACACGCTACTACGCCCTACGTCAAAGTTCAACGCGCAGCGGAGATCTCAGCGAATTGCTGCGACGCCGGGGGAGAGCAACATTTCCGAATGTCAATGCGCGATGACTGTTGGAATTCGCAACGACAAACCAGAACATCCTGTCTTGTTAACGAGCGCGCGAGTCGATCTCGTGCGGCGTGCAATTTCACCTGCACGTTCTCCCCTTCCCGGCTAATCTCGGAGGAAGCTTCATTCCAAACAACGAGCAAATTGAAGCGCCCACGCTCGTATTTCGTTGGTTATCTTTTCGTCAAAATTTAAACACCGCTTTTGGGGCTATCAGTCCTTATTTTCTGTGCATACGAAAATTTACATAAATGCATATGCAAGGGCTATGCTAGTAGCTATGGTTATCTGGGGTTCTGGCGATTTCTGGTTATACGGTGGAGAGAGAGATGCTATCTATAGCACGTGGGTGTCAGTGACGTTGAAGAAGAATTGCTGATCCAATTAATTGGTGAAAGCGGAGGGCAAATGGAAAAGACGTACGAGCGTAATTCGATTCTTTACGTGAAATACGAGAGAAATTGCAGCTTCCAGTTTCTTCAGTTATCATGACAATGGGTGAAAAGCCTCATTTACGAATCCATTGAGATTTATACTCCTGGCGTCACGGATTCTGTTACTGGTGATTCTCTAAAATGTTATTGTATTTTTAAAAGCAGGTACTAGCTGATGAACAATTAAAGGTCTACGCACAATGAAGGAACAGGGAACAGCAATAAGAAACAGTGCTTCACATGCGTTACATATACACAGAGAAGAAAAATAGTAGATTTGACGAAATTGGTAGTCACGGGCGGAGGAACGCCGATCAAGTTGCTGGTATTAAATAATTTGGTTGCAATGATTTGAAATTGTTTGACGAAAACAAGCTATAGTCGAATCTAACAAATTATTAGTTCAAATAACTCGATTTGCGTTCCCCCACCCGTGGCCGTTAATTTTATCAAATCTACCATACTTTTTTGTCAGTTTACGCTAAAAGCATACGTATGCTGTTCCTTATTCCTGTGCCATGTTCCTTCATTATGCATAGACCCTAAAGCCGGCCATTCAGGTAAGAACTATAAATTTTCCATTCTTTTCTGGTTACCTGTATAGATAGGAATATCTGTCACAAGTCTTGTCACATACATAAATGTTCCAGTTTGCCAATACAGGTGACCTGAACAGGTCTACCTGTCAGGTATACCGTTGCGTGTATAGCCGGCTTTATTCTCATGCTCTCGTTAGCTACTGCGGCGTTTGTCCTAATTCATGAAAACATGAGAATTGATTGATCACTGGTTAATATATTTGAAAATGACATTTTAAAAAGTCACCAGCGACTGAATCCGTGTCGCGGGAGTACGTATACATTGCGATATTTTTTGAGGCATCATATTACGATGGCGGGATAAATTCGTCTTACAGAAGATATCGTCTGTCTAAGTATACACGTGTAAACGGAATTCGCGGCCCTCGTTTACTCCTTCTAAGGATGAACGACTCCCCACCCGAAATCGAATTACCCTCACATATAGACGTCAAACGCAAAGATTCTCTCGGTTCTCTCTACATCTCCGAAAGTGCGCTAGACTCCGTCTCGCCGATACGACCCTGAGTCACGCAGAGCGAGATGCCCCGTTTAATAATCTCACTCACGCGGCTGGGTCACGCGCACGTCTCGTTCGAAGTGGAGGGAAGCACGCGTAGCAGGTGCTTCGGGCTCCGGGGGCGAGTGCATCGTGTGTTTCGCGAATCTATGTGATTTTGAGAAGTGTCGGAAATATTAATAATTAAAATATTAACACAGTTTTCTAAACTTATTCCTGGAATTTTTAAATTCAAGTTAACTTTAAAGCCAATTATTTCAATTATAAATAGCTCTGTAAAATGTACGCTGCACTGAGAAAAAACAATTGGTTGAATCGATTTAGTTGGTTTGAATTATTTCAAGCGATAAAATATTTTTTTAATTTATATTATTGTATTCAATCCAATACCAATTCATTCGCAACTAATATATAATTAATTATTCTAAGTAAATATTCAGTTGCTACAACTTTAAACATTTAGTCCATCATATATTTTTGTGCATTTGGAACAATTAAGTGTTTTCTTAATATGATTAATATTTACTCACATCGATTATATGCTTGTACTTGTTGTAAATAAACGCGTATCGAATTAAACACAATTTCCTTAATTCATATGAATATATTATCATTTTAACTAATTTAAGCCATCTAAATTTCTCAACCAAATTTTTCTCCCAGTGTAGGAGAAACATACTCGAAAACACCTCCTGAGCGAATCGATGAAAGATACATATTTACCCGATAAAGATCGATCAATTTCGATTACCCTTAAGTGCTCGGACCTCGTAGACGTTAGCGGGTGGGTCTCGAATGGCGAAAGTCGTTTCGAATGTGCTACGATAAGAAATACCTATCGTTAAAGTACAACACCCCATGCGTCGACAAAAGAGGATTGCCAGAAAGGATTGATGAAATCGGCGGAAATCGCTTCGAGTTCCTCCATCAATTTATTCGTTCTCACTTAGGGATTCTTTTACGAACTCGACAGCAAGTGTGAGTAATTGTTTAGTTCGAATTCGACAGTTTAGCGATCCCTCCACCTGAGCTTTTTTCTCAGAGCAGCTTTTTCGCGCAGCACGTTCTCTTTGTTATTTAAAACACAAGCACCGTACCTATACATATTCTCGACTGCTTTTATACGGCATGAATGTTAATGTCCATCTGGAGGCATCGCGCGTCTACTCGCCCCCGGATGCTGCGCGGAACCTCGAGGAACACGTTGCAACGAATTGGTTCGAAACTTTTCTCATCCGACGTGACTTTAGTTACTCGCGTATACACACGCGTACACTCGCGTACACAATGCATCCATCATGAAAATAACATTTGCGACGAACTCGATGGAGTTTGCGTCACGTCAACTTTTCCTCGATGGACGAGTCGATAGCCGATGATAAATAAAGTCGAGGTATGAAAATTATCCTATCTCGGAAACGAAGGGAAAAATTGGAAAAGTTCGCGAACAAATGTTTCCCCGTTTTAAAAGCTCAACGACTTTTGTCTGGACAGTTTTTTCGTATCTCTCTTCATTTTTCAGATATCGCCGATTAAATCATTTATTTAACTTCCAATCTCGGCTCTACCGAATTGAATCTATGTATACGCGCGCCTTAAATGTTCCGCCCGAGTTGATTTTCGGCATCAGTTTCGGGAAAAACTCGCGTGGAAACTGCACCAAGATGCTATCGAACATGGAGCGGAAAATTAATCCACTTTGATGCTGCAGGCACTTACGCGCGGGAAACATAAAGAAAAGGAAGGAATGAAATATTTCAACCTTCGGAAAGTCTCTTTGAATCGACCACCGTTCCTCGTGGTTCTCTTTTTATTTTTCTCTCCACTACTTGAACGAAGACGAACCACCGTTTCGTGGAGGGCCCTTCGATTTTTCAGATCCTCCGTAAAAATAGCGTTCGGTCTTAGAGTCCGTGGCTCGAGAAGGCGTCGATGTAATTTTCCAATTCCCGTTCCCCCGGAGTTCGCGAAAACATATAGCTAACGCGACTTGATATGTAGTTAGCGGTGTATTCCTCCACCGACTCTCCAAAGGCACACGGTCGTATTATATGGCTGGCCAGAGACGCGGTCTATTCCCGTACCGTCCGATAAAATGACACCGTAAACCATTCGCGAGCTCTCGGGTCGCGCGGCGGACCCGAGGATCCTCAGACGAGTCTAATCTCGAATAACGTTTGAATTAAGAGGGGTTAAATTCGCATTTCTCGACCGGTAACTGCGAGCCGGACACCTATCGCGTATATCCATCTCTCCCGTTTTATGATTTGCTTCGCGCGAGGAAATATTAAACCCGGAAGATGAGGAATTTTACTACAGTGAGGAAAAGACACGCTTGATCGAAATAAACGTGTTTTTGGATATTTTCTTCAACGTAATATTCAATTAAATGAGTAATATTTATATACGTCCAATCGATATTCATTGTAATCGAATAAATGTGCTCTTAGGACTATTCAAAAAAACGTTTAATTGCACTGCGAAAAATAGGTGGTCAATTTAAGCAAAATCTTGCAGAAGATTAGCAAACTATTCAGTGAAATATGGATCCTTCATCTGTTTGGTTAAATTAACAACTGTTTGTTTACAATAATTGAACATTTGGTAAGAATAACTAAACGTATTTTGGCATTTTAACCTAATTATTTTTTTCAGTGTGACTTGAATACATTTTTCTCTCAATGCGTATGTATACTTTGTGAATTAGAATGTTTTCAGAAACGCAACTACTCGGTTTTATTCGGAGAGAATACTTCATATAAAAACTTCGAAATTTCACCTAATAGCCTGCGCAGATATAATTGCACCTGCGCTAATATCTTTCCACGTACACTTCCGCCCGACCACCTGCCGCGAGCACACAATCCCCTCCTTTTTCTTTTCAAACCCGAGTTGAATCTCGCAACGCGACCTCGGAACGAAGAGTATTTCACTCTGCAACGAACGAGTACCCCTTCCGCACGAATGACGTGGTTTATTTTTCTTTCGAGCGACGGACGAGACAAAATTGTTAGTCGCAGGATGCCGGAGAGGCACTCCGTAGAGAGATAAATTCGAACGATATTTTAATTTACGTAATTGGCGACACCCCGAGGTCTTACGGATGTCTCCAATGACGTAATCGATGAGAATCTCTCGTGTACGTTTCGACGGTATCCTTTAGAGCTCCTTTTTCACTTTCTCGTCCTTCGGGACGCTGGGGGCACGTCATGTCGTGTTGACGTAACCGCATTGCGGACGCCTTTCGCGAAACTCCTTCTCCGTCAATATTTGCGCGTCTCCTCTCGCCGTGCTTTTATACGGTATGGATTCCAGCCACGTTTACCGCGCAATGTTTTTAATGCTTTTCCCGGACCTCGGCAAACAACAATTTTCGTCGCGCTTCCCGGCGCCGATGCGGGGTAGTGGGCATGTCCTCTCACCCGCCCGAGAGAGTTACGCCGTTGCGCGAGGAATTATTTCCAGTTTGTTCGAATTTTATTCTCCCGTCGCGATAAATCTTCATCGGCAATTTAACGCCGGTAGAGCGCACGCGCTTTCACTGTGTGTGTATCGCGATTTTCTCCCCTCCTTCTACGACCCTTCTCGCAAGCGATAATGGAGCCAGATTTTTAGTACCATCCGGAAACAACTTTCAGAGGGATGAGAAAGTTTGCTTTTCATTCGCGCAGTTTAATTTAGGTACTGTCGTCGTCTCGTTAATAAATGAGAGTAAGGGTAAATGCACTGTACCATTCCAGTTGTTTGTACGCGAATCGTTATTTTAACCTGCTCTTTTAGGCTTACGGCAGGTCGATTTTCCATTGTATTGGAACCCTGCGCGGAAAAAAGGATTAGTAAAAAATGATGGGAAAACTCATAAATTGTATAATTATCCCAGTAGCAGGGCTCTTTAAAATGAAACATTAGACATAAGTTTTTAGTAGACCACAGCATACTTTTTATAGTTCGTAATATTAAAGTATAAACACATCAGTTACATAGTAAACTTATCAGTCCTAAGACTGGTTTGATAATCATCAGTTTGTACGGTAAAATTTATCAATCAACATTAAACATCAAAGTATTAAAAACATCAAAGTAGAGGTACAATTTCGACTCGAACACACTGAGAAAAATAACTCAGTTAATCTAACCAAAATCCTGGAGACGAGGACCAAATCGTTTGGTGAAATATGGATCCTCTTCATCTGTTTGGTTAGATTGATCTATTTTTGGTTAGAATAACTAAACGTTTGGTTGGAATAACTAAACATTTGGTTAGAATAACTTCATATTTGGTCCAACTGACCAGTATTTTAGTTAGAATAACTAAACGCATTTAGCTAGATGCGCTTCGTCATTTTAACCTAGTCATTTTTTTCAGTGCACATAGCTATTAAGAGGCTTTAAAAAAATATCGAGGAAATCTACATCTCTTTTTCAACCCTCGCTTATTTGATTCCATGCCGCTGCACGCAGCCATCTATCGCGCGTAATTTCCGCGCGGCGATCAATGTTTCATAAATGTCAGAGTTCTTAATTGAAATTCATTTGACTCGTATTGCCCGCGCCTTGTGAGTTGCTGCTTATCACTGTCGAGTGATTGCATAATTTTTACGATCGTATTTTAATAGCGTCGAATTTTTTTTCTCAACCATATTACTTATGCTTAACAAAAGAGCGATGCTTCGTGTATCCACCGTTTCAATTGCTCCGCTCAATAGAGCGTCACGACCAACAATACTGCCCGTTGCAAGCACCGCGACAAGTGCCGAGCATCCCTCCCACATTCACATCCCTTACGCTAAGCCCCCATTGTTACGTAACTTACGACACGGCTTCCGAGCGTGTTGCCTTACTTCGCGAAAGTCAAGTTTGCGTAAGTAGAGCAGGGCGAAGCGTCTAAAGTGCATCTTCAGTTTCCGGTCGTGTAACACTGGGAGGTAGCGAGGATACAAGCCGCGTGTGTGCACCTGCGTCTATGCATACACGATTCCATCAAAACTTAATTGTTCAAACAGCTCTCCCGCGCGAGTTCCCTTTCCACATCACTCGCGAACTTTATACACCACTGAAAAATGCAAATGCGCTCGTCTATGCCGCGATAAAAATCTCGGCGTGGGAGAGATTAGCGGCAGAAGTTTTCCTTTCGAGCGGCTGGAATAATTGGCTGCATAGCGGGTGCTATTACCAACGACCGTTCGGAGTTGCGACGACTCCTTTCAACGTCGAGTTTCACGGCTGACGTTTACGACGTCCTGAGACAGTCGTTTTGGGCGGATGATCATCTCGTTATCTGTGAACTTTTGACCTGTGTTGCTGGAGAACTTTTTATAGATCGAAATATAATCTTGAAAAAGTATCGTATCAGCGAGGGCCGAAAGTTCGCAGGTAACGAGATAATCGAGATACGACCGTTCTGAAAGTGCTTCTAGTGTGTTAATAAAATGGAGAGCCGCGACTGTCAATTTTACTGGCCAGTGGGAAAAAGAACGAAAGTGCATCGCATATCTCTCGCCGCACGTTACGACCATGCGTCCGGTTCGCTTGCGGTAGTAGTAATGGCCAGTTGTGGACAGACTCGCGGTTCATCCGCTTGCCAGTCCGTATGCAATTGGTCGATATTACTATCGCCGACCTGTTACCGTCGTACGCCATTGGTTAGTGGGTATATGAATCTTTTTTATAATTTAGTTTTATTAGGTAAATCACAATATGCTTGTTGCATTTAAACGGATATACTTTCAAAGATAATATTGAAATTTAAATAACTCTACAGAGATAAATGTATTTCTTATTGCAAAATTTTAATAATATCGTATAGGTATAACAGTCAGAGAAAGCTTGAAAACTTGGAATACATTCGGGGAAATTGATTTTTAAATTTCACTAAACACCAGATTGAACACGAAGAAAAATAACTTGGTGAATTTAACCAAAATCCTGGAGACGACGTCTAAACTGTTTGATGAAATATGGAATCTGTATCTGTTTGGTTAGACTGATCACTTTTTGGTTAGAATAACTTTTGTCGGAGTAACTAAACATTTGGTTGGAATAACTAGATATTTGGTCCGATTGACCAATACTTTGGTTAGAATAACTAAACGTGTTTAACTAGATGCGTTTTGTCATTTTAACTTAATCGTTTTTTTCAGTGAATTTTTAACGATTGAATTTACGATGCATTTTCCGAATAGCAGCATAAAGCATGATTATCCACTATTGGAGCGCTATCGCAAAGCATCGCGCGTATATTTGCCATCTACCATCTGCCGATTTTATTCCATTAATAAAATAGGGGCGTCTCCCGGGAGTTTTTCTTCCCACAAATCACGGGAAATGTGCTAAATTTACCCGAACGATTTCGCCGCCGCGTTGACCCTGTCACTTCCAAGCGCCGAGAATCGCGGAGCGCCCGGCGATCCTCGACGCTCGACGGGACAGTTGTTCTCCCGCGAACGGCGTGCACGCACTGCAGATGTATGCGTAGGCGAATTCCGGTAGTCCCTCGCGCACGCACACATCCTCGGATCCCGCGTAATAAAGCCGTAATGGATTCGGGGTTCTGGTGTAACCGCGGTCGGAGCCACCAAGTAGAAGAAAAAGGGCAGCGCCTTTGCAGATTGGGTTTAAATATTTATCGGGTAAATCCCTACTGATTGATAAGTACTGCATCCCCTTCGAGTTAATATCCTCGAGTGCAACGATCGCTCCGGTCTCTCTCTCTCTCTCTCTCTCTCTCTCTCTCTCTCTCTCTCTCTCTCTCTCTCTCTCTCTCTCTCTCTCTCTCCACAAGAGAGCAACTAGGGTGGATTCGTTACTTCCGAGAAAGGAAGAGAAAGCGGGCGGACCGTGAAGACAGCCACGGAGCGGAAACTTACTTGTTTCTCGGAGTAACAAAAAGGTTACTCGTCCGTTTCGCGCGTTACCTTCGAACTCGTTTTTCATTTTGCGGGATTCGCTTCGCATTGGCGTCTCTGACGATCGAACGCCGTTTTAATTCGCTGCGTATTTATTCGTAGTCAGCTTCTTTGTTTCCGCGTCTCGCTTTCTGTTCCTTTCTTCAATCATCTTACTCGAGAGAGTCGGTGTTAATAAGTATCTCGCTAGGGTAACCACGCCCCCGGAAAAACTCTACTCCTGACATTTCTCACGGGGGGAAAGTTAGATCCGAACGGCAACGTCACGGGAGGTTTAACTGTAGATATAGATCCCTAACGCGGCTATGTACAGATACATTAGGGATGGTATCTATATATATGTAGATAGAGTCGAGAAAAGCCTCCGCAGTAAATCCCACGAGGCGCGACCTTAAATCAACCTGGCATCTCATTTTCGTTTTTGAACGGAATCACCCCTTTTCCTACCCTTTCCGCTCTCGCGCGAGATTTAGTAACCGCGCGCGGTGCACCGAACGCGGCGTCCGGGCCGCGAAGAATCCATCCCCTCTTTTCTGCTCCCTCCGTTCGTCACCCTCCGCCGCGCAGCGACCGCACCACATCGGAACACGAGCGATGCGTTCGAGGGAGGGGAGTACAAATCGTTGTAATAATCATGCTGGTAAATGGACCTGATGGTAACGATCAAAGATAATAAGAGCCGAGCGAATATGAGCTATCGAGTTTTATTTTAGTTCGTGGACGAAGTGGGGCTAATCGAGATAGTTCGATTAGCCTTTGCTTAGTACGGCTTAGAACCCTACATTTATTAAATAGAAAGTGCACAGCACAAATTCTGCGGTGTGGACTTATATACCCTGTGTTTGGTTTAATATACGTCAGTGCAATGGGTATCGGTTGGTGCATCCCATCCGTTGTGGTTACCTGTAATTCGGTGGATATATCGACAGTCAAGATCTCTGAATCAAATGACACCGCTTACGTTTTTTCTTGATTATTACAAAAAACGCTTATGAGTATCGAAACTACCCGACCAGAAATTTGGCTTGGCATGCCTGTGGTCACATCAGGCCCGGGTAAGGCATACGCACGGCATGCCGGGCCCGGTTTGCCGTGACTGCGTCGTATCAGGCGGGGGTTTTTGGGGTCGCTGATTACGAATCCAAAGTCGAAAATTCGAAAAACAATATGGCGGATCCAATATGGCGGAAAGGTTTCTCAAAATTTAATCGAATCTGGGTGAAATTGAGTACTCGGGGGTTTTTGGGGTCGCTGATTACGAATCCGAAGTCAAAATTTCGAAAAACATTATGGGTCAAGTGCAGGTAAAGTTGGCAAAAATTATTTCAATGGTTCGTAGCAAATCGTGCGTCGAATATTATATTGTTCTATCAGCATGTACTATGCAATGCTCCATCAATCCTCCTCCTCATCCAGTCGTCATCTCTTTCTCCTCCTCTTTCTCCCATAACCTCTGTCAGTGCTTCGCGCATCCGATCCAGAGGGCACCGGGGTTTCTGTCCACGCATTTATTCGAAAACTATTTTATATAATAGAAAAATATATATAATACATAAAGTTAAACATTACTCATTTAGTTAGGATCAGAACTGGAATCACCTGACTCATTTCCCGAAGAATCTGAATTGGGATCACCCGAATCATTTTCCGAAGATTCATGCACTATTGGAGGCAATAACATTTCTAAAACTTCTTTATTGAATGCCTTTTTGGTTACGTGTACTTCTTCCAGGCTGGAAATGTACGGATCGGATGCAATTAACAAACGATTGAGAACATCGCGGTTCGTTTTTTCTCGAGACATCTATCTGGTGAAATTGTTTCGGTACATTTTAAAAACTTTATTACTAGCTTCTTGGGCTTCTTCGCTTAGTTGTCCAATAGGCAATAAAGCACTAGCTATCACATCTGGACCATGAATTAGAATCTTGTGCACGGTTGGTGGCATTGGATACCATGGATATTTTTCCACAAATATTTGTGCGGTATCCAACGCATATGCTCTGAATTTTTCGGTATCTATAATGTGTCCACTAGCTATTGTTTGTAATATTATTTTGAAACGTTTTATTATTTCGACACTAACTCCTGTAATTGCTGCTGATTTCTCAGGATCGTGGAAAAAACGTCTGGCGGTATTTTTTTGTATGAAGGAAATCGAGATAAATTTTTTCTTCTTATTTTATTGTATTGCTCTCTAGTAAGGCCTACGTCGATAAACATGGATAATGCCTCAGTTCCTGAAAGTTCTCTTGTCTATGGAATATCCAATTGCTTGTAGACAGTTTTGTACTTTGAACCACGTCTTGGTGAAATCGTTATGTCTTTGACGACACTAGAAGCGTCCGTGTGGCCGGAAGAACGTAGACTCATCTGTGCAGCATACAAGAGCTGTTCGTGAGAATGTTGGGACCGCAACTGTTCTGTTTTCCGACGTTTTGATCTTTCGCTACCGCCTTCGAACTTTTTCTCAGGTCGACTTGCTGTCTCATTTGGACTTGAATATTTACAAAATCCTATGGAACTTTCCAGCCATATTCCATTTTTTTCAAGAAATCTGTCCTCTTTTCTGTTGGCTTGCTGCCACCTCTTTTTAAATTGAGACACAAAATAAGAAACCTTTTTTCTTATATCTGAAGTTGCATTTTCTGGACATCCGACACGATTTTGAACGTAGCTCTTTAAGCAATTAATTTGACCCTTTGTGGTTATCTCGGTAGATTCCTTTATTACGTTGTACAAACTTCGTTTTGTTAAAAAAATATCAGTACAACCGGATCCTTGAAAGAGAAAGGAATAAAATCAATCATATTTGTTCGGGGGCCGTGCGATCAATGTTAGATCTCCGCGGGGTCATAAATCCCGAAGACACTCGTTCGTGAAAGGGTTACTTACCAGACATACCGCAATGTGGATTTTTAGCTCTCAGCTGTTGATTGAACGCGTGGTGATGTGCTTTAAACCTACCGGTTGGTTCAAATCAGTTAACTCTGCACTCACTATATTATTGGTTAGGAACACAGTTAGGAACACGTTTCACTGAAGTACGAGGTGCACTTCGTTATATGCATTAATTAACGCGCATTTGGCTTGTGAGTCTTATATAGGTATCTTATGTACATGTAACAATAACTGTAAGATAGTGGGTGTAGCATGGGCTAATGCGGTGCGCCCTGATTGGCTAGAGAAATGATGGTGGAACAAAAGATAACGCTGGGTATTTTCCGAAGTCCGCACTTTTCCTGGAAGGGTTAATTACCGGATGGATCGAAATAAGCTATATCCCGCAATACCTACTTTAATCGATACCGTTATATTTCAACAAATCTAAACTGTTAATGAGCTCGCAGTCCCGCACTTTTCCCGGAAGGGTTAATTACCGGATGGATCGAAATAAGCTATATCCCGCAATACCTGCTTTAATCGATACCGTTATATTTCGACAAATCTAAACTGTTAATGAGCTCGCAGTCCCGCACTTTACGAATAATTTCAGAATCTAACAAATTTATTAACGATGCAACGGAAACTTACTTTTTTTTACGCAATGATATTGTATGTAAGCTTCCACAATCACACACTATAAGCGAAACTGCATGTTACGGGTCGACATTATAGTTTAATATCCAGTTTAGCAGTTATAATGTAAAATAATCATGTTAGAACGGGTTAAAACTATGGGAGTATTTTGTTATAGAGGATTTCTCTTATGTTATGTACCTATTTCCTTTTTGTATTTTTCTAATGTTTTGTGTTTATAATTATTTATACCATTGTAATTATTATTTATAATTATTTATATAACCATATTTCAGTAAATTGATTACATTTCTTATTCGTTGTATTACCGACCCGAGGTACAACATATGGTGATCTAAGATGTTTGGATCGAGATGATACTGAGCGGTAAGAACCGATATTTACAATTCCGACTATCTTTTGTCGAAATAACATTAGTTAAAAAATAAAATTTACAAGTCTTCTTCCCACATAGTACATACAAAGGAGATATTCTGATTCGATTAGAAATCAAAGTAATTTTTGGAAATTCTTTTCAAGAAACGTCTGTAATAAATCCATGTCCAACTTCTTAGGTAGTTTAATTTAACATTGAAAAGTAGTCTGGCATATTATCATTTCAATATATGTTGAAGGAAAGTGTAAAAACAACGTTAATCCTCTCATTTGAACTTAACCAGCGTAAGTCGTACTTGTTGTCGACAAATTGTTAAATAAATAATGGTCAATTTATTTACCAATGTTAGATAAAAATAACTAGAAAACTTCGCAATAATTCATTGCAGATGTTTCTTGTAAAAAATTCCCGAAAATCGCCTTCATTTCTAAGATATCACACTAGAGTCCCTATTTAATCTTTAATAATTAATATTTTCAATTGGCGCAAATATGCGCAGACTTTCCTTGAACATTCTCAAAATACAACTCATTTAGTACCAAAATACGTTAACACTTTAGCTAGGCGGGGCTTGGAACCTAACTTTCATCCTATATATTTATAACGATATGTGACACTTTTACTCAATATTTAACCACTTGTTGTACATGTTCCGACTTTCCAATTTGCAATATGAAATTATAGAAACTTTGGGCAAAGCCTCCGTTACAAAATTAATTACTTACTACTACTACTACTAATTATAATCTTTTTTAACAGCCACTTTCTTTGCAGTCAAAACTTACTGCGACGAGGAGCCTATAAATTATACAACTTTCGATAGGATTAACAAAGAGTGACGCGCTTTCCCCGCCCTTTTATTTACTGCATATAATGCAGGAAACTCTAAAGTACAACTTCCAATAAACATAATTATATTTATGCAATTTTTAATTTTTTAATTTTGGCCAGCTTTTCCTGCATTTGGCCCCACTGTGCGCCGGGGGAATTCCAGGTACAGAACGCATCTGCACTTCAAATTTGCAAAACTAAATTAAATTTTTAAAAAAATATCAAGTATGAGAATAAAAAATGTAAATTTCTATCGCAATTGTATTGCAGAATCGAATAAATCGACTCTCAATTGCAAAAACCGAAAAAATTGAATTTCGCCGATTATAGCGCCATCTACCATGAATCAAAAAAAATGTTTCAAATAAAAGTTATGTAGTTTTTAATGTAGAATGTGAATATGCAATCAAAAGTGGGGGTTCCTATTTAAGATTCTGAAGCTTCCCCTGCATCACCTACAGGGTTTGGGGTGTGGGATCAATCTTGGTATCATTTGATAGTTTTAAAAAAAATATCGGATACGAATTTTTTCGTTTCCCATTCTGAAGCGTACTTTTCGAGATATTCAACCGTTTCCATACTTTACGGACACCCTGTATTGTTAATGAAAACAATGGTTCAATGCTTGCACACTGTTAAGTCCTGACATTCGAAAAGAGGTAATCGATCATTCTCTCGAATCTCTAAGAAGTTTATCCGATTACGAACCTAAATATCGATGCCTTACTTTGAAAACCTCGTGATGAGGCACCGATATATCTATATATAATATATCGCTTCTTCAGCATTAAGCCATGTCAACTTGCTATTTAGCTTACACCTATACATTAATATTCTATACCCGAATTCTACGTCTACCACTTACTTCTTCGGTCTACCGCTAAGGTGCAAGACCGAATGTCGTCCTCCTCTTGGTGTCATCTGCAGATTGACCATCAGGATTTCTCCTACGATAGCTACGACTCTTCATGTAATGCCTGACACGAGTTCTCAGTTGGCAAAACTTGTAGAGTTACCTTCGTGTATTAACTATATCGCTTCTTCAGCATTAAGCCACGTCAATTTACTATTTAGTTTACACCTATACATTAATATTCTATACCCGAATTCTACCACTACGTCTACCTCTACGTCTACCACTTACTTCTTTGACCTGCCGACAGGGTGCAAGACCGAAAATCGGCGATCTTGCGTCAATCCTGAACGCTTTGCCTGGAGTAAGCGTCCAGTGCTTGTCCTCTAGAATCAGACGTCTCAGGTGATGCCTGACACGAGATCTCAACTTGCAATCACGTTTGCAAATGGCCAACCATCTGCGGGATACCAGTGCTGCGTTCAAAAGTGATCTGTCGTCCAATTGTCCAAAAATCAACTCAGTCACCTCGATCGGAAGTTTTTTCGTAAAGTCGTTTGAGGGAGGATCGATTGCTCGTAGAAAGGACCTGAAGGACTCCATGTCGATGCTTCAGCGATGAGTCGTCGATTGAATGCAACCCGTCGAGAACGGTTCTTATATAGACCTACTCTCAGCGATCGCGCGACGTATTGCGCATGCGCGGGCGTCACGTTGCACATCCGGAGAACGCCTTGCTGCGCATGCGCAGTCTGTAGCGCGATCGCTGAGAGTAGATCTATATAAGAACCGTTCTCGACGGGTTGCATTCAATCGACGACTCATCGCTGAAGCATCGACATGGAGTCCTTCAGGTCCTTTCTACGAGCAATCGATCCTCCCTCAAACGACTTTACGAGAGAACTTCCGATCGAGGTGACTGAGTTGATTTTTGGACAATTGGACGACAGATCACTCTTGAATGCAGCACTGGTATCCAGCAGATGGTTGGCCATTTGCAAACGTGATTGCAAGCTGAGATCTCGTGTCAGGCATCACCTGAGACGTCTGATTCTAGAGGACAAGCACTGGACGCTTACTCCAGGCAAAGCGTTCAGGATTGACGCAGGATCGCCGACTTTCGGTCTTGCACCCTGTCGGCAGGTCAAAGAAGCAAGTAGTAGACGTAGAGGTAGACGTAGTGGTAGAATTCGGGTATAGAATATTAATGTATAGATGTAAGCTAAATAGTAAATTGACATGGCTTAATGCTGAAGAAGCGATATATATGCGAGTATTACCTGAGAGGTCTGATTCTAGAGGACAAGTATTGGACGCTTATTCCAGACGAAGTGATCAGGATTGACGTAGAACCACCGACTTTCGGTCTTGCACCTTGTCGGCAGGTCGGAAAAGTACATGGTAGACGTATACTTAGACGTAGAATTAGGGTATGGAATATTAATGTATAGGTGTAAGCTAAATAGCAAATTGACATGGCTTAATGCTGAAGAAGCGATATATATACGAGTATTTAGGTTCATACGTGGGTAAACGTCTTAGAGATTCGAGAGAATGATCGATTATCTCTTTTCGAACGTCAGGACTTAACAGTGTGCAAGGACAAACCATTGTTTTCATTAAAGCTCTTTTCAAATAATCAATAGCTCTAAACGGAGATGAAAGATTAGTAATTTTTATAGTGAATCCCAGTAACAGGGCTCTTCAAGGCGAGACGTTAAATTTTTTAATAGACACAGTGTACTTTTTACAGTTCGTTGCAGTATAAACCCGTAAACACTCGACATATCGCTGCCTCAGAATTATAAGGTTCTATGTTCTATAGACGTTCTATGTAACATAGAACCTTATAATTCCGAGGCAGCGATATACAGGGTGTCCGAAAAGTATGGAAACGGTTGAATATCTCGAAAAGTACGACTCAGATTGGGAAACGAAAAAATACGTATCCGCGATATTTTTTTTAAAACTATCAAATGATACCAAGATTGATCCTACACCCCAACCCCTGTAGGTGGGGCAGGGGGAAGCTTCAAAATCTTAAATAGGAACCCCCACTTTTGATTGCATATTCGCATTCTACATTAAAAACTACATAACTTTTATTTGAAACATTTTTTTCGATTCGTGGCAGATGGCGCTATAATCGACGAAATTCAATTTTTTCGGTTTTTGCAATTGAGAGTCGATTTATTCGATTCTGCAATACAATTGTGATAGAAATTTAAATTTTTTATTCTAATGCTTGATATTTTTGTTAAAAATTTAATTTAGTTTTGCAAATTTGAAGTGCAGATGCGTTCTGTACCTGGAATTCCCCGTGACGCACTAAGTTCCGTTAGAGGAAATATGCTAATTACTCAAGGATAATCCCTTTCGGAATACATCGAGGTTCGAGGGTCCGGAAAGGCCCGGCAATTAGCGGTACCTATTTACGTGTACTCAGGTTAACGGATATCATTAAAACCGACTACTAGTGAAAGAATAGCTACGATTCCCGGAATATACCGTCCGCCGGGGGTATTCCAGGTACAGAACGTATCTGCACTTCAAATTTGTAAAACTAAATTAAATTTTTAACAAAAATATCAAGTATGAGAATAAAAAATGTAAATTTCTATCGCAATTGTATAGCAGAATCGAATAAATCGACTCTCAATTGCAAGAACCGAAAAAATTGAATTTCGTCGATTATAGCGCCATCTGCCATGAATCGAAAAAAATGTTTCAAATAAAAGTTATGTAGTTTTAAATGTAGAATGCGAATATGTAATCAAAAGTGGGGGTTCCTATTTAAGATTTTGAAGCTTCCCCCTGCCCCACCCACAGGGGTTGGGGTGTGGGATCAATCTTGGTATCATTTGATAGTTTTTAAACAAATATCGGATACGTATTTTTCGTTTCCCGTTCTGAAGCGTACTTTTCGAGATATTCAACCGTTTCCATACCTTACGGACACCCTGTATAGGTACCTAAGAAGACCACAGAGCGTCTAAGGCAGGAGTCGGCCTAGCCTTACTGACGAGTCCACAGGCCGACTCCGGGTCGAAATAGCGAACTCACTCGTCCGCCACAGACAATTTTTAAACGCGATTTTGTCTATATATAAAAATAAACAATTATCGCATGGAAAATGTAGAGTAGGGGCAGCAAAATGTTATCGTTACAAGGACTTCCCAGGGCTTCCCAGTTCAAAAAACTCGACCCGGGTAGAGTTGGCATTCATATCCGGTCCAGAGTTGGCGCACATATCTGGTCCTGAGCCGGCTGCCAAACCCGATCTGGAACTGGTTGACGAATCCGGCCCGGAGCAGGTTAACGGATCTGGCCCAGGGTTGGCCATACATATCAGGCCCTGATGTGACAACGCGTTACATGCTTGACCAGAGCCGGATAAGGTTGCCTGACAAGGACCTGACTTTCAAGATTAGGCTGCCTTATCCGGTCCTGACGTGACAAGTACCGAAAATTCTGGTCGGGTATATCGGAGCGTGTGTCACTTAAATCACTGATGAGACGACCGATGCTTTTCAGACTGATACTTCTATTTGGTCGGTATTACCACCAAATTACAGGAAATCACAACAGATGGGATGCACCAGTCGATATTCAACCCGTTGCACTGGCGTGTATTAAACCAAACGCGAGGTAGACCACTTTTGGTGTTAAATAATAATGGCATAAGATTGAATGTCACCAGAAGATGTACTGCAGGGTGTTCACTCCCAGGCTCCGAGAGCAGGTGGAGCATATTTCAAATTTGCCGCATACACAATCCAATTAGCGGCTTGGTTAGCTTTCCCTGTTGGTACTGCGGCTACCTATTTGTTGAAGACCAAACTGCATTGATCGCTGTAGGTTTGCGAATTTAGCAAGCTCGAAAAAGGCTCTACCCACTTTCGGATCCTCTAAGCGCGAACACCCTGTACAGGCCCATACCGGTGAATTAAACGTCAACACCATTTTTTACTGTGTAAGTTATTAAAAGCTGTGGACTTTATGTTAAAGAAAGCATTGATAAGAATTATGAAATGGGCGAATAATCGCCAACATAAAAGTGTACCCTACTGCTGAACGCGTGAAAATAATATCAGGTATCATGAGTCGTCGCGGACGAGGGGTTAAAGGAAAAAACCTTATTCATAATTCAAGCGGGAGTCACGGGGGTTACCTGCAATATACCGGAGTGTATAGCGCGCGCCATAAAAAATTTCGTACAAAGCTACGCCGATTAAACGAAAAAAAAATCAGGCGCGTCGCGCGTCGTCGTTGCGCCGTATGTACTCCGATGCCAGTGTTCCTTGTCATTGGTTCTCATTGAGCGTGGAACTTTTATTTGCCCGGCAACCAACACATAATAGACAGAGAGCTAGCTACACAGGAGTACGGGTGACCCGCTGCAGTCAAAATTATAACAATTACAGGTTCGATTGTTACCGATATGGTGAGGGTTGGGCCGCCAGACGTCACCGTGGAAGTATAATGCGAGGGTAGGGGATTAAACATGCAATTTCTTAATGTAAAAAAGTAATAAGATGCAGTACTGAACATTTTCAGTATGTAGGGAAAAAATCGCCAAATGCGTAGGCGGAAGGTAAAGGGCCGCCAAACCGGAGCCAATGTTGCAAAAAATTTTGCAACATTTACGTTACTAAATGCACATCTTGAGTAGAAATGCCAAAAGATGTAAGTGCCAAAAACAACATTTTACAGGAGAAGGAAATAATGGATTGTTTTATTATAAAATCGACAGGACATCATAAATTACTTAGTATTTTTTTATTTGTTTAAGTTATGTGTTATTAACATTGCTAATAATATATTTTAGAGAAATAAATATAACCGCAAGGGATAACAATACACCCTTTGGCAGGGAAACAGCCCGAACTCTGGCGATAGCTATTGGCATATTGAGCAGCCTAAATATTACTTCTGGCACTTAGATCTTTTGGCAGGATATTGCCCATGGTAGATAATATACGAATATGCGAAAAAACGAATTTTTATCATTTTGGCACTTACATCTTTTGGCATTTTTACTCTTCAATTTTAAATGAGATTATGTGCAAAACACACACCAGACGACTAGGTAGAAGAATAAGAGAGATAATTCCGATGTGTTAAGAGCGTCGATGCCCTACTCTTCTTAGCATTTTCGTATTTTACACCGTCAAGTAAATAGGTATCTGGCGATTTGTCAACATAATTTGGGGTTGTGCAGTGAACTATTAGTCAACTGCCAGAAGTCAATTAGGAAGATATACATAAGTTAATAATTTTATTGGTGAAAAGTTATAACGACTAATTTTATTTCTATTAAAATGAAAATGACTAGCTTTCCCCTCGCGACTTCGTCTGCGTAAATTACGAAATAATCTCATTCTCTATTTCACTCCCTTAAGGGAGTAGATATATAAAAAAACGCGCGTATTCAAATGCAACGTTATGCCAAAATTTCAAAGCAATCGGTAAAGAACTTTTGAAGAACTTAGCCTTGAAGAAACGAACATAATATTTTTATTTATACGTGTATATAGAAGATAGAAGAAGATAGATAGCGGTATCTCTATTAGAATGGGTATTGCGGGAAGCGATTCATTACGACTCGTCCAGCAATTAATCCTTCCGGGAAAAGTGTATGGCTGCGAGCTCATTAGTAGCCTAAATTCGTCGAAATATACCGCTTCGCCAATGTGACCGATTTACAAAATGTATCAAGTAACTTAAGGATGTTTCACCCCTATTATCAAAAATATAGGAAGTTACTCAAATTTTTTCCCAAGATTCTTTAATATCTCTGAAAGCCGTATGCAAAATTTCAAGTCTCTTGACTAACTCATTAAAAAGTTATAATTGAAATAAAAATGACAATTTAACCCGTGCTCTTATGGCAAATTCACAGAAACGTAGAAAAAACGATGGACAATTGGGTTACCGTAATGAAACTTTGCATACCACTAGATTATTATGCAAAGAATAACCTATATTTTCACACATCGATCAGGGCAGTAATTTATACCAAATAATTAAGAAATCTTGGTAAATTCGCTTACGATGGAGATTGCTGCGCGTGCAGTCGTGAAGTGCGGCAACGCCGCAGGGTGCACCAAGTATAGGCGGCGAGCGAATTTGCTACCAGCGCCACCATCGGCGACTTTGTACAGTTTCCACGGGAATGAGTTGACTGCGACGTGCCAGCTGTCAATCCTGTTCCATCGCAACGAGCGACGGAATTAGGAGGATCGATTCGTGCTTCTTGGTAGCATCGACCACAAATAATTCGCCGACTAGAATTAATCGCGTCGTAGGCGAAACGAATATTTCGATAAACATACCTAGGTCGTAAATGTCGCAGTTCCGAACTTTTCTCCGAAGGTAATTTTAGAGCGATTCGTAGCAAGCCGTCTCTCGCAGTGCCTGCTTCAATAGGTACCGTCACAAAAGCGATCCGAGCCGGATTAAGGGGAGGAATGTCGGATGCAGTCGATGGACAATTGGGGAATTTTGATACCTGGTTTATCCAGGAAAGCCATACACTGTTCGCGATCGATGTAGAGATTAGATCTAGATTGGCGCGTTACTTAGGTTGCGATGATAGTGAGCGGTAAGAAATGACATAGAAGTCCCCTTGCCACGGAACACATATTAACACAAACTCAAGTCACTTGATACATTTTGTAAATCAGTCACAATGGCGAAGCGGTAGGTTTTGGCGAATTTAGGCTGTCAATGAGCCCGCAGCCATGCACCTTTCCCGGAAGGATTAATTACTGGACGAGTCGTAATGAACCGCTTTCCGCAATACCCGTTCTAATAAACACCGCTATCTATCTTCTTCTATCTTCCATATACACGTTTAAATAAAAATGTTATATTCGTTCCTTCAAGGTCTAACGTCGCGATCTCACAGGGTCATAAACTGGGCGAGAGCACTACATACCTGTATTGTGCATGTGTCACGTCAATATCGACACGTTGAGACCGCGTCATAAGATCTCCGAAAGTTCTTTACCGATTGCTTTGAAATTTGGACATAACGTTGCATTCGAATACGCGCGTTTTCCATATATACCTACTCTTTATATACCTACTTCTTAAGGGGGTAAATGAATAAAAATGTATCTTAAATTTCCGAAAGTTTTTCACCGATTGCTTTGAAATTTTAATACAACGTTGCATTTGAATACGCACGTTTTTTTTATATATCTACTATCTATATACCAACTCCCTTAAGGGAGTAAAATAAAGAAGAGATTATTTCGTGATTCACGCGGACAAAGTCGCAAGGGGAAAGCTATTGACTACTTACTTCTAAAGTAACTGAATATGGATTAAGAGTTACTGATGTCTGGCGAATCACACGGTCTTCTATCACAGAAATTTGACGGTTATACCACATTTGTGTGTGTGTGCGCTTACTCGCATTTAAAACATGTTTAGAAAAGACTAATTTTAGGCCATTTTTATACGAAGCATCATTATGATGCATAAATTTTACAGCCTGAAAGCTGAAATAAATTATAGTATCCATTGCCAGCAAGTTGACATTGACACATCAGGTCCTACGGTCACTTAACTACAAGGCCGGATGTCCACCGGATCGGGCCGACCACAATTGGGCCGATCGCTGGGCACTTGGGTGTATATATATATACAGATTGGGTATATATAGATATACAGATTGGGTATATATAGATATACAGATTGGGTATATATAGATATACTCAAGTGCTCAGCGATCGGCTTAGCGATTCATTCTGGTCAGCCCGACCCGGTGGACACCCGACCTAACAATAAGTGACTCTGGTCAGTTCCCGTAATAAATATTTCGGTTCGCCTAGGAGAGGCGCTGCTAAACAATATTCGCTCGCCGCCTATAGGGATCGTGCATGGGTACTCTCATGCACTCTAGTGGCAAAAGTTGGAGTTAAAAGCGTTACATCTTCTGTGTAGCGTATACGGAGAGCTCACGTTTTGTGAAAATTATTAATCGTTATGATTAATGTTTTTACATTTAAACAGCACTTTTCACTATAATTTATATTATTTTTGTTGGATGTTGTTAATAATTCGGGATTTTAACTAGTAAGCTCTAGTGAGGCAACTTGTGCCACTACACTTCTCTATAACACTCTATGGGGCGACATTGCCGCTGTTCCCGACCGCTTCAATATTTTAAAAATAATTATAAAATATTTTTCTATAACTTTTTTGACACACTTTAAGGATACAGATAATAAAGTAAAGTTACAGAAAAATAATGGCTCGACCGATATCATGAAATATAACTTCAAGGAGGTTATTAAAGAATCATTTTTTTTGTCAGGGATTGGAACACTGACGAAAATCGTACTGTTCCTTCCACCTCACCTCCCCTCTACAATACGGGCGAAACATCCTTAAAAGACCCCATACACGTTCAGCCGACTGTTAGTCCTGGCCGGCAGACCGTTATCGATATAGTGGAATCAATCTAGACATTTTCGATATATGGTATACAAGAAGTTGAGCTTCAGGGCATGAAAATTAGACCAATCGATAGCTGGAGGTCTCAATATTAACATATCAAAATGTATCATCTGTCAATTCCCGGGAAAATTTATAATTAATTAAAAACTATCGAAGTTTTGGCCCTAAGCCACTTTAATCATTAATTTCTCCTATATTATTTACTCGATCAAAAAAATGAAGCTACCAATTTGTAGCGGGGAAAATTTACTATAAAATTGATGCGAGAACCTACATGACAAAATGCACGGTTAGTTTGTAATAATTTTTTGAAAGTCCCGGTGTACAAAAGTAATTTCTGAGCATGTTTCGCCAAGCAATTAGCTGTTCCCAAAGCGACCACGTAATACGCGCCATGCGCAGCTTATGTACTTTCGTACACCGGGACTTTCAACAAATTATTATAAATTAACCATGCATTTTGTCATGTAGGTTCTCGCATCAATTTTATAGTAAATTTTTCCCGCTACAGATTGGTAGCTTCATTTTTTTGATCGAGTAAATAATATAGGAGAAATGAATGATTAAAGTGGCTTAGGGCCAAAACTTCGATGGTTTTTAATTAATTATAAATTTTCCCGGGAATTTTTTGACAGATGATACATTTTGATATGTTAATATTGGGACTTGCAGCTATCGATTGGTGTAATTTTCATGCCCTGAAGCCTAACTTTTTGTGTACGAAGTCTAGATTGATTCCACTAATAGGGCAAAAACCCCAGTGATTGGCCTTTTAAGCAAACGAAATTATACAGTAATTGGCCTATCGCTTCCTCTTTCTATCGAATGCATTTGTTATGAGGGGGGGCCAATCACTATCGCATGGCCAATGACTGTATCATTTACCCTACTCAAACTACACCTACAATTTTGCTCACCGAATGCGTCCGTTTTCTGCCGGCTTCGATAGTGATATTACGATTTTACATTGACAGTATAAATATGTCGCAAGAAAAATACGCAGCTGCAATTGTTATTTTAACACACCAGCAGAGGAAACGAAAAAAGAGAGCCATTTGGACGAAAGAGTGGTTAAAAAGAGATGCACTTTATCTCACGTGGGGCTCATACATGAACTTCGTCAATCCAGTGTGTCGTCAATTCAGGAAAGGTGTGGAAATGCGAATCGCCTAGATTCGCCGAAACAGATCGCCTGCGTTGTCATTATGACTGTTCGAAAGATAGCGATATATGTTACAATAGGTATACAGGTATAGCTAATGCGGGAGACGGATTATTTCGACCCGTCTCACATAGGGCAAAATGACACATTTACGGCGCCAAAACTATTTATTATAAAAAACTGTTTAAAAAATACCTTCCTTAGCTATTTTTACTGTTTCTTACCTAAATTGAAGTCATTTTGGATTTTAGAAGTAAGAATTTGTATTCTCTTGTATAATAAATACTTATTACCTAATCGTAAGTCGAAATAAGGAATTAAAAGTACCCTACACAATATTTTTTTTCTAGGTTATTTTAATTTCGATATCGCAACAAAATTAAACAAAATTGAAATAAACTATTATTAATATATTTGTTGTTTGTTTTGTTTTCGATTATCTTTTTAAAATTGTTTTTTACAATATTTCTATCTCCATTTTTTGTTATATATATATTTTTTATAATTATTAATTATTACTATTATTCACTTATCTCTATCGTCTTCCTCATCACTATTATTTTCAATTGTATCATTCGCCCCATTATCGTCGAAATAAGTGGGCATTGCGAGCAATGTATGTACCTCCGCATTAAACCCTTTTTTATTAATTTTGTTTTGTTTAGCTCTCAACGAACTTATAACGGGATCGGAGTTTATGCACATCCAATGTATAATATCCGTATTAGTATCTTCTCTAGAAGTCTTTCTAGAGTGGAATAGCCTTATATTTTTATATTCCTTTTGACTGGCTTCCAGTACATCTTCTGATAGCTGACCCACAGGTAATGGCAAAGAGGCTATAATGTCGCTGCTGTGGACCAATAATTTATGCACAGATGCGCTCATCTTGTACCATCCATACTGTTGGACGCAGATTTTTGCCGTTTCAAAGCAGTACGTTCGGAAAGCATGAACATTTATATAATGGCAGCTAGATAGAGCTTTTAAAATATTTGAAAATCTGGTTAGCAGATTTTTGTCAATTCCGATAATTTCAGCAACAGTATCTATATTTTCAAAAAACTTTCGCGCAGTATTCCCATCGTTTGTGTTTCCCCCTCCTTGCTTGGGTTGATCGACAACTAAACCTACTTTGTCATAAAATAAATCTGCTAGTTTCTTTTTTCTCTCCTTCACTTCTTCTTTTGCTTCTTTGCCTCTTGTTTGCCATTCTTTTCTTTCAATTTTATATGAAATATGTAACAGGAATTCAAAACATCTTAAATATGTGTGCAGAATCGGTATCCCATATTTATAAGCTGATGTATCACAAGGCTGTGTCAATACTTTCTCCAAATTATTAATATCTGTTGGAGTTACTTTACAAATATTACATGCCTGGGTTGATGAAGTGCCGGTCAAAGCGTTACAAGTCTTGCCATCCATCATGGTGCATATTGGAATGTGATTAAATTGAATATTTTTCTCCGCATTCAAACAAATAGTTGTAGGCCTAATAGCCTGTAGTTGCTGCTGAACGATAGCATGTTCTTGTTGAGATGTTGCATTTGTTTCTTTGACTAAGTTAAAGCCAATAGGGCGACACCACCTCGTTGATGATGGGCTGGAGTTTTGCCAGAAAACAAGTTTTTTCCCACCTTTAACTATAGATATTTCCAAGGGAGCAATAGTACTTAAAATAATGTTAGAGTCTGAGTACCTCGGATTGTTTGTAAAGTGTTGCTTGTAAATATTGTGCCCTCCGCTGCCATCCAGCCCCCATTTGTAAAAAACATCGACGACATACACTTCTGGAGGAAGATGCAGGACAATTACTTCGCGCTGGACTTCGAAAAGTCTACTAACGGTATGATCCAATAAACTTTGAATGGCAATTCTTGCATCATTCTCCGAAACTGATATATTTTCCGGATAGCAAGTTTTCTTTATCTGCGAAATGACATTGTAAGCAGGATAGATGTTAGCTCCTCTAGCTTTTGCTCCCCGTTGCACTTTCAAGTAGTCTTCTTTGGTCATACTCGTATCAACAATCAGAGCTAACGCTTCTTCGGGCGTGTACGACTTCACCGCATTAGTTGATCCTTTCGCTTGGGCTTGTTCCATTCTTTTCAAACTCCTTGGTGAAGCTTGCAAAGCTAATTTCACCACCTTTGCAGCTTTGCGCTTTCCGGACCTCACTAAACACGATTCAGTTGCAAAAGACAGTTGTTCTGCAGAAACATTCTTAACAAGCGTCTGCACATTCCGTTGTTTAGAACGCTGTGACATTGCTTTAAACTTCTTTTTCGGTCTGCCTTCAATCCGTTTTTGTGGAGTAATCTGAAGAGCTTGCTTTAAGTGTGGAAGTTTAAACTCTTTGTTTAATCAGTCTTTATGGTTTTTAATAAGTCGGTCGTGAATCCGATGACACTTTTTCAATTTCACAAATAAATTCGTAACAAAAGTTTTAATTGAGGATTTTACAGATTTTTTAAAGTCTAAAGGGCATGTTACGAAATTTAAACTGTTCAAGATATATTTATACAATCGTTCGTAATACTTTGTTAGCGAAAACTTGCAAAAACGTTCACTTCTTAAGACTAAATATAGTTCTTCTCTTGTAATACACTTCGGAGCTTCCATGGAATCGTCTCGACTACCTAGAAAGAAAACCGAAAAATTCTAAGATGTGCAAATATGTGCAAAAAAACTAGTTTTCACGTATAGCCAACATTCAAGGCTATCGATTAAGCTAGCACTCAAAGCGAAACTCGATAAAACTTTTTTTAAAAGCTTCCATGAAACCAAATAATAAGCAAAAAATGCAAATTTCACTCTGTGTAGATGATTGATTGAATTGGATGATAAAAATTAGATTTACATTGTTAATAAATACGTTAATTTAGAGTACTTACAACATGGTAACTCCTCCATGTTAAAAGTTTTTGATTTACTTCGCGGCAACTGCAAATTCACACAACTTACTAGCACTGAGTTTGGCACGATAATGGTTGCGCGCACGGCTACCTGACAGCAGGTAAGCAATAGGACCATTTGTTCAACACTGTCTTGATCCCTTCTAAAAATCTTTTATTGTTTCTAAGTAACTAGGTATTTCGGAATACTTTGCCAATGAAATAAACTTATATTATTGTATTCGGATTTTCCTACTTATGTCGCCGTAAATGCGTCATTTTGCCCTATGTGCGTCTGGTAATTAACCTTTCCGGGAAAGGTACGTGGTTGCAAGGTCATACAATTTCAGTCTGGAGTAAAATTTTTCCGTCAGTCCAGCGCCGGACGAATCCCTGTCGGTGAACTCCCACACGCGTTAAATTTTATTAATCAACAGGCCCTCGGACAGGTAGCGATTTCTCATTCAAATTTGTGTGCGTAGCGGAAAGCGGCCGGCCGACTGAACGTGTATGGGGACCTTAAATTTGTGTTAATATGTGTTCCGTCGCAAGGGGACTTCTACGTCATTTTTTACCGCTCACTATCATCGCAACCTAAGTAACGCGCTAATCTAGATCTAATCTCTACATCGATCGTAACGGCGAGGCGGGCGGTATGTTTCGGCGAACGTGGGTTGCGAATGCGTTCGCAGTCCCGCACCTTTCTCGGAAGGTTAATTACCGGAAAGGTTAGAATGTGCTATTTCCTGCAGTGCCCACGCTAATAGATACCGCTATATTTCGAATTCTAAGTTGGCTTTGTAAAGGGGAGCAATGACAAATTCCAATAGATGACCGATCGGAAAATACGACAAAGCGAAAATGTAGCAGTACATAATTCGCGGGTCTAGAATAACAGGGTTCTAACTGCAATCTCGAGAAGGCCCTCCTAACGTATCGCGTGCGATACATCGGAGGGGACTTTTCGAGATTGCAATTAGAACCCTGTTATTCTAGACCCGCGATATGGCAAAAATTGGTGAAATGTGTGCTGCTCGATTTACTTTGGACAATGATCAAACGATTTTACTGATAGCTATAAGCATTCATTTTTTGTTCTTATTACATTGTCTGTGCAATATTGAATATAATATCGAAGTTAATATTATTAACGTACCTACTAGCTGTAATAAAGCAACGAAAGGAAACGTCACTAGTCACTTGTCCAGGCAGAGCGATGTTATCCACTTGCAATGGGAAATACGTATACAAGCAACGCGCGCGCGCGCGGGTAACAACTTTCTTTGATGTCATGCCGCCCGCTGTTGACGAGTATCCATCAATTTGTTGCTAGTTGATGGGATATATGTATGTAGACAAAATATATCAATATACACATGTTGCCAACATGTTACCAACAACTTGTTGACTGGTCTGTACTTACCTGAAAACACGTATACAAGCAACAGGCAACAACTTTCTTTGATGTCATGCCGCCCGCTGTTGACGAGTATCCATTAACTTGTTGCTAGTTGGCGGGATACATGTAGACAACATCAATATCAACATTTTGCCAACAATTTGTTGACTGGTCTGTACTTACCTTAAGGGGGAAAGCCACTGTGATATGTTCAAAAAATAGATTTTTTTATTTTTACATTTTCTTAATGTTCGAGGTTTCAAGAATCTGTTCCCTAAGTTTCAAACCGAAATTCGAAAATTTTATGGAGTTATGAAAGGTTTTGTGTGAGTAAGCGCATACGCTCGAACTTGACCGCGCGGTTTTAAAGGCTTTTATCTCGAAACTACATTTTTCCAACTGGGCGCCATCATAACTCAGTCAATTTTTATCCGATTACCTTGAAATTTTCACAGAATATTTTTAAAAGAATTATCTTCAGTTAAGCGTATGATTTTTTCGATTAAGCGATTACTTGTTGAGATATAATTAAAAAACTGAGCAATTTTTCTCTAAATTTCGAAGTTCTATCTTTAAACATGCGTTACTTTGTTAAAAATTAAAATTTTTATAAATCCGTACGCTTAACTGAAGCTAGACTCGTGTAGTTTAAGAAAATAATTGATTTTTTTGGTTTGGATATACCATTCGGACACAGCAATGGCGCCCATGCGCCAAACATTTTTCAGAGAAGCTTTACGGCATCGCGTATTATTGTGTAGTTTATTGATATTATGTATTGCTTTTTTTTTCTAATATACTAAAATATATGTACCTTCATGTAGTTGTAAAAGTTTTTTCCCTCGTTTTTTATTTTAATCAGAAAAAATTCACAAAGTTATTCTACATTTTCCGGTCATCACAGTGGCTTTCCCCCTTAAGCAAGATAGATAGCGCTATATTTCGAATGCTAAGTGTTTCGACAAACGTGTGCTGCTAACGAGCTCACAGTCCCGCACCTTTCCCGGAAGGGTTAATTGCTGGATAAGTCATAATGAACTGCTTCCCGCAATACCTATTCTAATAGATACCGCTATACTTAGGCTATTAAATGAGCTTTGTAATGAGGAGAAATGACGAATTCAATAAATGATCGATCGGGAGACTTGATACCTGAATCATACAGACACAAAGGTTCAAGTCATTATTCCAGGTAGCCTGACCCTTCCGTATGGTCATAAACGAGCATCCGGTACCCTTAATCGTTAGGTACACGGAACTCAGAAAATCCTTACCGTTATACTCTTTCTCGTTAGGTATGGAACTTGGAAGAAACCCAACGTCATCTTTTGTTCCACCTTTATTCCTCCCCTAGCCAATTAGGGCGTACCGCATCAGCTCACACGATCTACACCGTTATCCTCTTCCAGCCAATCTGGACGCACCGCATCAACCCACGCTATCCCCACAGTCTTGCCATTACCGTTAGAAGTAGGATATATAAGGTGCAACCAAATGTGCGTTAACCAGTGCATAAACGGAGTGTGCCGCAGATCGTATACAGTGCAATCAGTGTGCAAGCGTTCTAATTTGCAATTAGACGGTCCGTCTTCTTCGCAATTGCATACGCTATCATCAGGGTAACCGATTACCTGTACCTCGCGAATTCAACTAAACGTGTATCCAAGTGTGTGCAGTGCCGAGTGTATTTTAAAAATTCGCAGATTGAGAATTTTTTAATCCATTTCACGTGTGGCACTAATGTGACTCGTTGTTATTGGCGATGTCTGTAATAATGGAAACAGCAAATACTGCCACGTTGCACGTGACACGATCGAAGAGGGTTCTTTCTGAATTTTCGTGCACTACCAACGTACGAGATATTGATAATAATCCATCGAGAGAGGAAAAGGGAGAACTTTTGTTTGAGGATTGGGACAGTGATAGTGATTGTAGTGAAGAGGCGCTTTCTGACGAGAGCTGGTGTCTTCGACTCTCAGAAGATGATGAGAGTGATCTAGATGATACCAGGGCTCCTGGGCTCATTTGTAATCAGCACAATAACTCGAAGAGTGATACCATAGGTGAGTCGTAGGTTTTAGATCCCTCGAAGCGAACGAATAAACCGATCGGGTGACCGAGGTTTTACGTTGCATTTTCATTCACTGAACATTCGTGCTCTCTCATTCTGTACGTATAGCCCTGCGTATTTACGGTTGTGGCTTGTGTTGCTTTGGAGTTGCTGGCAATGAAAAGCAGACGAACTGGCTCGGTTAGGCTTTTCGCGGCCTAGTTCCGAGCATAATATAGGTATCTCTATGGAGCTCGTGAGGGAGGAGGCTCATAAATGGATTAAGAACGCTTCGCCGACCTCTGGGCACGGGCTCCATGTGTATGGAGCATACGAGGGCCCTTTTTAGAATAATCTCCAGTAAGCTGGGCACTAGGTTGTTGAACCTGGACAGGGCTCAGCTACGGTTGGTCGTGGGGCTGCAGCCCCACATACGGATATTTGAGCCTAAAAGCTGGCCATAAATCATTTTTATGAAATTGTGGATATTAAAAAACAATGCTCATTTATATAGCTAAATGTACTGCGCATCATTTAGTAGCCACTACTATTTATTCGACTCCCGCGCTATCCTCTAGCGTCAGTCGGAAGTTACCGTTCGCTTGAGGTGACATGTGAATTGTCGATGTTTCTTTCTGTGTATTCTCACAATACTTATTATTATTGAGTGTTTTGAAATTGTACATGAAATATTTGTGATGGATCCGTAAAAACCTGGTATGTACTTGCATGTTAAAATAAAATGACCTAAAAAGTTTCTGACGTTAAGTGTTTCGAACACAATCTTTAACTTCTAAGCATTTCTATACTATGAATTATATACCTATAAAATTGAAGTAGGCAGATTGAAAAAGACACTTAAGGTGTTTCCTCTCCAAAACCACTTTTCTGTACATTTATTTGAAATTTTGGTCAAATAGAGATTGAGGTATTCTGCACCTCCTCTAATTTTTTTCAGATTTTTTTCAGGTGTAGTTTAATAGTTATTCATGTTTTTTGAAAGACACTTTTATACGCGTTCCCTATACCCACGCCGTAAAAATGACACATTTTCACCTATTTATGAAAAACTGTTTTGTAAATATTTTTGAAAAACTAGAGAAATGTAGAGAAAAAAAATTATAAATTTTGTAACAAAAACAAACATCAAAGTCAGGTTTTATTAAAGAACGATGGGCTTTCAAAGATTCGAAAAACTATTGAAATTCAATTGAGGTTGGAATGAGGAGTAGCGATGTGGCAACACTGTACGATGCGTTCATTGTCGCCACTCCGTTAATACATTTCTTTAAATCGCTCGCTTTAATAAATTTATTACCCTTGTATCTTAATCGTTTCAACATTTTAAATTTCGAAATAACGAATACTAACAAATACGCGGGGTAACGACAAATTGTCGTCGCATAACCTGACTATGATACGGTATTGTCACATTCACTCGCGCTATTTTACGTATGTGTAGAGGTACGTCCATGCATACAGTGGGCCTGCGTGGGAGTATAGTCTCCACTAATTTTTTTTTTCTAGAACGCTGTATACCGCCCTCTATTTATCTGAGTCCTCATGACCGAAACTTTTAGACTTGAATTACTTGAGGAAATACCTTAATAAAAAAGTTGCCGCGGAATAACGCGGATGTATTTTTAATTATTTTTTTTAATAAGGTAAGAATGAATACAATATACCTACCCTAAGCGATTTTTTAATGTTCTAAACATGTTGAACTTTGTCATGACATAATTGCCATTACTTATTATTTAACATTATCTTGTTAACGAAACAAAATCACTTAGGGTGGGCATATTGTATTCACTTACCTTATGAAAACAAATAATTAAAAATACATCCGCGCTATTCCGCAGCAACTTTTTTATTAAGTGTCTTTTCAATCTGCTTACTTCAATTCTATTATATATATAATTCATAGTATAGAAATGCTTAGAAGTTAAAGATTGCGTTCGAAACACTTAATGTCAGAAACTTTTCAGGTCATTTTATTTTAACATGCAAGTACATACCAGGTTTTGGCAGATCCATCACAAATATTTCATGTACAATTTCAAAACACTCAATAATAATAAGTATTGTGAGAACACACAAAAAGAAACATCGACAATTCACACCTCACCTCAAGCGAACGGTAACTTCCGACAGACGCTAGAGGGCAGGGCGGGAGTCAAATAAAAAGTAGGGGCTGCTAAATGATGCGCGGTACATTTAGCTATGTAAATGAGCATTTTGTTTTTTAATATCTACAATTTCACAAGAATGATTTATGACCAGCTTTTAGGCTCAAATACCCGTATGTGGGATAGTCACTGGACACTGGCTCACGAGGAAGCACCTATGTAAGGAACATGGGCCTCGATACGGAGGTCCTGTGCCCCAGGTGCGGAGATGAGAGGAGATTCTTCTACATATAGTGGCGCGCTGTGAGAGGTTGACGGCCCTCGGGAACTTCATCCTGGGGGCCCCCTCTTTCGGTGATACTAGTATTAAGGACATCGGGGTGGTTGAACTTTTGTGCTTTGCGAGGAAGGCCGGCATACCCCGTAGTCACATTTAATAGGGCTGCCCCAGTTGGGGCCCGGGCTCAATGGTCCATTAGGACTGAGCGCCCGGTTGATGCCAACCCACCAATTCTATTCTAATCCGAGAGAATTGTGAAATGCGTTTCAAGTATTATCCGTCCATCTTTACTCGCCGTTAACGGCGATCAATCTCAATCTCGAAATCCTTGATCTACCGCGTTCCTTCTTCCCTCGGTCATTGTCCTATTATTCGTACTCCTACTACTATAATTCGCTGTGTTTGTTGCGATCGTTCAAAATTTCAAGTATTTTAGAACGATTCACTAATTAATTTTCTTCGTCGTGTTCATGAATGTTTCGAGAGAATTTTTTGAAATTTAAACGGAAATCTCATTAAAATGGCTTTTTTATTGCAGAAAATGAGAGCGCACGGCAAAAGCGAAAAACGGCGAAAGATGCTGAGGAGATAATAAGAAATAAGTTCTTGAATAGCGATAGCAACTTGGATTCGAGCGATGGCTCGGAGATGGTTGTAACTGTGAATGACCAAGCGAATGTTGAGAAACGCACTACTTCCATTACTACTAGTACAACCACTGCTACTACTACCACCATCACTTCTACTACTACTATTGCTACTGGTGCGACTACTATTGCTAGTCCTTCGCACATATTGAAACGGAAATTCATAGATACCGATTTAGTGGACGACGACGGTAATGCTAAAACTAAAACAATGAAAGTGAGTTCTAGCGAGTCTAGTCTAAATAATAAAGAGGCGTATAAAGAGCTCGCCTTCGTTCGAAAGTTTCTTCAACGAGACGCGAAGCAAAAATTAGTGAAATTAAAGCAGGAGGTGAGTGTTAACGATACAATTTTCATTAATGTAAAAATGAAAAAGTTATCTTTAGATCCAAGTGAGAATAGTGTATTATTTATGAATTACTTCAATTTGAATTCTCGGTATGAAGTAAACATTTAAAAACCGTGCTTTTTTTTTTATAAATTCAGGAACTCGAGGAATTATTGATACAAAAAATAGTTGAAGCCATAGCGATGCGTGGAGAGATTGGGAAATTGCGTGAACGGGCTCGTATAGCGGAGAAGAACCAAGAAGCAACACGAATCAAGTGTCAACAATTGGCAAAGCAAATCAAGTACTTTGAAATGGTTTTGAAGCGCTTTGTCGTAGATCGGCAGGCGAACGATAAACCAGTGAAACCTATACAAATCACAAGATCCGTGGGATTGCAAGTGAATTGTTTGACGGTAATCATTTGTCATTTATTCGCTACCTTGAAATGATTACTGTAAAGTTTCCAATTTGATGTATGTTGACTTATGAAATCATCTCGCAGGATCACGGAGTTCAAAGTTTACGGCAGCTGCAGCAACAAAACGCTGCTCAAGAGTCTAGCTCAGTCATAAATGGCACGAATCCGAATTTCCACGAGTCTTCCGGTAATACGACGAATCTAAAGCAAGGAGAAAAAGTAAGAGCACCTCGAATATCCGAAGCATCAACGCCGATCGCGACAAAAGTTCCTACAACTGCCATTCAAGTTCCTTCGCATCCTCAAATTTCGACGGCGACTCCCGCTCCTTTGGTGGTAGCGAAACCCTTGGAAGCTTCCCACTCACTCGCATTATCTGCCCAATGTAGCAATCCTCAGCCGACACTGCCTAAAGTAAGTATAGTATACTTAATAACACCTCCCTGCTGTAATACACGTTTGAAGAGATGAACTACCGTGAGATATTAAATCTTCGTTTTCTTCTTTAGCCCACACAGAAATCCGTAATTTTAAATGGAAAGCTTCCAATTCTGGCAAACCGTCAGCCTGTGGAGACGCTAAATATGCGTAAAAATAGCACCAACGATCTCGTCGACACAACGGATGAGGGGACAGAGAAGACGAAGGGTAAATACAGTCTACAATAGGTTTTAAAATTGTTTCAAAATTTAAAACCTTTTCTCGAAATGAAGCACCATGTGATACGACAGTTTGAGCTTATCCAACCGCTTCAATGTTCTGTTCTTAGCTGCCCTTGGTCCCAGTATTAAAACGACGGCCACCTCCGTCCCTACGCAGGGAACTGCCACGTCTAAAGCGCAAACACCTCGGTTTCAAAGTGTGATACAAACGCTTCCAGGAAATATGTCTCTCGCAACGAAACCTACTAGTATTAGAGTGGTAAAACCTACGAGTCAATCAACACCAACTGGACTTGTGGTAAGTATCGTGGTGTTCTTCTTCGAGGTGGAACTGTCTCATCATCGCGTTGAAAGGTAGTACGTATTTCTTATCTGTTTAAATTATACATTTCAGATTCGATCCATATCTCCAGAGAAATCTCAATGCTCCACAGTCACTTGCAAAACAGGTTCGTAAAATTCTGCCGTCCTCCGAATATCAAAATGCACCTCGACGCTTTGCATTAGCTCTCATTTCTTTTACAGATATGCCAACAATTTCAAACGTAACTGTAAGAATGCTGACTACACCGGCTAACTTGAGTTTACAACTGATAAAGGTAAATTTAAACCCGCTAAGGTTGACTTTGATGGACCTTTTTCTTTTTCGAGTTTTAATAGAACGTACTTACAGACACTTAATAAATCTAGGTATTTTAAATCGCGACATATATTTTTTAGCATCCAGCGCCGTTACCTGAAACTCCTACTTATGCGATAAATCCCGCGTGGAAACTTCCACCTCCTGCTCCGATATTGAAAGTATCGAAACTCGCTTGTGGTGAGTGAACGAAAGTGACGAAATAACTAATTCTTTTATACCGTGAATTGCCCTCAATTCACTTAGTATATAATGTCTCTTTATTGTTTTAGGAATTTTAATAGGCTGGAACATAACGCTTTCGGACAATTATGCCGACATAGCGAGCTTTCAGATATACGCCTATCAGGAAGTTGCCGGGGTGCCACCCAGTACGAGTTGTTGGGAGATGGTGGGCGATGTTGAAGCTTTGCCTTTGCCAATGGCGTGTACACTTAGTCGGGTTTGTATATTTTACCACTGACGCTAATCATAAGAAAGAATGGAGATTATGTAGCCAATTGTTACCTCAAAATTTAATCAACGTCGGCATACGGTATTCTCATCCGGTGTTCTTATTACGTTCTAGCATTCTGACGGGAAGAATTACCACTTCGCCGTTAGGGGTGTCGACGTACATTCCAGGCTGGGGCAGTATAGTTCACCTGGGAAAATCTCGTTATAGTCGGTGCATTTGTAGCGAGATGGAAATCACCTCTTCCGGTCTATATTTATATCAGGCATATTTCGTCCGTATTTACATCATATTTGTTCTTTTAATAACTCCTACTGTGATACAATCATTCGTTGAATGGTCAGAAAGTATTTCGCTTTCCTTGCGAGAAATCATAGTCTGCTTATGAAAGGACTTTTATAATGAGAATTTGAGTTCTTTATTGCACTATACAGGTGGCCTGATAAGTTTCCGACTTCAACGTGAGAATAACACCACTCGTCAACGACAGCTGGGGAATGTGTTCGTGCATCTTTTGACATGTACTCACCAAAGTTTTAGTCATTTTGGACGCGCAGTTGTTGTTTGACAATTGTTTGAGTCAGTCGATGTGAGTGGTTTAGTGAAAATGGAAAAAATCGAGTATCAAGGTATCGAGCTGTGATTGTTCCATTTTCACCAAAGCTCTCACATCGACTGACTCAAACGATTGTCAAACAAAGACTGCGCGTCCAAAATGGCTGAAATTTTGGTGAATAAATGTCAAAAGATGCACGACCACATTCCCCAGCTGTCGTTGATGAGTGCTGCCATTTTCATGTTGAGGTCGGATTTCATCAGACCACCCTCGCGTACAAATGGAACAACGTAAGATTTGATAAGTTTATTTCGATCGATAAAGAACGTACTTACGGCACTAGTCTACGTTGAGCAACGATGATTTTATAGTTAGATAATTTTTATTTTTTCGTAAGTTAATACCTTATAAGTAATATATAACACGAAGTAGAACCACCAAAATCAGTAAACAAAGATTCATTTTTCTTTTCTGTTTATTTTCAAGGAGGCGAAAACCTAATTTTTTTTCTGAACTTAGAAATCTATCTAATGATTGCAATGTTTCATCCTCCACCCTTCCATCGTATTTCATAATGTATAATCGACAATGATTATTATCACTGTCTACTTATTAGGAAATAGAATAAAGAAATGCTACATTCTCTGTGTGGTATTTTCGAAGTACTCCTAGTGGCGCTTAATAAATTAATGAGTAGTTACGTGTGATTAGCGAGCGATTCTCTATTGATGGCCCATGCATATTATATAGCATATTATATATTTGTTCCATTTGCATGATAAAATGTACAGGGATATTTCATGATTATCGAATCGATATGGAATGATCGAGTCGGTATACGAAATCTGAGGGACCAACTTAGTGTTGTCATATTTTCCTGATACTCTACTTAGATTTTAGACCTCGATTTCAATATGATCGTGATACTTGCTCACGTGCCGATCTCTTGTCATTCGCGGGTAAAAACAAAAGAATCAAAGAATACTTTAGGCTAATTTATTTCCCGCGCGATTGTACAACTGCGATATCAGAATGCCTGTACGTAGAGCTTGCATTTCAATCATTTTCTGTAGAGTTATGACTCTCGAGTGCTTGTTGAGCTATTCGGAGGAATTATACATACATATGCATACTATACATACAATATACTATACGTTAATTATAATTATAAGTTATATTTTATTACTCCGCGTTCTATTTCATCCTAATATAATCGGTCCCTGTGAAACTGCTTGTACCATATGTAAATTAGGTATTTAATAAATGCCATTTTACGTATTGCAATTCTTATTATTGTCTTCACCTATTTGACACCATCCTCCCACAAGTTTCTCTCCCTTGTAAAACATCCTTGTGGAAGCCAATGGTATAATATATACCGGCTGTTCTCAAACCTCTGACCCAGAGGAAAATCCTATGTTCATTAAAAAAAATACGGACATAATGCAATTGATTTTATTGAAATCCGTTAAGAATTTACGGAGAAATTAATTATTAAAAAGTAATTAATGTTTTGAATTTATTCGGCATTGATGACGTCATATCAAGGCCCATGAAGATATGAGCCGCGACTTGCGCCTTATTATTACTTTTGTATGATATGATATGATACGACGTCATCAATGTTGAATAAATTCAAAATATGAATTACTTTTTAATAATTATTTTCTCCGTAAATTCTTAACGGATTTCAATAAAATCAATTGCATTATATCCGTAATTTTTTAATGAACATAGGGTTTCCCTCTGGGTCAGAGGTCTGAGAACACCCGGTATAATAGATAAGAGTAGACTAAAGGCAAATACCAAGTCGGTTATCTTATGCTCCGGATACTTGAGTCGATTTTTGGCCCGCTTCATTTTAACGTCCGAAGTTCAGTATTCCGAGAATACGAGTATGAGAACCGAGGTTTTAGGATCAATACATCATTCCAGGTAGCCTGACCCATCCGTATGGTCATAAACGAGCATCCGGTACCCTTAACCGTTAAGGTAAGTCTATACCGGGATACAAAAATGTTGGCAACACGATAATCCGGTGTTGGCAACACGATAATCCGGTGTTGTCAACATGTATCCCGCCGACTTGCAACTCGCCGACGGATACTCGGCAACAGCCACTATCCGAATGTAGGTACAAACCGGGATACAAAATGTTGGCAACATGTTGGCAACACGAGTATCCCGTCGACTAGCGACAATTTAATTGCTACTCGTAAACTGCGGGGCGGCATGACATCAAAGAAAGCTGTTGCCTGTTGCTTGTATCCGAGTTTCCCATTTGAAATGGGAAACATCGGAAACATCGCTCTCTCTGGACTAGAATCTACCTATATACCTACCTAGCTACCTATACCTACCTACCTACCTACCTACCTACCTACCTACCTACCTACCTACCTACCTACCTACCTACCTACCTACCTACATACGATAATGTTCCGTCACACGAAGGACAGAATTTCAGAAGGTCGATTGAAACCTTTTAATAGTATCGATCATAAATAACATATATTTCTTGCCTAAATTTTTCATTGAATGCCACATTATACGGGCCGCACAGTGTTCACATGGCAGATCGGACGGCGTATCGTATCTCTCATTTTACAAAGCAGTACTCTCTCACTACATGTGTATGTTCTTTCTAGATTGAAAAGAAAGGCACGTAATTATTTCTCTCGGCAGAGGCACTCTCCCGATGCGTGATTTCGCGCATACGGCTGCCAAGTGGCACGTGCGAATATCAAGCCACGTTTAGGCTTCTGTCGGTAAATTTGAGCCGCGTCAAAGGAGCTTCGAAATATAGCGGTATCTATTACCGTGGGCACTGCAGAAAATGACTCATTCTGACCTGTCCCATATCGCCCGCCTCGCCGGGGGTATGTTTCGGCGAATCTAGGCTACCTGAAGGGTTAATTGCCGGACGAGTCGTAATGAACCCCTTACCACAAAATACCCATTGTAATAGATACCGCTATACTTTGAATATCAGGTTTGTAAAGGGGAGAAATGAATTCAATACATGACTGATGCAGTTGATGGCCAATTAGGGAACACTTAATGACAAGTAACTCCGCCATTAAATTGTCACCATAGCTTGTCCCGTTTTGTAAAAACTGTCGCTGCCTCCACCTTCTTTTTCGCTTCTGGGAGGCTATTATGATGGAAGCAGGACTAACACCAGCAGCAATAGACGGTTCCATTTTTTAACATCAAGACTCCGTTTCGTTTGAACGCTCAACTGGTTCTGATCGCATGTATCCGGATACAAGTCGATGTATCCAACAGTATGTTGCCAACAGCGACATCGTGTTGGCAACACTCAATGTTGATGTTGCCAACAGCGATGTTGATGTTGCCAACAGCGATGTTGCCAACAGCCATAAACGTGTTGCCAACATGTTGCCAACATTTTGTATCCCGGTCTAAACGTACCTTTAGGTACGGAACTCAGGAAATTCTGCATAACGCCGGGTTTATACGCTTGCCAAACCTCGACAAGCCATCACAAATTCAAACGTGTGAATAGTGCGTTTGGCTTTGCTTGTGTAGGCTTGCTAGAACTTGTCGCCGATCCGACCGAGTGTCGGTTTTTGGCACAAATCAAAGGAAGTTAACGGTAAGCGCTTGCGAAGCGTTTACACGTTTGAGCGTTTGTGAAGGCTTGGAGTTTGTGGCAAGTGCCAAGCGTGTAAACCCAGCATTAAGGCGCGTCCTGACTGAGTCGACAGAGTCGATCGACACTTTCGACTAGAATTTGTCGACTGGATTTTGTCGACCGGCATGTCGACTGGTTTGTCGGTAAACATCAAAGGGTAGTCGAGTCGACGGGTCTACAAGGCGGGCGGTATATTTCGACCCTCCGCGTAAACGGGCCCCCGGTTGGATTGGTCTTCCCGAACGGTCATCTATTGAATTCGTCATTCTCTCCTTTACAAGACAGATTTAGTATTCCACGTATAGCGGTATCGATTAAAATTTTCGGGAAATGTGCGGGACTGCAAGCGCACTTGCCGCTTTCGCCGAAATATATCGTTTGCTAGTGAGGTATTCAGATCGCGGTGCAATCGAACGGTACGAACCGATATTCTGAATTCCGTCTATCGTGCGATGGAACACAAATAAAAAAAGAAGCATTCGAGCATGAGCCAAGTAATTTAGCGTCTACACGAAGCGAACAGTTTGGGGCGGCCTTTGAGCGCATCGCCAAAAACCAGCTCAGACAACACAGTACACGAAATTCGTGGGCTGAGCCGGCTAAACGCATATTGTCACGCACAGTTGTGTTATTTCCTGCGTAAAGTCATGGAAAATTATTTGATAAAAAAAAATCTTAATTCATCTCGGTGAATAAAATTCGAGCGAAATAAAATAATAAACGAAAAAACGGAGACGATAAACGTCATTTCATTGAAATAATTTTTTGCGAATTCTTCTTGCTTTGCCATGTACAATTTCCCTCAAGTTCCCAACAACTTATAGCGTTTTTCACTACAGAATAGCCTACATTTTAGTTAAATTCTCTTCCTCCTGTAACTATACAATGAAATATTGCAATATAAATAGAAAATTATAAGTAATACATACATTACGCACCAAGAAAACATTTTACTCGTAGTTAATAAATGTTTGCTTGAACATGGCAAAATAGTCATTTCCGTGGACCAAATAAATATTCATTAACTATTACAATTTTTTATTTGACATAATAAAATCTTTTAAAGCAACTGTTAAGGCAACAAAATAAACATTTTAATGATTAACATACGTATATTTTCTTGTCCTAACGAAATATTTATTTCGCAATACTTGAAATTACTTTTATTAACTAACGATAAATTGTTTTCCCATGTCACCGCCGAAACAACCGCTCGCCTTGCCGAACCCTCTGCGTTCGACTCGAATACCCTTTGATGTTTACCGACAACTCGTGGAAAACCAGTCGACATGTCGATCGACAAAATATGTCGATCGACCAAGTCGACTGCCGCGTCCTGACTGGCAGGAGGGCAGTGTCAGTGAGGACACGGTTTTCGATGTCCTGGTCGACAGTGTCGATCGATACTGTCGACTCAGTCAGGACGCGCCTTAAGAGGCCGACACACCCCGTCTGGAAACGCCCGAAAAGTTGTCGCGGCTGTAAAGCGATAATTCCAACATGGTGCATAAGAACCTTTTGTACTTTTCGCCACCACACTTAAAAAACATAAATCTAGGGCCCTATAGAAAAAAATAAATAAATTTCTTTGTTGTAATCCATCGGCGACCTCACAAATATACCTATATTTTGCAAGTTGTAAACGCGGAAACAATCAAAGTATTGAAATGAATTCTTCTATGGGACCCTAAAATAAACCTTGTACAAGGTACTACCACCTTTTGCACGAAAGATTTCTGAAAGCCCATTGCAGAAAACCTTTATTTCAAACCTATTACTCGTCTACTTTTATCAGCCGAGTAATGCTTCCATCTAGCGTCTTCACTAAGTACGGACTGCGGGGTTGTCAGATTTGTCTCCGCCACGAATAGCAGAATATCGTCGGTCTTATCACGTAAGGGCGTATCTCACAAGGGGACCCCGGCAGATGTCAAATCGATTTTGTCTTGAAAACTTCTTGGAATAGCGTCGCGCGCGTGTTCCAAGTGTCTTCGGGATTGGCGTGCATAATGTTACCGATGCTTCGATAGCGCAACGGTTGAGTTGCCGGGCTGGGAGTCTCGATGTCGCGGGTTCAAGTCTTGTCGGGTTTTTTTTTTATTAACTTTTTTCATTCGATTATACAATCCCTTCTTGTTATAGAAAGTGGTTTACATTATCGAATAAAATAAAAGTTTCAATTGTTTTTATAGTTTTACGTTATTTTTTCTTCCTCGTTGAGGTGAACCAATATTATTGCCAACCAGGCCGTTTTTCGAAAATGTCAATGAAATTTGCTTTCCCATAACGCTTTTAAAGTGTAAATGTGCGTGTGGCAAAGTTCCATTCGTCAAATGTTCATGGTGTCAAAATACGGTGTGCTTCAAATGTTTTTTCGACAATTATTATCCAAAAAATCGTGTATAAAATCTTCGGCAGCCAAAAATTCCCATGACGAAATGTAAGAATAAAAAATGCAACGATGCTTCCAACTGTTCTTTCTAATAATATTGGTTCACCTCAACGAGGAAGAAAATAACGTAAAACTATGAAAAAAATTGAAACTCTTATTTTATTCGATAATGTAAACCACTTTCTATAACAAGAAAAGGTTCTAATCGAATGAAAAAAGTTAATAAAAAAAAAATCCCAACAAGAATTGAACCCGCGACATCGAGACCCCCAGCCCGGCAACTTAACCGTTGCGCTATCGAAGCATTGGTGACATGACGTACGCCAATCCCGGAGACACTTGGAACGCGCGCGCGACGCGGTATCCCGGTCTAAACGGGAGCGAGCCATGCTCTCGCCACTGAGGCCGGCGTAAGACCTAACCTAACCGGACCGTGTCCACACTGCATGCATTCGGCAACATCGCTAACCTCGCGTAGCTCCACCCCCTTCTAGCGTTTTGACATTACCTCGTCTCACCGCTGCCCCGCAGGAGAAACTAGTGGGCCTGGTATGTCGGCCTCTTAAAGGCCCTTTCCCGTTAGGTATGGAACTCGGAAAATACCCAGCGTCATCTTTTGTTCCACCGTTATTCCTCCTCTAGCCAATCAGGGCGCACCACATCAGACCACGCTATCCCCACCGTCTTGCAATTACTGTTAGATGTAAGATATATAAGCCGCAATCAAATGCGCGTTAACCAGAGGTTCTCCAATTTTCTGCAGGAGAGGCTGACGTTTGTATTCGCGTGCGTGGTTCGATTTTGCATCCCGTTCTCGACGCACCAGCCGGACGCGCGACGCGAAGATGGGCGAGGGCTTCAACGGAGATTGCGAGCGTCATGATCGGGATAAGGAACGGGGCAGAAAGAAGGACAGGAGATACAGGTCACGCAGCAGGGATCGCAGAAAACGATCGCGCTCGCGCTCGCGCTCCAAGGACCGCAGAGACCGCAAGAGGAGCAGTTCACCCAAAAAGAGTCGCAGCTCGCGGAGGAGAAAGCCGTCCTTGTATTGGGACGTTCCTCCACCGGGCTTCGAGCATATTACTCCGTTGCAGTACAAAGCGATGCAGGCGTCGGGCCAGATCCCCGCGAACATGGTCGCCGATACGTCCCAGGCCGTCGTGCCGGTGGTGGGCAGCACGATAACGCGTCAGGCGAGGAGGCTCTATGTCGGGAACATTCCGTTTGGTGTCACAGAGGAGGAGATGATGGAGTTCTTCAACCAGCAAATGCATCTGTCCGGCCTGGCGCAAGCCGCGGGCAGCCCAGCCCTCGCTTGTCAGATTAATCTCAGCAAGAACTTCGCTTTCCTCGAGTTCCGTTCCATAGACGAGACCACCCAGGCGATAGCGTTCGACGGTATCAGCTTCAAAGGACAGAGCTTGAAGATCAGGAGACCGCACGATTATCAACCCATGCCGGGAATGACCGACAATCCCAGCAAGAACGTCCCAGATTCGCCTCACAAGATCTTCGTCGGCGGTTTGCCCAATTACTTGAACGAGGAAGAGCTAAAGGAGCTGCTAATGAGCTTCGGACAACTGAGGGCTTTCAACCTGGTGAAGGACTCCGTGACAGGTCTGTCCAAAGGCTATGCCTTCTGCGAATATCTTGATGTATCAATGACAGATCAGGCGATCGCCGGATTGAATGGCATACAGCTGGGCGACAAGAAATTGATCGTCCAACGCGCCAGCGTCGGTGCGAAGAATTCCATGATCGGGGCGCAGGCACCCGTCCAGATTCAGGTGCCCGGTCTCTCTGTGGTGGACACTAGCGGTCCGGCTACGGAGGTGCTGTGTCTGCTGAACATGGTCACGCCCGAGGAACTCACGGAGGAGGAGGAGTACGAGGACATTCTGGAGGATATAAAGGAAGAGTGCAACAAGTACGGCGTGGTACGCTCGGTGGAGATACCCAGGCCTGTAGAAGGTGTCGATGTACCTGGATGTGGCAAGGTGTTCGTTGAATTCAACAGTGTGATCGATTGCCAGAAAACGCAGCAAACCCTGACCGGACGGAAGTTCAACAACCGCGTCGTCGTCACGTCCTACTTCGATCTCGATAAATATCACCGTAGGGAATTCTAAACTGTAGATTTTTCCTTTTCTCTCGTACCGATTATTTCTTGACTATATTGTATGATGTATATGGATGAATAATTCGAACGTGTGCGCTATCCTTGACTCGCGCACAGTAAAAGTAATGCTTATGCGTAACTCTATCTACCTGTAACACAGAGGCGACAATTCTCGCAACGACGTCCAAGCGGCTCTTTTGTTTACGACTTGTGGAAGGGGTCGCTTGTTCATTTTTATCTCACCGAACGTAACTCTCAGTGCAACTTTCAGTCGAATGTACAATTCACGCGTTATGCGGACGCCACGAGGACTCTCGCGCAGTAAGAGATGTCTCACCGTAGAGGAACACATATTACACGCGCAACGGCAAAATTTAAAGTCATGCGACCTTACACCCTTGGACTATTTTCTATGGGGTTATGTGAAATCTCTAGTTTACAGAAATAAGTCCCGAACAATTCAAGACCTTAAACGGAACATTCAACGCACCGTTGAAAACATACCACGTGATATGTGTCAAAGAGTAGTGGAGAATTGGGCCTCCAGAATGCATGAAACTAAACGAAGTCAGGGAGGACATTTAAACAACATTACTTTCAAAACATAATGTCAGAGATAGTTCTTAAAAATGAATAAAAGATTGGTGGATTATCACTTGTAGTCATCATTGTGTTTTAGTTTAAAATTCTGACGCCTTTATCGGATAACCCTTTAATTCCGCGGTGACGTCTGGCGGCCCGACCTTCACCATATCGGTAACAATCGAACCTGTAATTGTTATAATTTTGACTGCAGTGAGTCACCCGTACTCCTATGTAGCCAGCTCTTGGTCTACAACGAATCGCTCGTCCCGTAGTTCCCAAAGAGAACGAAGCTGTTGCCTCGCCGTGGAACGAATAAAGCGCGTGCCTACCGTATAAATGTGTATGTATAAGAAGTATGCTCGGCCATAAAAAGTTACGTGCTCTCCGCTAATCGAATCATTACAGTACGATTGGAGCCTGGCAAAAAACTGAGCGAAATGCGAAATCCCCGAACCGTTAAGCGCGCACCGCATGCCGTTACGTCAAATTTCGCGAATACGAAAACTTATGCGCTCGTTTAGTATTATTTTTCGCTACGGAATTTCGTGTAACTTTTTTTTGTTTGGGTCTCGAACATATCAGTCGCTTTTAATAAATTCATTTCTCTTCGAAAGCTTTCACATAACTCGATGTTGATAATATAAAATTGTCAACTTTATAATCTTCAATCATAGTTCAGTGAAACGTTGAAACAGTTTCTAAACGTTTTCATATCTTTTACGAAATATTCTGTTGCACCCGTACCTGTAACAAGGCGACATAAATTTTGGATGCGTTCGCCGGTTACGATTTCAAAATTCCGGATGGACCGAGGGAAATACGGATTATTGGGGGGCGGATGTGGGGCGAGCTTCGAAAATGGATGTTCGATGAGTTGTAGGGTACTTCCGGCGTGGTTTTCCGTGCGCCACCCATATCGATATTCCAGTAAACTTCGGATAATCAACAAATTCGTCGGTTTCGTGTTCTATATGGGTACTGCACGTTCTAAGCACCAACGTTGGCGTATATATTTTTTTATTCTTGTGGTCGTTTTCAGTTGTTACGTCCCATTGTTACCTTCGCGTGCCACGATATTTTTACTCGCTATTGGGGAATATGGGAAGGAAGAAAGTAAGGATCGATATTTATAGTTCGGACTCACTTTTGCATTTGCAGTGGAGATTGATATTTAATGGTAACGGTAGGGTATGTAATCGTATTAATAGAATTTTCAGCTAGATTTAATTGATATTTAATATTAACGATAGAACGTGTACGCAATCGCATTAACGGGATTTCCAGTTGGATATAATTTTATACAAAAACGTCAAGTCTTTTATATACTTTTTTCACTTTTGAGCAAACTTACGCTGAGATTACCCTAATTATTCGCCCTTCAAGAGAACCTGCCTCTCCCCCTTAATTTTCCAGCTGCGCTTTATGCGGAAGACTAATTACCCTTATTATTCATACTCTACCAATATTTATATATAATCTCCAGGTGTACATAATAGAGGTGATGAAAATAACGGCAATCTACGCTCTAATCACGATATATTAAACCGCGTCTATAATTACTTAACAAAAGTACACTAAGGAAACATATCAATCTTGCTGATGAGCTTCAAGGCTGCAGAAAATAAAAATGAAGCTAAAGAAAACCCTTTAAATTTTCAAAATATAACGCATTACCAGCTTTAAATCCTTAAGAAAGGATTTTAATAAATTTGACCTTTTATAACAATATTGTAATACCGCGGAATAATTTTGAAAAGTAGGGCAAACTAACTCCGGAAAGAAAGGGTGGCGTGAAGTAAGACCTCCCGGATTTTCTCCAGTATGATCGTAAGAATATGAAGAGCCCGTAACTTTTTCTAATTTCGAAACAAAGTTCGCTCTTGTAGAAGCGAAGTAGCTTCGTTTTACATGAATCAGGGGAAGATGCTGCCAGCTTGTTGTAATTATATCTCGGAAACGATTCTCTCGTCATCGTGATATTGGATCCTCGTACACGGAAACAAATGATTTTGCAATCTTAGCAAAACTAGGTTTTGCTGAAAATGTTTTGCCGTCATGACAAAATTATTATCTGTGGCAGCAAAAGATATGTCTAATAATAGTAAATGAAATTGCAACCACAGTGAAGTTTTTTCGGTAAAAATGTTTGCTATCCTAGTAAATATTTTTACTACCACATTGGACATATATTTTCTCTGCCACAGATAATATTTTTGCCACGAGAGTAACAAGTTCTCAGCGAAACCCAGTTTTGCTGAGATTGAAAAATCATTTTTTTCTATTTAGATTCTATCTCGGAAACCAATCGAATCGATAGGAAACAGCAGGGCAAATTATTTTCGTGAACAATGATGCACATTATAAATTCGACGTATCCTGAACTCGTACGATATTCGAGTCGACGAGAGTTGAGTGGTCTAAAAAAAGCAGACAAAGCGTCGCAAATTCCACGCGTCTACCTCAGGTGGCATATATACATGTTTATCCCCGGAAGCCTCGCGGTTCAGGGGTAATACATACGTTGGGGATGACGGACTGACAAATTTTTCCGGATGCGACTCCAGCTGTGTTTCACAATTATAACGTCATTTTTTCCCTGTCGCGTCGTTGTAACCGTAACCCACTTTTCCCGTTTTATTCGAACCGTGAGTTTTTTACAATCTTACATCCCCTCGCGGTTCCCCGCCCTCCAGCATTTCGATTAGATTACACAATTTGTTAGAGGCGCGTATCTCTTGAAAGAAACGACGGGCATTACAGTGGAGTGTAAGAGGGGAGGGGTTGCTCATCAGAATCACCCCCGCGTGATATACCTACCCAGCCCCATGTTTACACCGGATCAAGCAGACGGCAAACTGCCTGAAATATTGTTGCATTAAGGGGCCTAAGTAAATATGGGAGTACATATCTTCGAGGGACGAAGTACGTAAAGAGAATCAGCCGTCCCTTATTCCGCCTCTAACCGCGAGTTTGTTTATTCCTTTTCTTTTCTTTACAGTGACGAACAAGTTGCCTAGTCGCCGATATCGCAAATCGATTCGAGGTAATATTCTATGCGTCTATATAGAAATATGTACATATGTAGGTCAACCAAGCTATATAGTAAAAATTTATACCAGTATAATATATAATATATATTATGTTGTCTACTTGTAGGGTCGACTATAGAGTTTGCAGCTACCAATACTACAGAAGCCTAGGAACGTAAAGAATCCATAATGCACACCAGATTGCTCGCAGAAAGCCCCTGCGACTTTCTTCTATTTTTAGAGCAGAGCATATAAGCATATGTACAGCCTCCATAGGTTTTTTGCGAGAGCTTTTCCCGCAGCAGCACTATTCTAATAATGACTTCAGCGCAGTTATAAATGCCGCGCCGATTCGCATCTCTTGACGAAGCTCGGCTTACGCGAGAGATTTGCCAAATCTACACTGAAAAATTGCACCGCGAGAGCTGGCATTATCATACATTTAATATAACGCGGTTCCAATTGCGTACACGATAAGAATCGGATCAGTAGCATCGCAAGAGTGCAATTTTCTTCTCCTTCTACAACTCGTACTCGAGACGGCCGCGCCGCGCGCCACCATCGCTGTAACCAAACCTTGCCGAAACGATAGACGCGTCATCTCCGCCATTGTGGTTGCTTACACACGTTGAGTGTTGCACGCGAACACGAACTGTGTGTTTGACTCGAGTTTTCCGCAGTGTTCTTTCGTAATAAATCGCCGCTGTTTGGCGAGTAATCGGCGTGTCAACGAGTCTTTGTGTTCGGGTCGAGAGAACAGTGCGTTCAGTCATGGGAGACAGGTCTAGCAACGGCGAGTACAAGTATCAAAGAGACGAGAGCGGCGAGGGGCGAGTGGAAGGCAAACCGAGGATTCCGTTGGAAAAAGAACGCGATGAAAAGGATCATCAGACCGATAAAGCGGGCGAATATGTGCGGGAGCTGCTGCAGGAGAAACTCGAGCTCGACGCACAGAAGTGGCCCAACGCGCACCGGCTGATTGACCAGGGTGAGCGAATCTGCCGCATTTCCGTTGTCGTGTTGTTCGAATGTTTCAATCGTTGTCATTATTCGTGATTTTACGTGCGTTTATTGCCCGGCGAAATGTCATTTGTTTCGTTCTTCCGTCGATCGGAAATTTTAATAGGTTATGTGTGTTTATATCTTTTTGTCGTACATTTATCTTGTTTGCTAACCTTGAGAGGAAGCTGAATATGCAGACGAACGAGGCGTTGGATTTCCAGGCTCGATGCGTTCTACAATTTAAATGTTTATAAAGGTTAATCGACTTCAGCTGTACGACGATACAAAAGTACATAGACGATTTGACTTTGGCGATACCATAGGTTCGTGGATCCGGTTTTCCTTGAGATCATTCTGTTCCTTGGTTCGTTTAATTGAAACATCGAAGCTGTGTAGGCTTTATTTAGCCACCATGCGATAATGTACATCTAGCGTCAATGATTCTGATAGACCTGTTTTGGGTGACAGTACTTTAATCGAGTCGACCGTAATTAAAAGATTCAAGTGAATCTTAGTATTTTGCCGTGAAGGTTAAATTTGATCGATGCTTCATGGCAAAAGAAGATTCGCTCAACTATGGTCGACTCAATTGAAGTATCGTCACCCAAAGTGGCTCGATTAAAATCATTGACGCTAAGCGTATGAAATGATTTTGGAGAGCAGACTACAAACGTGCGGAGTATTCGCAAATTGAGGTGATATAAGTTGAGAAACTATGCGTTGATTATTTGTCGACGATCGTTTTCTTCGCTCATCGTATTTAGTGTTCTCAGCATGGACTTCTTCAATGCCAATGTTTTTATTGACATTAAAAATCGGCTATGAGCTTGTTATTTTATACCGAGTCTAGTCGAGTACAAGCTACCTGATATACCTCAATATGCCTTTGAGGATACCATGTGTATATGTTTCTGTTTTTTTTTTGAGATTGTTTTGAGCAGGCGAGAGCATACGGAATAATTTTAGAGCAGAATACAAACATGTGGTATATCTGTGAATCTGAGTGACGTTAGACGGGAATGTTTGGAATATCAGGTTAAAAATGTTTTTCTGCTTCATCGAATATTGACCTTCAGACCTTTATTGATTCAAAAACTATAGACTCCCGAAATACACAAGCGTCTTTTCGTGTTCGTTTCATTATCGTTCTTCTTACTTGAAGGATTAAACGTAATTACTTTGAGGACCTGTTTATTCTATTCAGTGCAACACGAATACGGTTTAGAGAGGCAAATGTATATTCACAGAAATTGAAACGTGGTTACTTTCGTTTACCTTCCTTGATGCAATTAGAGATTTTAATTATTCATTAACGTACTTCCTTTCTACTTAGATGTTATTCTATTATTCATCTTGGCGAATCACGTAGAATTATTTTATATTGAAGAGAAAAGTAAGATGTAGGTGTTAATTAATAAAATGTGAGTTCTACATATTTTTGTTAATAGTTGTAATATGAATTAATTAATTCATTTAGGAACTGCCTATAAATTAAGCAATGTAAATTTCATAATGATTTGATCATTTGAAGGAATTGATTTTTTTTTCTATAAGTATGTAGAATTGAATTTTAAATCTTTGCGAGGTGTAGCGTGGTACAGTTCTGATCAACTTATGTCACGATTGTCTCGCTACTTGTGAACTTTTCGCCGATGTTGGTATAATACTTTTTTGAAAATTGCATTTTGATGTACAAAAAAGTGTTATACCGATATAGGGCAAAAGTTTATATATAACGAGATAATCATAGTCGAAGCTGATCAGAATAATATTACTCTAGATTACCGCCTTATTTTATTATACGTGTATATCACGGATCTTCTTTCTAAAAACTTTATTTTCTGATATGCTATATTTACAATTCGTGTTGTCGGTTCAAAAAGGAAGATCAATAACGATGTTGATACATAATTGGCATCCGTTTTATGAAATAACGAGCTTTTCCATCCATGAAAGAAAATGGTATAGATAGGTAAAGAGGGTTTCCGTGTCAGTAGGTATACTACTCTGAATTACAGATATTCTCTTGCATCGCGGATATTTCGCTTTATCTTTTCTTTTTACAGCTATGAACCCGACAGCGCTCCAGCCTCCGATAGGCTCGGAGAACGACCAATACAGGTTGATAGCCTTCCCTGTGCGCGAAACCGTAAAGGGGACGCGCGAGAACGGTATTTATTTATTACTTGGAATTTACGAGGGTTCCATGTAATCCGGTCGAAGCTCCCATGTTCCGCGACGCAGTTGCAAGTACGAATCCATATATGCACGAGGGAGCGGCAGAGGTTCCGTTTCAAGTGTTTAGACGGAATTACATGTACATTTTTGCAATTGTACTGTAGTTTCTCGTAGCGTTTAATAAATGAGTGTTAAATAATACAGAATATTGTACATTGTAATTGTACTTATACGAGAATTATGACTAGTATCGACAGTCGCCTGCATAATCTTTAATTAAACTTTCACGCGTAATAAGAGTACCATAATTAAATCTCCAAATTGGACGAAGCACCGAATTTTCGGAGCACCGTGTGCTTACGCTCAGGGTAGGATTTGTCGACTCGATTATCCGTGCCTTATTTTTTCTCGTTTCGCAACTGTTTTCGTGCTTCGCTCGCTTCGAAATAATCGAGTTCGCGCGATTCACACAGCGAGTAATAGAGGGACTTGCATTACGAGGGTAACGGAGAGAAAGAGGACAGAGCAGGGTGGTTAGGAGGGAGAGAATGTAAAGAAGAGATGGACGGATGTTTGAGCGGAAGAAGGAGGGGTCTTTATTCGGAGGAAATAAGACGATTCCAGCGAATAATGAAATACATCGGAATAAAAATCATCTTAGTTATCGATCAGCCTTGCCTCGTTGGGGCCGGTATATTCGGAACTCGGGATACTCAGGAAATTAAAATAATGTTATTCGCAATCGATCCGCGCGTTCGACTTTTCCCTGTTGCGTTGAAAGCGCGTTGCGATTGTCAACCCTAAATCACAGTGAATGTCCTCGCGAAGTCGGGGCGGGGCACGCGTGCGCGTTTAAATGATTTCGAATGCATTTTACGCTCGAGCGATGCAGCAGAAGGATCGACCGTGATATCGATCGATGCGCGAGCTCTTCTATTCGTCGTCGCAAAACAGGCGAATCGAACACTCAGAGAAATTTTATGGACTGCACGGCAATGCTAGTGGTTCATTAATATAAGAATACGTTTCTGTTTGCCTTAGCAATACTCATTTCTATTTTACTAGAGCAAATAGCTATTTCAACTATACATATAAAACAAGAATTAGTTAGATCTACTAATAATTACTTGCGGAATCGCAATTCACACCAATTAAATCTTTTTTGGTATTAATTTGATATTTCTTCCTTGCAATTACATACTATTAACCGATGTATTAAATGATTTCATTGATATAAACGAATAATTACTTGCCATCCCGCAATAGATCAAACTCATTCTTTCTCTCTGTGTACGTATAGTCATTTCAGTAATGCGTAATTGCTCTTGTCACATTTGGTATTGCTATATTACCTATACAGTCTGGTTAACATGTCATTTAGCCTTAAGGTATAGCTATCAAAGCTGTACTAATAGCTGTGCGACTTAAGATTTTTCTCAGCTATGTCATCCCATTTTACGGGTAGTTTTTCCAGCCTGCGTCGCATCCCTTATACTCGACGTTCGATGCATCCCGGGGGAAGAGATACGTAGATTCCACGGATTTACGGTTTATAGTAAAATGGAAAAGCGCCCGGTTAATTGTCGCTACTCGAGCGGCCCATATTAAAACCCATAAAAAACCTCAGGGTTATTGCATTGTACGCCGTATCCGGCCGGTTTTATCGCCGCTGCATTTAATCCTACTTGACGAGCGGACGTGTCATATATAAAAAATCGTGCTTCTTCCTCTGTGGTTGCGCGGTTGCACCTGTCCCTTGGGTCCTCGTAAAAAAATCATCCCCAAAGTGATTGGAACGGCTCGCGCATATACCGTCGCCCATCATTTTGCGCGCTCGCATTTCCCTGCATTATCGTTGCGTTGACCACGGGGGGTGGGAGAGGGGGGAGTAACGGCCGCGGCAATTAAAAAATTATTCGCAAACAACGGCGCGCGCTCTCGTATAATTAACTACACAACGGGCGCTCCGGTGAGAAAGTGACCACTTTGTTTCGCGCAGCGCCGGGGAAAATGTCGAGGGATTAAAATCTACGCTTCATAAGGAACAGCTACTACGCGCGTCGTGCTCGTTTCAGTGTAAAGTGAGAAAAAGAATTAGGTTATTCTAATCCCCCCTCACTTCTATTTTACTTTTAACTCAGTATCGGTTTACAGCGGAGAAGAACGAGAATTTAAACTGAGATGAAATAAGAGAGTGTAGATAGGTATATAAGACGTATGAAGGAGGAGGGAGAATTATTTTCACTTCATCTCTATAAAATTTTGGAGGTGAGGTGAAAAAGTCTTTGCTCACTGGTTGAGAGTGCTCTTCGGAGTACAGTTAGTATAAAGGAAGTAAAGTCCTAATTTATGTATGTATAGTAATTTTAATCTCCTCACTTTTCCAATAAAGGGGTTTTGCAATATTTAGACGACACAATTTCTTTGCACAAGTCTAATTGATTCCCACAAAATGACAATTGCCATAATTTTGGACTGCTGAAATCCTTCCTAAAAGGGAACTATTTTTATACATGATGTGTGTGTGTGTAAATAGATATCAGAAATAACGCAAAATATCTATGTTCATAATTAAAATCAAGAAATAAAGTTCTTTTCGTTCGGTGTTCAGGTTAACTGTTACTTAGGTTCGGTTTTTTTTGTAGCGGCTTAACCTGGCGCTTAGCAACGATGTTAATCCATTTACCGAATCAAGCAGGGCTGGTTTCAATTTGGTACGGTGGTCAATTATAGTATGAAGAATTGTGTACCCGATCGCTTTTTTTTTCAATTGAAAGTATCATCCCAAATTTACCTCACATCATTGTATATTGACCGTTTAGTATGTTTGATAAAAATTAATTACCAAGTAGGAAATAACCCAGAGTCTTAAGGGCAAATCACATTTTTCGGGGTTTGTATGTAAGATCCAAGATTAAAATATTAAAAAATACAAAAAAAAACGAGGGAAAAGAAAAAACAAAAATTTACAACCATTGATGAAAATTATTGACCGTCTGATACTTTAGTTATAACTAATTTCTGCTTCTCGTTCGAAAATAGCATGTCAAACGTTTGAGTGTATCGTGGTTTTCCCTACTGGGCCACGAGCCCATTGATAATATGCCTTGCCACACATAAAAAGACGCTAGTCAAAGGAGGCACATTATTTGAATAATAAGTGAAAAATAATCAAAATAATCGACTAATTCTTACGGTCATAAATTTTATAATTCACAAAGAGAATTTTCAATTATAAATCATAGTTTTTTTGATGACTTTTTTTACGGACACACAACGATCACACACTTTGAAGAGAGTGACCATACTACCTACTTTAAGTTCATTATGCCGCGAGCATTTGCACACGTGCGCCGCCTCGTCGAAGTGCTACTCGTATAGTTGCTCTTAACAATTCCTCGGCAGGTATGCCGCTATACTTACTCGTTAACGCGACCAAAGAGAACATTCGTCTCGATCGTATGTAACTTGTAATAATTGGCCGGAATATGTAAGCGCGCGAGATCGACGCGATTCGGGCGATTTCGTTCATTCGCGCGGACTCGCTATTTGCGGACGATTCGCGCCGTGGCCATTTCTGGCGTTGGCGTTTATTTTACGCGAGCCCGAGACATATCCGCGCTCGATAAGCATTGCGGCGGAGAGTATACAGCGTCCGCGGGGAGCGTAACCTCGTTGGAAAGTTTGATTAAATTCCCGGCTCGGTGCCTCGACACCTTCGGAACGGTGTCGGTATTTGTATTTAATTCATTTCCGCGAAGCCGATACTCGCGACGGCATCTCGCGAGGAAAGCGAACCGCGCGCGCGGCGTGGATGTAACATAGGTATAGGTACCCGCGTACCCCCTGCTCTCGATTCCTTTGGGACCTCCGACGTCGACTGTGCGCACATCTCTTGCGATCGATGCCCGTTCTCTGATAACCGATAGAGGTGTGGTTTGCGGTCGCTAACGACATCGAAGGGACGCGGAATGATATTACGGGGCACGCGTGGCCGTTGTATAGGTACATTGAGGGAAAAGGTCTAGTTGAATACAAACCTGATAGACAAACTTATTAGAGATAAGTAGCAATTTATTCAGATCGAACGAAAGTATATTTAAATTAGATAAATGTTTTGCGTATCACTTTAATTGAGTACGAAGCTAGTAGAACATTTATCAAATTCAAATAGACTTTTGCTCGATGTGAATAAATTCCTAATTATCTCAAATCAATTTTTCTACCACAGGTTCGTATTAACCCTTCGTTGCTCACGTGGGGTGTAGGCGACACCCCAGCCTCCTTTTTTTGCATGCTACGCCTAGAGTTTTTTTTTCGAGGTTGGCACTTTAAGTACCTTTCGAGAACATTTCATTAAAGAATTTCGCACCAAAAGCGCAAGACAATACCGATTTGTTTATTCGACAGAACGCTGCAAAGTGTTAAAAAGTGATTTTTAACAATCTGTAATTAACTTAATATTTAATATTTTTCTATAAAACTTGTTCCAATTTGTTATTTCGTCCTTCGTTAATAAAACGAGAGTATGATAACTATCCTCAGTCTATTATTTGTACTATTTTTTAATAAAAATCGGAAGGGAGATCTGAGCGTCTGAAAACCGAGACCTCATGTACCGAGACTTCGAGTTTTATTTCCAATTAGAAAATGAGAAAATTTATTTTTTTTTTAAATATTGAGATCATTAGGCAATATCTCAATGTTTAAAATAAAAAAAAGTATTAACAAAATTTCAATTTTTTACTAAGAAAACGTTAATTTTTAACTGGGGTGTAGGGTACACCCCAGGTGAGCTCTTATGTTTCAAAAACCCACGTGAGTAACGAAGGGTTAACTAGACCTTTTTTCTGGGTGTATCGAGAGGAGGGCGAATGGGAGGTCGGAGATGAGTCGGGAGGAATTCTTTTTTTCGGAACACGAGCGATTTAGCGGCCACACCGCGCGAGGCACACTGGGGAAGATAATTTGTCGATCCAAGTAAAAATTGACATGAATAGTGCAAAGAACATATTTATTAAACAATATTTTCCTTCTAAAATAACTTTTTATTCAAATTCTCAGTTGAGTTTATCTTTTCATCATTTCGGATTAGATACGTGGGAAGAGTCGAAATGGTACATTTGTTTTCTTTCTTCTTTTTTTAATAAAATGGTACTCTAATCTCTACTTTTTCTATCTGCATCAATACTTCATTTAAACTATAAAAGCCTAGTTGATTAATGTTTCTTACCGGAAACTAGATTTCCATTTTCTTATATCAGGTTGCAATATTCAGATTTAAGTTAATTGACATGAGATATAAACGTTTAAGTTACAAAAATATCCTTCATTCGCTGAATAAATATTGACGTTTCATTGTGAATCTTAAAGATCGTTGTTTTTTGAAACCACTGCACATTTCTAATTTCTGGTAAATCTCTTTTTTTTTTTAATCAAGATTTCCCCCTTTTGCTCAAATTTTCCCTATTTCCTCTAAAATTAAATAAATAGGGGCTGTGAAGCCTGATGTCGTTGAATAAAGTATGTGTTATTCGATTCAAGTGTAGATTCGTTTAATTCAATGAGCATATACTCGTCTTAAATAAATATATTTTCTCGACACTCTTGACGTCGACTGCTACTTGGATCGGTAAATTCTTTTTCTTAGTATACGGAGCGCGAAGGCAGTGCTTATGCAGCGGCACGATGTCCGTAAATATCATCTCCTTGTCGCGAGCACCTATCTCAATTTCGTTAGTTTTTTTTCCTCCTTACGCCCTCGAGTTAAACACGCCACCGCTTCGCTACTCTCACTCTCCCTCTCTCTCTCTCTCTCTCTCTCTCTCTCTCTCTCTCTCTCTCTCTCTCTCTCTCTTTCTCATCCAATTGCCGCACTGCAAGCGTCGACCCGCCGTCTTTTTATTATGCCCGTCCTTGTAGCGAGGTAACGACCAGCGCGCTATTTCACGGTAGTCTTCCGAAATAACGGGGGAAGCTCGCGCGCGAGAGTCTCGTCCAAGGGGGGTATACCCGTATCAAATTCAATTTACCGCAACAATAGGGCCGGCCACTAGCCACTGTGTCGAGCGTTCGCGCTATGTGGGTGGCGTGTCCGAAGTAATTGCGCCGTCATGCGAATGATAGGGCACGCCGCTCGACGTATCACCCGGAGATCATTCTCGGCGCGACGCGATGCCCCCGTCGTGTCCTTCGGGCTAATCGTCATTGGACGACCTCGAGATTTTCGAATCCGTTCGTCGGTCTGTGCTCCCGAAATCTGAATCAACTCAAATGACGGACAATCGGTGAATATGCACTGACAATGAGCAAAAATGATTACAGTGCTGTCTCCCTAACTTTTCGCACTCGGGGTTTACAGAATGCTGCCACTCCTGTTAGGGGCTGTCCAAAGAGAGTAAGAAAGAGCGTCTATCGCGTATCAGCGTGCAGAGAAAATAGTGGGGGTATGATTCTTCGACGCTCATCGATGGGATGTTCAGGGGAAGCGAAAATTACAGGGTGATAAAGTTAGGGAGACAGCACTGTAGTAATGTCAATCAAACCTTTGATTGATATGGGAACAATGAAATATTTTTATTACGGCAACAAATGTTTGGTTGTGAGAAACATTTCGTTGTTCCTATATCAATCAAATGTTTGTTTAACATTGCTAATCATTTTTTTCCAGTGTAGTACAGTGTAAACAAAAATGTATTAAACTTAATATAATTTTATATGAAGCTTTTATTTAAAACGTGATTATAAAAATTAATATACTCCGTTAATATGACATTTATAAGGGAAATTTCATAAGGAAATATATTAATTTTTATAATCACATTGGAAAAAACGATATGAAAATATATTAAATGTGCAAATTTTGTTTACAGCGTAAGACAGCTAAAAACACACCACTGAAAAATTACAGCGATGTGATTTTAACTAATTACCAGCTGCTATTCGCTGATTGCCAGTCATTTTGGTTGATTCAGATTCTGAGTTTAGGAGTTATCGAAGAATATATATATTCCGAGATATTCTTTGAGTCTGATTTTCTTGTTTTATTTTATCAATATCGATTTGTATACAGTATCGATAAATGCGGATGAAAAAAAAAAATTAATATCGCGCGAGGAGTGAAATCACGAAACGGATGCGAGGTGGCACACCCGCGTGCATCTAATTCCGTAATAAACGGAATTAGTTTCGAACGACTCCATTACAGAGGCTCCTTGTCGTCACGTAAATTGCGAGCGCGACGCGTGTAACGCGATAGTTACATATACGGCTCAAATAAGCGGGGTGGAAACTTGTCTCGCGTGACCACGTAAATTGCGGTGGCTCCGCGCGCCGCCGCCCCTCCCATCGTTAAAAGGTTACAAGGAAGTGGCGAGCGACGCGTACATTAAAAGCGTCGAGATTGCGTTGCCGGCGCGAGCTTTCTGGAAATATTTCCCCGCGCGAGCGTGCGCGGACGTCGTAGTTAATATTTCAATTACTTCGCATTAATTAACAATTCAGTTGTCGAGGGTTCGCAGCTTGTGACGACGGCGACCCCTCTTTCCTCTCTTCCTCTCCGCGACCCTTTGAAAACCTGCACGTGTTCAGTTTCCCGCGAATTGTTATATTTTTATAAATTGTTATGAAAATAAGATCGAGCGAGTACGAATAATCGTGGCGTCTAGTGGACTGAAAATTATGGAAAATGTGGAATTGCGTATTGAGGAATTTTACGGATCAGGGAAGGAAAGTTGAAAAAAGCCGGTTAAGGAAACTTTCCATTTTTTGGAAAATTGTAAGCATTAATGTGGTAACCATGACAGTACATATAGGTATACGAGGGCAGAGTGAAATGTCCGATACTTTTTAAATTAAACACTTTCTTTTTTACGAATTGCTCATTTATTTTTCAACATAGTCGCCAACTAGAAAAGTATCGAACTTTTCACTCTGCCTTCGTGCACCGAAAAATAAGCTGGTCAGTTTAACCAAAATTCTGAAGACTATAAGTAACCAAATTGTTTGGTAAAGTATGGATCCTCCATCTCTTTGGTTAAACTGGCCATTTTCTGGCTAAAATAACTAGACATGTAGTTAGAATAATTAAATGTGTAGTTAGGATAACTTGATATTTGGTTAAACTTACTAGTATTTGGTTAGAATGACTAAACTCGTTTAATCAGATGCGTTTTGTCATTTTAACCAAGTTATTTTTCTCGGTGTACGATCATCGTGGAGTCATATAATTCTATAATTCCAGTTGATATATCTAATATAATCTCTAATCGGTCAACCGTCACCCCATCTCATCCGACTTCTCCCTTCCGACGTCATTACATCGCTTCTCTGGATAGCCGCAAAAATAATGCCTCCATTCGGTTCCCCCGATGCATTTCGCCTTATTTCACCTCCCTCTTTCTAACGTCACTTCATATCCCTTCTCTGGATATCCGCAGACAAAAATGTCTCTATTTCGCCTTCCCTAGGCACACCTCGCAAACTCCCACGATTATCGTACATTGTCTCGAGTCGCCCTTTAACGTAATAGCGGGAAGTGATTTTCGCGCGATTCACCGGAATCGCCGGGAAGCGTCGCGCCATTAATTTTCATTAGCTCTCTACACCGTTCCTAAGAATCCTTCGGAAATTCCCAGAGGCTATTAAGAGGTCTGACAACGACAGTGACAAATCCGTTGCACGCGTCGGGCTAACCGGTGCGCGCTTCGTCGAAGCTTTCAGCCGGTAATTCTAGCCACGTGCGTACATTACCGGCCGTATCATAATCCATCTCGCAATGTTTAACGAGAAAGATAACCGTCTACCGGCAAATAAACCCCGTTCCAGCTGGTCGTTTATATGTCCCATAACGATGAATCTTTCACCGGATCCTGCGCGCGGGGTAGCTGGAGTTTGCGGGTTTTCATTAGTTTCTGAAAAAATATAGAGGGAGATACCGGGAAAGATTTAACGCGTGATCGATAGAGATAGCTCGCGTACAGCTTTGAAATGTGATATAGCTACTCATATATGAAATTTCACGTCGAATTACAGACGTTGCAATTATATTGACAGTCGAGGAAACGATGAACGAAAGGGGTAAAGGAGGAAGGAAAAATATTTTTCAAGTCCTTATAAGATTTATTTTAATTTGGTGATGCGTGGTGATTTTTTTTGGTTAAGCAGTAGATACGTAGGTATTGACATACACTTAAAAAACACTTGCTTCATTCAACCAGGGTTTAGTTGAATGCGGCGAATCTCATAATCTGTTTGATACCATAAGATCGTGAGGACAAATATAGGGTAAGCTGTAAAGTTATTGACATATTAAGCAGACGAAATTTTCAGTCATTGACATTTATCTCTATCTCTTTCTGTCTGATGCATTTGTTATCCGACGGTGTCGATACTTGTAGAGCGTCGACAATTGTACCGCTTACAACCAATTTGAAATTGAAACAAGTGAATATCTACTTGAAACAATTACATCGTGAGGTTCGCCGTATTCAACCTCACCGTGGGTGAATGAAACAATTTTTTTTTTCGGTGTAGCAAATGCCGGAATAATAATCGAGGGATTTAAAAAATCTTCCTGGTTAGTAACAATTTTTTAATTCCTCGTGCCCGTGAAACTCAGTTGTTTATAAAAAGAACAGCAACTCAATCTCGCGTATACCTATTAGAAATACGGTGCATTAGAAATTATGCATATCATGGCGCGGTGCAGTAGAAATTATGCATATCATGGCGCGGTGCAGTAGTCACAGCGCTTCAATAGTCGGACAGCACGTGGGACTCTCGTTAGGTCGCCACGCAATCTGGCGCGTGTCCGATCGAAAAGTTTGCTACTACTGCCGCGCGGCGACGGAAGTTCTCCGAAGGGCCATACTGTAAAAACTTTCCTAACGAGGCTATTCTAATGAAGTTTCAACTGCTGCCGTAATTAATAAACGACATTCGCACGCTCGTTTCACGCCTTCCATTATAATCTAATATGCAAAGTTTCCCCCGTGCACTTATGCGTTCGTAATATGCACTAACCATTTTCAAAGGCGCGTCGAAACGACATGGATAATTTCGATGTGAACTGAATACGCATGCCTATTTCAAGAATATTTAGTTTCAAATTTCTTTTTTTATTTTCACGGTCTGGATGGATTTATTGTCGGTAATTGTAACGAAGAACTTTCAGTTTGTCCTTTCAAATTGCCATGGATATATCCCGGTATTATGTTCTATAGAATAATACGTAAATATACTCGCATGGGAGCCTGAGAGGGGAAGCTGGATGTTCTGAACAATGGACATCTGGTTCCCTTCTACTCTGATATGGACAATGGACGCAGCAGCGTGCAATATCACGGGAAGCATTCGGACTGACGTTAACAGGATCAAATTAGAATGGAAAATGTAACTGTATAGCTACCCTCATTTTCATCATCTAATTGGATTTGTTATCTGCGAGAGATATTACTCCCAAAAACTTACCGCGTTCGCAAGACCTTCGAAATTGATTCTTCATCCGTGGCGATCGTCAACTTTCGACAAATCTTTCGCACGGTTTTAAATTGGTCTTCGGAGGGTAATATTGGCCTCTAGCGGTCCATAAGTCTCGTTAGAATTATTCGATCGATATCACCGGGGGGAAATATTTACGAGCTCGCGCTTATTTGCCGACGAGCAAACTTTGTTAACGCGTGGTCGAATTAATCTTACGGAGTTTGTGCTGTAGGAGGGAGCTTATGGAAACAAATCGAGGCGCGGGATCATCTCCTCGAGTTGCTATAAACTCCGCGTGAGTGCTGCGGCGGCTTCATAAAAGTGAGTCTATATCGAGGAAGGTTCCTTGTGTTGGGAGAAACCGAATTTCGCAGAAATTCAGAGCTCCCACTTGGTAATTTTTTTTAACGATTGGTTATTTTTTTTCTCGATCAAGTCAGTAAAAGTCATTTTTATTTTTAAAAGTCATTATTTAAGATTTCGTTTCTCGATTCGTCAACAAATTTCACGATTATTTCCGTCGCTAAAACGCTGCAACAATTCGTATGAATTCTCAGTGTTGAGATGATCGTGCTATCAGAGTGCCCAGATTCTGTAAATCATTTATGACGGCGCGTAACAATCCCGAGTAAACAAAAGTTGTGTGGCGGAAATGTGGTTGAAGTGTGGCTGAAGAATTGAATGGCATGCGTGGCTAAATAGACTTTCCCATTAGGTATGTTTGCTCGTGTTTCTTGTAGTATGAGAAAAAGTTTGTTTAAGTATTTATTCGTTAAAGAGTTATTTAATTTGTTATCTTTCAGACTCCTTATTTTGGATGTTTTCTTATGAAAACAAATTATTTCGATTACAAATCTCTTATCATTTTCTTTCAATATTATATTTCCTTAACACTTTAGGGGATTTATTATAAAAACCATTAGATCATTTTTTCCTATCCCGTCATAATGCTCAAATGAGAAAAGATTGGTCATTTTTTGCTTATTTTTTTCAAATAAGGAGCCATTAATTAAAACCCACTATTTTCGAACATCTAGCTGGATGGGAGTCCTGGAAATCAAAAGTCTCGTTAATTCTTCTTCGCGTCGTAATCGATATTTTGTCTCATTAATTGACTAGCTTATTTGAAAAAAAGATAACCGGAATTTTATATCATTTTCGTATTTTACTAGATGCCGTGTCTGGTCAATTCCACCTTAGAAAAAAGGTTTATTCGACTCAACTTTCTTCTCTCTTCGTAATTACACTTCGAGCGCATCTACATGCAAGTTCCTCATTACAATTTCAATTTTCTTCCGGATCAACTAGAGTAACACTCCCCGATGCACTTCCTCGATCGATCAAGGCTTCCAAGACCCCCTTGACTTAACTATCTCTCTCGCTCTATATCTCGCTCGGAACTACCCCACGGTGTTCCGACTGCCTCGCGCCCTCGTCGATATCTCCCGTCCTTCGACGAGGTTCGATCTTGGCTGACGAGGAGAGGGAGGAGGGAGAAAGACATGTCCCGAGTCCAATCGGGAGATCTTAATGATAATCGAAAAAGAGTTTCCCCGCGAATCACGCGACCTCGCCATCAGTCCTTCCAGACTAACGCGCACCACCACCTTCGCAACGCCGATCCCCATTTATTCCCGCACCTGAACGTCTCTCTTTCAGTGGATGGCGCATAAAGGTAACCAGGCCGTCCCCCTCACCCCGTACCACCCTCCAGCGGAAGGCGCGAGTCCGCGGGAAGACGTTAATTCGATTAAGCGTAAAAATTCCCGGACTGCCCTCGAATAAATTCGTGGAACTTTCCGAGCTCCTCGCGCGCATCTCCCGAAGTCCCGTGGGACGTCGGGCGGCCGGAGGGGAGGCGAAACTCGGCGACGAGCGCGCGAAAAGTTCCCGATGGAAAACTATCGGTCCGCGCTGCTCTGATAGAAAAGTTTCTCGCGCCGAAAGAATTTGAATATTCGTCCTTCGCCCTTATTCTTTCCTCGCTAACGGCGCGGAGGGAGGACGAGGAGGGGCGAAGGCGATCGGTTGAGAAATCGGCTTCCACGCCACCCCTCCCTTACTCCACTCCGGGTCTAGGCCGCCATCGCCAAATTCAGACGTCTATCGCGACAATTAGCGCTTTATCGAGCGTAAAAATTGAACTTTACGGTCGCTTACGACGCGCGCCCTCCCTCCTCCGCTCGCTCCGGCGCCTTCCCCCCCCCCTTCTTCCTCTCGTCTCTCTTATACACCCATTTTACGGAACCCCTTTTCATCGCCCTTTTAATATCGCGGGGCCGCCCGGTCGTAGTGGGATCGGATTTTCATTTTTATTGCTCGTAGCGCGCGGAGGCGCGAAGGTATCGACTATTCCGGGGATAATGTTTAAGGTGTGTAAAGGGTGCTTTGCGAGCGCGGTCGACGCTCGTAATATTATATAGGCGTATATCGGGGAAAGAAATGAGAGCCGCGGGGCTGCCGTCGCGGATGGAGGAAGGTCTCGGGCGCGTAGGCGTTTCGCGTCGTAGATATTCGGTCGGGACCGCGCGGTTGGCGGTGAGGTCGTAGGGGATGACGGTGCGCGGCGGTGAGATCGCGACGGTGAATGGGATTTCATTTATCACTTTGTTTCTCCGGCTTTTCTTCCGAATCAGAGCATACTCGATACTCGTTCGACTCGTTCACTCTCCTATTTTTATATTACCATGATCGGTGGTAGATGGGAAAACATGCGTTAAGAGTTTCGCAGCTCTTTAGGGGTTCCTCGGTATTACGCGAAGAGGAACGCGACGATAAATCTCGTACCAGTAATCGCATTTACTATCACTGCGCTTTACGAGCAGGTGCTCGTAACTTTGAAACGATTCACATGTGGGGCGTGTACGTTGCTTATCGAAACCTTTTTACTCGAAATAACTTCAAGAGCGCGTATAGACACTCGAGCCACGAATATCCGGCACGATAAAGAAGGTTATGCGATATAAAGAATTCGTCATTGCGAGTTACGTCGTACTTTAATCCATCCACCGTAAGTTCAAAGCCTCGATCTTCGTATTCAAAATATCGTCAAACCTCTGAATACATCCTTAAATACACATGTAAGTAGGTACCCGAATTGCAAAATTTAGTCCTACTTAGATGCTTTTAATGCTTGGCCTACTTAGCTTGTAAGTCTCTTTTTTGAACCTAAAATTGGGTACAATGACCAATAACGGATCACTTTTAGACCCAACGTAGGGCTTCGATAAATGGAAAATCGACCTACTGTAAACCTAAAATAGTACACTGACATATTATAGGTTGCACGGCAATGCTAGTAGGTAGTTTATTAAATATAAGAATACGTTCTAGTTACGAGTACTTTAGTAATACGTATTTCTATTTCAGTTATACGTATAGTTATTTCAACAATACGTATTGCTGAAATAAGTATAATACATCTTGCTACTATTTGGTATCGCTATATTACCTATACTGTCTAGTCAGCCTCATTTAGCCTGAAAGTATAGCCATCATAGCTATACTCATTGCTGTGCAACCTATCAATTTCTCTCAGTGTAGATTTACAATTTCGACTTGGAAACCCAAGTCCTCTCTTGAGCCTAAAAATCGTCCGTTATCGGCCTTTTCCCGCCCACCCAACTTTAGGTCCAAAAAAGGGGTTTATAAGCTGAGCTGGTCAATGGTAGGTTTAATGGAGCGCTAAAGGCATCAAAATATGGCTAAATTTTTCGACTCGGATACACAGTAAAAAAAAAGTGTTAATTTTTAACACCAACTCACACCGGTCTGCGCTTTAAGGGTAAGGCTCATGAAGACAATGTTTATGATAATCTTCATGAGGCTTGATGACATCATCAATGCCGAATAAATTCAAAATATCAATTACTTTTTAATAATTAATTTCTCCGTAAATTTTTAACGTATTTCAATAAAATCAATTGCATTATGTCCGTAATTTTTTATTGAACATACCACATATATGTACCACATCTGATGTCATTTAGTCTTATGCCATTGTTACCTAACACCAAAAGTGGTCTATATACCTACATAGGTCCACACCGCAGAATTTTTTACAATATATGCTCGTCGTTCCTACTCATCACGAAAGAAACTGTAATGGGTACGCGTATACCTATTCTTCCATCGCGCTATACAGATCATCCGCGCCTATTTCTACCCATTGGAACCTTCCTCCCCGCTCCGGGCATCGCGCAATATAAAAATAACACGGCGCGTGTAACACCTCCCGCGTCACGACGCCCCGCGCCGACTGCTCATATATCGATCGACCTCATAATTATGCGCTTCATTTAAAGCCCATTAATCATCCGTCCGTGAGCTTCGACCTGCGCCGCGAAAGTATCGTCCGACCCCGCAGTCGTTCGAGCCGGTAATTAGCGTCGTACCGACGCGTCGCGACGGTTCCGAGTTTCTCCGTCGTGGTGATGTCAGAGCTCATTGTCGGTTAAAGTTTCGCGAAGATATGGCCGAGTCGAGTTTATACGGCGGTGAGGAGAAATTAGGCTGCGGCGAGGGGGGGCAATCTCAGAAATTTTCCTTAATCGCGGGACGTATATCCACCGCCCGTATACGAAATTTCGTAGTCGAGTTTGACGTCTCGCGTCACGGGGTGGTTCGACGGGGGGCAGGCGTTTTCATTCGCATCGAGTGCGCACCGTCGTCGGGACGGGTCGTCGGGTCCTCTCGAGAATTCATGGAACCGTGGGAGCTTTTCGTTCGTCGAAGGACCCTCCCGATTCCGCTATTCCGTGGAAGTTGGAGCGAGGCATTGGAAGCGCTGCAGAAGTGGCGAGAGGAGCGAGTGGATGGAACCGAGTATTAAAGCATCAGTCGATGAATCGCGGCGGTCCATTTGACGGTGTGCGGAGCGATTCGCAAAACGTGGGCACTTCTTTGTACATGGGTTTATTCTTTGGGAAATACAGGGTTGCAAATATTTTGTACCTCTTAGGGGGGCCCACTTGTTCAACGTAAGTTCAAGGCTGGTTCAGCTTGAACCGCCGTTCTTGGTATATTATGTGTGACACGAAGTATACCAAGAACGGCGGTTCAAGCTGAACCAGCTTTGAACTTACATTGAACAAGTGGGCCTTAGGGGTCTTGGGAGCAATATTGTTCGAGGCAACGTGTGCAGCATCCTCGATAGTTTTCTTCTCTTTATACCTGATGATGAAGATAGAGGATTTTTGTAACAGTAGTATATAATAGGTAAGGGAACGTGAAATATCAAAATGTTTTCATCCGAATCAAATCGAAGGATGATTGTCTGACAATGGTGCTGTTCAAGGCGAATTGCCTAAGTGGGAGGATCGGTGTATGGCCTTAAATGACTAAAGTAGGAGTAAACTGTTGAAAGGATTTGTAAATTTTCTTTACATTTTCTATACAAAAGTATTGTAAAATTGCAAGTCAAGCGCAGTACAGTGAATCACTATGAATTATTTGTAATTTTCGAAGTGTTTTGAATTTTACAATTTTTGCTGGAAAGATGCTTCAATTTTGGTACATTTTGAGTGGTTTTGTATTAAACTTAAGTCAAATCTGTAGAAATTTAATCGTTTCAATCGCGCGTGTAATAATTTTAATTTATAAACTTGTGTATGGTATATTAAAAAACTTCATAAAAGTAACATAAAGCAGTGTATTCCATTGTTTTCCCGGCGCTCGATCAACTTTCTCTTCACGACGACGGGTGCAACAGCCCTCGTTGTAAAAAGAAACTTGATCAAGCAATGGAAAAACAATAGAACAGCCCTATATTAGTTGCTTCAGGTCATACACTGATCCTACATCTTAAGTAACTCGTCCCATATAGATACATCAATCATATAACTGAATCTATGCGGTCGTTAAGGCGTAGACAGTAGTGTTACCCCGGCATTGGTCAGCCACCCGTTCAAATCGTCGCTCGCTCGCCCGCTTCACTACCTCCTTCCCTCGTCTTGATATGTAGACACACCCTTCTCTCTCCCTCTCTCTAATATACCTCTAAACCGCGTTCGTATCCGTACGCGATAACCCATAAACCATTCCGGCGCGCGCAATGCGCGCAACGCCTCGCAAACCGCGACCATGCCCGCAGGAAGAGAAACCCGTTAGTCTTATCGGACGGTAGGCCGATTAACCGTTTCACGCACAATCGTAAACCCGCACGAGAGCCCTCGCGCGGCGATGGCCGGTCCACTTGTTGAGGAGGAGCGTCCCGTTGACCCTCGTAAATTCAAAATGACCCGGTCGAAGGAAGTTCGGGCCGTATACGGGAGCGCGCGGTGGCCCCGTTCACATGCCATTACTCCGCAAACGTTTCAAGGCCCTCCTCCTTCCTGTACTTCGCGGCCCGGAAGTGGTTTTACGTTCCCTCCTTCGCCCCTTCCGCTATTGGTACATCGCTTCGCGTCCTCCGTTCGATGTGTTTCGTATTCCTCTCGGGTGTCGCTTTTTAAAGCAATCCTCGGGATGCGCAGAGGGTCGATCTCGATGATCGTGTTTCATACTAAAAAAAACTTCCCTGGCGGAAAAATTCTACGTACAGACTATGTATGGATTATACAATCATTCAAAAATCTATATGCAGTCCTTATATGGTTAATATAGAAATCATATGTAATCCATATACTGTAGACTCTCGATTATCCGAGGTAATTGGGATCGAGGGTACCTCGGTTAAAAATAAAACTCGGATAATCCGAAGTTCTTTTAAATTGCTTGTGGATGACGAAGAAAAATCCAAAAGGTACATTATACAGTTTTATATTTACCGACATATATATTTTATCTTACAAAGAAGTCTTTGATGGATTTTTGAATTAATTTTTGGCCTCTCTTGGAAGCGGCGATGTTGCGCCAACGTTGGAGAAACAGTAGATCATGCGGCGAACTCCGCGGTTAACCGGGACTCGATTAACCGCGAGTCTACTGTACCTATGACTAAAACCAAGTATGGAAAATGTAGAATTTTTCCACCTGGGTTAGTTAAAATGACAAAACGCATCTGATTAAACGAGTTTCGTTATTCTAACCGAAATACTAGTAAGTTGAATAAAATATTTAATTATCTTAACTACATGTCTACGCTGAGAAAAATATCCTGGTAAATTCAACCAAAATTCTGGACACCATAACGAAACCTTTTGGTGAAATATTGATCTTCCATCTATTTGTTTAGACTGACCATTTTCTAGTTAAAATAACTATAGGCATGTAGTTAGAATTACTAAACAAGTAGTTGGAATAACTAAACACGCGGTTCAACTTATTAGTATTTCGGTTAGAATAACTTGACTCGTTTAACCCCAGACGCGTTTTGTCATTTTAACCAAGTTATTTTTCTCAGTGTAGTTGTGTTCTGACTAGAAAATCATCAGTCAAACCAAACGAATGGAGGATCCATATGTCACCAACTGGTTTGTTTATACTCTCGAGGATTTTGGTTAAGTCGAACAAATTGTTCTTCTCAGTGCACAATCGCGGATCAGTTTTTCGATTAATCCTGGAATTTCGGCTCGTTCATCGCCACATCCGCCTTTCGTCTGTCGTGGGACTTTAAATATGACTGTGGGGAGGTCGTATATTCGACGGATACCCGCATATATAGTTGCTACAGTTTGAAGATTTAACGGTCATCCTGGGCGGACGTGGCCCGTATGCGCCGGCTGTGATAAATCGTAGTCCCTCGCTCGTTTTCCGGGACGGGCGAGACAACGCTGTCGCGCCGCGGTTCGCGGGATTTCAATGACTCTCACGTCGGCCGCCGCGCGCTAATTATACGAAATTGTAAAATTAAAACCGAGTGCCCCCGCCGCCAGCTATAGCAGCTGTTGACTCTGTGCCAATGGCAGGAGTCGACGGATCCTTTCCCCGAGCGTCGACGCGTCGGGGCTGCGGTATTTCGTATGGCGGTGTACGCGATGGAATTAAACGCGTTGTCCCACCTCCGCGGACCGATTAATTCGGTGCGATAAGATTATCGCGATGTCTTCATTGCTGGAAAGACTGTAATTGCTTTTTTTTTAAGTATCTCCGCTCGAGATAGAATTAATATATGAGTCGTTAAAAATCAGAATGGTGTAAGTCACATTTTATGTAAGCTCAGATTATTTGACTGCAAAGTTAAGTACAATTTGAAAAATCTGTCTAAATGATACAAAACAGATCTTTTAAATCGTACATATCTGTTTTGTATCATCTAGACAGATTTTTCAAATTGTACTTAACATTGCAGTCAAATAATCTCAGCTTACATAAAATGTGACTTACACCATTCTTGTTTTCAACGGCTCATATAATATGTATCATTGTACCGTATGTCCGTCTCTGTACTGGCCAGTTTGAAAGTTACCTTCGGATAGGCTTGGTCGGTACTCGAGTCATTTAATACGGTAGAAATCGAGTCGGCAGTTAGAGTTGATGTCAATTCGGGAGATCGAAGCGTCTAACCTCGAAATTGTGAATTTGTGAATAATGGAAATTACGAAAATAATTATAATTACGGTATAAATGTCTCGATTACCGACCAAGCCTATCCGAAGGTAACTTTCAAACTGGCCAGTACAGAGACGGACATACGGTATTGGTGCATTTTGTCTCTTACAAATATCGTACCGTTATACTCGTAAAAGTTATGTTATTGCACAACTTAATGGGCTTTAATTGCTGTTACCAGCCGTGGTAACAAATCATTGAAGTATCCGACTGTATTGGGAGAAATAACTTGGTCAATCAAACCAAAATCCCGAAGACGATGACCAAACCGTTTGGTTAAATATGGATCCTCTCTCGATCTGTTTGGTTAAACTGACCAGTATTTTGGTTATAATAACTAATTGTGTTTAACTGGATGCGTTTTGGCCTTTTAACCTAATTATATTTCTCAGTGTGTGCTCGACTTTCCCCCGATTACCGACGAAACGAGATTCAAAAACCTCCAAATGAGGTTTAAGGTTTCTCGAGCGGTACAGGGGCTTTTTCCCTGCTAAAAGTTAGTCCACTGAAGTACAGTAACACTCTAAAGTATGTTCTTCGTGCGATGTGGCAACAACGTTTGACGTACAATAGTATTTGTGCGTATCTGTGAGTTGAAAAATGGAGCCCAAAACATCTGGTTATGTTGTAACGTCATGCAACGTTGCCATATTGACTTATCAAAACTTAAATTTATACAGAACAATTAATAAAAAATAACAGGCTTCTTAATGAACGTGAAAATTGGTATAGATAATTTTAGTTCATTAGACTTGCAGTTCAAAAAATTTCAGAATTTTTTCACCATTTTGCTCAGAAATATCGCGGTTTCTTAGTTATAACCCATAAGAACGTATGTTATTTTGTTATCAAAAAATCTTTGCAACGAGCTTCTTAACAGAATTGAAAATTTAATTGAATTTTTTTTACTTCAATCTACCGAATGCAATCATTCTCAAGTATTTCTTACTATTTTTAGTACAACGCTCGAGAAACCTTAAGGATAACGAAAGAAACGATAGGATGACACCGGTAAAATTGCATCCCCCTCGACCAAAGTACGCGAGCATCACCGGGTGTGGAATTGTTTGTTTAATTTTTTTTTTCCTACTGGTCGGAGAGCTCGTGTGCCGCGACCCCGTTCTGCGCTGCTACCGAATTTATCGTTCCGCGCGAGCTCCGCGCGTATATGCGCGCACGTCTAGTTGGCGGCACTAAAGAACATCGGTACATAAATATAGAACTTCTGGGTTGGCATCGCGTTCAAAGGGAGCGGCGCGGGAAAAAAATCGCTAAACGGTTTCGCAGTCGATCCATGCGCGGTCGCGGGGCAATCGCGCGCGACGATTTGCTCGGACCTCCCGTCAAAGTCGACAGAAGTTTTTGTCCCTTTGTCGACGGGAAAACGATTCGAACGACGCGCGGAAAGGGAAGATCGCTCGGGTTTCGATGTGATATCGAATGTCACCATTTTGGCGCGTTAAACGTATGGAGAGGAGAGGGGTGAGTTTTGTAAATTGGATCAGTGGTTCTTAAATACAATACGGACTGGTACCTACGCGAAAACGAAGATTTAATGTTATGCTATCAAACGGGTAGAAAATAATAGACGTTTATAGCATAAATACACTGTTAAAAAAAGTTGTATTAAACTTAACATAATTGCATATAAAACTTTAATCCAATACATGACTATGACAATTAATATACTCCGTTATGAAATTTATAAGGGCATATGTCATGAGGAAATATAGCAATTGTTATGGGTACGGAGTTTATGAATATTCATAATCACGCGTTGGAAAAAAAACGCTACATAAAAGTACTTGTATTAAAGATACAAATTTTCTTTACAGTACATTTATTCGATTCGACCAATTCTCTTTACAAAAGAAATTAGACTCCAACTCTCTCTCTCTCTCGAGTTCAAAATAAATTCCTTACCATCGATATTGTCAAATTCTTTGACGTTAATAACGGATGTATCCTCGCCACACAGCCCACTTCGCACCGCTAATTTCCCCCTGAAATTGCATCTCGCGCATTTACACGAGGCGCTCCGAAGAAAAGCGGTCGCCAGAAACGACCCCCGCGTCGACCGTCGGCGTCGCGACTATGTACCTCGAATAGCGACGCGCGCTATTGGTTGTTCGCTATTCGCGTTTCGCGAGTGGCGAAACTCGAAAGGAACGGCGATGCAAATGCGCTCGTCTCCTCCTCCTCTCCGCCGACGGGGTACAAAAGCGCGCAGCGAGCAAACAGAGTAATGACGGTAATGACAGAGAAACCTTGGTAATTCGAACGGGGTGGCCTTATTTCAGTTTCTCTCACTCCCACCTCTCCGTCTCCTCCTCTGGCTCCGCCGCTTCCTCTTCGCGCCGGGCTTAGCAGGTGTACTCTTTGTTTTCCGCAACCACGCGAATGAAACGAGAAGAGTCAGAGGTACATCCATGGGTTCACAGGCACGTCGACGATATGACGGTGGAAGATTTATAAAGCTTTTTACTCCAACTGGAAAACAAAAAATATGCGCTTCCGCGCGAAAACACCGAAAAATACCGAGCGCTCTCTCTCAGCCACCGCCCCTGCCCTGCGGAATTGGCCATGGTGTGCGGATAATTCGTTGGCATATTTATTTCGGACTGTCTCGATTTGCATGGGTGTTTTTGACGCGACGACTTCCGCGCGGTTTTAGAACGGGGGTCGGGGTGGGGGATACACTCTCTCCCCACGTTGGTACATTGCAGGAAATCTCTTCCTCGTTTTAAAAAAATTAGATTGAGAGGCGAGAGTACACGCTGGGAGTACATTCATATCGACTTCTCGTGGACATGCATATTCATGAATGAAAATACGTAAATATAACGCTCATTTTTAATTCTACACTGAGAAAAATAAGTTATGTATCTAAGTAAATGGTTCTCTTGGCACTATTCATGTCGACGTGTTTACTTGAGTCAAGCAATATTTCTTCGGATTAAAGAAAATTGATTGAATCCAAGCAAACATTACTTGACTCGAGTAAACCATCGACACGGATAGTGCCAAGAAAAACATTTACTCTGATTCGCCATTTATTATTCTCAGTGTATATCGTGGATATTTTTAATATCGTCGCTAACAATACACGTTTCGGAAAAAATATAATATATAAAGGGGGATTCATGAAAAGCAAATATGTATAGGTATACAGGGTGTTATGCAGGTCGATGCAAACCTTATATGAGCTGATAGAATACCTCATTTAGAACCTATTTAGCCAACTGTGGCTAAATAGGTTCTAAATGAGGTATTCTATCAGCTCATATAAGATTTGCATCGACCTGCATAACACCCTGTATACCTATACATATTACCTAACCTACCTAACTGTACCTTAGTACAAACTCTGATAGTTTTCGAGCTATTCGCCAATGAAAGAATGAAGATAATAACTCTTACATTCATTTTTTCAGTTTGAATTCTTGCTCTAATCTGTACTTTTCTATTTAATATGGTATAAGGATTGTCTAAAAACGAAGTAGAGATTAATAACATCATTTTAACACATTGAAAACGGGTGATAACATTATCACCTTTTTGCGAATAGCTCGAAAATTATCAGACTTTGTACTAAGGTAACTGTGGCTAAATAGGTTCTAAATGAGGTATTCTATCAGCTCATATAAGGTTTGCATCGACCTACATAACACCCTGTATGTAATATTCGCTGCACTAGTTTATCGGTCGAAATTCAATTGAAATCTCACTGCAAAACCGAACGCGTGACGTGCATCTGCTGCTGTGCCAAAAGCAGCAGCAGCAGCAGCAGTATATAATTCGTGTCACCATTGATACCCTACGGGTATATCAACACATTTTGCATTAACGAGTAATATTGAATTTACGAAATATAGAGGCGAAATCAGTGTAATATAACGTTTCGGACGAGTGAACGCGCGATGTTCGTAGGAGTGTATAAATTTTCCAGCGATATAGGTGCATTTAATTGCATAGGATTCACAGGGGAGAGACGAATTACATTTTAACGCAACAGTCGGTTTTATTACACCTTTAAAAGTAAACAGATGCTGTACACGCATGTTATTGAAATACTTCAACTTTTTTAATCGTACTCCTAACTACTTGTCTAATTGGATCCAGTTTTGCAGAAAGCGACCAACCCACATTATAGCAAAATTTCGGATAATGTTATTTTTCGTTAGCTTTTAACCCATTCTTTATTATGCATAAAACGACCAACTGATATTCTAGTGTTCTGAATGTCAAACATGTATTAGAGAAAATATCTATTTCAAAATCACAAATCATTTTCCTGCAGAAACAATCCAAACCACTTGGACACCACATAAAATGCTTTATAATCTACTGGTGTATTGCAAAATGCATCCAAGCCACATGGTCGGCAGTCGCTATTCGTTTATTCTACGACGAAGTGGGAAAAAACGCTACCACTTCCACACGAATTCCGACCAATATTGTATTCTACAAAAGACAACTTTGGGTATACAATACGGGAGTACACAGTGGAACGGACGATCGTGGTTACTGCTACGTTTGGGCGGAAGGTGTCGCTGGAAGAGGGGCACAGGAAGTAGGATCGTGCTTGATAAAACACAGTCAAAACTATTTAAAACCTGAAGTTGAACATTTAATTTTGTGGGGTGATTCTTGCGGGGGTCAAAATCGGAACATCAAACTGACCTTAATATTAATACATATTTTGCATTCATCCCAATATCTTGAAGATATCACTTTAAAATTTTTGTGCTCAGGCCACAGTTTCTTGCCCAACGATTCAGATTTCGGTGACATTGAATCAGCTTTAAAACACCAACAACGGTTGTATCTACCTTCAGATTATATAAATGTAATGAAACTGTGTAAAAGAAAAATCCACTTTTAGTCACTGAGATGACTTCGAAAGACTTTTTTGGTATAAGTAATGTGGAACAAAATATAACGAATAGAAAAATTTCAGTTGATGGTGAGAAAATTAACTGGCTAAACATTAGATCTAGAAGAATAGAAAAAAATAAACCTTTTTCGTTATTTATTCAACGAAGCACTTTTGAGGGTCCCTTCGAGGAAGTCAACATAAAAAAAGTAAGAAGAGGAAGGCAAAATGCGAATCACAGCGATATATTTCTAGATTTGGTCCACTTGTGGCCCCAAGGAAAAGCAATAGCTGAACCAAAACTTTCCAATTTGCGTGAAATGTATCATCTTATACCATCTGACTATCTAAATTTTTACCAGAAACTGAAAGGAGGTGCTAATATTGAAGAAGATATTGATGGCTTCAACACCGAAAATCTCGACTTCGCCATCGAAGAGAATAATTAAAATGTTGTATTAACTTCTAATATTATAATAAATACTGCAATATTTACTTGTTTTTACTCTTCTTTTTTTATGAAACACCTACCTAACTTAATTTTCTGTTTTGCAGAAAGCATCCAAGCCTCAAAAAAATTAATGCTAAATGAAAAAAAAGAGATATCGGAAAAAAGTTGTTTATTTAGAACAGTTCAACAAAAACTAGTGTTCGATTGTTGCGCGTTATCAACATCTTAACTAAAACAATTTATATTTTCTAAAAATGTATTTTCTAATTTCATGCAAAACACACCTGGTGTGGGTTGGATGTTTTTTGCATAACTGGGTCCAATTACCAGTAGGTACCTACTATGGAAACAGGTGAAGTTCGGTACCAGCTACACCCTTGTGCAAATTAATGAAATCAAAATATTTTTATTTCATCTATCTTCTATCTTACATGAAATAAAATGTATCACTTACTGTCAATCTAATCATCTCTCACTTTGATATTTCAGTTCTTTCGGACGTGGAGTCCACAGAATTTTTCTAATTATCTTCCAGTTTTTCATAATAAAATCATATTTGAAAAAATGTTTTAATTCTATTAATTAATACAAGGATGTATAAATTCCAATGAAAGCTTTTATCGATGTTAATGAATCTTTCTAAATATTCATACCCTTATAAGAATTAATAGAATGAAAACATTTTTTTCATGTGGTTTCATGATGAAAAATTGAAAGATAATTGCAAGAAATTGTCGACTCTATGTCAGAAAGAATTAAAATATTCATTAAGGTGAAAGGTGCTCATACTGATATAATAAATGGTGAAGATAATTTCATATAAATTAGAACTCTACGAAACAGAAATATTTTGATTCCATTAATTTGCCCAATGGCGAGTATTTTTGCCCCAATGTATCTACAGCTTAGCTATCGCTATATAACTTTACCATATAGCGATACCGTATCAAGGAAATCTCACGCACGGTTGCGATTCGCTGAAGCGTTAATGCTTACGTCTCGTGCCTACGCTAACGAACGTTAGTGCCAAATAGCCTCGATACCGCTGCAGCTCCGCGCGTTCCTCGGGGAGTCCCACTGAGAGACGACGTACGGCGCTATAATCGAGCAACGCCTCGAGAAGCAATCACTGGAGGCGATAGAACTTCCTCGGCGAAAGACGCCGCGCGTTACGTCTCCCCGGAAGCGATGCCAGACAGTTGCACAATCTGGAGGAGACGCCGCGTGCGCGCGATACGGTTTCTGCCGGGACTGATGTAATTTTGGGAGTGTCGAAGAGGCGTTATACGCTCCGGCGCGGGGCTTTATGGGAGGTCGCGGTGTCGGCAGCTGCTGCGAGGTTCGCGGACCTCTGAAACAATCTCGTTTGTCTTTTCGGCCGGGAGAGTAATCCGCGAGGCTGAAGCTAGACGTCCGGCTGCCGGATTCGGATTCGCGTGTAATCCTCGGTGTGGAGTCGAAGGCCGGCGAGTCTTTTACGTGAAAATTGATGGATGCGACGATACACGTTTCTTTCAAAATAATGATCGAAGTCGGACGAGTTTATATTTGTCGCACGAAAGATTACAATTTTACTCTGAGAAAAATAATTAGGTTGAAATGACAAAATGCATGTCTAGTTAAACAGGTTTAGTCATTCTAACCAAAATAGTGGTCAGTTGAACCGAATAGTTTAGTTATACCATTCAAATGTTTAGTTATTCTAACCAAAAAATGATCAATCTAACTAAATAGATGGAAAAGATCCATATTTCACCAAACGGTTTGGTGACATTTTAGTTAAAATTGACCAAGTCATTTTTGTCAATGTAGCTTTGCAGCACATTAAGAGAAAAATATGTAGGTTTGGCTGTACGGGGATCAAGGGCTATCTTCAAAAATTGAAATTGGTAAAATTTGGTCTCCGAAAAGAGTTATTGATTTTATTCCCTATGATATTCTTTTATTAAATACATTGATTTTATTTTCTTCTGCAAGATTCAATTACTTGATCTCATCATGGATTATTAAGTAAATTAAATTTAAAAAGATTAAATGGTTCAATTTTAACTATTATTTCAGATATGTATTGACATTACTTAACATTTTTGAATATTATAATGCAACCTTTAGGTACTAGGTTTAGTTACTTGAACTAATAATTTGCTAAAATTAACTACTGTTAGTTTCTGTTAAACAATTGTTAATCATTATAATCGAATTATGTATTTAATTCAAGTAACCAAATCGGCGTTTTCACACCCATGATGGCCAATTTAGTAAAGTCTACTACTTTTTTTCTCCATGCGGAGAAACTCGATTATTGTGTATATTATATTATTATTTATGAGTTGTAATGCTTATTACATTAATATTTAACAATTCATACATTTGATCAAATTTAAAATTAATTATTTAGTGCAAATCACAGTCTTACATATCGAATGCGCAAAGCGCTAAGCTCGATTCTCCCAAAAATCGAAAGTGCAGTCCGACTGCAGCTAAGCGTCGCGTTTAAATAAACGCATCCGCGAAAGACGGCGACGACGAGAGAGGTGGAATTCGCATGCGGAGACGTTGCCAAGAAAAAACCCCTACAGGAGTTCGGCCGAAGGAAATTCCGTTAATGCCACGGACCGGTAGTCTATTTTCGGTGAAACAGTTGACCGTGACACTGACGAATTAACGGCCCCAATCGTTCGTCGACACCGCGAATCACGGGCGCGCCAATTTCCTCGCGATTTTTGCACGACTCGAAGACGTTTCCGGCGAGCGGTCTCCTCGTTCTGCGGCACGATCGCGGATAAAATATAAGCGGCGGCGAAAAGTTCGAAATCCGCGCGCGTCCGGAAAATCTACTCGACCATTCACTTCTCCCCATTCGCCGTTATCTCTCGAAAGAGGCTGCTCGTACTCTGTTTAAAATTCCACGGGTGAACCGCGTCTCGCGTACGATATCCTTTCCGAGGGTCAAACAAACGTCTTGCAGCTGGATGAACGCGAACGCGAGAGACTACGCGATAGCTTATATAAGATGAAGCAATCGAGATCTTGTCTTTTTCAACGCACGGGGGAAATAGGGTGTGTAATACGGTCGCCCTGTTTCTCGCAGTCGTACGTACTCACGATAAGATTTATTTGGGTGCTTTTGATATCGTAAATGAATGTTATATGTTGGGAGAAAAGTGGGTAGTAGAATCAACCATAATGGCAAGGCTGAATTTTCCTGATTGCTAGTATCTACCTGATTTACGATAAAACGGACTGTGGTTGAAATAACTCGTTGCATGGTTATAGTAAGAACGAAGCATAAATGCAGTCGAAATAACTTGTTGCATGCTTTTATAGTAAAAAAGAAGATTCTAGTTTACAATAGTCATGCGTCATATTTAAATTAATCATAAAAATAGGTCACTAATCTTACCGTGTGATAATGTCAACTATACAACCAAAATTGGGGCACAATCGACCATGCTGCAGGTTGTCCTGGTCGCAGCAACCATACCTGATCTTTTGTTACCAGAATCTTACTGCTTAAAACAACTATGGAATCATGGTTGGCGCCCATGGTTTTTAGTTAAATTATGGTTCTTTTAATTAGATTTTACTCTGAGTGTAGCTCGCGTTCACATTCGATTATAATATTAATTTAGATTAAATGGCAGAGATTCTGATTGTGATTAATTCATTAATCTGATGAATCCATTATTTCTGAAGCTGGGAAATCTTCTGTTATCCTTGAGAACCAATTATTAGCTTACCGTCGAGATATCATAATTTTTCATTTCCCGTCGCATAGGGAAAGAAAGATAACGTAACTGTTCCTATTCAATCCTCTTGAAATTTCTTCGTGCACCGTCTACAGCGGCACCGTAATTTTCCCCATGCACTTCCGCTCGCGTCGATTGTCGAGGGTGCACCTCTCCGCACACGGAGTTCGATGTATCTCGAACAATTTGATCGATCGTTCGACGATTCGGTGGAACCAGGTCGAGGATGCTCATTCCGCGATGGTTCTCCGCGACGCATGCGTTAGATACCGTTCCGTCTTGAGGATTTATCGCTCGCTCTCCTGTGGAAATTTTCCTTAAGCCTGGTTAAGCCTAGCCGGGAGATAAGCCGGATTCAATCCTTTCGTAGTGACGTTGAGTCGCGCGCGACTGTTATTATCGTCTATACAGAAAACCACATAGAATTAACACCGAGAGAAAAATCGGGTAAAAAGAACCATGATTTAGCTAGAAACCATGGTCGATTTTGACGCCAATCTCGTGATTCTATAATTCCTCTAAACAGTGAAGTTCTGGTTATGGTAACAAGAGATTACGATTGCTGCAGCCAGATCAGCTTGTAGTATAGTCGAATGATGTCCCCAGTTTTTGTATATAGTTCATATTATCATGCGGTAATATTATTGATCTACTTTTCTGATCAATTTAACCATGGTGTATACTATCATGAATTTCAATCTTACTTTTACTATAACCACGTACGTGTAACAAAAGTTATTTCGACTGCATTCATAGTTTGTTTGATCGTAAATATGGTACTAGCAACTAGAAAAATTCCACCTTGCAGTTATGGTTGATCTTACCACCTACTTTTCTCTCAGTGAAGTTAGCAGAGGACTGGACCCTTATTCAAAATCGTCAAGCACTCATATCCTGTGTAGAAATTTGATTGGGGTTTCAGTAGGATTCTTATAGGTAAGGAGTCTTACACTGAGAAATAAAATAATTTTGTCAATTTGCCCAAAACCTCGACAGCGATGATCAAACTGTTTAATGAAATATGAATCCTTGACTTATTTGGTTAAACTGACAACTTTTTAGTTAGAATAACTAAACATTTGGCTAGTATAACTAGATATTTGGTTCAACTGACCAGTATTTTGGTTAGAATAACTAAACGCGTTTAACTAAATGCGTTTCATCCTTTTAATCTAATAATTTTTCTCATTGTGTCCACTGAAAAAAATTGCTTCATTCAATCATCGGTGAGGTTTTAATACGGCGAATTTCACGGTGTAATTTTTTCAAGTACCTAGATATTCGTTTGTTTCAACCAGTTTGGTTACTTGAACTCTATTTATTTTATTTTAAACTTTTCTGTCATTGAAACGATTGCACTGTGAGGTTCGCCGTATTCAACTTCATGAATGGTCCAGTGAAGTAAATTTTTTTTTTGTCGGGGACACTTATCAGGACTCTCCTGCTGCGAAGGTGGCGCCATTAGTTCACGAAATACTCGCAAAAATCAACTAAGGCCTAAATACTTATAAGAATCCAATCGGGAAAATGTGACGTTGCATGTCCCTAACATACTCATATTTCTACACGGGACCCAGCGTCCCTTCCCTGCACATCTCGGCAGACGAATTCCTCCCTCTCCCCCTTCCCAAAGTAGAGCGTAACCTCAGACTGGAATAGACGCCGCTTTAAGTTCGTAGACCCAACGTCTGAGCGCGTCTCTTGGGCAGGAAATCTAATTTTATCGAGTCTCGCGTAAATGTGCGGCCCACCTTGCCTTTCCGCGCGGCGCGGCGTTTTCGAGAAGTCGAGCGAGTAGAGAGTAGAGATAGAGGGTGCGAGAGGGACGGACGCGAATAACGAGCCCGTCGCAGCGCGCCCCTCGTGGGTGGACGCGAATTAATCGTGGCCCCGTCGTCCTCTTCGGGCTTTTATATCGGGTGACTTTTTTTTTCATGTTTTTCACGTTTACACGCCGCGCGGTCTCGAAACACCTGCGACGTTCGTTAAGCGGCTCACGCGCGACCGATCGCGGGAGCGACGCTCGTGTCCCGGTGCTTTCGAAGGGAATAAAAACCCGTTCCAGCGGACGGCGCGGATCGCGTGAAACGCGACGAACAACGTCGGCGGGAGGAAAAACCCACGATAAACGCGGCGAAAACGAGGAAGGAGAGCGACGTGTGTTTATACAGCTCCGGGGACGTGAGTAGGTATATGCTCAGTCCGGCTGTCCGGTTGATCCGCTCGTATCGTTAGCGTCTTCGCTGAGGAGAGGGCTTGACCGTGCGTGGCGCCTGCGGCTTGAAATTCGGAGGGAGAGGGTAGTTTTTCAACTCTGCATACATACGGCTTGCGAGTCCCGAGTACTTTATACGTTTATCCTGTTGAGGGTGAGCGAGGCGGAATGTAATACTTGAGTGTCGGGGTGGGACCACGTTCTACTCTACTTCCCCTTGATACATACCTAGTTAGCTCTTCTTCTCGCGGGAGTCGCGCGTCTTTCGTTAACATTTTGTGTTTTGTGTGGAGATTCTTTATTTTTACACAGTAAACTTTCATTGCGCAGAGATGCGTTCGATAATAATGTAACGGTGAAGCTAGTAATAACGATGCGAAGATTTAATTATACACTGAAAAAACAGTGACTCCGATTATCAGTCTTCTGGCTGCTGAAGTGGTTGTGTAGTCTTAACCCTCCGTTGGTAAGGTGAAACAATGTAATGTGAAAATTGCATTTAGTTGGGGTATGACATACCCCACCTTACTAACGCAGGGTTAAGTGACTACAGCGCCATCGTCAGTCTGCAATAGCTAGAAAAGTCCATGAATAGGAACACAGTATCGCTGCTGTAGCATAATAGCATTAAAAAAAAACAGTCCCTAACTAAGGCGTGTCCATTTTTTCTAATTTCTAGAACTCATTTATTTTGTCTAATGTTATTAGAACAAAACAAAACAATCAGAAACTAAATATTTTGTATCGCTGGGTTGTCTACATGTTGAATTATAATTACAAATATATTCTCTGGCGTCTGTCAGACCCCGGCACACTAACGAAGGTTTAAAAAGAAACCAGTCGCTTGACCCAGGCTCGCGGCCGAGTCCCCTCGAGCGACGCGGGCCATGAGCAATCGCATCGATAAATATACCGCTCCAATTGAACGATCGACACACCCCGCGCACGCAACTAGGAACACAGTACCTCGAATCTCTTTTTCTCTGCCGCGTCGTCGTGGCTATTCTCGATGTTGTGTTTGGGATCTTTTAATAGTTAACCCGGATCCGTCGCGATCCGATTTTTCCATCCGGAAACAACACCTGCACGTCGTCGTCACGACTATGCGCAATGCCAACAGCTCTTCGGGGCCGAGCAGGCGTCGCGTCGCCTATAAGCGATTGGCAGAAAAGCGCGCGCGCGTCTCCTCAAATCGAGCGAGAAACGGGAAACACGTGGACGCCCGCCGTTACTCCACCCGCGTCGGACGCTCGTTCGCGAGAGAGACGAGAGATTTTTAAGCCGATCTTCTGGAGAACGGCCAAATTGAATTACCGTGTTTTCGATGGGGCTATTTTTCAAGACGATAACGTCGCTCCTCGAGGGACGCGTGGCATAATACAATAGATAACGCGGGGCTCGATCGTCGCTGTTGAAATCTTCGCGAGAAAAAGCTGCACGACGCGGCGTCGATTGGGATGCTGACGGTGGGAGGGCGCGGGTGCGGAAATTCATGATGTCTAGGAGTCTGGAAATTTTGGGGGATCGTGTGGGAGGGTCTTCCGAGAATATCGTCGGTCGTGGAATAATCGGGGGAAGATTTAGAGAAATTGTGACGAGTCAAAGACGATCGTTGCATCTAATGTTGCATCTGAACTGCATACGAAGTGATACGCTTTATACGTAGTGGTAAATGCAATCGCGGTTGTCCTCTATCAGGCATAGCCGGAGCCTGTATACTGAGAGAAGTAATAATTACTAGCGTTAAAAAAAATGCTTCTTCACTGAGAAAAATAACTTTGTTCAAGTAAGAGAACGCGTCATCTGATTAGACGAGTTTCGTTATTCTAATCGAAATACTAATAAGTTGAACCAAATATTTAGTTATTCTATAAAGTAAGAGAACGCGTTATTTGATTAGACGAGTTTAGTTATTCTAACCGAAATACTAATAAGTTGAACCAAATATTTAGTTATTCTAATTACACGTTTAGTTATTCTAACTACATGTCTAGTTATTCTAACCAGAAAATGATCAGTTTAACACAAACAGGTGGAGGATCCATACTTCACCAAACTGTTTGGTTATGGCCGCCAAGATTTGGGTTAAATTGTCCTGGTCATTTTTCTCAGTGCTGAATCAAGAAAAGACGATGTGTTACAGATTTTTAAGAATACAGATTCTTGATCGAAGAATATATATATTACATTCTCTCTTGATTCAAAGATGCTGTCGTGGGATCGAGAAGTTCTTTTTGCGCAAAAAATGATACTCGAGCTTATCAAATATTTTCTTACACGAAGAAAACTATAATTTTCTTGCGCGAAGAAAACGGCTTGATTCTGAGATTGTATCATTTTTTTTGATTGAAGAAAACATCTTTTCGGCACCAGCACATATTTTATAGTCCTGCGCCTGTGGAAGGCAACCGCGAAACCGAATTACCGCGAACTGTAAAGCGCATCACCTCGTCCATGTCAAAATTCACGGAGAATAAATTATTCGAGAGCGGAATGTCCGGAAACAACGCGGAATTTTATTTCCAAAATTTCCGCGCGAGACACCTTGTTTACCCCATACGTTTCTCTGCCGATATCACACCACCCTCGTAGCCGAGGGTACTCGCGTGGAAGTGCGTGACGAGGCGAAGTTTGCGCGCGTCCGGCGCGGCGCGAAATTGCCGAGCTACGAAATGGCACCGGAAGTGACCGACTTTTCCCGTCGTAAAACTAATCCCGGAACGGAATCGTCTCGCGTGCACGTTTTCCCGCGAGATCCTCGCCGCGCGCCGGAGTTCGGACGCTTGCAACGACGATGACGTCGCGGCGCATCGTCGGAAAAGACACGCGCGTGGAACGCTGCGGATGGCTGCCGTGAATGCGCCGAGTTTTACGGGAGAAGTTTATATTTGGCGGACCGATCTCATTGCCGTCGTTAATGCGATACGTGCGCGCAACTCGTCGGTTTTGTGCATCGCTGTGGTCGCATCATTTTATCAGAGGACAACTGCGCGGGGTGTAACAATGTCAACACTCGACTTCCGTTATTTTTACACGCGGTTATAGAGAACGAATCCGAGTCCCGGTCTACGCATGCGCGCGCGTTCTCCGCACTCGATCGGTCCTCTTCGTCGGAGCGCTCTCTTCGGTTTTTCCACGCGTTCGCCGCTTGTTTATTTAGCCCAGTTAAAAGAGCATCCGCGCGAAGATTTACGGCCGCGACGTCCGAGAGAGGAACGCCCGCGCCGCGGGATTCGAGAGACTCTCGCGCGTTCTTCTCGGTTTTTGCCGCGCGCTGCATCGCTCGAAATTTTCTCGATTCCAGCGGCGCGCTGTGCGCGGAACGATAAATATCTCGGCCCGGGCGAAAATTAGCTCCGACGACTCACCGCACCGCGCCGCGCCGACCTCGGAACCCCGCGCACAGACTCCTACGTGACTCTAGCCGGTATAGCTATACGCGCGCTACCGGTATTTATGCGTTTTGAAACGCGCGTTAACGGCGGCGTTATATACCCACTCCAACCGTGCGTTGAGAATGTTGTCCCGGATAGTAGAGACCGCGGAGCGCTCGAGAGAATGATCGTCGTCGAGAGGCACAGGGGCACGTGAATGTTGCAAGGACAGGCCTACCCTAATATTCGGCTCGATTTATGTTAACGCTTTACGAGCGCAATGCCAGTTGGATTTCGACGTTATTTTCGACTTCGTGTACACCTCCGCGTTCCCCTCCTCCTCGCTAGGAGATCAAATTCTCAGGTTTGGAGTTATTATTTCAATCAGCTTCAACCATTGTTATCTCGTAATATATCAACTTTCAGGCTTAGTTGGTATAAGACTTTTTTGAAGATTATATTTCGATATATATAAGAAATGATTTCAACACTGACCAAAAGTTCGCGGGTAAAGAAATAATTGCGATTGAAGTCGACCGAAATAGTTACATCGCTTTACCCTATGTTGGATAAGAATTCATCAGTTTCTCGGAGATTTTCGATAAATAGAATCACAAGCATGTACAGTAGAGTCCTATTTATTTGAGGTAGTTGGGGGAGCGTTTCTCGGATAGGGTCAACCGGGGCTAATGTGATACACCTAAAAATTTGAGGCTATTATGATACACTTGTAGAAAAAAACACCTTAATTAGAAAAAAAATGTTTCAAAAAATTATAACAGAATTGTAAGTCTCTGACAAACATGTGTTGTAATTTACTTTGGGGTAAATACAAGAAAAATGTACCAAAATAATTGTTGCTCTATACTATACAATTTTCTAACAGAAAACTTTTTTTCGGCAATACAAAACATTTGTTGCAGCATATCGGTTTAACCATTATATTGTTATGTACATGAATTTTTTGGTAGAGGAGATCCCAAACTTTGTATTTTGTCACTTATTTATTAACATTTACAATTTCTAGATGTCAATTTTACAGGTCAAAGTCACGGGGCTATTGTGATACATCTCTTGGGGCTAATGTGATACATATCTTGGGGCTAGTCTGATACATACCTTGGGGCTAATTTGATACGGGCAAAAGAAGGATGTGTGATCTCTTTAGATAAAGTCGTCGCAAAATTACCTGCCCCCAATATATCATTCTCTGGCAATAGAGAAAAATACGCTTTTGAAAAAATTGTGCCAGTGTTTGAAGCTCTCTAGGACTCTTTTGTGTTTTTAATGTTCTTTAGAAAATATCATTGTACTTTTTTTTATAAATAAAACAGTATCACTTCATTTGGTGGCTATTTTTAAGGATGACCTTTTTTGCAAAAATACACCTGAAATTTTAGATTTCTGTATCTAAAAAACCATAAAAGTTATCATAATCAAATTTGCACGGAAAATAGATAAAGAACAACTGTGTATCATATTATCCCCGAATGATTTAAAATTTGTTAGAACATGGGTTTACAGTACTGTATCACATTAGCCCCACAGTGTATCAACAATAGCCCTAAACGCGGGGTTATTTTGATACACGGTTTTTCTTTTTTCATCAATTTTCTCTTCATTTTTTAGAAATTCCAGTGCTCTAGTCTTAAAGGTAACTTAGTTCGCCACCCAAAGTAATTTTTTAAATACATTTTCAACTTATTTTTGTAAACCAAAATCGGAAAAAGTTATGATTTTTGTATCACAATAGCCCCGGTTGACCCTAACTGAAATCTCGGATAATACGGAGCAACATACGCAATAAGAACATTTTTAATTATGTATGCCAATTTTGTAGAGGTAAACATGCATATTACCTAAATGTGAACCATATTTAGTTATTTCCTTAACTTGAAAGCAGCCTCCTTTGTTAATTTTTTTAGGTGGTTGTGTCACCTCCATAACTTCTATTTTATGGTTGAGTTTTCTTATTTAAAGCAATATTATTGAACTCTGCCGGATTTATGGACACTGTTGGAATTATGTACACTTACTCAATATAATGAGATAATAGTGATTGAAGTTTCTTCCCTGGCGAGTAAGTTTAGCCTCACATGGTAGGTTAACAAACGTATATACATATATCTTTATTGCAATCTCGCACTACTGATATAATTTAACGAAATCAATATTTGTATATAAGTAGTTATACTTCGCGTGCAACTCAGCCGCTTTGTCCGTTTTATCTGAGTTTAAACCTCAGTTAACGTGAAGTACCTACTCGGATAATTTAACCGCCTCGGATAACACGGAACCTCGGATAAACGGGATTCTACTGCGCCTAAATATCGCATCGAAGAATAATCCGTGCAGAAATTCCATTGGTTTTACTTCTTTCCTTTTTTTGCGATTGAATTTGTCCTTTCAAGGGACATTTTATTCTAAAGGACAATAATCTCGTTCCATCCGCTTTGTTTCTCATTCCCCCCCGTTCCCATTCTAATCTACTCCATTGTATTCTACTTTTTTACTCCGCCGGCGTTTTCGTTTCCCGCTGAATTTTCCCTCTCGCGCTCGCGCGCCCGAGGGATTTCGGGCGAGAACCGCTTAGTTAAATAGACATTCGCTCGCTCGCAACGACGCGCGACGACCCAGAATGCAGTTATGTATCTCGGGAGACGAGAACCAGGAAGTCGAGAGCGCCCGGAGAATTAATTATACGGCTCGTACGTCAAACCGCATGTACGGGGGAAGGGTGGCTGTCGTTCATAAAGACTCCCGCAATTTATCCGGAGTATACCTAAGTTCCCAAGACGCGGAGGCGGTCACCGCGATATCTCTTCGCGTGCGATATTTTGCCTTTGCAACGTGCAACGCGATTTCGGACACGTGTGCAGCTGCAGTCGCGATGGCATGTTCGATTTAGCGGCAATTTGCGTCGTAATTTATACGAGTAAAATGTAAGGCGATGTCCTATACATTAGAGACGAAATGGGTACCTATATTTTGTATGATGATATATTTCAATTATTACGCATTTTTATAAACAGAAATAACTAGGGCAATTCAATCATCCTGTTATCATTTCCGAAATAAACTACGATAAATCTCCAGGTGATATACCGCGGGTAATCCGATTAATGGCTGAATTTATGTTTTACGCGAATCGTCACATCGCATATGGCAATAATCGCGTACACGCGTGAAATTTCAGTCGCAATCGTATTATTTATTCGTATGATCGTACAAACATGGTCCTGCGGTACCCGACGTGAAAGGGGTAGTTGAGTTTTCTTTTTTATCGATGATTCGCAAAATTTTGACAACATTATTTACCCCGTATTTTTTATTTCTTTATTTTCGGCCTCATTTAAGCCTGAAAACGATATATTTAGAAATGCGTATGCGTCATCACTCAGTAAATCTCTCTCTCTCGCACTCGTTGTCTCCTCGATGACGTCATAACTCAATAGAGATTAACGCATCTTATAACTCTGCAAATAATTATTTCTTCGGATATTTTCCGTCTCGTGCGATATCGAATATGCGTTCAGATGAAAAATTGAATTTAAAAATATGAAAATCTTCCCCCCCCCCCCAAGTCAAATGCCGTATTGTCGGAAATTTTAATCGATCTCCATTGTACAATATTTATCTACTCGAATTTGGGGCATTCTTTTTTTAATCTAAAACAACGCGGATACGTCCAAGCACTCTCGCGAATCGCCACAAGGATTCGTACAAGTCGATAGTCAGCGAAACGCGTCGTTAATCGCAGTTTAACGCTCGTCAATGCTGGCCGCCTCTTGGTAACGAACTATAGGTATAACAAAACTCTGTGACTACGAATTTACGGCTCGTCATCCGGACGGCTGCGGCATATTGTTGCTCGCTACCGCCCACGCGGTCCGCGCGTTAATCCCGCGTAAACACGCCGCTGGCACACTCGCTATTCTTCGTCGAACGTTTACCGCGGCCAGTTGTCGCGCGGATTGGCAGATCGCCGACGTCGCGGGCCTCGCGGATCTATCTCGCCCGAATAGAACTATGGGACCACCGCGCCTGTACAACGCGGCGAACAACTTAACGTCGTCGAGTCGTGAATTATTATTGCAGTCACTTTCGTTCGATCGTATATATATCATCCTGGTTCAGCGGAAATTTGGGCGATGCGGAGTGGGCGTGTTAAGTCGTCAATTTTTAAGGGGAAAACGAAATTGCACTCTTGGGGTTACAGTTGGTTCGAGTGGATCTTGAATTTTAGTTTCGATATACATATATAATTATAAAAAATATAGGATTATATATACACAGGGTGAGTTTCCTAAGAGGTAGGAGCGGTATGTGCATTGTAAAAAATTTGTATTAAATTTATCACAATCGTATGTGAACTTTTTATCCAGTACGTGATTGTCAAAATAAATGAACTCCGTTATGAAATTTATAAGGGCAGTTTCATAAGGAAATGCATTAATTTTTATAATCACGCATTGGAAAAAAGCATTACGTAAAAGTATTATATATTAATAATGGCATTTTTTACATTGTGGCCTGATGCGACTAATATCGAGATATTTTCCATTGTTTTTCCTCTGCTTGGTCGAGTTTTTCTTTGTGACGAGGGTTATGTTACACTCGTCGCGCGCGTAAAGAGAAACTTGATCCAGCAGCGGGAAAACAATGGAATATCTCGATATTAGTCGCATTAGGCCGTGCACTGTCCGTCCTTTTTAGGCAACTCACTCTGTATGTGACATGGAACCCGCATTGAGGAAACATTTTATTAATAGTTAATAAATGTAATTTAAAATACGGCGAAATAAATATTTCGTTGGAACAAGAAAATATATGTTAACTATTTAAATTTTTACCTCATTGAAATGGTTGTCTCAAAGGAACTCATTGTACCAAATAAATATCGTAATAGTTAACCAATATTTACTTGATCCAATAAAATGTTTATTTCGCCATATTCAAATAAAGATTTATGAACTACAAATAAACTGTTTTCTCGGTGTACCTATACGTGAAGAGGAAAGTGTATTGTTTTTAAAGTCATGAGGCCAACACATTTCATACGATCCGCACGGAGAAAAAAATTCCATTCGAAATTACGATTTCAACATGTTTTTCTCGGACCGTGCTGACAATATGAAACATTCTACATGAATTCTCTCAATAACTGCTATGAACATAATTTTTTCCTAGATGCTGGTCTTTGGTTCAACTTTTTCCAGACATCCGCTATACTTTAGCCATACTTTTTTTTTTCTACGCGGGGTTAGAAAGAATGCGAGATCACTACTATACGCGGGTGCATTTCGAGTTCTTCGGCATTTCCTCCTCGTCATCCCCTCACGTGACGACGGAGCACGACCTCCCTCTTGTTCCCGCAGAAGCGGAAGTGAGCGTGGGCGGTGCTGCCGCGCCAACGGGAGTCCCGAGGGCGCGCGAGGCCGCGCTCAAGAAGGACGATATTTCTCCGCGAGTAATTTACGTCGCAATTACACCGATCCACGTCCGCCATTATTTAACGCGGAGCAAAATCCCGGCGTGTGGGCCGATTGAAAATCAGTTTAGCCCTCCCACGATATCGTTCCGTTTGTCTTCGTTCGTCGCGCTGCAGTCGGATTTGTTTCCCTCCCGCTTCTTCCTCGTCGCTCGAGCTCTCCTCCCACTCTTTCCCCGAGTAGATTTCCCTTATTCGCGCATTCGTTTCACCCGCCACGAGCCTTTCGCGCCTCGAGAGGAGCGTCGCGCTTTGCAAGTAAAACTCTGCGCGCGATCTTATTACTACTCGCTCGCGCGCCTTCGTTCGGCCGGATAGGAATGGAGATCGTTGTAGCTTGTGCGTGTGGACTGCGAAGCAACTATGTATACGAGTTGATCCTCGCCGCTACGGTACGATAAAGTCCCGTTGTTACGACGGTTTTCGGCGACTAACCGCGGCGACTCGCGTGGGAGTGTTTTGACGCGCGGAGTTCGTTGATCCGTTCGTTTTCGTTTCGCTTCTTCTTTTATTGGAAAATGAAAAATCGACCTCCTGCATCTTGGTCAGAGCTGACTTTTATTATCGTGTAGTGTACCGATGGATACCTATCGAGAGGAAACAAAATTAATGTAAAAGAGGGATAAATGTTCCGGTTTAAAAGCAAGTACAAAGTCGATTATCTTGAAACCAGTTGCAGATATCGAAAAAAAGTTTAAGTAAAAAATGTTTATCTATATGCTTACCATGAAAAAGCTATTCTACATTTTTCGTGTATCTCCACTGTGTTTCGATATAATCGCGGTCGAAATTAAACAATGACTGGGGCACCTATCCCACTCTTATTCTAGATTTGACTGAATTGACGTACACGGGCGGGGGAATGCCGATTTAGTTACTTGAATTAACCCTCCGTTAGGCGGGTGGATTATACTAGACATGTGCTATTCAAATGGGTGTGGATTACAATGGTAATCCACCCGTCTAATGGAGTTTTAAATAATTCGATTATAATGATACCTAATGATGGATAACTATTTAAGAAAAACAAGCTGTAGTTACCCAGGCGGAAAAGTTTTATATATTTTGCATACAGTCCATATGTGAATTTGGTAATGCATGGATAATATATGATTTCTATATTAATCATATAAGGATTATAATTCTGTGGTGTTTGGGACACACATGATAACTCCAAAAACATAATTTCTCAGTAAACGGATTTAAATGTTCAACTGGACCATGTAAATCAAGCAAAATTGTTATCAAAACCAAACATTGACGTTAATACATTTTTATTTTAAGTGTTTTTAAAGATGATACATAAAACTTAAATTAGCTTTTAGTGTTAGTAATAATGGCACATATATTGAGATCAAACCTTTTCGGAGTTATCATATGTGTCCCAAACACCACAGAACTATACAGAATGAGTTGCCTAAGAGGTAGGATTGATGTGTGGCCTAAAGCGACTAATATTGGGATATTCCATTGCTTCCCCCTTGCTTGGTCAAGTTTCTCTTTATGACGAGGGCTGTTACGCTCTTCACGAAGAGAAACTTGATCAAGTAGCGAGGAAAAAAAATGGAATAGCCCGATATTAGTCGCTTTAGGTTCTACATCCATCTTGCCTCTTACAATTAGACAACTTATTCTGTATAGGTGTTTCAATGTTTGTATAATTTATATATAGTCTGTATATATGGTCAATATAAAAATCATACATAATTCATATTTGACCAAATCCACATATTGATAATATACAAAATACATAAAATTTTTCCGCTCAGGATTCTAATTATTACTTGATCTGTATATTAACCATCTTTCAAGCGACACAATTTCTAACCTTTGATACACATTGGCAGTTAAGAAATACCATGAACCGTTAATGTTTTGTTCTCTCAGTGCAATTCTAGCAAATTATTATTATATAGCAAATAACTAAATCTACGTTCCCCGCCCGTGATCACCGTTTTATTCAACCCTACTACATTTTTTTTCTCAGCCTGCGTAACTCCAGAGATGACATTCCCTTGAAATACACCCACAACCCCATAAAAACCGCGATAACCGACCCGGAATCTGTAATAGACCCGAGCCCATATGTCCCACGTTCAAAATACCGATGTGCTTTGCGAACATCAGAAGCGCGCACCTCCAAACACTCCCCCCTCCCTCCTCAAAAGAACAAGAAGAAAAGGGATACAGGGTGAAGCGCCTAAAATATGCAAGGCCATAAAACGCGCGGGAGTAAAGTAGGTGCGAAGTCCGAGCGGGCGCACGGAAAGATCGCGAGCGATTTTCCATGAAGCCGGGGGTGTATGGGATATATTGTTTTATTCGCCATAAAAGCTGATACTGGTTTTATGGGAATTGAAATTCCCCGCGTATAGGAAACGCCGGCGCATTCGCGGTCGGAGTTATGTCACGGGCAAACGCGTTTTGAGAGTATTGATATAAATTCCTATACGCATCTGCGCCCTTTGATTACGCCCCACATCGCACCGCGCCTGTAAACGCTCGAGTTGTAAAGGTTTTACACGCGGGATCTCTCTCTCTCTCTCACTCTCTATAGACACGGATTGGATGGGGGTGTTGTGTCTATGCGTGGAATTTAAAAGTGGCGTAGAGGAGAGTGTGTACGTGTGTCACTGCATGTCTGTGTCGTTTCGATTCCGAAGAAGCGGAAGACTTCGATGGAAGGAGCGAAGCGAACTTTTTTACTCCCTCTTTCCATCGTCTCGCGCATCTCTCCGTTGAAAGCAGCATCCTCTTTCCCGTTCGCGTGGCATCTCGGTCATGCATGGACCTATCGTACAGAGTTCATTGTCCCGCGCGAGAATCCTGCAGTTTCCGTATATTACGACGAGGTGGAGATTTTCCTTTTCATGGTCTGGTACTTTGTTGACTCTTCTCATCAGGGGCTGTCCATAAATTACGTGAGGCGATTTTAAGGAGTCACACCCTCCCCCTTGTCCTATACCATATGAAACTAAACTCACTCGTCAGTAACGACATTTTAATAATTCTTATCTCATTATTTATGAACTTTAGGCCCATATTGATATAAGACTTTATTGTAGACAAAAATGTAATTTTTAAAAAAGTATTATACAAGTATATGAGAGCCAAAAGATCATAAATAATGAGATGATAGTGATTGGAGTTTCTTTCCTGACGAGTAAGTTTAGCCTCATATGGTATAAGATTTAGTAAAATTTCTAACCTTCCACTCCCCCTCCCCCCTTTCCTCATATATACCCAGGGAAAAATCTGATAGAAAAGTTTATTTGAAATGAATAGGAATTTATTCAATTCGAGCAAAGGTTTATTTGAATTAGATAAATGTTCTGCTAGATTCGTACTCGATTAAAAAGATATGCAAAACATTCATTTAATTCAAACAGACTTTTGTTCGATGTGAATAAATTTCTATTTATCTCAAATAAATCTTTTTATTAGGTTTGTATTCAACTAGATTTTTTCTCTGTGTGTATAATATTACGTAAGAAAATTAAATTCAATAAACTCGTTATAAAAAGGTTTGTGGAGTTTATTCTCAGACCTGTTTCAGTAACTTGCTCAAAATGCATGACATCACTTTTAAGAATCTCGAAATGCTATCGAAGAACTGTTCATTCTTTTTCAATTTATATGTAAGGAATAAAGCAAGAGAGAGAATACCTGTAATATTTCTTACGTAAAATTAATCTTCCCCCTCTCAGCCGCCTTACGTAATTTATGGACTGCCCCAAGTGGAAAAGTTCTATGTGGATTACATAATATGCTTTGTGTATAGAACATGTATAAATTTGGGCTTATTTAATTTATATTTATATAAACCGCGCGCGCGCGCGCGTGTGTGCGTGTGTGTGTGTGTGTGGATTATATATGTGGTTTATATACCTATAATATTATTTCATTGTTTTAATTTTTGTATAATACAATCCACGCGTATGATACATGTATGGTTTAGGTATATTGAAATCGTATACAAATTAAATAAGTCCAAATTTATAATATGTACTATATACAAAAAATATATAATCCATATAGATCTTTTCCACCTGGGGCCCCTCATTTCGACGCCGCTGCATGTCAAATCGCGTAGAAATAAAGCTCGTAGATCGTTATACACCGGCGAATACGACGAATTAAGCCTGACATTTATATCAATCTGTACTCTCGGATGCGGAGCTACACACTTGCCGATAGGCTGCATCTTGCTCACGTATTGGACTGGCTCGGAATTGAAATTTATTTATCGGTTGCCTCGGGGATGCTATGACTTTTCCTATACGCCGTCGTCTATACGAGTACGTATGACTCGGCTCGAATAGTCGAACGAGAATCTAGCGCATCGGGGATCCAGCCGCGCGTTCGTCTCGAAGGATAAGCCGCACTTCGTTCCTTCCTTACACGTCGGAACGTCGATTGCCGCGTTCGAGGAAATTCCTGGGGAATTGCTGAGCGTCGTCTCTTTTTTTTTCTCCTGCTACCACGCGAAGATGTAGAGCTATATAAATACCGCGACGAGATAATTCTGCGCGGTGGAAATGAAGCGGGAGGAATTTATCCGCGCATCGAATATACGAAGCCATTCGAATATTTCTATCCGGGATTATTCGCGCGTTAAAGGACGAGCGGTTCAACCGTGGTCGTATAACGAACTGTAACTCTCTCTTTATAAACTTCGTAAATGTTTATTACACCGGTAAATATAACCGCATGACGGCTGCGTGTAATTATTGCTCGTTCGAGGTGCGGCACACGGATCCCAGCGAAATATAATCGGATGGGGGAAAAGAATAGTTCTTTGTGACGTACCTTTTTGAAAATACTACAGATTCATGACTATAATTGGATAATCACGATTAGCATGATTTCAATTCAATGGGAGAATCGGGAAAACCGAGAAATGTCCGGGAATTTGATCTCGTCAAGGAAATGTCAGGGAACTTTTCGTCGGCTACGGAATTTTTGATAAATCCAGAGGATTTTAGAGATTCTTCTCTTCGATTATTTTATGTTATATTTATAGTAACTTTAATTAAAATTATTATATCGTATTAACCTAATCCCGAGCAGTAATAAACTATTGAAATATAAAGAAAATATATCTATGGATTATAAAATTGTAATCTGTGTCAGTAACACTCAACTGTCCATTCATATTGTTTCGTATATTCATATAATTCGAATATTCAAGAGTTAAGTGATAACTGATAACTAGGTATCGACATACTTCAGAATTATTCAGTATAAATGTATAATAATTTTGGCCTTTTAATTTTACCCTTCACCCGATTATCATTGCAAAGCATGAAATATTCCGATTAGGACAAACACGTAAGCATTTTTTTGTATATATGAACTATATTATTACAGCATTTCAATTGTTTCTTCATATTTCGTAAATAAGAAAGTTAGGGAATGTCAGTAACTCCAGTCAGGGAAGCCAGGAAAAGTCAGGAAACTCTTATTAAGTAGAGGAAAATCTAATCCCACACTGAGAAAAAAACTCGGTAAAAAGTGAAATTCTGGAGATAATGACCAAACAGTTTGGTGAAATACGGATCCTCTCTCCATCTGTTTGGTTCAATTGATGGCTTTTTGATTAGAATAATTAAACGTTTGGTTGGCGAGTGACTAAACATTTGGTTAGAATAACTTGATATTTTATTCAACTGACCCGTATTTAGATTAGAATAACTAAGCGCGCTTAACTAGATTTGTTTGGTCATTTTAACCTGATTATTTTTTTTCAGTGCACCATCGGTTCGTTTAACTCTTGTCCCTCTATTTTTTATCCTACAAGTTAACGCCCTTACGAGCGACGTAATTATTCCACCGAGAACAATTCACTTTCTCTCGTACCATTAAAGTTCAATAATATGAAAACCTTCTATGATGCGAATTAAAGTGCGAAAGCGCGTCGTAACATCAACGATTCGTAGTTTACGATCGCGGGCCCTCGGTGCACCACTCGAGATCTGCACTTCGGGACGAGAAAAGGCGGCCGCCTCCATAAAATCCGATAGACGCCGCTATGCGCGTCACGTGTGCGCGTGTGTGCAGCGTTATTATTTTCGCACGAGAACGCTAAAGCGTGCCGCGAATTGGAGCGAGCCGTCCGTCTTGTAAAAGCCGCGGAGCTTCACCCTCCCTCTCGTCCCTGCCTCCCCCTTACTCCTCCCCGGTACACATCTCGCCGCGTCGCTCTTCTCCGACGATTGATATTACCGACGACCTTGTCGATAGCCGGAGTAATCCGCTATGCAACTTACCCGATTTATTTCCCTCACCTTCCCGGAAGCCGCGGGATACCGGGCTGTCGATTCCGCTGCAGCGAACGCCGGTGTAATGTGTATCTCGCGAGGTATTCTGTTTTTTCCGAGGCAACGAGGCGAGTGGGTACACCGCGGAGTGCACCGATATCTGCTTCGGCTTGCAAATTACATTTGCTCCTCCATCTCGTACCCCTACATCCTGATAGACGCGTGAATCTATGGGGGAGTGGTTTATTTGAATGTAAACCTGCGATGGGATTTATTTGCAGTAACGCGACGTAGAGATGCTTTCGCGCGAATGCACTTTTTCCTTGCATTCAGAGTTAAATCGATCAACCGGAGAGTGGAAAATAACTCCAATCAGGTATTCGTCTTGGATGCACTTTTTCCTCGCGCGCGTTCGGATTTAAATCGATCACCCGGAGAGTGGAAAATAACTCGAATCAATTATTTGCCCGGAGAAAAAAGCGTCCGAGTCGGAACTAGATACGCGTACATTTTCAAGGACCCCTTTAAACGCCAAATCAAAATTCAGCGAAACTTCGGGAATCTCTAATCAGTCTCCCACGAAACTCTGAATCGAGTTCGGCCTTGGCTCATCGATATGCAGACACCCGCCCCCTTATATCTCTGCGGGCCGAACTCGCGCCGCTAAACGAGTCGGGATTTAAACGCGCCGTTCACCACGGTAAAGGCGTTCCCCGGTCTTTTTCTACAAGCCGCTCCGTCGTTATCCAATTTGTCATTCATGAGACTAAAGGTGACGGATAGCTTGCCCTCGGTTTAAAAGGACTCGAAACGACCGCGGAAGAGACTCCTTGTTCACATTTACCGTGCGTAGATGTATATTCGAGGGACTTGGTGGGAATCCGATATATCGGAATCGCGCAAGTTATTGTAATCGACTTCGCACCTGACTTTCGGAAAAGGGAAGAAACGTGTAATTCGGTCTCGGTCAACATTTTCACTTCGTTGATCACCCATCGACAGTGCGCGAGGTGATAAATATGCTCGATGCTTCGGAAGGGGAGGTTAATTGATTCTGATTTGCTTTTCAACATCAACGCGACAAGAGGGCCTCGAAATCTTTTTAACGAGAAAAATATATCGAGTATAGCAGACGCGTTGATTAGATAGGCGTGACGCGGCAAAAATTAATATCGGTATTCTTATCTCGTCGGAAATGGTGATATCGCTAAATAAACGACCGCGGGTCGTTCGCGGTAATTTTGTACGCGAAATGTAATTTATTCTCTTCGATAATAGGAATTAGTCACGTGACAAATGGCCGTTTTAAATTTGAATTTCTATTCTCTCTCGGTTTACGCTACAATTCGGGATGTGATTTTACAATAACCGCGCGCGAACTAGATATACATCCACGGTGTCCAGTAGTCAGGGAATACTGGAAAAGCTGGAACCGTTAGGGAATTATATAGGTCAAGGAAAAGTCAACGAAGGCAAAATATTTTTAGAATTTTTCGGAAATACTTCAATTTTTCAAGTACCTTGACTTCTAGTCTGTTACAATTTTTAAGAATTTACATAGAAATCTAAAAAAGCCATTAAATAATGTGATTCAGCGAAATTAAATTAATTTAATGTTTGTTTCTCAGTTTTCATTACTCGTTCTGTGAATATTAGTTTATTTGTTGATTCGACGAAAAATGATCGATGCATAATACTTTATACTAGATCTACCATGTGAGGTTAGACTTATTCACCAGGAAAGAAATTTAAACATCATTATATCTCATTATTTATGAACTTTTGGCCTATATCGATATAAGACTGTTATAGATAAAAATGTAGTCTTCAACGAATAATTCTATAATTATTAGCCAAAAGCCTGTAGATAATGAGGTAATAGTGATGGAAGTCTCTTTCCCGACGAGTAAGTTTAGCCTCATACGATATACCTATAGCGCTCAGAGAAATTTGGCTACTCCATACTGAAAAACCTCAAAAAGTCAGAGAATTTCCTTTTCACATTTTGCTAGACAAATATTGCCATATACATATTTACACTCGCACGTATTGTTATCGCCATACTACTTGGCGTCGTTCTACCTTACGAAAATTCTCCGCGGAGACTTGCGAATCGGCGAATGCCTTGCGGTTCACAGATCCCGTGTCACCGATCCATGATGTAGCGTGACACCCGCGCGCACGCATACACATACACGCGCGAAGAATTCGCGTCGCTGTATTCCGCCGGCAAAGATTGCCGGGCAAAATGGGCGGGGAGGCGTATAAAGGGAGGAACGGTAGCTGCCGAGGAGATAGCAGGACACAATGTAAAGGATAGGGGTATTCAGCGGGGAATTCTTGCTTCTCGGCGCGAAACATGAGCTTTTCAAGAAGTTTTATCAAGGACGCGATGCGACGTACGTATACGCCCGGTATATACGCGACGGCGCACACTAAAGTCAACCTTTTATGCTTGATCAACCATTGTGAAGTCGCGTATGATCCGAAGGGTCGTCATCTTTTTTTACCCCCATTCCTCCGCCCCCGCTTTGTACCGGACGATCGCGCGAGGCGAGATCGTAACGCGATGACGGGGTCAAGAATATTCCGATACGCGAAAGGCCGGCGTTTGCTGCTCGCGCTCCGATCGGTCCATATACGTATACATACCCCCATACGGGAGCGGTGCACAAAAGCGCGCTCGCTTCAGTTTGCAATATGTCGTCCCCGATGCCGATAAGACGGTCGCTCCTTTATCCGCAATTTCGCGTTCGTATGGGATGAGGTGTATTATGTTCTTTTTTTTTTTTACTTTACCTACCTCAGGGAATGCTTCCTGTGCAGAGAAAAATGACTCGAGGAATTTGGAGCTGGGCACTGGCAGGATTTTGTATTGAAATTCATATTTGTGCGAATGATTGCTTGTAGATGCAGTGGTATACAAGATGATACGCTTTGTATTTCGCTGTAAATGAGTTTCGCGATCGCCTTCCGTTAGGTGCGGCTGGAGTTGACAATGTTGCGTCTATGGAAGGCAACCACGAAAGCAATTTACCGCAAAGTATAATATAGCGAATCACCTCGTGCATAGTTTACGCTAGGTTAGAAGAAATAAAATGTATCCTTTTACGAGACAGGTCGAAAATAATACGTGTCGCGTTTCTATTTTATTTTGCAGAGATACAAAAGACGCAAGCCATCGGAAAGCCGTTGAGGGATCCAAAATATGTGGACATTTATCGCGAGAAGCCAATTCGCGTGGCAGTTAAAGTCTTGGTGCCCGTTCGCGAGCATCCCAAGGTAAGTACAGCTGCACTGAAAAAGATTATTTTTCAAAATGTTGCATCAATCCGAGAAAGTAGGGGGGAAATACTCGGGTAAGAAATCTGCGATAGTGCAGTTATGAATTCTGTTAAGTACTATACTGTATATAACATTTACTTCTGTCAGTTGTAAATTTAAATGCCATACAGTCCTATACAATACGTGTAAATCCTACACAGTATAGTATTTAATTGAATTCTTAACTATTCCATCACTACATTTTTTACCTGGAGTTTTTCTTCCATACTTTCTGGGATTGATTGCTATATTTTGAGACATACTTTTTCTCAGTTTGATTGCTTCTGTTTTATCCTTTGCTTATCACTGTGAGTGATAGGGAGATGTATGACATATTTGTCTCTTTCGTTTAATTTTAAATGTAGGGTAGATAGGGACTAATAATCTCGGGGGTAAAAAGTGCCATTCGGTAGATTTTAATAAATAAATCGTTTCGTTTATTCGTAATCAGAATTCTCTGGCAGCTGTCACACACGGAAACCATTTCTACGTAACGCAATTATCAAACAGTAAATTATTTTTTAAGATTAGAAAAATGGTGTATTTTATCCCGCGGCATTTTTAACCCCACACTCTACCCTAGATATGAAATAATTCGTATTCTAATCTTACGATATACTTCGTACTACGATATGAGGCTAAACTTATTCGCCAGGAAAGAAACTCCAATCACTGTTATCTCATTATCTATGAACTTTTGACCTACATCGATATAAGAGTTTATTGTCGGTAGAAATGTAATCTTCAAAAAAATGTTATACAAGTATGAGCCAAAAGCTCATAGATAATGAGATAATAGTGATTGAAGTTTCTTTCCTGGCGAGTAAGTTTAGCCTCGTATGATATGTCACCAAAAACGATAATAGACTATATTACCTATACTCGTATCGAATTCTGCCACTTTCCAATGGATATTTAGATCTTTGAAATTCAACACCGAAAGAAAACAGAGTACGTTATGGAAATAAAGGGGGATCACGCTCTCCGGTTTCTTCGGTGGGGCGAGAAACGTTTCTGACGCGCTCGTATACGTTTCCCCATAAACGCCCGCGCGAGACGCATTTAAACGTCGGCTGCGTTCGAATGCACACTCGTCATGTTTCGATGCCGCTGGAATCTCCGGGAAACGCGCTGCAACGCGAGAACGTCGTTAGAAGCGCGCGTTACGAGAGATGCCAGATCAAAGCGTTTATCTCGCAGCCTCCGCGCGCGGCGAAACTTGGGAAGTTCATTTCCGGGGTGAATTGCAGCGAGAGAGTTCGTCGCGATTTCTCTTCGTCTACTGCCACCCGTCCTCACTTCCCGTTTCCGAAACTAGCAATCGGATCTGCCCCATCGAAACCACAAATTGGTATTAAGCCATCGTATCTTATGGTTTGGGTTATCGTGCGTTTCATACGAATAGCGCATAATCGAGAAGAAAGTTTTTTGAACGGATACGTGGAAGGTCACGGGCTGATATCGGAGCATTTAATAAATTGTTTTTACTCCGGTGTGGCTACCGACCTGGAAAGCCGCGAAATGTCAGGGAATTTGATCAGTCAGGGAAACATCAAAGAACTTAGCATTTTTTCTGGAATTTATAATTAAAGTGGAGTTAATTTCTCGAAATTTCATCATTGGAACATTTCACGATGCAATTTGCGCTGCTGCTTCAGGTATCTCCAGTATAAACCTCTTTGTAAATGCTTTCATAATCCCTAAATGTTGGGTTTGGTTCCAGTTTGTACACTGAGAGGGATAATTGCTAGTGTCAAAAAAATGTTTCTCGAACCAAGTACATATGATCTTATAAATTTTTAAGAATACAGATTCTTCTTAAGGTAATACTTATGTTGCCTGTAGTAGTTTAAAATTAATTTAACTTAACTAGGTAATTATCAGGCCAAACAACTTTTAACAACAATCATTTCACGTCTGACGTTTCGGTTCCTCTTCGAACTCTCTTCAGAGACGTAGTTTTTAGTTGTTTGGCCTGATAATTACCTAATTAAGTTAAATTAATACAGATTCTCTCTTGATCGAAGAATATAATATATTCTTGATTCAAGAATACCGTTGTGGGAATAAGAAATTCTTCCTGCGCAAAAAAAAACAATTACTCGAGCCTACTGAATATTTTCTTGCACAAGAAAAACTATGGCTTGTTCCTGAAATTATATCATGTTTTTCATTGAAGAAAACAGTTTTCTGGCACTAGTAATGGTTTCTTTTGGTATATTCTTGTATTACTATTCGTAGCTTTGTCTATTATGCAACACTCCTAATATGATCAAAAATATTAGAAACTATTTACAAAATTTGATCTGAAATAGTCGGGAAAAAATCAGGGTAATGTCAAGGAATTCTATAATCGAGTTTCTATAGTTACACTCTGTTCTCGTTGGATGCAAAGCCAGGAATAAAGTGCCAAATTGTTAACACGATTCCAGAAAATGTTCTCTTCTCGAGAATCGGGTTGCATATTCATGCCAATTCCCACGTGTCTATATCGTACCACGTATTCGTGAAAAAGCGTACCGCGCAGGATTTTTCATCGCTGACTTTTGTTAAAGGAATCTCTTTGAGGGATCGGCGGACGCGGCGATATATTATATACGATACGTGCGGGCGATCCTATTTTTATTACGTAATATCTTGCTCGCGTCTGACGAAAATTCAAAAATCGTTGGAATATCTCCACCCACATGTGTAGATCTATGTAAATATCTAGGAAACACTTCGCTCGTGCCTACCATATGAGGCTAAATTTACTCGCCAGGAAGAAAACTTCAATCACTATTATCTCATTATTTATGAACTTTTGTCCTACATCGCTATAAGACTTTATTGTAGATAAAAATGTAGTTTTTAAAAATGTCATATAAATATAAGCCAAAAGCTCGTAGATACCTAATGAGATAATAGCGATTCAAGTTTCCTTACTCCCAGGCGGAAAAGTTCTATGTATTTTGTATATAATTTATATGTGTAACGCGTGGATCGCAGCCGAGTCGGCATGCGTTAGCCTGCCGACGATTCAAGGGTTGGAGACAGCCCCGAGCGCGTCATAAGGGACGCGCAGGTAGTTAGGACGCGTCATCCGAGGACCTAACGGTCATCGGTCATCAGCGGGCTTTCGGCAAGGTCCGCAAACGGGGTATATTAGACGGCCGGCGAGCCATTGCCGCCAGACCATCTCGAGTCACGGTAGTGGAAGTTTTCGCTCAGCGAACACCACTATCCCTCGGAAGTCTCAGTCGAACGCCCTAGGGAAGTTTTCGCTCAGCGAACACCCTAGTAGTCGAACGGCCTCCACACGAGCGGCGACAGTTTTCGCTCAGCGAACATCGCAGCTCTCGTGGTTCACCGATCGACTCTCGAGCAACCGAGAGGGAAGTCTTCGCTCAGCGAACACCCTCTCGCGCGCAGATCTCTGACGGCCCTACGCCGTCCCGGCTTGAGGTTCGCTAGCGGCAGTTTTCGCTCCACGAACACCCTAGCGTCCTCGCCGCTCCAGCCGACGTTCTCACGTCGCCTCGCCTACCCGGCGACCCTCTACGCGGACGAGTTACCTTCGCCTCCGGCCTGACGACGATTCCCGGGACGCGAGCAGCCCCCGGCACGCCAGGACCGACGCAGCCGTTCCTGAGGACGACCCGCACCGCCTTCGAGCAGTTCCGGCACGCCAGGACCGACGCAGCCGTTCCTGAGGACGACCCGCACCGCCTACGAGCTGCCCGACCGGCAGCCCCCTCCGACGCTTCTCCGAGCTCGATCCCTCCTGGGATCTTCTCTTTCCACACGCTTACGCTACCATTTTGTATTCCAGATCACGAATAAACCTTAGTTCCTAGTTTATTCGCGCTCTGTACATCTTACCCCTCCTACAACTGGCGCCCAACTTCCGGGTAGAATCCTCACCCAACTTCCGGGTAGAATCCTAAACCCACCACGTCCCCCCCCAGGAGAAGCGCGAGGCTAGCGGAAGGTATGGCGGTCCAAATGACAAACGAGCAGCTCACGATGCTGCTCGAGAGGATCAACATACCACAGCAGCAGGAAAGAAGACGAACCAGCTTCGCCAAGTGCACGTCCAGATACAATGGAACCAGAAACCGCGACAAGGTCGAAGAATTTATTACGGCGTCCACCATTTTTAAAGAGGTGAGCGAGATCAGCGATGCAGACGCACTAAAGGGTCTGCCACTCCTCCTGCAAGATGTCGCAGCCACGTGGTGGCAAGGTACCAAGGAGAACGCAGGAACTTGGGCAGAAGCAATGGATCTCCTTCGGACCGCCTTTTGTCCAAAAAGGTTGGCGCATCAAGTCTTCGTGGACCTCTTCCAACGGAGGCAGGATAACGAAACAACCACGGACATTTTCATCTGCAAGGCACGAGCTATGCTGGCAGAATTACCATATCGGCTACCGGAACGCCAGCAAATAGATCTAGTATTCGGTCTATTACGACGACGGATCCGGGAAAAAGTTCCTCGAGACGTAGTAACCACGTTCCAGGATCTACTACGCAAGGCCCGCGAAGTAGAAGAGATTGATCGGGAGCTATCTAACAATATAGTGAAGTCAGCACCTCAAGAAGAAAATAATACGGAGGTCGAGAAGTGTAAAACGGAAAAAGTAAGACCACGATGCGAAATATGTAATCGCTTCGGTCATACCGAAGAAAGCTGCCGCCGAAAAGAAGCACTAGCAACACGAGTAAAGGAGGAACCCTCAACAATACAATGCTATGGCTGCAAACGCCCGGGAGTTGTAAGGAGTAAGTGTCCTACCTGCAACCCGAGCAAAGCAGACGTGGCACAATTGGACTTCTGCGCCATAAACACCGACGTTTCGCACCAACGTCCGACCATCCAAATTTCAATTGAGGGATTAGTCGGCAGCGCCTGCATCGACACAGGCGCAAGAGCGAGCGTTGCCAGCTACAGTCTTTTTCAAGCTTTGCTGGAAAAAGGGCGGAAGTTCTCCAAAGTGGTCAAGCAGATCACCCTCGCGGACGGGAACCCTCAGCTCCAGGAAGTACCAATTACCAGCGTGGTCATACGGCTGCAAGGACGACGAATTCCTACAAAGCTCATCGTTTTGCCAGACGCCAAGCATAACCACACGCTACTAGGAGTAGACTTCTTAGAAAATGCCGGCATCGTGATTGACATTCCGCAACAAACTTGGTGGTTCAATACGGATCCCCAACAACGCCACGACTTCCAGAGGACGCCCGGGAAATCAGTTTCCTCGTCCCAAACTGAAGAGGTGTTGACAACAATGATTGAGGCGGCCGAAGAAGTCAACCTTTGGTCAGATCTGATAGAGATTCCAAAGGCACTCAGCCCCTTACCCGCCTCCCCTCAAAGGACCGAACCAGACGACTATCTGGACGAACTCTTCGATCGTTGCTACCAAACAACGACCAGCGCCGAAGAAATAAAATTTGAAATGATCGACGTCGCAACAACAGATATCATTTTGCAACCTAAGGAAGCAGCTCTCTTCCAGGGGGAGAGTCCTAAGGAACTTAGTCAAGGGAAACCCGAACGGATCGACCTGGGATTGCTTGACGTCGTGTTTATGAATAACACTTTACAACCTAATGAAACCACGGAAGCAGCTCTCCTCCAGGGGGAGGGCTCTGAGGAAGAAAAACCACCACCACCAATACGACCTCTACGGAAAAGAGGACGTCCCCGCAAGCAAGCAGTGCAGCCATCCACGCAGGATCCTGGACCTTCGTCGGGACGCCGTCAGGTCCAGAGGGGGAGATTGTAACGCGTGGATCGCAGCCGAGTCGGCATGCGTTAGCCTGCCGACGATTCAAGGGTTGGAGACAGCCCCGAGCGCGTCATAAGGGACGCGCAGGTAGTTAGGACGCGTCATCCGAGGACCTAACGGTCATCGGTCATCAGCGGGCTTTCGGCAAGGTCCGCAAACGGGGTATATTAGACGGCCGGCGAGCCATCGCCGCCAGACCATCTCGAGTCACGGTAGTGGAAGTTTTCGCTCAGCGAACACCACTATCCCTCGGAAGTCTCAGTCGAACGCCCTAGGGAAGTTTTCGCTCAGCGAACACCCTAGTAGTCGAACGGCCTCCACACGAGCGGCGACAGTTTTCGCTCAGCGAACATCGCAGCTCTCGTGGTTCACCGATCGACTCTCGAGCAACCGAGAGGGAAGTCTTCGCTCAGCGAACACCCTCTCGCGCGCAGATCTCTGACGGCCCTACGCCGTCCCGGCTTGAGGTTCGCTAGCGGCAGTTTTCGCTCCACGAACACCCTAGCGTCCTCGCCGCTCCAGCCGACGTTCTCACGTCGCCTCGCCTACCCGGCGACCCTCTACGCGGACGAGTTACCTTCGCCTCCGGCCTGACGACGATTCCCGGGACGCGAGCAGCCCCCGGCACGCCAGGACCGACGCAGCCGTTCCTGAGGACGACCCGCACCGCCTTCGAGCAGTTCCGGCACGCCAGGACCGACGCAGCCGTTCCTGAGGACGACCCGCACCGCCTACGAGCTGCCCGACCGGCAGCCCCCTCCGACGCTTCTCCGAGCTCGATCCCTCCTGGGATCTTCTCTTTCCACACGCTTACGCTACCATTTTGTATTCCAGATCACGAATAAACCTTAGTTCCTAGTTTATTCGCGCTCTGTACATCTTACCCCTCCTACATATGTAGTTTATGCTCATATAGATATGGATTATATGTGATTTTTATATTAACCATATAAGGACTGTATACAGATTTTTGAAGGTTTGTATAATCCATATGTAGTCCTTATATGGTTAATATAACAATCGTATGTAATCCATATATGATCAAAACCACATGTGGGTTATAGGTACTTATAGAGAATATATAGAATTTTTCCGCCTGGACTGGCGAGTGAGTTTAACCTCATAATGCGTTCCTTCAATCACTCCGACAATGCACGCGTCGCCTTCGTAATTCCGTACTTTCCCGACTTCTCGCTGCGCGCTTCATAGAAGGATTATTCGAGGATGATTGGCCGTAGTATCATTACACGCCGCAGCATCACGGCGCTGCGCCAGACGTTCTTCCCTATATCACCTATATCTAGAGTGATTAATGATTCTAAAGCCGGCGTATAGCCGGGGCCGTGCAACCATAGCATCTGTTACTGCCCGCTTCGAGTTTCAAACGATGTATAGAGGCGGGGCACATTGCGGGTAGAAACGAGACCGCCGTCATCCCTTGCGAAATATCGTACCAAATGGAAAGTCATCATTTTCGGGAGCACGTGCTCGCATGCCGAAATTGCATCTCGTGGGTATTTCCCCCGGTGAAAGTATAGGGTTATGGTGATACCGAGTTGGTGTACTTTTTTGTAAATTTTAGATCGGGGTGATTGCACGTTTATGGGAATTATCACGTAATCGTTTCAATTATTTAATTCGAATTGGCATTACGTCGATTAATGAAGTTAGATTCAAATCAAATCGATACTCCTTGGAGTGAAATACATAAATATGTACACGCGAAGAAAAAGGATTAGGAATTTTGACAGTGAATTCCACCAACAAGGCTTCTCGAGGTAAAACATCGAATTTTTTAAGAGACACAGCGTACTTTTTACAGTTCGTTGCAGTATAAACCCGTAAACACTCGCCACACACATATCGCCTATACCTACACAAGAAAAGTGACAATTCAAAATTGATGTTTTTACATGAGAAGCCTTTAAAGTTTTTGCAAAACTATCAAACCCTTCGTACCTTTTAATCTGTAAAATATCTGGGGTTTTTGGTTATAAAACGTAACATATAGCTTTAAGTTGCATTCAGACACAAGTTTTTGTATCTAAATCGAGAGAAGTGAATTTTTTGAGTTCTGTCACTTTTCTTCTGTATAGGCGGGAGATTGATAAATTTTACCGTATAAACTAACGTCTATATGAACTGTAAGAAGTACGTCGTGGTCTGTTAAAAACTTCAATGTTTCACCTCGAGGAGCCCTGTCACTGGGATAACTGTAAACATTCATGGATTTTCTCATGATTTGTTTTACTAATCCTTTTTCTCCGTGTATTTATACACAGCAAAAAATTGGTATTAATTTTTAATACCATTTCACCGGTTTGGACCTATATGTATCGAATCTGGTGTCGCTCAGTCTTATGCCACAGTTATTTAACACCAAAAGTGGTCTATATAGATCAACACCGCAAAATGTTTTACAATGTACGATAATTCCTATGATTCAATGATTTTTACATGTTCCGATATTACTTTCCTCCGACGTTTTTGCGAACTCCCGCCAGGAGTTTTTAAAGGGTGCCGGCAAACCAGCGCGCGTCGACGTAACGAAGCTACCCGATCGAATTAATTTATAGGCAGCCACCGACCAGCTAACCACGTGCGCCGGCAAACAGCAGATTCACGGTAAATACGGAAGTAATTCGATGCGCACGTGCAGCCAATTCGATCACACGCTTTGCCGGGACCGTTTGCCATTCACGTTACTTCGCCCGTAAATCGCTAAAGTCTGGCCAGCACGTGTACCTAATATCCACCGCAGTGCAGCGACTTCCGGTCGGATTGTCGATTTAATCGCGAACATTTCTGAATGCCACTCGAGAGCACGTCCGCGCTCCAAATGGCCACGAGCGCCGGAGGATCCGTTACGCCCTGCCTGATCGAGCCGCGAAAATGCCCGACCCTATCGATCCTACGCTGAACTCCGGAGGAGTTTTACCGCGAGCCCCGTTAATTCCGGGTGGATCTAGGAGCGTGGTGGGAAAAGTTTTTACGAGATGGCGTACAATTTCCAGGGAAATCGAATGATCCTGGAGGCTCTAGCGCCTCTCCGCAGTCTGCTAACGGATTTCGGAGCTACGCGGTGGAGCTTTTTCGTTCGACGGCGTCGCGAATCAGGTCGCCGACGCTTTTTGTCGTTGAACTTTGGGCTGAGCGGGGTGGAAAGGACCGTCGAGTTCTCTCGATCGTCGCGCTGAGAGCTCTGTAATTGGGTTGCTGTAACAATTAGGCAATGCCACGGTGTTTAGCGAGTGGGGGGTTCTGGAAGACCTGGGATTGTTTCGGAAAAGTTAGAGCGTGATGAATTTTCTGAGATTGCTTCGTTACTTTAATTGTTTATTTCATGTCATTGTGGATATTTGTCGGTGTAGGGAGGATTTGCTATTCTAGATGGCTACGTCGTGATAGGGGGAAGAAATTTTCTTTTTCTTCCTTTTTTTGTAAAATCTACTAGTTGTTTTAAGTCGTGCCGATTTACTTGTAAGATTCAGTGACCGTCACTCAAATTTTACAAAAGGGATTTCAGGGGGATAATATTCGCATATCGAGGGTCAAAACGGAGGACCTCGGAACTGACGAAAAGAAAATTTTACAGGAGAGACTAAAAAGTATAACTTTGTAATTCTGAAAGTGATTTAAAAAATTTTTTCGGTGATAAAGTAGCTCAAAGCAATTATGAGGGGAAAGAGGAAACAATTTTAAAAATAACCATAACATTTTGTTTTTTCAAAAATTGAGTTACTTAAGCGGTATTGCATTTATTTCATGTTGTTGGTTACGAGGTTCTGCGATTTGACCCTCGATATGTAGAGTGACCCAAAAGTTCACTAGTATAAAAGAATAATTTTCTATAACTTTTACAGCCTTTTTTCCAAATCTTGTTTTTTTTCTTGTTTCGTTCCTCCTTTGCTTTTCTTTATTGTAATCTATTTTATTATTTAGGGTTTTTGATTCCAGCAGAATCAAGAAATTTAGAAACAATTGAATCTATATATTTGCTAATTAATCATAGAAATTTTTATCGTGTCTAGAAGAATTCTTCATCTACGACTTTTGTTCAAAGGAAATTACGACAATGTGAGAAAAAATACAAATTCAACACAAAAATAGATTTTCAACCCTTTCATCACCACTGTAGCGTAACGGCGCCTCGCCGATGGGCGTGGACCCATGTGCACAGTCGATCGATGCAGATCATAACGCGATACGCGGCACGAAAGTCATAAATGCTGGTTATAAAATTTATCACTCAGCGTGGCATAAATGCCGTGCCGTGTTTTGTCGCGTTCGTTGCGGCATCGCTGCTGCGGATGAATTTTGAAAATTGTACCAATTCGTTGTCGGTTTGCAGTGAAAAATATACTGTCGACGCTCGAGCATATATCTGCAGTAAACTAATCCCTCCATAATCAAATTCGTAGATATATGAAAGAGGAAATATAGGAACTATATATATTGAGAAAAAATAACCTGGTCAATCAAACCAAAATTCTAGAGACCATAACCAAACCGTTTGGTGAAATATGGATTCTCCATTTGTGTTTGGTTAAACTGACCATTTTCTATCAGAATAACTAAATATGTAGTTAAATTTATTAAACATTTATTTAGAATAACTAAATATTTGATTGACCTTACTATATTAAGTATTTTGATTAGAATAGCTAAACTCGTTTACCCAGGTGGAAAAATCCTGTTTTCTATATAATTTGTACATGGTTTTGATCATATATAGATTATATATGATTTCTATATTAATCATATAAGGTCAATATATTGATCACATAACATTCAAAAATCTGTATAGAATCCTTATACATATGGTTAATATAACACGGAAAAAATTTTGCGGTAAATTTCGGGATAAGGCCAATTTATTGTTACAATAACTACAATTTTAGTATAATAAAAATTATAGTAAAACTTGTAGAAATTCCAAGCGTTGCTGTAATTTTTAATAAAATTGTAGTTATCGTTGCTATAAATTGGCTTTGTCACGAAATTTACCACACATTTTGTAAATGCTGTAATTAATTTTTTCCGCGTATGTAATCCATATACCTATGATCAAACCTACATATGGATTATATACAAGATATATGTATAGAACTTTTCCGCCCGGATAACCAGATGCGTTTTGTCATTTTAACCAAATTATTTTTCTCAGCGTAGACATCGCCACTATATTCCAAAAAAAAAAACGAAAAGCATAATTATGTTACCCGGTAGCAGAATCACGCCAGTCGTAAGTACACCGTAGGACGAATATAAGGCCTGGAATCCATTTTCCCCGCTGTAATAGGTACCTATATAAGCTCTTAATACCGACTGTTAGCGCCGCATCAAGAGAGAGAGAGAGAGAGCGCCAAGCTTTCCCTCCTCTAGGGATGAGTTTTAGTATAGTTCCCATTTACGCCTCCTTGCATTTCGATCCGCGTGCCGCGCGGAACTCTTCGACCCACGCCAGCTCCTCTCCTCCCATTACTCTTTCCACGGCGGTAATAATTGGCCCTTATGCCCGCTACCCCGGAAACGCCTCGACCTCGAGGTCGCTTCGTCTCGATTAACGTTACCTCGCCGATTCGTCCGTGCACTGCCGCGAAAACCGGGGAAATCTCCCCGCTTTTTTTCACCCCCTCAGCGTCTCGATTGTAAACCTCGTTTCGACGTCGAGCCGCACCTGCGCCGATATTATGCCGCGCTATATGAAATCGGTTTCCTCTCCTAACGCTCTCTACAACCCCCGCTCTGCCCTCGTATCCTCTGCTTTTTCCCTCCACCTATCGCGAGTTCGTAAACCGGCCAATTTCCATGTTTTCCTATCCCCTGGAAACACCCGCCGACCCTCTTCTTCTCCCCTGCTGCCTCGTGGTGAAGCGACGAATAGCCGGGGTGGTATTTAAGTCGGACGGGGCAGAAGGTACCCCGGTTCGTCGGCAAATTACACCGGCTTTGGGTATGTCGGGTTCGTGCTCCCGACAGACTCCGCGCCTAGCCGGCACCTGAGACATTGCTCGCAGAGAATTCTTATAGCCCCTCCAGACTCACGCGGAGAAAATTCGCGAACACGAGAACCCGTCTACACTCTTATAAAATGTTCTCATTTGTGTTCTTGATCGTTAACCGGTATGGACGACATCGATGATAGTGAAGCGGCTTTGGTTTGGTTTTATGGAACGAGAATGGATAGTGTTCTCTTTTCTCGCCTGAGAAACCTTTTGAAGCGGGTAGAAATATCGACATCGCTCGGAGAACAGGCGAGCGCGAGAATGAGAAGGCGAGAAACCATTCATATTCACGCTTCTCGGGTGTTCTCGGGGCTTCTCGGTGTGAGTCTGGAGGCGTCTCAGCTTTAGGTGGGGTGGTTTTCATACGATCATATATGGGAAGCGTGTGTGCGTCGGGATTTTAGTTGCGTGCGGGTAGAGACGATTGTTCCAATTGTACGAATCAAGATGCAATTGCTGGTTTCGAGTGTATGATGCAGCTTTGCGAACTTCGGTGTATGTGTATAATAGTTCAAAGTGGGGGTGTAATTAGTAGACACGTGGTGTGCCCACTTGTGTGATCATGTAGCGCTAATGAGCGCATATCATATCTCTGAATGCATTCGAAATTTAATGCAATTTCATTTGGATTCTCCTAAATTAATTTTCACCGAAGTTTGTCGCTCTCATGACTCGCGAGTTCCGAACATCCCGTATATCAACGAATTATTAGCAGTTACACTGAGAAAAATAACCTGGCCAATCAAACCAAAATCCCGGAGATCGTAACCAAACCGTTTGGTGAAATATGGATCGATCCTCCATCTGTTTGGTTAAGCTGACCATTTGCTGGTTAGAATAACTAGACGTGAAGTTAGAATAACTAAATATTTGGTTAAACATACTAATATTTTGATTAGAATAACTAAGCTCGATTAATCAGGTATATTTTGTCATTTTAACTAAGTTATTTTTCTCAGTGCAGATACCTGGTCCATTCCCTATACGAGCCCGGCCCCGCTTCTGTTGCCCCGCTGCACAATTTTTTCGGTTATTGGCACCCAATCAAGATAAATCTAAAGTTTATGTTAATATGCACGTTCTTTATTTTTCAACTAACATTTTTACAGAGCTTAAGACCTACCAGTAGTTTATTCATGTTACGATAATAAACTGCAAACAAAATGAAAAAAATATTGAAAATCTTGAAAAATTCACCCCTGGGTAATATATCGCCTTTGTTTTTAATAACGGCCGAAATTCGTAATTAATTAATTAAATAATTAATTCGTATATAATGCTCGAAATGCTCGAAACCGCCGGCGGATAAAATATGACCAAGTGTTATTTTCTTCAATTCTGATTTTACTTTAAAATTGTACATTATGAAACACATTGTGCCGTGCAGTGTACTACAAAACATTATATTTCAGACTAGACAAAATATAAGGCAGCAGTAAATTTACAATTCATTTAATAATTGTTATTTTAGTGGGTGGGCCAACTGAAGCGGGACGGGGCTCGTATACCCACGGAAGGTGCTACTGCAGAGCGCGGCTCAAGTCTGTCGATCGTCGCGATAGACGGGTCTATTCGGCCGCCCCTATAAATCATTCATTTAGCGCCGTATCCGTCAGACGGGATCGCCTATCGATATCCCCGTATCGGAGCTCGATTCCAATCTTACCGAACGGAGACTCAACCCGTCTGACGAAACGAAACTAAACGAAACAGCGGGCCGTGCGATATGCTCCGACGTAGATATCTTCGCCCACCTATCCTACCGCTCTCGTGGCCCATAATACCCCGCCACCTTGATTTATCGCCCAGGCCGAGCAAAATTCGGAGCAACGTATCGAATGTCGAAGCCACCCTCAATAAGGGGAAAGCTACTCTCGGGACGATATTCTCGTCACGGATTCTTTTCCAGTTTTTCGAGTCGTTTGATTGGAAATGACATTTTTGAAGGAAGTTCAGAAATATTTATTGGCATATTTTCACTGAGCCCTGCTCGATACTCTATCGTACATCGAGAAAAGAATTTATCTATAGTTAATAAATATTTATTTGGATACGGGGAAATAAACGTTTTATTGAATCAGCTAAATGTTCGTTAACTCTTACAATATTTATTTGGCACAATCATCCTTTGAAACAATCATTTGAATGAAATAAACATTTTAACAGTTAACATATATTTTCTTGTTCTAGTGAAATATTTATTTCGTCTTATTAAAAATTACACTTATGAACTATTAACACAATGTTTTCTCCGTGTAGGAGAAATTCGAGGATGGTGCTCAAAGGAGATATGCACGTGCGAGTGAACAAACGCTGAAGCCGCGAGGTTAAATGTAAAATTGTGTAAGGAAATGTAATAATTTTACATTGTGATTACATCTCTTTACACAATTTTATATTTAACCTCGTGGCTGGTAACGTTTTTTTTTCATTCGCATTGATAGCTTGACTGACAGCTAGTTTGTGTGGAACACTCACGTATCGTTCAACTATATGCCCGCCTTTTTACAACTTTCTTAACTGAATCCACAACGAACAGATTTTCTGCTCGCGTGTGTAACTTCGTTGGAACAAGGAATTCTTTCTGCACGAAAAAAAAGCAATTACTCGAGCCTGTCAAATATTCTGTTGCACGAAGAAAGACATAGCTTGAGCCTGAAATTATATCATGTTTTTGATCGAAGAAAATATTTTGTTTAGCGCCGACAATTATTTCTCTCGGTGTAAAAATCGGCACAGCCCACATGCACATCAGCTGGTTCGCGCGAATTGATCCGTTAAGCCGCTGTCTGGATTAATCTTATTCGGAAACAGCTGCCGATTACGTCCCGACGCCGATCCGAGCGAATTATGTTCACGTGAAAATATCGATCCTCTTCCCGCCGGTAGCCAACAATTCACCGTTGTCATCGAGTCGTATCCATCGGCACGCAGAGAAGAGAAAGAGGAGTGCGAACGCTTTGATCTTTCCCGTCGAATGATAATTATCCGCGACAGTGACACGGCAGACGCCTCGGCGGTTTTTTTTTGTTGCCAGAAAAAAAACGCCGCTCCTCGCAAAATATCGGAGGATTTTACGATGCGCGGCTACCCTGATTTCGCCGGCCACCCGGGTCAAAGAAATCGGGGAAGCATGGGTCAGATCGTTGTACAAGCGATGACTCGGCGGCCCGTTGTCGCTGGCGCTTGTCAACATTGCGATTATACCAAAAAATCGGAGCTTCCATTGGACCGGTGCCAACGCCCATTTCTCTCGCTCTAAATTTATCGAAAACCGGCATTCGTATACACTACCGTCGGCGCGCGGCTCGGCTCCGCGCGCAACGTTTATCCGCTCGTTTTCGAGGCTGGCGCGGCACGTTTTTGAATTAATTGCACGTTCGTTGATCAGGACGATTGATGAATACGACTGCAATTAATATTCGACCTCTATCCGAATTATCGCGGGAAAGTCTGCCTTTATTTTTCCGTCGATTTCAACGCGTGGCTTCGAGCACATATTTCTTAAATTCCCTTCGAATCAGAGAGAATCAAATTATCTCACTTCATGCGATTCCGACGCAATGCCACCGACGAGCCGCGGTAACTCACGAACTCATCGCGCGGACCAAGAGCACGCAAAACCCTGTAACGCTCGTTTTTCTTCCACGCGAGTATTGAGTGGACCGGAAAAGAGCGGCTCGCTCGTCGACAGAAGCAGCAAACTCTGGCGGACAGCCGCGAGACGAACAACTGATCTTGATTTTATGCGGAGATAGTGCCGTATCTCTTCTGAATCGGGACAGCCCCGCTGGCATTAATTAGCGGTCGGAATAAATCCAATCTTGATTAGAGCCGTGAACCTCGTCGGGCTGTCCGCGCGTTTTGGCTGGGTCCATAATGCGAACGGACAGGTATACGGAGAGAAATAATTGCTAGTGTAAAAAATAATATAATTATCTTGATTCAAGAATATATGTCCTTACAAATTTTTAAGAATACAGATTCTTGGTCGAAGAATATATATATGCTTGATTCAAGAATACCTTCGTTGGAGTAAAAAATTCTTCCTGCACGAAAAAAAAAAAAAAAACGAAACACACGAAGAAAGCCATGACTCGATCTTGGAATGGAGAAATGACATGAATTTTGTTATGATGTTGTGTTTAAAGACAATAACATTAGAAACAAGGTGGTTTTTGAAAAAATGAAATTAAGCGTAAAATAAACTCAAAAATCGGTTTTGAAATATCGGCTTAGCTCCGCCCACAAGAAACGGCGCGGTGAATGCAGATAGCAGCTGTGACGTCACGGATCGTCCCCTAGTCGCCGGCCGGCTACAAGTTTACCGCTTGCAGTTGGCGCTGTGAGCATTCTTCGTTCAGATTTTCCCAGAGTATGGTCAATTGCGAACTGCAGAATTTGTGCCACGTACCTACTTTAATATGACCGATAGTGTCGCAGAAAAAAACCGTCTCGAAGACATTATTATCGTGTCGTACCAAAGTGCAGAAATACTTCGGTAACTGCACCTGATAAGTTGTACTTCGCAATTCTACGAAATAAAGACATTCGAAGAGAATCGAATAAGTTCGAATCGAGAGATTTGGTGTGATCTTATTACACTGAGAAAAAAAAAAATTATTCCGTTAGAAGGATACTCTAAGTACGAAAGGTAAAATAGATCAAATTATCCTAAGGAAGGTTAAATTTTTAACTCTGGAAGGATAATTTTTGATCTATTTTACCTTTCGTACTCAGATTATCCTTCTAACGGAATAATTTTTAATCTCTTTTTTTCAGTGTAGAATATAAGAGTAATTTGTATCTACAAACTGTATATGTATCAGCATAGATTTAAGATTGAATGATAATGATTATTTGGTCTGATTAAGGTTTTCTTTTGGGATTTTTCCTTAATCCGTAGCAACAAATGTTGGACCATTGTTATGTTCCCCAAAAGCAAATTATAATAAATAAGACAACTTCTACATTAATTTAATCGATTACTTCTTGAGTGAGAGTATTGAAATAAGCAAAAACTGCTCGATGTTAGATATTTATAATCCTAAGTTTAAGACTATGATTTATTACCGCAAAGGAAAGGTAAGGGTACAGATTTATAACTCTACCCTTGCTAAAAAATTTTCAATACTTTACAACCGGAAAAAACCCGGCGAGCCTAGCGGCCCAGATGAGCGTTTTCTACGGTAAATCTACTCGTTTCGAGCATAGTTTGGACATTGTGGCGGGGGTGTCTGGCAGCTGATGTCACGCAACGTAGCCTCGTGTCGAGGTACCGTTTACTAGCCTCGCGTCAATCCATGATATTTAAATATTTATAGCACGATTAACTCTTAATATTTTGCGCTACAACTTCGGTTAACGTTTTTGTGACCCAAACTCTATCGATTGCATTGTCTCCGTAATTTTCACGCGCCGATCTGTAATAGATGTTGATAATTAGCTATTTTAATGTTACCTACCTATGGCACATGTGGCAGGTGAGCATCTAGCATTCAGAAAGGGGTACCTACTAATAATGAAAATTATGGTCATACTAACCTGGCAGCTTTAGCGCCTCTTATTTCAGCGCTAACAAAGTCTGACTGGCCTGCTATAAAACTGGACAACATAAACGAGTCAATTTTTGGCACATTATCGGACTGCCCCTGAACAAAACCAGGTGTCACCATTTTTACCTTGTACGAGTAGCAATATCTAATGCGTTTGAAAGTAAAATATACACTGCAAACACTTTCACGACCGACATACGCAGTCTACGCAATAGACACTACGGCTGCCGCGGACGATCCGTGACGTCACCCAGCCGACTAGCCACTCACGAAGCGTTTTCGATCACGTGACAAAGTAGGCGTTCCGCTGCGAAACAAACTTACAAATATTTCGCTCGTTGCCCGTTTTTTTGGGAAAAAATTATCTGATATCATCTGAAGGCTACTACATCGCCTTAAGCAGAAATTCCAAATGATTTACAATTCATGTCATTTCCCCATTGTATCATCTCGCGTAAAAAAATATGTCTAAAGTATAGCGGAAAAGTTGAACCATAAAGTATGGCTACGGATCGTATCCCAGATTTTCAGCCAGATAATTTTTTTCATATCGATTGAAAAGTAAAATTTACTCGACTCACCTGTACCTTTTTGAATCAATTTTGTTGTATGGATTCTTCATTATAAAACTATAATATAATGACATGCTCGGTACTAGAATATAATTCATTAGTAATAATTAGAGAGTAATAAAGTAATAAAGTGAAATAATACCAACTGACAAGAACAAACATCGATTACAGCATAATCTCGTACAAACAATCATTGAACTCTAATTGAAGAGTGCATCGTGTACCGACCGAAAATCTGGGATGCGATCCGTAGCTATACTTTTTTAGTTTAACTTTTCCCAGACTTCCGCCGTACTTTAGCCATACTTGCTTCTTTACGTGGGATTTTTTGCTTGAAGAAAACATTTCTTTGACACTAGCAATTTATTTTTCCCAGCGTACGCTCTCATCCGACGTCGACGAGCAGCGGAAAAAGCGTGGAAGTCTCGGCGAACGACGCGGTACCTATCGCGCCCTCTGATATTACAACCTTGTCACGCGAGAAGACAATGCTATCGCTCTCGTCGGACATTTAATTATACCGCTGCGTGGAAACTGAATCGACAAACGCGCCCCTCTTTGTCGTCCCTCCGTCGACGGGTGCAACATTGTCCGATGGAAATTGCAGCGTGACGAGGCGTCGCGTTCCTTTGAGCAGAGAAAATGGATTCGTTCCGTTAACTAGGCTCGCGATATTTGCATGCCGACGTCTCCGCGCTTTTTTCCCTTTTATACGCGCGATCGACTCATTACACGCGGCGGAACGGTCCATCGGATGCAGTCGAGAGTCTGTATCAATGCGAGTTTTTCAATTATCGTCAACACCACTTCAAATCGAGTGCTTAACGTTGTTTAATTAGTGACAGCTGGACAATGCTTGTTGCACGTACCTATTTCTGTATTACGCGTTTATGTGTAGCGGCATGACCTAACTGTTCTGCACGCCTACATTGATCTCGCGATACATAGTGGTATTATCATTCCACGCATGCGCACGTTATTCATACATTAGACTTAATTCGATTCGATGAAACGATGCCACTTTGAATATGTACAGAGAAAAAAACCTGGTTAATTTAACCCTTCGTTGCTCACGCGGAATGTAGGTTACACCCCAGCCTCATTCTTTTGCATGCCATGCCTAGAGTCTTTTTTTTTTCGTGGTTGGTACTTTCAGTACCTTTCGGGAACATTTCATTAAAGAATTTGGCACCAAAAGCACGGGACAAAACCGATTTGGATCAACTTACTAGTATGTTGGTTAAAATGACCACTCATTTAATCAGATACATTTCGTCACTTTAACGAAATTATTTTTCTCGACGTGTGTTTATCTAGCGATACGAAGAGATTCGTTTGATTATTCTACTACAATTGCGGACGACCTCGGCGAGATAAATATTTTCCAAACTATTTAACAGTCGGGTAATTACGGGGCGTGAAACAACCACGGAATATCCAAGGAAGTCCAAGAATGCTTTGAACGCGGATCGAGGGTTCGTTTATGCGAGGAATCTAATCAGTTTACGAAACGATTTCGTAATATCTCGGAGATATTTGCATAGAAGATTCCGCGAATGAAGCGGATCTCGTTTAAATTACTCCGCGAAATTGAACGAAATTATAATCGGATCGACCCGCGCGTACAAAGTCGAAGAGGAAATCGCGCGGCGAGAGAAAAATAGATGACGTCCGTACCGGTGATTAATTTGACCAAAAAAAATCTAGCTCGCACTGGCAACATAATAAAAAAATTCCTCGCGAGAATTGTATAGGCGCGGGCGCCCCAAGAGACAAATATAAATATGGGGCTGGCGCGGAATTTTAATGAAGTCCGCTCTCTCGTTCGCGTACGTTCGCGCGGACCGAATTTACATTAATTTTTATATTTCAACTTCGTCCGACGAACCTCCGCGGTATTTCAAAGCCCGTTGGGATCGCGGAGCGAAGTCTCTCTGTTTCGAGTTTAGAGAGAGTATAAATCTGGGTCTTTATAAAATTTTCCGCACACGGAGGGCTTAAAGAATTTTTAACATCATTCAACAATCGGTGAAAGAAATAATTTCACTTATTTCCCCTCTTTCCGAATCGGATAACCACCTGATAATATGCAAATGTATCGCGCTTTTTCTCCCTTTAAAACGGAGAAGGGACACGTCGTCTGCACTGAATTAAGAGGAGCAAAGAGGATGAGATAATGGAAATCCCATTGGGAACACGTCGATCTTGAGCAACACTGATCGATACATCGATCAAGGCAAGAAGGCGATTCTAAACCCTTCGTGAGTTTTTTCATATATTTAAGGGATGCTGCAGCATAATGGTATCCCGCGTCTCGTTCTTTTTTTAGTACCTCAAAGGAGAGCAGCTCTCGGCCCGCCCCTTCGCGTGTGATGTACGATTCCCAACGTCGCGGAAAAAGCCTGAATCCTCGAGGGAGATTTTCCTCGGACGTCCAAACCTTCCCGCGGCAATTAGTCCGTCACGGATGGTTGCGTCGCGGAGATATCATTTCGACGCTCGCAAATAAGAAAATCGTATCTCAATAATGACAGTTTCTCAGGAAGTAGGTTTAGAGTCGTGTAGGTTTATCATAATAGATATAATATTTTAGATACGATTAAACTACTTTTTTTTAAAAATCCACATATTTGCAAAAATAATGTAGAAATCGTGGTTTTAATTGAAAGAGGAGAATTTCTTATATTGAAAAGTGATGTTCTCATTTTGGCCAAAAATTCAGATGCGATGTTCTTATTTGCCAGCGTCGATTTGAGCAATTCATACGAGGAAATCGGCGTCGAGTCTTCCCTGCGATTGAAATAGTTCCTCGCGGACGAACGCGCCCGATAAAATTCCAGGCGAGACGACGTCTCGTCGGTTTTCAATATAGCTGTCCGTGTTCATTCGCACGGAACGCTTAACGGGCGCAAGTGTGTCGTTAATCGAGAGGCGGTAATCCGTTTTACGAGCGGGCAGATCTTCGGAGGATCGCGTCCGAGAGTAGGGTGTTCAATTCGATCGCCCCGAAGCAATTATCACCTCCCATTTGGGATATCTCCGGGTTCGTTGGAATTTCTGCACTCGCAATTCGCCCGAAATCATTCGTTCGATCAGAGGCGATAAAATCGCTACAGACGATCCATTCTTACCACTTTTACAGCTCCTATTATCATCGACGTATCGCATACGCTGGGAGAAATAACAGGGTGGCTGAAGAGCTGGAAAACCAGGAAATGTCAGGGAATTAGAATTTCTTCGGGGAATTGTAAATAAAGTGGGGTTGATTATTCGAAATTGCATTATTGGAACATTTCACGATGCAATTTGCACTGCTACGTCAGATATTTCCAGTAGTAGTGCACGTGTATTTTTCACAGACCAGAATTAGGGTTTTTATCATCAACGTAACTTAGTGTATAAACCTCTTTGCAGCTACTCTCATAATCTCAAAATGTTGGACTTGGTTCCAATTCGTATTCTTGTATTATAATTATTCATAACTTTGTTGATTAGGTACTTATGCAAAATTTGTAATACGATCGAAAATATTAAAGGTTTTTACAAAGTTTGATCTGAAATAGTCAGAGAAAAATCAGGGAAATGTCAGAAAATTCTGTAATTAAGTTTCTGTACTTTTACACTGAGAAAAAAATATGGTAGATTTTGACTAAATTAACGGTAACGGGCCTAGGAACGCAGATCAAGTTATTTAAACTAATAATTTGCTAGACTCGACTACAGCTTGTTTTAGTGAAACAATTTCAAATAATTACAACCAAATTATTTAATTCAAGTAATATAACTTGACCGGCGTTCTCCCTCCCGTGACCGCCAATTTAATCAAATCTATTCTTTTCTCCGTCTAGTTGCTCTGAATAATCACTGATGCCGAAAAAAATATGTTCTTCAATCAAAAAACATGATATAATTCCAATCAAGCCATAGTTTTCTTCGTGCAAGAAAATATTCGATGAGTTCAAGTAATTATTTTTGTTTGCTCAGAAAGAATCTCTCGTTCCAACGGAGGTACTCTCGAGAATCAAGAATATAATATATTCATCGACCAAGAATCTGTATTCTTAAAGATTCTTCAGATCATGTATTCTTGATTCAATATAAATTTTTTGACGCTAGCAATGATTTCTCTCAGTGTAGAAGCAAATATTTCCCGGGCGGTAGCGATACTCGTTTTTCTGGCCGCGGCGATACCAGCTGAAAGTATTGCCGCGGCGCAACGAGGCGAGGAGATACCGCTGCAGTCCTTATAGACTAAGAGCTAGTGACATTTTTCAGTGATTATTTAGTTAAGGCCTATTTTTTGAGAGAATGTTGTGGGGGGCATGTCTAAGTGCCATCCGTGAGGATTAACCTTGATAGCGGTATGGGAGGCTGGCGGAACGCCCCCAACTTGTAAAAAATAGTGCACAAAATTATTATTTAGTTAAGGCTGAAATTTTGTTTACTATACATCTGGTAGTCCACAATTATGAATATAAATTGGCGGATCGATTGGCCGGCATTAAAAAGGTGGCGGATCATCCTAAATATGTCGTGTGAACAATAAAATTTTTATTATTTAGTTAAGGCTCAATTTTTAATATGTTATTGAGGCAACTGTTTCAAGTGGAAATTTAAATTGGCGGAACAAAATATTGGCATTAACTACCTGGCGGAACGGTTTAAACATCCATTGTGCGCGCCTCGATTTCGTGTTGTTTGCCGCAGAATTTTTTGTATTAGGAATGCTTCTAATATAGATAATGATTTTGTTTATTTTCTGGAATCTTTTTAGTAATAATAGTAATTTAGTTTTTCCCTGGAGTTAATATTTTAGCGCTCATTCAATATTGATGAGCTTCAATATATCAATCAAACATCAGTCTTATGTTAGGACACTCAACATTTTATTTGTGATGTCGGAAGTTTTAACAATTTTTAAAACGGATGAATGATATAATTTTTTTTTAGAATACCCTTTTGGCATTTGACCGACGATATAGTGCTTTATACAAATATAACGAGGTGCGTGAAGTGGAAGAATATTTTTAACAGAAATTTTTTTAAAGCGAACTAATTTCTTAGAGTAGTTATCGACTTACAAATATATGGTAGGTACTTCGTATAAAGACAATTTTAATACCGTCAGTTGTTCGATCATCTAATCATCTTCTGTGTCCGGCCAGTCAGAATCGTCACCTTCGTCAACAGAATCCAGATCACTAGATGCTCGGGAGCCTACGTCTATAAATTTAAACAAATTGATTAGAAAAATGTAATATTTTTTGTTTATATTTACTGTTAAATCTGCATACCTGATTCAATGTCACTGTTGCAATCATTGTTGCTTTTATTGGAATCTTCAACAAGTACATCTCCAAGAAATTCAGGCAATTGATCTCCTTGAAACCAGACGAATTCATACTTGCCGTCGTTGATGCACCAGCCATGGTTTTCTGGAGATTTGTCCGTTGATTGTTGCAAATTTGTATTTAGCCAGATACTGGCAATGTACGAGCTCCGCAATAGTTGCTGTTGCACTTCAGTTGAGCATGGTGGCAAGTTTGATGCGTCGCAATTGCGGATGTTTTTTGCAAATGAGTACGTAGTGTCTGCAACTTTATAAGCTTCGTTAAAGAGTACCAAACGAGCTTCATTAACGGTGTCTGCGTTTTTGACACCATACATCCGGCAGATAAATTCTTGCAAAACAGGAAACACTGCTGAAGTGTCAACATCATCTTTGCCTAGGTCTTCAAATGCCTTTTGATAATTATAGAACGCCTTCAATAACTGATATGATTTATTTTTTCCTTTACGGGAAGAGATGTAATCACACCCTGTAAGGGCGTGGAAGCCAGGCAGAGCTCTTGAGAATGTTGAGAAGGTTGAGCTCTTGAGAATGTGAACAGTGACATTGAATCAGGTATGCAGATTTAACAGTAAATATAAACAAAAAATATTACATTTTTCTAATCAATTTGTTTAAATTTATAGACGTAGGCTCCCGAACATTTAGTGATCTGGATTCTGTTGACGAAGGTGACGATTCTGACTGGCCGGACACAGAAGATGATTAGATGATCGAACAACTGACGGTATTAAAATTGTCTTTATACGAAGTACCTACCATATATTTGTAAGTCGATAACTACTCTAAGAAATTAGTTCGCTTTAAAAAAATTTCTGTTAAAAATATTCTTCCACTTCACGCACCTCGTTATATTTGTATAAAGCACTATATCGTCGGTCAAATGCCAAAAGGGTATTCTAAAAAAAAATTATATCATTCATCCGTTTTAAAAATTGTTAAAACTTCCGACATCACAAATAAAATGTTGAGTGTCCTAACATAAGACTGATGTTTGATTGATATATTGAAGCTCATCAATATTGAATGAGCGCTAAAATATTAACTCCAGGGAAAAACTAAATTACTATTATTACTAAAAAGATTCCAGAAAATAAACAAAATCATTATCTATATTAGAAGCATTCCTAATACAAAAAATTCTGCGGCAAACAACACGAAATCGAGGCGCGCACAATGGATGTTTAAACCGTTCCGCCAGGTAGTTAATGCCAATATTTTGTTCCGCCAATTTAAATTTCCACTTGAAACAGTTGCCTCAATAATATATTAAAAATTGAGCCTTAACTAAATAATAAAAATTTTATTGTTCACACGACATATTTAGGATGATCCGCCACCTTTTTAATGCCGGCCAATCGATCCGCCAATTTATATTCATAATTGTGGACTACCAGATGAATAGTAAACAAAATTTCAGCCTTAACTAAATAATAATTTTGTGCACTATTTTTTACAAGTTGGGGGCGTTCCGCCAGCCTCCCATACCGCTATCAAGGTTAATCCTCACGGATGGCACTTAGACATGCCCCCCACAACATTCTCTCAAAAAATAGGCCTTAACTAAATAATCACTGAAAAATGTCACTAGCTCTTAGTCTATTAAATAAGCTATAAGCGCAGCTGCCACCGGATTCCGATAGCGACGTCCTCCTCGCGACCCCTCGAGCTGCTCCGACGAAGTCGAAGGATCTGTGCGGAATTTTTCAGGAGCGTGAGTTCCAGCGGGAGGAGTGGGCGCGTTTAATGCAAATGCACCTGCCGGTGGAATGCTATCTGTCTATCGGGTCGAGGCAGCTCTGCGGGCGGGGGGGGGGGGGGGGGGGGCACGAGTGGCTTCTCCGCGATTCGCCCGCGCTGCCAGCGCACCGCTTTTTCGCGGTGCCCGCGGAGATTTGCATCGTCGGCGTATTTTTAACGCGACTCTCCGTGATGCGCGCGGGGTAAAGGCGGAGAAGGGGAGGAGAGGCGTCGCAGTTGCCGCCGGCGGAATCCCTATACCCACAGGTATCCCTGTACGTCTACTTCCGCGACCACGGTTGCCCCGGAAACTTAAGTGGATTGAGCCGCCCCCGCGATGCCGATGATCTCTGCCCTTCGAGAGATTCGCATCGATCGAACGGGACGTAGGTGCGACGCGGGGGAGGGAATTCGTCGGGGGAACACTGGGACTCGATGTCAATGAAGCCGAGTAAATCTCGGGATAATTTTGTAAGATCGAACTCTTTTTTCCCCGAGGGAGGGTGAGCGTTCGCGTGGGCTCGTTACCTTCCAATCGAAATATCGATGATCTGGAATTGCTGCATCACGTGCGCTCGCGTAGGTAGGACCTACACTGAGGGGTATACTCACGTGTTGGGGCAATGCGAGCCGTGATCGACGATTTCGATTGAAGAAGTGACCTCGATAAAAGTCTACGCGAAGGGCGGTAGTGTCAGGGAGGAAATCAGAGGTAGATTGTGTAATTCTTGAGTTCTTGGTGCGCGAATCTCTCGATTCGCTTGATTTTCAATCGAAATTTTGGTGATCTAAAATTGCTGCATCTCACATGCGCTCGTATAGATACACTGAGAGAAAAATTTAGTTGTAGTTAATAAATGTATACTTGATTATAGCGAGTACTCCGTTGGGCCAAATAAATATCTGCTAATTATTAGAATGTGTCTTCTATTTCAAACAGAAATAGAGCATTAGCGCGCTACCGAATATTTCTTTATCCCAAAGAAATATTCCTTTCGTCGTAATCAAGTATACGTGTACTAAATATAAATAAACTATAGTTGTATTACTGTTATTGGCTTCCGGGTGGTAACCGAGTCCAAAAATATTGTTGATATTAATACTTTGTTAATAAAATATTATTAATATTCTTGGACGCGGTTACCACCCGGAAGCCAAGAGTAGTAATACTCAATAACTATAATGACAATGGCCGCAAAAGCCTACAATTTGTTATAACTAAACTGTTTTCTCAGTGTAGGGGAGAGAATGGCCTAAAATGACATACCACTTTGATTTTTGAGTATATATTTTTCATTTTTTGATAGTTTAACAAAACAAAATCAAATTCTTGTAGCAAATGTTAGTTGCTAACATGTTTGACCATCAAAGGGAACTTAAAAATAATTTTAGTTGTAGTTTAACCTATTTTAAAAAATAAGCCACTATGTCGTTTTACCCAAGTGGGTATGGGCAAAATGACATAGGCTCTTCAGTCAGGGCAAATTACGCAGACATATCTCTTGGCTTTCGCACTAAGTCCTGCACTCTCTGCACGAGCCCATTTTTTACATTCTTGGCATTGCAACCACAATTCCCGTGATTTTGACCTGAAAAATTCTTCATCGCAATAAATACAATGTAGGTTATTTTCTTCATCACTGCTTGCAGGAAACGCTCCTTGAACTTTATCATCGCCGTTATCTGTTCCAATATCCCAAAAATTTCCGACATACCTATATGTTATTTTGCCCGAGAACGAAGTATGTCATTTTACCCATAAACACTTAAATAGTATCACGTGACCAAAACATCGAGACCGTTTTATATTCTTTCTACTACATGGTCGGAGTTAGTTTAGGTTATATGCTAAAAACCAAACCCCAATAAACCTATATATTGTGTGATCCGCGAGCACAATAACCACCTTTTAATGAGTGCGTTAAATATTTTGTACTTACGTTTTAAAAGAATCCCATTTTTAACAAAAACTGAGACAGCCTTGAACTCGCTGACAACTTCAAATGACATCGGGACCACTGAGCTGTAAAAGTATGCTAGAAGGAGTGGTTATTGCACTACGCATAGATGTGGTACACCCTCTATGTCATTTTATCCTACTATGCTATTTTAGGCCAGTCTCCCCTACGTACCTACTGAAGTCGAAATTTTAAACCTACTCTTTTAGCCTTGTAGAGTTTGGTCGATTTTTCATTGTATCGAAAACCTATGTTAAGCCTAAAATGGTCCGTTAGTGAATATTTTACCAACTTTAGGTTCAAAATAGGAGCTGATAGGCTGAATAGGCCAATAGTAGGCCAAATGGAGTATTAAAAGCATCAAAATAGGGGTAAAATTTCGACCCGGGGTGTACTCACGTATCAGGGCGATGCGAACCGTAATCGATGATTTCGATTGCAGAAGTGACCTCGATAAAAGTCTGCGCGAAGCGCGGTAACGTCAGACAGAAAATCAGACGTAGATTGTGTAATTCGAAATATGGGTGTGTATATAGGGGTTGCGCTCGTAAATCGATGAATGCGCTTATCCGCGTGCCGTAGGCCACACGGATACACGATACCCACCGGTTAGAGGACGAGGCCTCCGTCCTCCTTTCCCTCCTTCGACTTCCTTCACCTTTCGCATCGACGATAAATCGTCGTGGCTCGACCGCGATATTAGTTCGTCCGACGCAACTCTTCCCGGCTTCCCGCGAGGGAATTAAGGAGCGAGAGGGGGAAACCCGGCCGCGACGTGAGGAGGGTTCGAAGGTGCGTCCTCTTCGAGAGGCCGTCTTGTCTGTCTCGCTCCCCTCTTCGCTTCGCCGATGCTCGAGAGTCCGAGCCATCGAGTCGATTCGATTCGAGGCACGCTACAGTTTGATCTCCCACGACGACGTTATTTGGGGTAGAGCCGGGAAAGTGGATGTGTCCGAGGAGAGAGAGAGAGAGTTCGCAATTAAGCACCGCGGAGATATCGAGAGCGTCAGGTGATAACTGTTTTATTATCGGAGCACTGAGAGAAATAACCTGGCCAATATAACTAAAATCCTGGAGACCATATAATAGATGGATCCTCCATCTATTTGATTAAATTGATCATTTTCTGGTTAGAATAACTACATGAGAATATAGTTTATTTGTAGTTAATAAATGTGTGTTTGGATATGGCGAAATAAATACTTTTTGTCGGGCCAAATAAATATTCGTTAATTATTACGATATTTATTTGAAATACAATTAAATGTTTTGAGGCAATTGTTTCAATGAAATGAACGTTCTAACAGTTGACGTATATTTTCTTGTCGCAACAAAATATTTATTTCGCCATATTTGAAAATACATTTCTTAACCATTAATAAGCCGTTTTCTCGGTGTAGACATGTAGTTGGAATTACTAAACATGTAGTTACACTGAATACAAATTTGCTTCATTCAACCATCAGTGAGGTCGAATACGGCGAACCTGACGATGTAACTGTTTCAAGTAGATATTCACTTGTTTCGACTTCAAATTGGTTGCTTGAATTATATTTATTTATCCTTACAGTCTTATGGCATTGAAACAATTACACCATGAGGTTCGCCATATTCAACCTCACCGGTAGTTGAATGAAGCAAATTTTTTTTCAGCGTAGAATAACGAAATATTTGGTTCCACTTACTAGTATTTTGGTTAGAATAACTAAACTCGTTTAATCAGACGCGTTTTATCATTTTAATCAAGTTATTTTTGTCAGTGAGCAATAACGTTATCGTTACTTTAACGGTAGCTCGTTGCCCCGTGTCAATCTGAAATTATTTTACTACGCCATCAATTTGTGATAATTATTCCTAGTTTGGCGATGTTATCATCGCATCAACGAGAACATTTTGTTGTTTACCAGTAACGATTACTGCCACTGCAACTTATTAATGGACTGCAATGTTTTAATTGTTAGTTCAATGCAGGATAGAATATAGAGGATATGAGGAGAAAAATTGGACAGTCTTGGTCTTTACCAACCAACTGTACTGTAGGGAGACCAACTTATACAATATCCATTCTCGTGCAGTTAAGTGGGTTGTCGATATCAAGAATTCAATACATTCGATTCAACCATTTCTTTCTACTTTGACGTGGACGTCTACAGCGGCGCTCCTGTATTTCGTTCCTCATCCATAAACGACAAACCCCGCGGTACGCGGCTTCTCATTTTTCTTACGTCAAACGGTGAGTGTATGCAAATATGTCGAGTACATAAACGGCCCTCGAAACATCCGCGAAAAGGAAACATCGTCGCGACGCACAAGTCGGGTCGCATCGATTTCCGAAGAAACTCGCTTCGGAAAAATCTCGAGCCGGCGTTTCGTCCAATTTTTATGCCAATTCGACGACATTTGTAAAACGGCGATGCGCCGATGAGTCCGCGTAACAGGATACTCGAAGGCGAAGCTCGAGAGCCATCCCTGTCGCGCGTGCGAACGACGTCGGGGTGCTGCTTCGCGATTCTCCCACTTCTCGTCGAACACGAGCTGCTTTAATTAACGAAACGCCCGACCATGCGCGAAGTCGTATAACATTCGTCGGCGCTGCAGTGCATTTGCATATAATATACGGTCCGCGCGAGAGAGGAAATTGTTTTTTGCCCTCCGCACGGAATCCGTTAACTGCATGCAGCACACGCGAAACCAGCCGTGTGCGAGTGAAAATATTTGGGTGAATTCGGCGAATCGTGAAGCCAGCGTTAGTACTCAAACACCGACGCATATTTTGTCGCGTTTCCGGAAAGCGAACGCTGCGAGATGTTCTTTCGCGCTCTGAAATGTACCTACCCACGCCGAGAGGAGAGAGAGCACCCAATCGAATCAACCGTACTCGATAGAATTCGACGCAAAACACGATACACGCGCGAATCGATCGCTCCTCGCGTGCAGCGAAGTGGTTTTGCGCTCCATTCGGAACTGGCAATTCGAAACGAGCCACTTTCAGCTGAAAGGTCGAGGTTGTTATTCACGGCGTTTCATTAGCAATTTGTTGTACGCACTCAATGGTCCGCGAAGAGGATGCATTTCTCGCTTCTCATTCTCCCGCAATAATTAACGCGATGCATCGTCTGGTTTATCCGTTGCAGTTCAACTTCGTGGGCAAGCTGCTGGGTCCCAAGGGTAACTCCATGAAACGCCTGCAGGAGGAGACTATGTGCAAGATGGCCGTCCTGGGACGTGGCTCCATGAAAGACAGAAACAAGGTACGCGTACGTCGAGATCCCATCGTTCTTCCCCTAACTTCCTTCCTCCTCCCCTCCCTTTACGTACACGGAGAGAAAGGATTAGAAAAAAATGATGGGAAAGCCCATGAATTTTTACAGTTATAGTAGTTACAGTTAGTTGAGTTTTTCTCAATTCAAGGTGAAACACTGGAGTTTTTAGGCCACAGCGTAGTTTTCACAGTACGTAATTCTATGAAGATTAGTTTATATGATACAGTTTATCAATCTCCCGTTAAGGCGGCTGGAAAACGTGACTGTTTTATTGACACAAATTATAGAATACAGATCATTGACCAGGACGCTTATGTATCAAAGAAGTCGAAGTATTCGTCAATTAAAAATAATTTAACTTCAGCAAGGTGTGGATAAAGTAGATCATCCTATGGAAAATGTCGGTATCTTGCTAGAACTTTGTTTATATAAATTCTGGTATAAATTAGTAATACAAACAGACATACGCACCCTTTATTGAGTAGTAACAATATGAAAACAATGATTTTCTACGAGAAAAACGTTCTACAATTGGCAAAATCTGCATGCGTCTATAATAGAGCGTAACAGTGTGATGTCAACCAAGTCTAAGAGTTGAATATAATAAAATTACCTTGAAGTGTATTACAAGAATTGAATTACCATAGGCGTGCAACAAATTCGTTCGAGAAGGGTGAACAATCATGATTTAAAGTTACTATGTGTCGATGCAAAGAAGTCCCTCGGACCTCTTCCAACCGCCTTAATATGTGTGTCGGGTGTTTACGGGTTTATACTACAACAAACTGTATAAAGTACGCTGTGCCTATTAAAAAATTCAATGTTTCACCTCGGGGAGCCCTGTTATTGAAATTCTCTGTACAAATTACTAATCCTTTTTCTCCGCATAGATTTTCATTTCTAAAAGTGCATCGACTTCTCGTGGCGTTCGTACTGAATGCTTTCTCCGCTCGGCGTTGTACCTAAATATACGTTCACGCGCATTTCGAGGCGAAAGTAGACGAATAATTTTTCGGGAAGCGCAGAAGCGACTGCCTTTGCGTGATAACGGCTGAGATGGAGGTCTACGTGTCGCGTCGAGACAGTTTTATTGGTCGTAATAATCGCATGGAGAGAAAGAGAGAGAGGGAGGGAGGGAGAGAGAGAGAGAGAGAGAGCGAGTGTCGCGGGTGGCTAAAGTTATGAAATACGGTGTCCCCCGACTGCAATTTCACGAACGCAGCAGAAAAGCACAAGGTGCAGTTAACCCCAAAAACTGCTTTCAAACTCGAGTCGCTCGTTCGCGCGCGCGCGCGGATTTATCCGGCGTGTACCGCGAGGAGGCAGAGAGTCAAAACTTTGGTGGCGAAAAGTATAACTGTACACGGAGGGGCGCGAGGAGTCCCGACTGCGGGAACGGGCCGGCAGAAATTGCGATACAGGAGTGGCTGTTGCAGTTGTGGCGTTTCCTCGAGGACTCCAAAAAGTCGTTGCCCTCTTCATTTTTGACTTCTCCGCGTTGGAACCTCACGTCGCGGCTCCGCGTCGAGCTCGATTTACACTTTCGAATATATCTCGAGGGGAGGGACCACTTCTGGAGTTGTTGAACGAGGAAATACAGTTCGGATCTCCACCGAACGGAAAACTCTGGGGAAATTTCTCTGCGCTAATTTGACTACTCAACAATCCTGCGTTTTGATACGCTTCGAATGTTGACGAATGAAGCCCCAGTTCAATTATACTGAGAAAAATAATTACTGATGCCGAAAAAATGTTCTCTTCAGTCAAAAACATAATATAATTCCAGGATAAAGCCACGGTTTTCTTCGTGCAAGAAAATATTTGATAGGCTCGTGTAATTTTTCACACCGAAAGAATTTCTCGTTCTAACGAAGGTATTCCTGGATGAAGAATATAGCTGTGGTACTAAGGCAGAACCCGATATGTCAAGAAAGTTGATTTTTCAGAAGACGCTTCAAACCACCGACCAATTCAAAGACGTAGAGCGTAATCGGAATATTATTTTGTTAACCTACAAGTTGTAGGTGATTTGGAGCCATATCGGGTTTGGCTATCATATTCTTCATTGTGCTGACTGTAGGTACATATTGACATTAAAAACAAAAAATCCCTTTTTTTTGACTTATCGGGTTTTGCCTTAGTACCACAGATATATTCTTCGATCACGAATTTGTATTTTTAAGAAATCGTAAGATTACATGTTCCTGATTCATAATATGTTTTCTTCATATTAGTAATTATTTCTCTCGGTGTAGTAGAGACGATTTTGTCCAGTAATTACGAAAAGAGTAGCGTTGCTCGTGGAGAATCTACTGTCTATTCGACGGACGAGGCCCTTCGATAATTTCCAAATATCCAGAAAGCAGAATTTCCTGGCGAGGGTTAACGGTAAATTACACTTCCCGTCGCACGTGAAATATAGGACGAGGATCAGTGCCTATAATTTACGGGGTAAAGTGGGATATTGCGTACCGCTCCGCTGTAATACGCACCGCGTTATTTGATAGGTAGGTGTCTCAAATACCCCGGCCGATATCTCGACTCCCCCTCGAACTTACTAATACCGAGTATCGAATATCGATTTGGGTCTTCCGCGTATTAGATCGTATCCTTTCTACGGTACGTACAGTTTCGAAGAAAATCAAAATCAATCAAATCCTCTTCCATGTACCTACACTCAGAAAAGTAACTTGGTCAGTTTAACTAAAATCCTGAAGACGATGATGAAACCGTTTGGTGAAATATAGATCCTCCATCTGTGTGATTGGTTAAACTGACTATTTTTTTGGTTAGGATAACTAAATATTTAGTTCAACTGACCAGTATTTTAATTAGGATAACTTAATGCGTTTGACCAGATACTTTTTGTCATTTTAACCAAGTTATTTTTCTCAGCGTACGTATATCGTTCTAAATTAGAATTGTGCCATAGCAGGTTTCTTCCTATCTCTTTTTTGATAACGTAAGGTCCTTCGTACACTACGCTACGCAGGTATCCGATACTCGACGACTCAAGTATCGTGGGTGACTACCATAATACATTCTAATGGACCGACGACGAGAGTCGCGTCGCGTGGTGTGTACGAACGTCCATTAGAATGTATTACGGTAGTCGCCGGGATACTCGAATCGTCGGGTATCGGATACCTGCGTAGCGTAGTGTACGAAGGGCCTAATATGTACGTACGACTTTTTTCACCCTATCTTGAACATAGAATAACACTAAACGCTAACTTTGATTCCCTCGAAGGCACTACAAGTTATCCTCCCTGTCTTTAATTGTTCCATTCGATCTTTTCTGGCTGTGAATAGCACTCTACTTCTACGTCAAACGTGTCTCGAGAGAGGAAAGGAGGGGGAGAGTTACTCCTGCCAGTGATAAATAACTAGATTACCTACATACATTCAATTGATGAGTCAGTTTGATCATTCCCGAACACCATCGAATTCCCTGACGTGATTAACAAAATTGCTACATTCTAAACCTGCAATCTACTAAATGTACGTTCTGTGCCTTGGAATGTGAACAATCAATACCGATATCTCAGATTGTGCGCGTTCAATTCATACGCCTTTTTTTGAAGATTAGGCTTCGATCTACAAAGATAAAAGAAATCTCCCCAGGAGACAGGATAATCCTGGCGGAAGTACACGCATCTCTATTCTGACATTGACAGATATTGCCGGGGGTATAACGTATAGAGATACAGAAACCACCATCGTCAGCACAACCCTAATGCGATATCGTCACGTGTATCCTCCCTATATCAGTTCTCTCTCTTTTTCCTCTCAACCTCCCCCGCGAAATCACCGTCATAGGCGATCATCCACGATCGCTCCGATTTCCTTCATCGGCCCACCCACCCATTACAACTCCACTTAACCATTCGCTCGATACAATCCCCCGCCAACCTTTCCTACCCGCTCAGTTTTGTTCCCATTTTCCCTCCCTCCCTCCCCAGCCATTTAAGCAGCTCCACGCCGTATAAAAATTTATTCGGTCCACGCGTCCGCGACCCTCGAAGAAGGCGAAGAGGGACGAGGGAGAACCACAACCCCGGCTCTCTTTAACCAATTCGTACAAAGAATCGAACCTGCACCAACGGTAGCCGATCGCGAAAGGGAGGAAGAAGGATGCCAGTCGTCCAATTTTTTTCAATGGCAGATTGGACTGCCCTTATCGTTCGGCAACCCTTATCTACTTCGGATGTAGCCCGCGACGTATACTGCATATCGAATCGGGGGCCGAGCGGTATCGCGCGTACACACACCCTCCGCAACCCTCCGCAACCGTTGTCGCTCAGCCGTTGCCCGCGAACTGACTCGCGAAAGGGGCGAGTCAAGGTGAAAGAGGTATCCTAGAAAAATGCCAGATATCCCATCCGGTTCGCGGAGTCCGGGATAGGGGATGATTTATCGTCACGACGTATATTCCTTATATTCGCTGGTAGCGAGAGCGTTATACGACGAAACTTTTTGTTTCCTCCTTCCGCGCGTTCGTTTCCTCGCACCTCACGGCGCTCCGCGTCGCCTCGCCCCGCTTCCCTTCAACACCCCAACCCGCCTGTCACGAGCTCGCGCGCGTCTCGCTATTTTATGCGCCTATTCGTCGATTCGCCGGAGCACAGCGGCGGCGGTGAGCGAGAAGAGGGACGCGGCACGGCGAATGGGGCGGGTTTCTTATTCCGTTCGCGACGAGCACGACCCGAGAAACAGCCGGAGGAAAGTCAGCGCTTCGTATATATACCGCTGGGTTATCTTGTGAAGTTCTTACGGAGGGAGAAAAAGTAAGGAGAAGAGGAGGCAGAAGTAGGAAGGACGGTTGATCTTGTCTCGGGGCATTGACGAGCATCGGGCAAACGCGCGGAGCGGGATTTCCTTTATTCTGCCTTTGTTCGAGAGGAGATGGAGAGGATTTGCTCTTGCCGCTGCGTGAAGAGTCGAGGGGAGACGTGGGCGAAAGGAAAAGTGTTTAACACGCGGCGTATTACTTACGGGGAGATCTCTACCGGAAAGATTTGTTCGTGTCGTTGATTCATCTCGTGCGTATGGTATAGTATTACTGTATGGATGTATATCCTGGCGAGATTTCTTTTCGAAAAGGACCGCTTGTGCATGTGAAGCTAGGATGAAGAGGGGGCCACTTCTTTGGTCATCAATCTTACGACCGATTCGAGGCAATTCTTCGTCTCTCTTTAAGAACATTTTTTTGGTTAGCAATTTATAATGAATTTTGATACTGGAAAACTATTCGCGTAGTTTAATCGGGGTACAAAATTACGTAGATATATCTTCATACATTAGCATTTTTCGTATTGTAATATAATGTACACTGAGAAAAATAACTTGGTCAATCAAACCAAAATCCTAGAGATGATGAGCAAACCGTTTGGTGAAATATGGATCCTCTCCAACTGTTTGGTTAGACTGACCGTAACTAATCGTTTAATTGGAATAACTAAACATTTTTTTTTAGAATGACCACATATTTGGCTCAACTGACCAGTATTTTGGTTAGAATAACTAAAAATGTTCAGCTAGATGCGTTTTGTCATTTGAGCCTAATTATTTTTCTTATTGTAGCTTGAAACATAAGCGTCGATGTCACATATCGTCGGCTAAATATGTTAACCTGCTAATTCACATGCAGTCAGATTTTCAGGAGCGAGAACAAAACTGTCTTGATAAATACAAAAGTTCTCATATGACAACGGATTTTAACACAATAGTTGTCAGTATTTGTCTAACCTTTTTTTAAATAAAATGTATGTAAATTATTTAGTCTAGTTTAGCCATGAAGTTGCCGAGTATCAAAACATCTTAAAATCGTAAGATATGGAGTTAGCAGGTTAACACATTTAGCCGACGATATGGAACGTTGGAGACTTTGGTGTCTCACCGTCATTCACTCGACACTCGTTGACGCAATTAGGAAACTCGGTTTCTTTCCAGCCCGAAGCCTAGTTCCCCCACACAATACAATTATAGAACCACTCCGTGTAGCCTATTGTTACAGAGATTACACGTTCCTCGCCGCGTACATCTACATCCGCGGCAAACTCGGATAAATGCAATAAGCGCGTGAGGAAACTCCGAGACAGAGATCCGCGAGACTTGCTCCGTCCAATTCGAGTCTCATTTAGCGACGTGCAAAGTAACCGGCTTCGGGTTTGCGCTACAGTCCTCCCCTTAATGCGCGTAACTCAGTTCTCCTTGATGTACTCAACTCTACGGGAAGTTACCCTGAATGCATGTCCTTACCACCGTACGAATTATCATACTTCCTGCTGGCAAATTCGTCGTATGTTTGATTACGTTACTATTCGGGGTAAACTGGGGGAATGTAAATTCGAATCCAAGCATACACTCAGAAAAATAACCTGGTCAATATAGCCAAAGCCCTGGAGATCATTACTAAACTTTCTGGTGAAATATGGATCCTCTCCATTTGTGTGTGTTTGATTAAACTGACCATTATCTGGTTTGAATAATTAGATATGTAGACTGAGAAAAGTAATTTAGTCAATTTAACCAAAATCCTGGAGACGGTGACTAAAGCGTTTGGTGAAATATGGATCCTCTATCTATATATTTGGTTAAACTGACCACTTTTTGGATAGAATAATTAAACGTTTGGTTGGAATAACTAACCATTGGGTTACCCAGGCAGAAAAATTCTATATATTTTATATATGATTCATATGTGGTTTTGATCATATATGGATTATTTCTATATTAACCATATATACAGACTATATAATGGATTGCACAATCATTTAAAATCTATATATAGTCGTTATTTGGTTATATAGAAATCATATATGATCCATATATAACCAAAACCCCACATACGGATCATATAACATGTTTCCATATGAGTGGGTTAACTAAACGTGTTTAACTAGATGCATTTTCTCATTTCAACCTATTTATTTTTCTCAGTGTAGTTAGAATAACTAAGTATGTAGTTAAAATAATTAAATATTTGGTTCGATTTACTCGTATTTTTCGGTTAGAATAACTAAACTCATTTAACCAGGTGCGTTTGTTTCATTTTAACCAAATTATTTGTCTCAGTGTACGGTCGGATGCACTGAAAAAAAAAATTGCTTCATTCAACCATCGGTGAGGTTGAATACGGCGAACCTGACGGTGTAATTGTTTCAAGTAGATATTCACTTATTTAAACTTCAAATTGGTTGCTTCAACTCTATTTAGTTTTCCTCGCTCTCTTATAGCATTGAAAGAATTGCACCGTGAGGTTCGCCGTATTTAACTTAACCGATGGTTGAATGAAGCAGATCTTTCTTTCAGTGTGGATTATCGAACTTCGTGAATTATTCGGAAGGTGAAACGCTTCCTTTATTAATTCGTACAACACTTGCATAAATTAACAAAATCTCGTTCCACCCCAAACCCGTCCATATTTCTTTCCCCCGTACACGCAAACGGAACCCCGTACGTCCCTAACGGGTGGAAACCTTGCGCGCGCGTCCCATAAATTTCTCGACCTTTCCTCCAGACGGGTTTACCTCGGCGAAGCTCAAACCGATGCGGTTTAATAATAGAAAAAGGGAACACCTACGCGATCCGCCGCAACCGTTCTATTCCGCGCGCACCCGAATGCACCCCCACGACTCGCCTTGCATAAATTTCATTCCGAGTGTGGACCGGAAATCGGCACAATAGGGCGCGAATCGCTCGCCCCGGGAAGACAGCGATCTCCATCCGTCGAGTCCGACGTCGCGTTTCGGCGACGCCCGACAAATTCCCTCCCCTCGACGCCGGCGTTTCATAGGCGCGCGGCTCACTCTTTCGAGGAATTCGATAGATTCCGCGGCGGGGGTGCGAGAACCTCTCCGGGGATACTGGGCGCGCGACTTGTCAACTTCGACGTTATTCTTTCTCGCGCGAATTTGTCAAATTTTTCTCGCGGGGTGCGCGGAAAGGGGGAAGGTACAACGCGACGCGAAATTGATAAAATTCCTCATCTCCCACGCGCACCAGTGTCGCCCTCCTGTGGATATACGTATCTCGGGGGTCCCCCGTCTCCCGCGCAACCTTGACACGTTTCACTCGCATCTGTTTTCTCCTACCCCCGGCTTTTCCGTCCCTCTCGCGGAGTCCATAGGAGAGCGTAGGTGTGCGTACGCCTAAGCGACCATCAATCGAAGGGTCGAAGGGGCCCGTTGTCCTCGTCGATGCAAGGTACTCGCGTAACGTCTTCCTGAATAACTCACGCTGCTCCTCGAATTACTAATTCAGCCGCCTGCGTCGCGGTGTATATAGCGAGTGTGTGTATAATTCAGAGAGTCGTATAGCGTTGCGTCATTATCGCCATCACCGCCGTCGTTATCGCGCTACCGGTTTTACGGCGAGAAGGGGCGAGTCTCGCAATCAGGGTTGGAAACTGTTTTTACATCGAGCGCGCTCTTCAGGAGTGGGTAATAATGACACCTATAGGTATAATTGCGAAGATAACACGCTCGCGTATTCTGTGCGTAATCGTTGCGAGTACTGATAACAAAGAGGTGCGTGAAAGTAGGTTCGTTATGGGTGTAGATGTTATTAAAATTGACGAGGGTGAACGGAGGGATGCGTAGAAGTAATGCAGGGCTCCCACTTTGTCATTTTTTCAATCAAGTCAGAGTGCAGTCATTTTTATTTTTAAAAATTGTTAAAAAAGCCATTATTTTGAAGATTTCGTCCCTTGATTTCTCTAATAATTTCACGATATATACATATATTTCAAGGTATACCTTACCGCCGCTAAAACGCTGTAACAATGCCTATAAATTCTCAGTATTGAAATGACCATGCTATCAGAGAGTGCCCAGATTCTATAAATCGTTATCATGGCGCGTAACAAGTAGTCAGTATCGTTGCGCATGTTTCTCGTAGTATGAGAAGAGGTTTGTTGAGGCATATGTTCGTTAAACAGTGATTTAATTCGTTATCTTCCATACGTAATTTCGATGTGTTTTTATAGAAATAAATTATTTCCATTATAAATCTCAATCATTTTCTTTCGATAGATATTATTTCTCCAAAACTTTATCGAATTTACCACAAATACCATTAGATCGCTTTTTCTTATTTCTTCATAATGTTCATATGAGGAAAGACTGGCCATTTTTCGTTCATTTTTTCAAATAAAGAGTCATTAAAACCCATTTTTGAAAGTTCGACTAGGTGGGAGTCCTGATAATGTCTCGTACGACAATCTTTGAGTATGTCCGCGCGATTCGTTCGTTTTCGGTGGATATTTCAACTCTTTATTACTCGCGGGCGTGGAGAGAAATCGAGAGAGTCGGTGTGACGAGAAACCCGGCGCGCGACCCGTTGAATATACTTGGAATTTTAAACGGGCGGGTGACTCCGTGCGTAACCCGATTTAAAGGACGATCGCGCGTGGGGACGCATACACTTCGGATCAAGTGGAGTTGGCTGAAGTTCGCGCGGCTGTAAGTGGCCCGAGCGCCGCGTTAAGTAAAACGAGATTCTTAACGCGCGTCGCCAAGAAGTTTCGGCGTCGCGCGATTAACGAATTCGTTTTGAATTTCAATGCCCGTCCCGGAAACTTCTTGAGAGACTCGCAAAACCGCCCGTGTTCCCTTTGATCGCTCCTTGGCGAGGTAATCTACAAAAATTTGAGTAACTTCTTTTCGATGTCCCTTCGCTGGGAAAAATAACTTGGTTAAAATGATAAATCGCATCTATATTGAGAATAAAGTATGGTAGATTTGACTAAATTAGCGGTAACGGGCGGGGGAATGCAAATCAAGTTAATACTTGAACTAATAATTTGCTAGACTTGACTACAGCCTGTCAAACAATTTCAAATCATTACAACCGAATTATTTAATTCAAGTAACTAGATCGACGTTCCCCTACCTGTGACCGTCAATTTAGTCAAATCTACTATTTTTTTCTCTGTGTGTTTAAACGAGTTTAGTTATTCTAACCAAATACTAATAAGTTGAACCAAATATTTAGTTAATCTAAATAAATGTTTAGCTATACCAACTACATGTTTAGTTATTCTAACCAGAGAATGGTCAGTTTACCCAAACAAATACGAGTAGAGGATCCATATTTCAACAAACGGTTTGGTTATGCCCTCTAGGATTTTGCAGGCTTCGCAGTGAGTCCCCTATTTCCCTTTATTCCCTTATTTTTTCTAAGTTTCCCCTTGTTTACCCTGAAACTCGTGATTTTCCCCCTTTCCCTCTATAATTCGATATTTTCCCTCTAAAACCACTTATTATTTAGCTTCTCAATTCAACTTGTCTTTTAATCGTTTCAGATTACGTGAAATGGATCAAAATGGTTAATTTTTCATTTTGCTAAAATAATATAACTTCTACCTTATCTACCTGCATTAATATTTCATTTAAAATATAACAACCTCGTTGAATTAATGTTTCTTATCAGAAAGTCGATTTGGCAAATGGTTTTTTTTCCTTAAGTCAGATTGTGATACTCAGATTTAAGTTACATAAAATAAGATATAAGTACATTTTTAACTTACAAAAGCATCCTTCATTCGCTTAATAAATATTGGTGCTTAATTGTATATCTTAAAATTGTTATTTTTTTAAAACAACTACACGTTTCTAATTTCTGGAAAATCTTCTTTTTTAATCAAAATTGCTCCCTTTTTTTACCAAATTTTCCCCTATTTCCCCTAAAACGAAATAAATAGGGGCTGGTGAAGCCTGACTTTAGTTGAATTAAGCAAGTTATTTTTCTCGGTTGCTCTTTCCACTTTCTTATCTCGTCCAGCGCCTCACGAAACAGCTGTGAGTGTACCGAAGCCACGAAACAAGCTGATATTTCCCTCGCTGGAATAGTTATCGTTTCGTCGGGTCTCGCTTCCCTCTTCGGATAAAAGTCGCTGGGGAGCTGTACAACTTCTCAAAAGTTTGCGGGAGAAAGATACGTCGATATATATTCGTGTAGAAATGTGTTAGGGGAAACATAATATAATTTCCTCCTCGTTGGAGATACATATATCCCAATCAAACCCCTGTATCGGCCCTGTATCGACACCTGCTGTAACTGAAAATCCTTGATAGGATCCCTATCGAGTCCAGAAGTGACCGTGTCGTTCCTGATAGGAATTCCGAATGTAAACGTTACAGTATTTCCAAACACGGATCAATCCCTACAGGACTATCTGCTAGATTGTATAGGAATTCCATCGAATCCGTAACCAATTTTCTACGTGGGTAAAAAACTATTAAATAGAGAAAGAGAGCCCGCGGTTCGTAAAATCTCGACATTTATCACGCATTCGATGAACGTTCCCTTGGAATAAAGTTTACCGGCGATAGCACGCGTGTAGACATACAAATCTGGTGTTAGATTTATATTATTTTTTTGGTGATGGAAAATATTGTAATATTTCTCATCGAAGTAGTATCATCTCGCCACGTTTTGATATTTAACGCGGTATTCCCTTATTTTCATCTCGCGTCATCTCGAGTGGGCGTGATTAGAAAGGGAAGAAGCGTTCATTATAGACGTTCTCTTCGTCGCCTTTTCGTGCCACTAGAACGGGATGTACGTACTAGGACACGGAGTACTCGCTACAAAAGAGATTTACGGCGTCGGGGCTATTGCCGACGCTTCGCATGCTCGCTAGATAAGGGAGTAAATAAGTGAAGGCGGAGCCGTTGGACGCGCGTTACGACCCCCGAATGACAGGACGTCGTATCTCGCCGTGCTCGCGTCGCGGAGTTTCCCGTAATACGTTTTCCAAGGGTCGGTCTCCCGGGCTTCCTGGACGGCCGGAAAAGTAGCAGCTACCCACCACGTAGGGGTGTACGTAGAATCAATTCGTCATTTCCACGGAGAAGCGGTCGCCCGTCGATCGCGTCCATCGAATCGAACGAAATTCGTCGGTAGGTCTTGACAAAGGAGTGGGGTAAATACGCTGTACCCTAGGGAAATACAAGGAGTTACGAGAGAGTTCTCACTTTGGGAAAGTAAAGGGCGAAAGGAAATGTGAGTGCTTGGCTCTTTAGTGAAGTGCGTACCGATAGATTTTTTCATTGATACTTATCCGGAATATAGAAAGATAGGGGGAGGATTGGATGTTTAAAGCAGAAGTTACGTAGAAAGTGGAGTAGGTATATATGAAGGGCTTATTGGAAAAACGTGACAAGCCACAAAATCATTTTATTTAGAAGACGAGCTTTGAAGTTTCCTAAAAATCTGTAAAATGCATACCTATTTGATTAATATAACCCCTCAGTGTTTTTAACAAATGTACTCTATATATTAACGTCTACAATCTTAAAGTATGAAAAAATAACACAGGGGACTAATACACAGTAAACTATTTATTTTTGAACAGAGTGTGGCTTATCACGTTTTTCCAATAAGCCCTTCATATTTATTGGCTTGAACGACACTTATGTACATACGTCTCCTTTGATAGATATGCACTAAATAAACCTAATTTGGGCAGTAATAATAATAGTGGTAGCAGGTAATATTTTATAATAAATCCGTCGAATATAGTAGATACTTTAAATTTTGAGGTTCCGTGTGGTCTCATTTGTTTAATTATTGATGCTTTCCTGCACTGAAAAAAATGTGTTTGCGACTGCACCATGTGGTCAGAGGATTTGCAGTCAATTTAACCGAGTTTTGCTCAACATGACTAAATGAAGGTCGATGATCTAACAATAAGTAGATCCAACTGCACGACATAGTTGACTCGTTCCGTTGATTTAACTATTGATACAGTAGCTACAAATGTGTAGAAATTGAAACCACGGTTGGGTAATTGAATTACTGTATTATTCAGTTACCTATCAATTCAATACTTCAAAAAGGTCATCTAAGTTCCTAAACAAATTATCTCAACCACCGACCGACCGAGGTTCATGAAACTTTGCGTTTAGGTTTCGCGTAATTAACGTCACGGTATGGTTTTCTTAATTAATGTTCAGTTGAGTCAATGGATACTTTTTCCGAATGTACGCTATCACTCGGGCGACGACGAACGCCATATCAGCGCGCTTTTCGTTACGTTATCAAACTGGTTTTCGCGTCACGTGGTCGCGCTGTCGGCACTCAGTGAGCGCTCGCTCAGTCAGTTTATTCCGAGCCTTCAACCCGCGACAACCCCTAGTGACGTGCGTTGGGTGCGAGTAACCAATTGAGAATTTATTCGTGAAATACTATTTTTCAGTGGAAAGTTAACGTAGACTGTAGTGTATAAGAACGTGTTCGCGATTGTAACGCCCCTTCCTTTCCGTATGTGTGCCACCAAACATATATACGTATATTAAACTTTTTCTCGACGAGCTTCTTACCTCGAGGTCAGGGCCGATCGATTCGATCCAACTTTTCGTCTCGATGGAAAGAGATGTCGATGGCTGCCCACGTGCTTCGATCCCTCCCCCAAGGCCCACGATCCCTTCCGAGAAGTTAGTCGAGCCATCACGGGGTTGTGAAACGTTTCCTAAATATTCCCTCTTCTCGGACGAGCAATAAAGTCCCTTCAAAGGCTCTTTGCGAGCCTGAAAAAGACCTCGGGGTAGCGCACAATCGCCTCTTCGCACAACTCCTCCCCCTTCCACCCCCTCGTTTGCACCCACGCATACGGCCCGCCTGACGATTGAGAAGCGCACGCGTGGGTCAATCCATTGTGGTGTTGTGTAAAAATCTTAAGGGTGGGTGACTCCTCGGTGCTGTGACTTCTATATACGAGATACGCGAGGGAGAAGAAATTTCTCGTCTTCGAACGAGGAGAGAAGGACGAACGCATTCGGTGAAAGCTCGGGAGGAAACGAAGAGTCAGAGGGTGGTATCCGGTGTCTCCACTCGTCACAGAAAATTTTTCATTTTCGTAAGTGCCCTCGAGTGTCGCGTGTCGGCGAGTGAAAAATGCCTACCCCCCTCCCGCGCGCGCGAAACTTGATACGGAAGAAAATAGCCCGTTTTGTCCCGTGTCGAGAGTCGGCAGACTCCACTTGTCATTTTTTTTGCGCTCTTCCGGAACACCTACCATGCTTTTCGTCCCTAAACATAAGCGAGGTGATAACGCGTATACGAGGGGGTTGGCCGCACGCGAACTCGTTTTCGGATAACTAGAAAGTTTAGCGCGTTCTCGACCCCCACACGCGCTTATCTAACATCCCAAAAGTTTTTCAATCTAATTCGGTAATCGCTTTTGCGTCCTGACGTGTTTTTTTTTGCCCCGCTTGGTGGAATGTTTGGACGAGGGGTGACGATAAAAATATACGATACGTGGGTCGGCATGCAGGTGAAGGAAGGATTGTCGAGGACTTACAGCGATGCGTACACTGAGGAAATATTAATAGTAGTTAATGTTAATTAAACTTTGGTCGATATGGGAACAAGATATTTCTATTGCGATAACAAATATTTGGTTGTCACAACCAAATATTTTGAAACATTATACGCTGCTACAATCAACATTTATTTGTCGTAACCAAAAGTCTTGTTGTGATAAATATTTTAATATTATAATATTTTTATTTTCATTTTTTAAATTATTGTAAATTTTATTTTATCAAATAATTTGATATATTATATATTATATTTTATATTAATAAATTTACTGTTATATAGTATATATAGGTATATATTAATACCGATAAAAATATTTCATTGTTCCCAATTCAACCAAGGTTTAGTTAACATTACTAATCATTTTTCTCATTGTATATCTACGAATAGAGTCGGGATAACGAATTATGCATGGTGGCAAGGAGCCAATTACGATATTGTGGGAGGAATTCACTGTAGTAGGAATAAATGGAAATACCACGCTAACTGTGTCGTAGTGGAAGGTTGGCGGAGTTCTACAGACAGCCACCGTAACGTCGATCCACGGGATTAGCGAGAAAAGCTACAGTTCGTTGGCGTCTCTATACTCGAACCGCGAGCCTTACACTAGTAGCAAGGCGGGCGAGATTGGCGCAATAAATCTCCCCGTGAAAAGTTTTCGATGCGGTGAAATATAGATATATATAGGTATATATGTACGGTTACACAACACCGCGAAGTTGCTATAAAACCATCGCGAAATGGATTTCTGATTGCAGTCGTAAAACTTTGGCAGCCGCTATAAGCCGATATTAATTTTCAACCATGTCTCGCGCATCCTTGTATTCTCCTCGTGTCACTAGGAGGTCACGAGGCCTCGAGAGTGATCGCAAGTCATACATTGCCCAATACGTTTTACACGTGTATTTCAGCGTGGATTCCGTTGAATTCCCTTCGCTTCGCGATGCAGACCAACCGATGTAATTGGGAAAATGTCTAATTGAATACTAACCTGATAGGAAAATTGATTTGAGATTAATAGGAATTTATATTCACATCGAACAAAAGTTTATTTGAATTAGATTTAACGTTTTACTAGATTCGTGCTAGATTTAAAAGATATGCAAAACATTTATTGAATTCAAATAGACTTTTATTCGATGTGAATAAATTCCTATTTATCTCCATACAGAGAAAAAGAATTAGTTGGATCTACTAAAAATTACTTGCGACCCTGCAAGTAATTTTCAATAAATTCAACTAATTCTTTTTCTCTGTGCATTCACTTTTTCTATTAGGTTCGTATTCAACTAGACCTTTTCTCTCAGTGCATCTCTTCGGCGGGTCATATTAATAAATTATAATTTATATTTCCAAATCGACTACCAAATCTAGCGTAATGTCATTAACGTAAAATTCGTTTGCCCGAGAAGGCAGAGCGGCGGGAGAAAATCGATTTTTCATCTTTGATGGGTCGGCCATCATCGTCGACAGTCGGGACTCGTTCTCCCGAGAGACTTTAATTTTAAAAAGAGAGTGGCACGCGTATTTCCGCTCGTCTTTGTCGCTTCTTTCCGTCGCTTAAATTCCCTTTTCCGTCCTACTTCAGAGATCTGCGTACCCTACCGAAAAGTCAAGTTATCCCTAGTCATTTCCCCCCTCACAAAACTCATTCCTCGTATACCGCTCATCGCGACAATTGGATCGCAGGAGGAGGAATGTCGTCAATCCTTGGACCCGAAGTACGCTCATCTGTCCGACGATTTGCACGTCGAGATCGCAGCCCTCGCGCCACCCGCGGAGGCTCACGCCCGCATCGCTTTCGCTCTCGCCGAAGTGCGGAAGTACCTGATCCCGGACAACAACGACAACATCCGGCAGGAGCAGATGCGGGAGATGGAACTCAGCATGGCCGATGATCCGGCAGCGGCAGAGGAGAGGAGACCGTCGGCGAGGGGAGGTGGTGGTATTCTGAGACCGGCGAGCCGACCAGCGGTGCCCAGATCTTCTCGTGGTGAGTTTGTAATAGTTTGATGAAATAATTAACACAACGCGCGTAGATGTCCTCGTCGACTGATCTTCAGAAAATTCGTTTCAAAGCAAAATCAATACTGGAGCCTGTCTTTCTTCTTCGCAGCTACAATTCTGCCACCCCCGTCGAACAGGGGACCAATAACGCGCCCCGTACCGGCTAAGACGAAGGTCTTCTCCATCCTGGATCGAGCCAGAGTCGCCATGGATCAAAGTTACGGGTAATTATCGCATAAATAATTAGTCGTCATCGACGACACGGAGTCACCGACGATCGAGTGTTGCTTAAAATGTAAAAAAGGACTTCTTCCCGCAGATACGACGCTCCTACTCCTCCGCCGAGCAACCGGGGGGGCTCGCATCATGATTACGACTATCACGGATCGTCGAGTAGCAGCAGTCGTTACGGCGGGGATCGTCATTACGGATCGTCATCGGGGTGAGTAAACCATCGAAAGTTTCTTTCAAACGAGCTTCCGCGCTTACGTAAGAATGAACGTTTTTAATTTGCATTCTCTTTTTATTTTTCAGGGACGATCTGTACCCGTCTTCGAGGTACAGCAACTACGACTATGAAGATGAAGCTGTTCCGCATTCATCGCACGACTATTACGAGCCGTCGGATTATCCAGGTAAGTGGGGCGAATTAATCTTTAATCGTATATCTTTTAATATCGCACCGCTATGTGTTTCCCTCTCCGTGACAGCGGCTCGTTATATGTGAATAGTGCCGTAGAACCAGCTGCATATATAACCGAAGTAACTTCTCTTTATTCGTGGAAAGCGGGATCCACCGGAGTTTGAGCGAGTTTAAATTCGTTGATCGTGAGAGGGACACGTGTTGTACTTAACGGTTCGGTAACACCCCTCGATAGTCAACCCTCGACTAATCCTAGACTTCTCGAGAGCATATTTCGATACCTTACTTTGAGAACCTCGTAAGTGCATTTTTGTCAAAAATCGCACTTACGAAGTTTTCAAAGTAAGGTATCGATTGTCCTCATCGCATGAATTCAATGTTCAATAGTTGATCACTTCGGTCCTCCTTTTGCCGTCGGAGGTCGTTTTTTAATTGCATTGTTTTTTAAAATGTTGCCCCTCCCACGTAGTCCTGAATTGAGAACTATCGAGGAGTTTTACTATACTTCATGCCTTTATTGGCGGTGCGATTCGGTTCGAATTAAGAATATAAAATTGCTACGCGGTATCTATGCGGTGGTAATAAGCGCCGACGTTAATTAAGGATAGACTGCCACGTCCCATGTCAAAATTCCGAGCGAGCGATAGTTCAAACCCGAGTTATCCATGATGCTGCATGCGTTACGATCTCCTTATCTCAAACCCCGTTACTCTCTTGAAGATCCCCTCGCAAGTCCCGCTCTCGCCATGAATATTACGAGCTTTGCACCGTAGATATTAGAAGGTACATTGTAATTAAAGGAGGAATCATTGCAGTAGATTAATTTATATATTTATAAACATCAACGCACCTACATATTTATGGAAGTGCAACATTTATACGCAAATTACTGAAACTCTTGGCATTGCTGCGAAAAAAATAACATTCCATAAGTCAACTCTAACGTTTACCCGAGGCTGGTCCCTCGACGTCAGTAGATGAAAGGGACACAGCCGAGCGGATCCAACAGTGCATGCAGCATCATAGGTGATTCAGATTTGAACTATTGCTTGGTCACTTTTGCTTCGAATGGACTTGTGTGACATATTCTCAGTTACTGAATCCTTTATCCGACCTACATTTCGCGGTTCTTTGGATCAGCCTTGTGTTTGTCGCCCTATTAGATCATTCTCCATTTAGAATGCCCGAAAAACATGCGACAATGAAGAAGGCATGTGTAATTCTCCGTGAACATTTTTATCAATTGACCCCCCAACGTAAAACCAACCTGCCGACTAATCTGAAAAAGCCGATCGAACAGAGTCGATTCGTGCAGTCCCTTAATCCATGTTAATTCTGACCGCACGATCCATAATCGGTGTGTGTAAATGTCGTAGAGGCAATTTCTAATTAAAAAAAGGACAGAACTGCAGCAAATTGCAACCGAAAGTTGAAAACCAAAATCTACTCAAGAACGAGATCCCGTTGCAATATAACGAGCACGTAAATCAATATGTGTCCACCTTCGCGAATTAATCAACAGCTAGCAATCCGTTAACGACGTTAAATTTTCGTAAAACACTCTTCATCCACGCGTACGCATTCAAATGTTTAATGAATTCGTACAATTAAAACCAACCTCGATGGGCGCAATCCCAGGCCGCAGAGAGGATACCAAATATCGAGTCTTGTCTCTCCTGTCTCTCGTTCAATTAAAATTTCTTCACTAAGCGCCTGTAGTGTGTAGACTAATTAACAGTAATGTATCTCATCGGTGTTGTATGAAAATTTGTAATAATGAAAATGCATCAATCAATGAAATTCGCAGAGGAATCATCCAGCCGCGCATGGAAATCATACAAGACCACAACCACATCGAGCTCGAATTCGCGCTACCGCAACGCTCCGTACTCCCGACCTTCCAAGTAAACATCCTCGAAATGAAAGCAAAAGAAAGGAGAGCGACTCGTTCCCCATTTTCACAATCCCGCGCTCTTCTTCCTGTCGTCTCCCCTCACGTTACACGAGCCTTGGCGTCCTCATTATTATTTCGTGCATAGTAAACCATACGAATAATAAATAATTAAAAGAAATCGTGACGTTCGCGTTATGTTTAATCACTAGACGTGCCAGTGCGCGACGTTGAAAATCTGTAAAAAGAACGTGAATTTAAGAGAGTCGTAATCCTGATTCTCCGAATCTCTCTAATCTCACTTCTTTTCTTTCCTCCTCTCGTTAGAATAATCTTTTCTATCGAGAGAAACGTGAAACTTCGTATAAAGAATTTCTCAAATCCGCGAATAAATCGGCACTTGGTAATCGGGCGATATGTAACAGAAATGAAACAACATAACGATACGGTAGAACGACGCGAAGAAAGAATGAGGGATAAATTAAACTCGCGAAATGAACGTCTTCGCGTGTCTCGTGGCAAAATGATGAAAGTAGTTTTAATTTTGGTGTCGAATTTTTTTTTCCTAACATTAATTGGGCGCATATGCAAGTCCACGAAGTAATTAAAAATTTTTTCTGCAAAATACATGCATTTTGGCCCGATCCCTTAATCCTCTCCCAAAAAACGCGTGACGTCGCCGCGGGAGACTAGCTTATGAGTAAAGGATCAAGAGGAACAGTGTGGCGTGAAATAAAAATAAGTAAACTCTTAGATAAGCATTTCTGATCAGTTGTTCGTTAAAACGTTAGTTCTGAATTGTGTAAGGGTGGTACGACATCGTTGGTTCTGTCTGCCTTTCTTTACTGGACAATATTCGGTCATTTATTCTGTTCGGTTTTTTCAACTTCGCGTCTTTAACTATTCGTGAAGTAAATCGGAAAAGGTGCACGTTTAGCAGGAAAGCGAAGGATTTTCAATGGCGCAACGCATGCACCTCTTCCGATGTTTCAAGAGTGAAAATGATAATTTAATTTTAAAAATCAGACACGCACACCACGAACTCGTACCCCGGAAATAATAAAGGAATCGCAACAACATACGGTGTTTAATCAAGAACCGGAGGGTCAACTTTCTACTAAATCTTCATCAAATTGATCGAACATGTAAAAGTTTAATTTTTAAAAGAACGACACAAAATACATACGCGATACAACTTTAGAGTCTGCGTTGGTAAACGAGGAATTAATTGTGATCTGTATGAATGTACATGTATAAAAATAAAAGAAAATCAATTCAACCCCAATGAAAAGGAAGCCAATCTCGGTAAATGAAGCTCCCGCGATAGAAACAAAAATACAGTATGTAATCGTTCAACGTCCATTACACGTAGATTCATAGGTGCGTTAAATTTATCTTTAAAACAGAAAATAATGTTCTGTACCGTTAATTTTCCGAAGGTTAACTCTAGTTACGCACCTCCTGCGACAAACTGATAATTATTTTACTTTAATCGTAGACTTATCTAAACAGAAGAGAAATAACCATTTGATGAAATGTGTCATTAGTGACCTTATAAATACTTTCTAATATTAAACTCGCATCCAACATCAAGTTTATTCTACGTATGTAACTGTCTTATAAAGAGAAATAAAAATGTAATAATAATAAACAATAAATACCACCGTCAAATCCTTCTCTTATACAAAAGTGTAAAACCCGACGGATGGATGACTTTTCATTTAATATCGTTGTTGCGCAGTTGAATGTTCCTGTCAATCAACGCGCTTAACGCGTCTCTGCTCAAGTTTTTCCTTTCTTTCGTATCGTGAAAAGGTGCGAAATACGCGAACTAACACGGCACCACGACGAGTTGCGTGCGGACGAACGGCGTACTAGCACCTTGCGATTGGCAGCGCATTCCATCATCTAACATAAATGTATCTATATTCTTATCAGGTGTATAGAAGATTCCTGCAGATTGCGTGGGAACGCGCTCTCGTGGAACGAAATCATTTTGGTCTCTCTGAGTCGTGGACCGTGACGTGCCTTGATGTGAGTATACTGTCATGGTGTACGTCTGTTTTTACATAGCTAAACAATACATCGACTGCCCAGGATAATACTGTTCTAACTCCGTTTACATAAATTGTACAGTAGTGGGCAAAGAAGAGAACTTTACAACTGCTGTGGTATATAAAACAATATATCAACGTTAAACCTTCTTGGTACATTACTTTTGTGTACAAAGAAGGTTTACGTTGATACGTTGTTTTATATATTGTAGCAGTTGTAAAGTTCTCTTCTTTGCCCACTACTGCGAAATTTATGTAAACGGAGTCAGAACACTGTTATCCTGGGCAGTCGACATGCAGGATCGTAGTCGAAATATGGGGCGATATTCTGTAATAGACTGAAGGTTACATCTTGTTAGTTGGAAGACGATACTCGGCGTATGGTTAATTCTGTGTAAGGCTGACACTGTACGATAATATCCCTTAGCATTATACGTGCGTGTCGTCACTTCATCAATGCTCGCTGGGCGGCTCTAGAGATATTCTCTCGAGGCAATTAGCGATGTGGATGGGACTACAGGTGACGTTGAACGGTCTAGAGAAATAGAGCGACTTCAAATCTCTGGTTGAAAGTAGTTTTATCCTATGGAAGAATTCTCAAGGTTTTATAAATGGATGGATTCATATACGGTTGCAGGGACAACTGAGAGTGACTTCTGCTCTATCGTCGTGGTATTATCGTTATAGTTTTGTTTTATTATTAGAATTTATAGAAAAGGGAGTCGCTCTCTTCTTCCTTCCCGTTCATTTTCTACTTTACGTAGAGTGTCTTCGATGCCTGTCGTTTTTTTTTAGATAAATAATTACTTATACTTTCCACTCGCGCGGTTTACTTTATAAACTTATTTCAAAATTATCTCTGCGTGGATAGAACTGCATACGTACACCATGGCAAAACGATATGAAATTGTGGTAAGGCGAGTATCTGATACATATCGCTAATTGATTACATTTCAGCAAATCTAATTTAGCACGAAAATCTATGAGATAGAAAGCCGTTTTTTCAGGGAAATGTCCGACCGGGTGATTGCGGACTGCTGCACGTCGTATGTACGTGCGTACACGGTGGTTTTCATTCAGCTCTGATAAAGTCGCCCTGATATCGACAATGCGTGTATGAAACATGAAATACATTCATTACAACATCCGTTTGAAAAATTCTCTTGTTTTTTATCGCCTTCTCATCCTGCTTAACAATTTCCTGATCGCAATTAATATACGCGTGTATCATAATGGCGAGAAATTCAAATAATAATCGAATGATTTCGCCTGTAAATAACAGCATTACGCCCCTGAGCATTTTCCCGGCTATCGCTTACCTCCGTGGGGGGTGGAGCCTCACCATCATGTTATCGATGATAAAATAACGACATTAGGCGGTAGAAAAAGAAGGGGGATTCATTTAGCTCACCTTGACAACCCGCTATTGACTGATGTCGTTACTGTATAAGAATAACTAACAAGACAATGCTATAAAACCGCGCATAACTGTTAGGACGGATTTTCTTCTATCTTGATACCTAATCCGTTATCTTTGGAAATGCACTATGTGTTTCGAAAATAATTTCAATATTTCATTAATCTCATTATTGAAATAAATCATCGTTCGCTAATAATGTATTTTATTTGTTTAACTAGATACATGTAAAATCCAGTCCTATCCATCCCTTCCAAGTTTTTACCAGTGGGTATCCGGAATTGTGACAAAAAAGCACAGGAATCAATCGGAATTTTACAAGTTTCCTATGAAAACCTACTTATAATATTTTTTCAATGGGGATGCTGTGCATTTGTATACTTTATAGTCTGAACTTACCAGCGTCTGACATATTTTGTTCAAACGAACTACTGCTAATATTTTTAAACCGATAAGTGTTAGTGTGTAATTGGTGATGTTTTGCATATGATTAGCTTAATTCAGTTTTTGAGAGACTCCAGTGTCACTTCAAAGAGATTCACTCTGGGTAAGACTCGATTTGATTGCCATGCATCAGCTTTCTGGAATATGGGCTAGTTAACACGTAGAGACGATCGTCAGACGGATGTTTAGGATTACTTAGAAACAATATTCTTATTTATTTATCACACACCAATATACAAAAATTAACCGTATTAATATCAGAATACAATATACCGCTGAATTCAAATATATTTAATAAAGATAAATCTGAGTATCTTACAAGATTAGAATGATGCGTCAAGTTGGAACAAGATCGTCTACAACATTCTTCACGGTTGGCACAGAAATTCCGGTAGAAAAGACTTGTTTTTCTACGCGCGCGTCTAGCGATTATAAATAAGTATTAATTTACGGATCTTAGCTTAATGAGAGTCATCTAAGTAGTCGTGATTGAAAATAGCGTTAAAAGTTTTACCTAACTAACGCCAGGCGCTCCACGTTTGCTCGAGTATAAGGAAGACGCGTCGTCACCAAAGCTCCGCGCACGTACGGAACTCTCGACGTACTTCGCGCGAGGTGCTCTCCATCTCGCTCCGCAATAAGAACGCTTAACGACCGGTCGGTCGACGCGAGTACGGATTTTTCTCGCTTGAGGCAAACGTGACGTCTTCGCAACGAGGATAATCTCCGAGTCGAGCTTCTCTTCTCCCTAATACCGCCCCTAATAAAAACATGGAATGTAGCGTGTATCCGTTCGTTTATGGAATTCATTCATCGATCGATATCCTTAGTTAATGTACGATTATATCACAAGAAAGATTCAAATGCTCTGTACACATTCTCGGAACATCAAATGCTCTCAAATTTAACTTACGTTTAGTGTCTAGTTACAAAGTTAGATATGTCTCAGGTCGACCTGATATTGTACTTCATACGATTTTTAATGCGCACCCCCCGTTACGCCGAATACGCATTCGAAGATATACATTTATGTACGACGCATCTTTGCATGTGTGTACTAAAGTTTAATGTATGTATGTGTATGGGAGGAAGAGCACGTACTTGCAGTTCAAAGTCTTATGACGTCCTAGGTCTAGAGATTTGCAATGCTATGAGAGAGTGTCGCCGTCGACTCGTACCCGGGTTTCGCCAGGAATACCACTGTTTTTTTAGTCAGCACGAACATTTCTCTCATCACGCGGAAAAATCCACTATATACACATTACAATATTGCGCGAGTTTGGCCGGCGTACGAAAAATAACAAGAAATAACTTTTCTGAAAATAACATTTTGACGTATACGAATGATATATATCAGCATCTACGAAAAATGTATGGATGAGGAAGTAATTACGGTTTGAGTGGAAATAAAGCTCAATATCTCCTTTACAGAAAACGCTCCAACGGATGACATTTCGAGAGTAGGACGCTCTTAGACTTCGTACTGCGTGCATCCGTATACGTGTATGTGTGTATAATATACATATATCTCGCGGTATTTTCGTCCCGTTCCTATATAATAATCTCTAATACAACTTTATATACCTGATTTCCTCGAGTCTATCGTAAAATCAGCACACGCCCCGCGCTTCGCGGGACTCGACTTCTCTGCATTTTACATTGGCACATCTCGAATGGCAAGTTTTTCGCATTGGCACGAGAGCTTATAATGATCGGAAGAAGTGTTCCTTTGTCGCAGAACAGATCGAAAAAAAATTGCGCGTAATATAGAACCGCGAGTCAAATTTGCGTGGGGCAACGAGGAATAGCGTGTCAATGAGAAAAGAAAATGTGGACAGAGAGAGAGAGAGTGAACGTGAGGGAGGGAGAGAGAGAGAGAGTTAGAGAAGGAGCAGGAGAACAGAAATATTACAGAAGGAAAGAAGGAAAGGAAAGAGGAGAGGGAAAATTGACGACCACAAGTTTCGAATCTCGGAAGAGAAGAATCAACGGAAGGAGAAAACAAACCCCATCACCATCGTTTTCTATTTGATTATATTCTCCGAATTAGTTAACTGAGCATTAGGATATATAGAATATATTTATAAATACCTTAGCCTCGGACGGCTTTTTCTCATTTGCTCGATGCACCTCGTGCGACGTTCGCGTCCCCTCGTGGAGATTCTAGCGAGTGTGACAAGGTGCTTTTCGTACACGCGTCTTCGAGCCTCCGGCTTCGCGGATTCACGGGATACGGTAAAACCTCCCGATAGTCCTAAAGCCCCGCTCTCTCGTTTTCCCCCACTCAGAAACGATTGTGTGCCATTCGCGCGCGTCTTCCTCCTACGCGATATGTGTAAAGTTCGGGCTCGCAAGTGGGACTGAAAAGCGTAACTCTCTCGGAGGAGTAAGTTAAGGAGTAGAACGAAGCTTATCCAAGGAAGAACTGCCGAGGAGTTTTACCGTGTCGTCGACGCGTGATATTTCGGCGATCCTGCGTGCTCGAAGAGAACGGAACGCGAAGAGAGCTTCTTTCTATTCTCGAGGAACGGGAAAAAATCGGACTATATATACCTCTCGCGCGGCACTTCCACCGCATCACGCCCGATGCGCCGGTCATGCGAAGAGGAGAAAGACGATTTCCTATTGCCTTGCACGATGGAGCGATCGGTCGTGGATAATTCGACTGTACTTAAGCGGTTTACGCGGGCTTTTCGCGTGACGTCTCGATCGTCGGCCCACGGCACGAACACTCCTCGTACGAAACGCCTGTACACGCTATACGCCGAAACACTGTACCGTCTTTAGCGTCGTATGCGAGACAGGCCCGATGCAAGTACAAGTCCTCTTGCGGAAACCGCACACTCGCGGCTCTGCGTCACGAACTAACTGCGGGTATAGGTGTGTATTCGACGCGCGTTGTCCATCTCGTGTGACCAGCCAACCTCCCAAAGAAATGGACGTGTGTCTGCACCCGTGCGGCGATCCGGCGGCGGCTTTCGTCGACGAAAGCTCAATTGTAAGGCCAGGAATGCCTGATCGAGGTGACCACGTTCGAGGTGGGCGGGTCTTCCGGGCGTCACTTCTTCATGTCGCTCATCAAGTTTCCGTCCTTGTTCTTGTTCGCGTCGAGATTGGACTGCTGACTGCTGGTCACGCCGCCGCCATTGCCCGGATACATCTTCTCCAAGTGGTTCAGGGACTCGCTTAGGAACTTCTGCGAACAGACGGGAGGAACGTTTGGTTGAACATCCATTCGGATTTGCCGATTACACGGTGGAGTCCCTGGAACAGGGATGCTGCGAAGACTCACCTGTATCGCCGTCAAAGCGGCAACGATCGCCGGGCTTCCGAATCCGTGCGATATGAGGGAGAAGTGGGTGAGATGTCTTTGTATGCTAGGGTCCAGGATGTGCTGCGGTCGCGTGTTACACAGCGGCGAACGGTCCTGGTTTAAAAGGTCCATCAACTCTTTGGTGATTTGTCTGTTATTGGAATAAGAAAATAATTGAAGAAGAGTATCTCACATACAACGTGTTTCGTTTATCGAATTATAGTAAAGAGACAATGTTACCGCTAGGAATAGAAGTATGTACGAATGATTGATACGATAGTGGATAAATGTCAAAATAAATTGCAGTGAGGAATTGAATTATCGAATGAAGAATATATTCAACAATTTTAAGAACAATTCGGTTTTTAAACAAAAAAAAAATATTCATATTTTTAAATTCAATTTGTAATCTGCATACATAGTCAATATCTTCACACGAAAAAGAAATTATTCACAGGGTTATAAATGCTTTTCTTTCTACAACATCGTGACGTTATCGAAGCACCAGAGAGATGCATTTATGTTAAGTAACAAGTGCGAGAGAGACGAATTTACAGGACGATGACCATAGCTTCATTTCAAAATGTCTTATTTCTGCTTAGATAGGGCCGAAAATAAAGCATTAAAAAACACGGGGTACATAATTTTGCTCACATTTTTCGAATCCGCGATAAAAAAAAATTGCTTAAAACCCGAATTATTTGTCTCATTTTATATGAAAGAGAGATGTTGAAGAATATCGTCTACATCGCAACCTTTTCGTCAGTATAATACAACTGCTCCATACAGACAGACGGACGAAATGCTTACTTGGTGGCGTGAAGAAGCTCTTTTCGCCTGTAGGAATCCTGGGGCTCGCAGTGTTGCCGGCTGAGGTACTCGGCGACTTGCTTGGCAGGGAACTCCGTCTCGCAGACGTAGCCAAAGTCTCTGGCAAGGTGGATAGCCTCTCCTGCAACAGACCAAGAAAAATACATGTGCCACTTTCATCCAGCTAGACTGTGACGATATGTCTGAATGACTGTATTATAGTAGTCCAGGAGTACTTTCACCTGCCTAGATCGGCGGAGCCATCCCTATAATCACGTAACTCATCTTACCACCGGATAAAGGATGTATCATTGTAGACTTTAGACTGTATGCCATTACTAAGAGACTGTGTTCACTCCACTAAACGCTATAAGAACACACTCTGTAGAATCTATTACGGCATATCACTCGATGGACTACATCCTCGTTATGATCCTGTACATTCTTCAATTACTGCTACGTTTGTGAAGCGGTAAGTATACGGAGAAAAATTAAGTTGAAATGATGAGCACTGGATACCCAAATTCTGGCACTCTTTCTCTCTCTCTCCCTACACCGAGAAAGTAATTTATTTACAGTTAATAAATGTTTGTTTGAATATGGCGAAAGAAACATTTTATTCGACCAAGTAAATATTCGTTAACTATTACGATATTTATTCCTTTATATTAAGTCCTTCGAGGTGATTATTTGAATGAAATAAACATTTCAATAATAACCATATATGTTTTTGTCTTAACGAAATAGTTATTTCGGCATATTTGAAATTATATTTGTTAACCATTAATAAACTGTTTTCTCGGTGTATATACCCTTTATAAGGCACTGTACACTGAGAGAAATAATTGCTAATGTCAAACAAATATGTCTTGAGTCAAGACATATTATGATCTTACAAATTTTTAAGAATACAGATTTTTAGTCGAAGAATGGGTATTCTTTATTCAAGACTATTTCTGTTGGAAATAGAGATTATTTCTGCGCGAAAAAAACAATTACTCGAGCCTTTAAAATAGTTTCTCGCACGAAGAAATGATTTGATCCATGGTTTGATCCATCAAGATAACTTGGAAGGCTGTACTGGGATAAATGCCAATGACTTTATTTTAAAAACCGCCATATGACGGTATTATAAAAAATGCCATTTAGCTATATTAAAAACAATGTCAATGGCCGTACTGTAGAAAATACCACGATGACTGTATAGCGAAATGCCAAATTATCTGAAAATATGCCACTTTAGCATAATGTTTGCTGTACGCAGATAATGAAATGCTATTGCGTATGACAATATTTTTCATAATTTTAAATTATTACTACAGTGCCATACAAAGTGTACGCGTCGTGCCATACAAAAAGCACATAGTGCTTCGTACATCCAATTCTCGCCATTTCAACTTCATTTTTCTCCGTGTATGAAGTGTCACGACTCGCACCGTATAATCGCATCGCAAGTGCCAAGACCACAGCATCCCAGATAGACAAATGTACATAAATTGTGCAGTAACTGTAGGTAGCATTGGCTCATCTGATGCATCAAGGTTGTGCGCTCAATGAGTCGTCACTAAACCGGCATATTTATGTCGTTAAATGATTTCAAACTAATACGAATAAAATGCTAAATATTTATCCAATTTGTCGTAAATTTTTCGTAGACATATCGCTACGATAAATAAAACGATTAACTTGAATCAGGTTATAATGTAAATCTAACAATTTTTTCATGAACTTAATCCTCTTCTTATAAACTCATGTGGCAAAGTAAACATAAACTTTATAGCAATCACAATTATCATAGTGTGTATGAACGTCGTGACGATCATACAAATTTATTTGGGATAATTCGGGTCCGAAAGAAATCGCACCACCCCGCGAACGGGCGATTCGCGTGCGACTTGCTCCGCTCGCCCGCTTCGGAGGCCGTGTAGCACACACGCAGGTTGAACAACCTCGCTCGCGGTATGTAGTCCGGTAAGAGTCCGCCGCGGTATGGTAGGAGGACGGATGACTTCATACGTTTCTTCTCTCCCTCCCTCTCGCTCGCTCTCTACCCCCTCCCCCCCCCTTCTGTACCTCATTCGGACCTGTAATTATAAGAGTCCCAAATCGAACTGAACGCGGCGAGCCCGCTGGGCGCTATTATCACCAGGGAAACCACTCGGGGCCGCGCCCGTCGCCACGCTCTTGCCTACGAAATCTTTTGCCACGCGCTGACGCGCGTGTACACGCTTCGGTCCCCGGGTTTCGTGTCGGCAATTTTGCACGCGGCGCTCTTTTTTCGGGTCCACAATTCGATTTTGTGAATCCGGGGCTCGTTAGATATCATCGAGGCGAGAGAAAAAGAAGAACGTGGCCTCTGGGTTGTAATCGCGAACTGATAATAACACAGTCGGCAGGACCGATTAAACGTCTATCGCACTAGTCGTTGTGCCAGCAAATAATTCGAGGATATCGCGGGAAGAATTATTTAAGCTGTATAGAGTCGTTGTTACATTCGTATTATTTTTAACCCTTATGTGCACACCCAACTTTTACCACATCGTTACACACCCGGGGTACCCGGGTGCCCACCACTGGTTTTTCTCGATTTCTGAATTTTCACATAAACGGAATCGTTTGGAATCAATTTACTTCATTAAATAAACATTAATAGAAACTATTTAAGCCATTTCCAAGTTCCCTAGCCCACTACAACTCCCATGAAAAGAAATAGAGGTAGGGTCTCCGAGCGCTACACAGGTAGCACGCGGTCAATTTTGCCCAAGAAGAACAAAACTATCGACAATGCACTCTGATGCTGCTGTGAATGACGATAGAAAGAGAAAACCTCACATGATCTCTTATTATAATAGATATAAAACTGATGTAGATATTATGGATCAAATGGTTACTCGATACATCATGCACAGGCGCACTCAGAGATGGCTGCTTGCTATGTTTTTCAATATCCTAGACGTAGGCGCTCTTGCTTCGTATATAATATATTATGAGAACAACAAGATGATTCGAAAGAAAAGTAATCAGCGACGTATACAGACTGTTCCCCTCTATACACGCCAGCGTAGCACATTGCATATCGGTTGGCGCTATCGAATCCAAGATGGTTCCCTAAAATTCGGTGACAATACCGACAGCCCAGACACGAACCAAATAGATATTTCAGTCCGAAAAACATCGGTCATCTCAATAGTGGTGAATGTGATAGACGCTCCGACAGATAGCTTGATAATCGTTTGGATTTTTTTTCGAATAATCAAGATAGTGAACAGAAGCAGTGCCATTTTTCTCTGGTTGCTTGTGCATAAAGAGCAGGAAAAGAGACATCAGTATCTCAGAAGAAGTGCCATCAGATAAGTTACTTCCTAACTCACCGTATTAACCTCATTTTGATAACGTATGAAGGACAAATATCTTTGTGGTTATCAAAATGAGGTTAAGACGGTCAGTTAGAAAGTAACTTATCTGATGGCACTTCTTCTGAGATTCTGATGTCTCCTTTCCTACTCTTTATGCATAAGCAACCAGAGAAAAATGACACTGCTTCCGTTCACTATTTTGATTATTCGAAAAAAAATCCAAACGATTATCAAGCTATCTTTCAGAGCGTCTGTCACATTCACCATTATTGAGATGACCGATGTTTTTCGGACCGAAACGTCTATTTGGTTCGTGTCTGGGCTGTCGGCATTGTCACCGAATTTTAGGGAACCATCTTGGATCCGATAGCGCCAACCGATATGCAATGTACTACGCTGGCGTGTATAGAGGGGAATAATCTGTATTCTCTTGCGTCAACTGGGCGAAGAACTAGGAAACCCTTTATTGAGGATCGTTCTGCGAATGGCCAAATAATGCGCAACTTCAACACGAAAATTGCGATTGAAAGCGTGATCGAGGCATAGGCTGGTCCTTCCACTATTCCTGAAAGGCAAGCTCAACCTCGAGACAGTACAGGCAGGAAGAAAATTATAGGTTCTTGTCATATATGCTACAAAGAAACGATCAAAAGACGCCGGAAAACACGAAAATCTTGTTCGGTTTTCGAGAAACCTGTTTGCGATGAGCATTGTTCATCGACAATCAGATGTATCGATTGCGCTGGAGGAATGTAAATATACTCTAATATACCTTGAAAATTATTGTAATTATTTATTCATTAACCCCTGTTACCTCAATGAAAGATTCATCGATGATATTAATTTATTCCCGACTCGAAATGCCATTTTTCATCTAGTGGGTACCCGGGTACCCGGGTGTGTCCGCTAAGCACATGAACTTCAACGCCGTTTATTTATATTTCAAAAAATTTGAAAAAAATTTACGATTGTGTTTTTATCTTCAAAAAGAGTCAAATAATGGGGATCTTGAGGCCCAGGCCGGTATTTCAATTTTTCTCCGAGTTATGGGCAAAAATATGACAAGGTGGACACCCGGGTATCCGGGTGTGCACATAAGGGTTAAGCTCTCTTGGGGTCTAATACACTGAAAGAAAAAATCGATGCAATGGAATAACTATGCTTTGACTAAATTAGTGTTGCAATACTAATGGCAGGATTTTAATTAAAATAACGTAAGTTGGATGAGAGGGATACATAATCATGCCCAGCCTGACATGATGTAAATTTTGCAGCAACTTTACGAAAAACTAGATCACGGCGTGCAGCAATTGTGTGTCTGTTTTTTATGAGTCCTCCCTTGGTACTGTTATTTATGCAATTGAATGATGAAATTATGTTTCGAAAATAATAAGTACATTTTACGTACTACAGTGATACGGCAAGTTAAATTTTACGTACTGTTGTTTATAACGTCAAATCTAGATCACGCTATGATCTAAATTTGATGTATCGTTTGCAATTTACACTTGTAACGAACGATTTCTGTCAATTTGACGTAAAAATCAAGAAAACTTAAAGCAGCTCAAACCTGACACATGCTGTGAAACAGGGGTGTCTGACTGAGTAGGTTGAATGAAATAAAAAAATGTTTAAAACAAAAGATATATATGAAATAAAATATAACATAAGGAAATAAATCAACTTGATTAGTTTAACCACTCGTTTAACATTCTTTTCAGTCAACTGCACGCCTTAATTAAGTTCAATGCAAATAAGTTTAATTAAATATTCACTATCAAATGCAACACTTCTCGAGATGTAATCACTTCAACTAATTATTTCTCGGATAAATTAAACATTTAATTATTTATGTATAATTTTCTATTTATCTAATCGAACCTGCTTGAATTCTCAGCGAGCGATTTAGCGTGCGATAGGAAACGTGCGTAGCGCGCCGAGACGAGAGTGCGAGTGCCGAGATAACGCGTATGTCGCCGCCTCGCGATCCAACCCAATCCTGCATTTACCGTGGCGGTACAATCGATTTATCCGCTCGTCGCGTGCCGGTATAACCGGATTTTCCTGCCTCTTGTTATCCCGCATAAAAAAAAGAATGGTTAAAATATGGCGAAAGTTCAAGTGTAGTGTCAATATAATTTGTTTGTAATTTTCGAAAAGAGTTTCGAATTTAACAATTTTTGTTGGGAAGATGCTTCGATATTGGTACACATTTCGAGTGATTTTGTGGTAAATTTAAATCAAATCTGTAGTAAATTTAATTGTTTCAATCGTAATTTTAATGGATAAACTTGTATGACAAAAACTTCATAAAAGTAACATGAAGTTTACTACAAAAACTTTTTACAATATACCTTTTTGATTCAATTCTGTTGCATCGGTTCTTCATTATAAAACTATAATGACTTGTTCAGTACATACTAAAATATAGTTCATTAGTTTAATAACATAATAAATTGAAATAATATCAACTGACAAGAACAGACCGATTACAGCACGGAGAAAAATAAATTGTAACATTTTTGCAGAGTTTGTGATAAAATGTGGGGCAAGGCCAATTTATTGTTACGATAACTACAATTTTATAACAATTTGTAGAAATTACAGCAAACGCCTGCAACTTCTACAAGTTTTACTATAATTTTTACTAAAAAAAATTGTAGTTATCATACCAAATAATTAATTGGCTTTGTCCCGAAATTTACCACAAATTTGTTTTTCCGTGAGCATAACCTCGCACAAACAACTGAACTCTAATCGAAGAGCGCATCGTTTACCGGTTGAAAGTCCGGGACACGATCCGTAGCCATACTTTCTTGGTTCAACTTTTCCCAGACTTCCGCCATACTTTGGCCATATTGTTTTTTACGCGGGACACGCCAGTTTCCTTTCCGGAACTCGAAGCGCACCGCAAACCCACGCGCCTCTCCGAGATGCTCGTTGCATTCGAAGTCGCATCCCATCTATTATCCATCTTTCGAGAATGACTCACGCCCGATTGCCTGTCAGCCGGCGACGCGATAAACGTCGGTTGTCCCGCGCTACGTACACGTGTTGCGCGTATGCACGCGCGGGAATATATGCGAGCCTCTTCGCGCACACAAGCGCGGCAACTTCTGCGCGGAGGCTGCACCGAGTTGCGAGATGCATCTGCTTCTCTACAGCGTATCTCCTAGATACGCTCGGACGCGTACGTCAAGCGATTTTTATTTCGCCGTTGATATTTGTAAAGGAATGATGGCGGATGCACCGGGTCACGGGTCAATGTATTGGCGATGTAGCCCTCGTAGCTCGTCGGGGAATATTGCATCGCGGTGTTGCATTTCATTTCCGCAACGGAACGCCGCGGAAGAGCGAGTGTATCCGTCGAGGAATCTACCTGGGTGCGAGAGATCCGTTGGGTTGGGTTTCAATGAAATAAATTGAATCGAAATTAACGTCTGGTTGGAGGAAAATTGATAAAGGTTCGGTCGTATCGTTAGCGACGAATCAACGTGCAGTATGTTTCGTGCTTTGCGACTGGAGTGTTTTGGTAATTTATTTTGCGTATGTGAACGATGAAGATTGTGTACACCTGGCGTTGATAATTCTAATCGAGCTGCTTTGGGTGACGGCACATTTATCGAATCGACCACAGCTGAAAGATTCGAATGAATCTTATAATAGTTTTTTTGCCACGAAAGAGACTAAATTTGATAGGTGCTTCATGGCGAAATAAGAAGATCCGCTCGTACCGTTCAACCACGGTCGACTTAAATGAAGTACCGTCACCCAAAGCGAGTCGATCAGAATCATTGTATGATTACTTTGTGATTGCGACAAAAATAAACATACAAATCCTATGAGAAAACAAAGGGAGGAAATAAGGAACCCAAAGAATTACTGGCCTGTGTCGTTCTCATCCTAAGCCCGCCCCTCCCGTTACCAACCACGGGGTATCTAGTTCGAGGGCTGAGTAGAAATAGAAAGAACTTTCTCCCCCATTTTTCTCTCTGTTAACAAACGACGCTCCCTCGCGCGACGAAAGAGAACACCAGGCACGAGAGCGACGATCCTTCGAAGCACTCCTGCCGAGTGGAAACGAAAGTCCGAGACCAATTTGCGGCCGGATCGAGAAAGGTGCATCTCGCGGATGATACGCGTGCATTTACGAGCGCGCGAGCCTCGCGGAGCGGCGTAAGGAGGCCGTGTACCAACAATGGTCAAATTGAAGGTAAGTAGGCGGAAATGGTAGGGGATTCTGCATTATTTAGATAATATTGCATAATGCCCCGGGGGAATAAACGCGCCGTTAGAGCCGCGTGCACCGCGCCGCACCATCACGGAACCGTTCTACTTTGCTTGGGCCGTATCCGCGTGCAACGGGCGCGCATGCCGCCGCGCGCGGCGCTGCTTCGTCCGACGAATCGCGTTTACCCGCGATAGACCTTCATCTGTGGCGGGGAGATAGAGGGTGAGGGAGGAATTGGGGAAAACTGTTTCGAGAGACATGCACTGAGAAAAAAGTTTAATTGTTCCAATTATTACAAATTGTTTGGGTGGAAAGTTAAATTTCGTCAAACTCTGAGGATTGCAAGTATACTTGATTGGACTGCACATAGTTGATAACTAGATTTTTGTCGTTTCACATTCGATGAAATTCGTTTTGTCGGTAGATGGAAATCAATTGAACCTCACTGTTTTGTTAGATCGATCCGAGTTGGATTGTTTCGACAAAAGTTTTTGTCCGACGAACGGTTGAAGTATTGTGTTTGATTCGGCTAAATTTTGAGGTAACGGGCGTCCAACTAAATGTATAGTTACTTGAACAAATATTCAGTTGAAGCAGCTAAGCATCTAGTTACCTCGATATAAATGTCAGTTACTCTAACTATATATTTGTTGAGATAACTGTATATTTAATTGACCGCCCGAGAGGTTGTGGTTTGGAAATTTTTTGTTCTCAGTGTGCGCGTTATGACAGGAGCAAAAGCGAGGGAAAACTATCGATATTCTACGAGGGAAGATTTTTAACTTTCCGATCTCAAGTACGACACATGTATAGCTTTATCGCACTTGTGATCGATTATTCGATTTCCGCTAAATCGCTCGGCAATGGACCACTTCTCGAGATCTGACCGAATCCAGATCATGCATTACGCGCGTATCCGTGCGCGTAATGCATGCGCACGCACACGCGCAAATTACGAACGAGTTGGGCTACGCTAGAGCGGGTAAGTTAGGTGAGGCAAGATATGGGTGGAACGAATCGTCGTAACGATGTAGAAAATTGGCCGAGAGGAGGCTCACCGTCGAGAGCTGCGGTGCGATGGACCCACCGCTCCGTTCGTTCGGAAAATGAAAGCGTGGCTCGGTATAAGAATCGCGATCGCCGGCGATAAACGATGCACGATCTTCGACCGCAAACGTTTCGATGTGCTCCGTGCACATGTGTATGCATGCAAATGGGAGTGATTTCGGGAGTCGCTTTCGCGTTCTGAAATCCCAACTGCTCGATCTAAATGTATCTGTATTCGTAGAAAAAAAAAAAGAGCGATATTCGCGAAGATCTCCGCTCCCCAAATTTGTCAGAGTGCGACCTCCCTCTGACAGAGCGAAGTCTCATTCTTTTCAATACAGAGAGCAAGTGAGACACTGAGAAGAATAAATGGCGAATCCGAGTAAATGGTTTTCTCTGCACTAGGATTCGTGTCGACGATTTACACGAATCAAGTAATATTATTTTGTTTGGATTTTTTTAAATTAACCAAATCCAAGAGAACGTTACTTGACTCGATTAAATCGTCAATGTGATCCGTACCGAGGAAACCATTAACTGTCGGATTCACGACTTATTTTTCTCAGTGTACCAGACTCTCTTCCCTGCTGCAAAGTATATGCAGAGTCAGTTACGACGTTAACGGTGCAGAATTTTCAGTACGACGAGCCATGCATTTTTTTCCCCATTACCTATACCCAATAACAGAGAGAAGGTAGAATCATCTCGAGAGATTCTTCCGCGTCCCTGTAGGAGTCAACCGCTCTCGCCCCAAATAATACCCTCTTTTCAACCGCACAGCCGTGCTCGGGGGGGGGGGGGGGGGGGGCAATTTCGGGGGGCCTCTTCCGCGTACCGCTCGCTCCAAATGACCCCGTACATCGTTACGCGAGTACGAGTATACAAAGAAGACTCCCGACTCCGATACCCGGCGAAGTGGAAGCAACATTTGGCACCGGCGCTGCGGTTATTTCTCGCGCGTACGTGTGTATGCAGAAGTGTACACACGCGCGCGCGCGTTCGCCGGCGTACCGCCGCGATACCGCGAATATAATTTGTTCGCCGATAAAGAGCCGGTTAGAGGATAATTTCGTAGAGGAGTGACGCTTCGCGAGAGCAATATCCGTGAGTAATGTACGGCGCAGTTGGTGGGACCGAGAGAGGCCCGCGCCGTGAGGCCGCGAAGGACCCCGCATCGCGCGCGCGCCGTAATTTAAATCCAACATTTGTATTCGTATGGAAATCAGTTAGCGGTCGGTTCGTATGGAATATCGGTCGGTCCGAAGCACCTTTTCGTGTACGCTCGACGCGCGTTGTCCCGTTGTTCCAGCTCTTCCTCGCGCGACGAGTGTCTCTTTCTCTCTCCGCGCGTTACGTCAGCGATTTTCTAATGTCCCATTGATTCGAGGATATCAGTCGGCGCGGTTCTTTCTCGAGGGAGGCGTCTGGATTTCTTCGATTATTTCCCACGAAGTGAATTGTAGAACGACGTTTCTTCAGGGAATGTGGATCAAACTTGATGCACACTGGGAGAAATGATTGCTGGTGTCAACGAAATATTCGTTGAATCAAGAATACATGAAAAAAATTACTTGCGGGAAGTACCTAATTATTTATTTATATTAATGAAATTTGTTGACACGTCAATTTGATATCTCTTCTATACCTACAATCATATGGAAGTATATCATGTTTTTCATGTTTTCGAATGAAGAAACAAATTTTGTTGGTCACGGCAATTATTTCTCTCAGTGTTAAGCGAGGAACGAGAAGAAAAGAGACGGACTTCTGTATTCAAAGAAAATAAATATCACAGAAGAGATAATACCGATTCGACTCCGTTACACTCGGATCGGACGGTGAACATCAGCCGGTGAAAGCTGCAAATTGTACAAAACAAAATGACGGCCGTTACACCATTCGGGACCCTGTCTAATCGGGATTCCGTTTAATTGGCACGATGTCTATTTGGGATCGGTCTAATCGGGATCTATCTAATTGATACGATGCCTGTTTGGAATAGTCTATTCGGCCGCTACACCGCTCAACGTAAACCTTTCCAATCTTCCAATTATCTTGATGAAAACACCTGCACCAATCACAGATCCACCGCAGCTTGCCCGCGTTATCGAACAAATTCCCAACGAATCCCCCAACGCGACTGATTCCCGAAAGAATGTCTTAATTACTGAAAAAAACCCGTTAAAGGATCCGACAACCCGTGATATCAGGCGAAGGCTCGATCTCTCATGGGGCGACGACAGGAAGAAACGGGGGAGAAGGAAATAAACCCTGTAAAAATGAAACCTCCCACCGCATTCCCCCGTGCGTGAGGCTTCCCTCTCGCGTACTTCATATCCCGCACGCGAAGTAAACCGATATTCAGAGGTTTCGTTGGCTGTGTGTGTGTTAAGAAAAAGTAAAGGATAGTCTATCATCTGCAGACCTTCCTGTAAAATGGTCAATCGTTAGTTTATCGTTAATTTGTTTATTCAATAGTAATTCTGCGAACAGTAGACCTCACCGAAGGCCGGGCCTAAAATCGTAGACTGAAAGCGGGTAGGACATATTCATTGTCCTCGAGTGTACATGTACATACGCCGCGCCAGGTACGTGTAAACGCTGAATTTCTGAGCGACAAATCGATACCTTTTCTTTTGAAAACCTCGTAAGTTCAATTTTTGACAAAAATGCCATTTATAGCTTACTGCGTTAAGGTTTAAAATCTGAACATATAGTAAGCTATAAATGGCATTTTTGTCAAAAATGGAACTTACGAGGTTTTCAAAGCAACGTATCGAAATATGAGTGCTCGCTACGGCTAAACTAGTATAGCTAGATAGAGGCTCTTCTGGACTTTTTTGTAGGAAATGTTATCCTCTACAAAATTGTTAATGTGAAATTTTGGGCTATCTAGCACCGTTTTCGCAGCGTGCGTAGTTTAAAGTCAGAAAACGTCATTTCGTATACTACATCCGCCCACGTTGGGGATGATTACTCCCCTTTCCACCCTTCTGATCCCGCCCAGCAGCGAATTTACTATGCGCTGAGGGTCAGTGAACATATTTACCGAGTTTCATGAAGATCGGTAAAAGCGTTTAAAAGTTATCGTGAGACAAACAGACAGACTGACACACGAAAGCATTTTCGCTCTACCCTGTCGAACAGTAGACCTCACTACGCTTGGTCAATAACAGATAGATATCGATTAACCCTTCAAAGCCGGAGTTTTTTAACGCGTTGACGTCCCATGAGTCACATGTGATTCATACAGAAACGTCGCTGTACGTCCATGAGACATATGTGATTCATGTGCCATTGCCGTATGCATGGTGATTTCATTTTTGGACGTCGTGGGATGGAAAAAAATTCCTTATGGGGACGTATGGAGTGTTGAGAATGCTGTTGCCACATGGTAACGCCAAGTCTTGATGGGTTAAGAAACATAAAGTTGGAGGCACCCCCAGATAAAAGTTGTTGTATCTTCTAAATGTAGAGTGGCCATACGAAATTATGTAAAGGTCGATGATTCATGGTCGATAATCGGTCCAACGTTGATATATTATTCAAATCGGTGAATTTCAAAGCTGGAGGTGCCAGCGTGAAGTCAACACTCCCAGATAACAGTTGCCGTATCTCCTAAACGGAGGGCGGTCAAACGAAATAATTTAATGGTCACTCATGGTCAAAAATTAGTCCTACCCCGGTGTATTCAAATTGGTAAATTTCGAAGGTGACACAGCTGGTTTCGGCTGCGCGCGCAGCTTCATCTCGCGCGCGGGAGACGGCGGGCGGTGGCGTTGCGCGCGGCGGGCCTTCGCTTTCGAATCGCGAGTTCTCGCGAGGAGGCAGGCGGAGGGGGACCACTCTCAAGATGAAAGAGCAAGAGAAGAACGGAGAGCCGCGTAGGTGCGCGCGCGCGCGCGCGAGACTCGAGAGATCCCGACCTCTCCCGGCGAAGTATTATCTTCGTTTCAAACCTCGCGGAGCGGACACGAATTTACGCAGGGATTGCGCGCGCGCGCGCCCGCGTATGGATACACGTACATACGCGACGTTTACACGTTCTCTTCGGGAGAGTAGGTGACCGCGTGCGCGCGCCAGCTCGTTCCCACACTTTCACGACGCTCGTCTCTTTTGTCTCCGACGGCCACCGCTTATCTCTCCGCCGCCGCGAGAGCAGCGGAGCTCGAGTTCCGAAGAGCGACGAGTCCGGGAGAAAAGGGAGCGCGAGAGGGACTTTCGGCCGAAGAGGGACGCGCCGAGCGAAAGGGGATACCCGTACCGCGACGCGCGGTCCTCCTGCGCGCGCGCAGGGATCGTGATCTCGAAACGCGGGCTGCGCGCGGCGATCTAATTACGGTCGCAGATGCTGTATCGTTTCGGGAGTACAACTCGCGCGCCGTTCGGCCGCCTCGAGATTGAAATCTGTCGCCTCGCGATGGGGAAAGGACGTCGCTGTAGTTCCTGCGTGACACTAGCTGTAGTACGTGATGTACCGAGTTCGCTTGGGTGTGTCTGGCCGTGGAAGTGCTGTTGTGGTAACTCTATTAATTCTTTAGTACGTTTCGGCTTGCATTGTGAGCGTTCAAAAGAGTGTGGCTGGAATAGACTTCTCTTCGTCGAAAGTCGAGACCACTTGGTTGGAGTGGACTGTTCATTATCACTCACGGTTGGTCCGTAAGAATGGATGCAACTCCGACACGGGTGGAAATGGAATCTTTTGCGCGACGGCATCGGATTCCCAGACCCCGAAAACGTAGGAAACGACCACCAGCGCGGCAGTCCACTTCGCTATGGGAAGCTGCGCGGTCCATCGGGCTCCAGACATTAAATTTGGGTCCAGAGTGATGTCGCCGCGCGTTCGCGCGAAGAGTCGATTCTTATGTTTTTAAGTAGAAAATACAGTAGCAAATGCACAAGGCGGTCAAATTATTATCCGAGTACTCCGCGTTAATCGAGGTTTAAGCTCGGATAAAACGAACGAAGCGGCTACGTTGCACGTGAAGTATAATTATAATATATATATATATACTGATTGTGTTAATCCATATCAGTAGTGCCAGATTGCAATAAATATATATATATATATATACGTTTGTGTTATAGATATAAACATTGTTACACATTGCAAATCTAAGGCAATATGCGTATTTATGTATACAAAACTGGCATACATAGTTAAACATTTTCTCATTACGTATGTTGTTCCGTATTATTCGAGATTTTGGTTATCCGAGGTACGCGCTGCCCACACCCCCTAATTACCTCAGATAAACGGGATTCTACTGTAGTAGGGTAGACCGAGGCGATTCAGATCACAGGGCGAATCAGATCATAGCTTCTATTTCTAATACCGTATTTCTAAAATCGTGCACTCTCTGGGAAAAAAATATGGTAGATTTGACTAAATTAGCGGTTACTGGCGGGGAAACGCAGACTTATTTACTTGAACTAATAATTTCCCAGACTTGACTACACTTCGTTTTTCGCCAAACAATTTAAAGTCATTACAACCAAATGATTTAACTCAACTAACTTGATCGGCGTTCCCCCATCCGTGACAGCAAATTTAGTCAAAACCATTTTTTCCCTGTATGGTGAAAAACGAGCATTTCGCAGTAATACGAACGATCGAAATACTCACTTTCAACACGATCTAACGCATACGGATCTACGATCCAATTTGCCTCGATCTACTCTACCTTCATCACGTGCGAATCCAACGATTCGACTCCGAATACCAAAGCCTGAGATAATCGCTCCCCGGCATCCTCTCCTTGCCCACGCATTCCCACGATAATGGACCAAAGAGGTTGCGGCGACAGCCAATCCGTAGCGGTGTCACGTCGAATTAACGAGCGCGACGCGACGTCGCGAACCGCTTAAGACGAGCGTGCTCCACCTTCCGTGCGAGCAGACGAGATATGCGTTCGTCAGCACTTGGAACACCTCCCCCTCTCTCGCGGCGCCTTCAGGGGAGGATCGAGCGCCGCCACCGCGACGGTCCACGGGCGGTCGCACGCTCTGGTGAACGGGGGGGGGGGGGAGGGGGAGGCCGCGCAGGTGCCGTTTTACGAGAGGCACGCCGCATCCACCGCGCGTACACTGACGAGGTGAGAATTACGCGCCCTGGTTTACGCAGAAACACACTGCACCGCTACGACACTGCGCGCGCCTACCGCGCTCGCCGCGCCGCGAAAGAAAGCGGCCGGCCCCGCGCGGGTGTTTTATGGAAGCCCCGCCGATCGTAAATTATAATCAACGTCCCTGGCAACGCTCTAACAAACTTCTCCCGAGTCGTTAAACAGTCCCGTTGCCGATAGGAGGCCAGCGACGCGACTCACGTGTGCACACCTCCGCGCGTCGCGACGACGTTGATGCGGGCAAAAAGCGGCGAGAGGAACTTCGCAACGGAGGCGGAGAGCGGAAGGGGGTTGGCGGGAAGAGGTTCCGGCGAGGAGACGATGATTTCATCAGGGTATAGACGTCGCGGGGGAGAAGGGGGGACTTGGCGCGCGAGCGCGTCGAGGGGGGATGATCGAAACACTCGTACGAATCGGACGCAGTGAGATGCGGAGTCGCGGAAATCAATGAAGAATGAGTAGGTAATTGTAGCAAGGGATGAGAAGATATTTTTTTAAAGTAGGATTTAGTGAACTCACCCTCGACCAGTGACGTCAAAAGCGTGACGTTCGCCGCCTTCCTCCTGCCCGCCGGTAGATTCAATCCGATCTTCTCCAACTTTTCCCTCAGCAAACGGCCGCCGTTCTTGGACTTTGCCCTGCGAACAAAAGAGAAGAATCGGGGCGCGTGAGAGAGAGAGAGAGAGAGAGAGAGAGAGAGAGAGAGAGAGAGAGAGAGATCGATTGTGCACGCAGTGTACTGAAAAAAAAATTTAATCGATCTGGTTGTGTGTGAAATATGGATCTTTCAATTGCAGGGTGGCCATTCGATTCCGCAGCAAAATTTCCCGATTTCCCTGGCTGAAATCACTTATAATTTTCCCTGACTTTTTAATTTGCGAGATGTAAAGAAACAATTGAAATACTTCAATAACGTAGTTCATGTATAGAAAAAAATATTTATGTTTGTCCCCCCTAGTCGAAATATTTCGTATTTTGTAACGATTATCGAGTTGGGAATAAAATTGACATGCCAAAATTATCATATACATATGTACACCGAATAATTCTGAAATATGTTGATACTTTTATCAGTTATCGCTTATCATGCAAGCGTTTATTTGAATTATCAATGTAAATGGACAGTTAACTGTATTAACATAGATTATAATTTAAAAATACATGATTACGCTTTCTTCATATATATCGATAACGTATCACTGCTCAGGATTAGGTAAATGTGATATAATAATTTCAATTAAAGTTACTACAAATTTGACACAAAATAATTCAAGAGAAGAATATCTAAAACCCTTTGGAATTGCCAAAAATTCCCTGACATTTCCTTGATTTTTCCCCGACTGATAAAATTCCCTGACATTTTCCAGTTTTCCCGGTTTTCCAATTGAGCGACCACCGTCATTTATTCGATCAGACTGACCACCTTTTGATTAGAATAATCACAAATTCGATCAGAGTAATCAAACATTTGACTGCAGTAACTCGATATTTAGTTCGGCCGACCAGTATTTTCTTCAAAATAACTAAACGCGTTCAACTAGATGCGTTTTGTCATTTTAACCTAATTATTTTCCCCGGGTGCGGCGGTCACACCAAGCGAATACCACGCTCGACTTCCGCGGCGGGAAGCTCAACGTCCGCGCGCGGCAGTTTCGAAAGCCCTGCAGTTCACCCCTCCATTAATCACTCGACGCGGTGCGTTCCAAAATAGAAATCGTAAACCGAAAAATTAGCATAATCCATCGAGGCGTGTCATCGGCGGTTGGGCAATCATCCGGAGGCGAGGACCTCAACGCTGGTCCCGATACCGTCCCGACGTCCCAAAACGTGAGTCCACGCGGGCCGGGAGACGCGTAGAAAACACACGGCGCGGTCCGCGCGCGAAGAACTCGATACGGCCAGTTCTTTCCTAACGCCCCGGCCATCCATCACGCGCGCCCGGTAACGGTCCCTCTCGTATATCGTCCACCTTCGTCGGAAGCTGCCGGCTTGCAGCGCCGGCTCGTATATATACGCTTTGCGCAACGCGTCCGTCCGAGCGGGCGCGATGAAAACGTTTCGATTTTCGTGCGCGCCTATACGCCGAGCGAGCATCGGGTCTCCGAAGTATAGCGCGTATCGCTTCGGGAGAATCGCGGAGGGGAATTCCAGGATTCTTCGGATGGGTTTTTCTTCCGTTTGGTCGTCGACTAGTTTTGGCAGAGATCGACATCTTCGTTCGCGAGGAATGTTTTTCAATTGGTACAGTGGTAATAGAAGCGCTGGTCCAGCAGGGTAGACTGAGACGAATCGGATCAGAGAGATCCATATTTCGTAAATCGTGGTGAAAATAGGCATTTCGAGCGTCCGTATTACTTCGTCGGAGAGGTGTGAAGTAATACGAACGATCGAAATGCTTGTTTGTAAACGATATATCACGATTTAAGAAATACGGATCCGCGATCCGATTCGCCTCGATCTATCCTATATCTTGCTGCCAGTGTTAGGTCATCTCTGGTTAAGTCTCGAAATTATGACTTTTTGCTACGACGTTTAGCTTCGAATATGCGTATATCTACTGACGTAATAGCGGGAAGATCGATAAAAATTATTCGAATTTAGGATGCCGTATGAAGCAAACCGATATCGAGATGCCCAATTTCGAAATGAAAAGAAAAACACATTTGAATATTAAATTTTCGAAGATCGGAAACAGCTCGGCGCTACGAAGAATCCGAAAAACCTTTCGGCTTCTTGAAACAAAGAAACATTAGTTCATCAAATCGCGATGACAACCGGTTTCGAAACCAGACGACGACTCACGATCAGTCAGGCTCGCGTCTCCCTTGCAGGACGTGACGAGGAGCGCGCGCCACTCGTTAACGGCATCTTGTCTCGCGCAAACGATCCTCCGTGGTGTAATCACGCCGTTTCGCTCTACGCGGGATGCTCCGAACGACGCGCGGTCCTTCTTCCGACTCCTTATACCCCGTTGTTCTCCTTCCCTCCTCGCCCCACCCGCCCTTCATCGCGTCGGCTCTCCTGCCCGTCGAAGGATGAAGGGAGGACGGAGAATTCCAGCGACCACTCCTTCGTCCCCGCAGATTACTGCACGAGGCGTGCCTCGCTACTGGCGTCGTTAGTCGTGAACGCGGGTCCGTTTTCCACCGCCGCGACGTGATGCCGCGGAATTATTTCCCTCCTTCTCGCGAATTCTCGAGGGAGGGGGGGGGGGGCTGCAATCGACTTGGGGATGTTCCGAGACGACGAGGGAGCTCCTCGACAGCGACCCTCTTTCGAGAACGACTTTTGCGAATTCTCGAAACATTAGAATTATTGACTCTCTATGTTGAACCTAAAATGGTCCATTATTGAATATTTCGCTAAATTTAGGTTCGAAATAGGAGCTTCTTGGCTGAGTAGGGCGATAATAGGCCGAATGGAGTATTAAAAGCGTCAAAGTAGGGGTTGAATTTCGACCCGGGCTATCGTACGAACCGCGAGTTGAAATTTTCCTCCTACTTATTGTTAGACACTTTTAATATTTCATTCGGCCTACCATTCGAGGGCCAATGTGCAGTACCTCGTAAGTGGTTGAAACTAAATTTTACAGGAGAGCCAAAAAACATTTGATGGCGATGGACAGTATAAAATTGGATTATATTACATAAAATTAGTATCAAAGGATCATTTTAAATATAAAAATCTACTATGGAGGCACCAGTGTTACACACTTTAAAAATTAAATACGAAAACCCGAGAAAATGCAGATACGAGGTACTGCAGTTTGACCCTCGCATTGGTCTACTCAGGCTATATAAGCTCCTATTTTGAATGTAAAATGAATGAAATATTCACTGACGGACCATTTTAGGCTCAAGCTAAGGGTTTCAATACAATGGAAAATCAACCTACTGTGAGTCTAAAAGAGTAGGTATAAAACTTCGACCCACACTGAGAAAAATAACTTGGTTCAAATAACAAAACGCATCTAATGAAACGAGTCAAGTTATTCTAACCAAAATACTGGTCAGTTGAACTAAATATCTAGTTATTCCAACCAAACGTTTAATTATTCTAACCAAAAAGTGGCCAGTCCAACCAAACAGAAGGAGGATCCATATTTCATCAAACGGTTTGGTCATCTCTTCCAGGATTTCGATTAGATCGACCAAGTTATTTTTCTCGGTACACGATACCCGCGTAATCAATGGGTCGACGTTTCACCCCACCCTCCCCTCGACAACGCGTATAGAAACCGGCAAGCCTCTCTCGTCCTGATTATACTCCCGCAGGCACAGAGCGTGCGGCGAACGAGCTCGTAATTATTATCAGTCGGATCGTTATCAGGTCGCGCGAGTTACGCGGCATCGCGGTGCTCCGGTGACGCCCTCGAGCGACGCTCGCAGCACCGCGTGGTACCGGTACTCGGACCTGCTCCACTGACCACTGCTGACCCGCGCCTTTTACCCCGAGTGATTCAACGTCGTCCGGGACGCGCGATGACGTCGTCGCGCGGCTTCCTGCTTCTTCGGCGAAAAGGTGAAGGGAGCGCCGCCGCGCGCCGCGAGAGCGCGCGATAAATCAGGTGCAGCAGGTGTCCGTATCGGGGGATAAGGCCTTCGCCCGGAGGGCCTCCGAGTTCGTAAATTAATTCGAGATAAAACCGCGCGCGCGCGACACGGTTTCAATTTTAGACGAGACGCTCGAATTTATGTTCCGCGCGCGACGAGGCGGCATTGACTCGCGAGATTTCCGCCTCACGAAAATGTAGGACGCGACGCGCTACACCGTCGACCCGGCCTCTTCGCGCGTTTCAATACTGCGAGAGAGAAGAGAGCGGGCGTGCGGAGGGATCTGTCGTCCGGGGGGAACTATTTGCCTTATCGATTGGAAAACATTCGGGGAGTCGAATATTTTCGACTTTCGCTGGCTCGAAAGTATCGTGGATGCTCTTTGTTTATATATTCGGGGAACATTTTATTTCACGAGAGATTCACTGCGAAACCGTCAATCATTGCGATTAGTTTCCTGTTAGTAGCTGACAAACGGCCATGTTAAATAAAAGCACCTCACGGCACTTCATTTTCGACACGCATTAACTTGTCTGCTTTTATCCGGGCTGCAGTGAGTTATTGGCTGTGTTTCCATCGAGAAAGATTAAAGGAGGATTTTTAACAAGCCACTTATATACGTATATCTGGTACAGTAATTTACAAAATTAAGATAATCCTTTTACTCTGTGTTTCCCCATTTTTGAGGTCACTAATTTACCTACGTCGGTTACGTTAACAGTAGTTTCTAAATTTTTGTAGTGTGTTATCAATTATCGAGTGCTTTCGATAAATAGGTGTATATTATTTGCAATATTTTTATGTTGCACGAGGTATGTTAACGTTCTTATTTCGTCGGCTAATGGCAATAGCGGCCGCTTAGAAGTAATAGTAACGATCGGTTGCAGACGGTCTGACGGTATCTAGCCGTTACTACTACCGTCGGCTGACTGCTACTGCCGTTGCGCTACTGCGTAAGAACGAACGAAATTAAGTCATGCGAAAGTTGGTTATACTGATACAAAGACACATTGTTTTTATTCACCAATTAGAATAAATAACTATAAACATTTTTACAGTCACCACATCATTCACTATTTAGGACACAATGAAATAGTTATATAATTAACTCTTCTTGAACGCTTCTTTTATACACAGAGAAAAAGAATTAGTTGGATCTACTAAAAATTACTTTCGGGGCCGCAAGTAATTAATTATTTAGATTAATTAAATCTTGTTTCATATTAATGAAATACTTATTCCTTGCAGTCACATACTATTCCAAATGATTGTAAGGAAGATATTATATCAAATTGATGTATTAAAAATTGATGTATTAAAAAATTTCATTGATGTAAATAAATAATTACTTAAAGTAATTTTCAATAGATCCAACCAATTCTTTTTCTCTGTGTATGTAATGTATGCGAATCGTTTTTGTAAAACGCATAATTCCGTAAAAACAGAAATCTACAAGGGGTGATCTACGATCTCGAAGTGGGCAGGAAGGGTCAACGATTCACTGGAAGATGGGTCAATTAGCCTTTTAACGTACACAACATATTTACGGTGACATGGAGACCCTACATCGCGCTATCCGTATAAGACATTTCGAAAGAAACGCATCGTAAGCACACACTACACGACAAGTTTATTTAGAGACCCGGCATAAAATTAGGAGCGACACCGATTTCGTTGCACCTCGCTTCTCCGACTTTAGAAACTCGACCTGTATCGAATCGGTGGATCGATCGATCCTACGACGTTAATAAAAATCGACCTACGCGTGCTGCAGCCCGAGTGTAGGTCCGAACGAGTGCGTGCATTCGAGTTTAATGTAAGATACGGACGGATAGACGTATACCCGTGTCGCGTCCGAGGCACCTGCCGTAAAAAAAAAAAAAAAGAAACGCGCGCTTCCCGCCTAAGACCGCTAATTAACGATTCGTTTTGTAGGTTTTACTTTCTATTTATGAATCCATTTGTGAGAGAGGCTGCTGCTGCTGCGCGAGACGGTCCTCGCCTATGGGAACACCCGGGGTCAATGACTAGGTATACTCCCCGGAGAGCGGTACCACTCTCGCGCGTTCGGTCTAGGTCTCTTCTCTCACGCGCAGCTTCCGTTTCGACCACGCACCTCGCGCGGCATCCTCCGATTCGAAAGATTATCATTGGGATTCTCGAGATCGTCTACGCGAGTAAACCTGAGACTCAGTCTATGAATTATATGTTTACGCGGAAAGACCCTTAAAATATTACTGTGTTACTATCATCGAAAGTATGTATAAAACCAGGGAAAAGGTCTGGTTGAATGCAAACCTAATAGAAAAGTTTATTTGAGATAAATAGGAATTTATTCACATCGAATAAAAGTCTATTTGAATGAAATACATGTTTTACTAGATTCGTATTCGATTAAAAAGATATGCAAAAGACAAATTCAATAAATATTTCAAATAAATTTTTCCATTATAGATTCGTATTCAACCAGACCTTTTCTCCCAGTGTATGTCACTTTACATCGAAACTGCTGCACGACATTTATAGATACGAAGCGGTAGAGTGGCAATTCACGTTTGTCCGAAAGTGTGCATTATTTCACGTGAAATTTTTGAATTAGGTATACGGAAAAAAACGATTAGTTGGATTTACTGAAAATTACTTGCGAGGTTGCAAGTCATTCTTTATTTATATCAATGAAATCTTTCAATACATCAATTAGATAATATTTCTTCCCTACAATCACGTGAAATAGTGTACGATTGCAAGGAATAAAAATTTAATTAATCTGAAAAAATGTTAAGCCATGTAAATAAATAATTACTTGCGGCCGCACAAGTAATTTTTAGTAGATCCAACTAATTCTCTTTCTCGTGCACATCTCGTTTTATTCCCGCGTGTTGAAATTTTAAATCTACTCCTTTAGGCTTATATTAGATCGATTTTTCATTGCATTGAAACCTTATATTGAGCCTAAAATAATTTGTTAGAGAACATTTCACCAACTTTAGGTTCAAAATAGGAGCTTATAGGCCGAGTAGGCTAATGGTAGGTCCGAATGGAGTATTAAAAACATCAAAATAGGATTACAACTATTTCGACTCGGGTTTCCATTAACTTTTCATGGTCCATAACGGAAAGTGGAAGACCGCAGTCGAAACTTTTGGGGATGCGTGTGAATTACAATTACGCCGCGTCGTGTAGCGCAGCGCAGCCAGGTCCAATGTGAATTAACCTTAAAGCGGCGTCGCGAGCGATTCCTCGCGGCAGTGCGCGCATAAAACGGCGCGTAAGCATGTTAGAGAGCCGCGCGGAGGAGCAGCTGGTCCCGGTGGAACGTATGAATGAGTCTCTCTCCGCGGAGCCGGAGAGAATTATAGTCGTGAATGAACCGGACCGACCGTCCGTCCGTCCGGCCAAGATGCTTTACTGAGAGAGAAAGAGAGAGGGGCGAAAGGGAGAGAGAGAGAGAGAGAGAGAAAAAGAGAAAGAGAGCCTAGTAGTACCCGCGCTCGCGCAGTCTCATTTACATACGTCTCGACGTTCCGCCGAGGGAAGGTGCACCGCAGGACATTCGGACCGGAGATATAATGTATTTATACCTCGCGGAGAGAGGACACCGCGCGCGGCGTGTCCTGAATTACGTGGACTCGACTTTCCCCGCGCCGAGGCTACGGGTGCGCATTGTCCGCGGAACTTGAAGGGGGACCACGAGGGCCGCGGAGCGAAATCGAGAGAGAGAGAGGGACGAAGAGGCTTCTGCTCGAGTATTCTTCGAAATTTTACATTAAATCTTACGCGCGTTCTTATAATCTCGAGATGAAAGTATTTTTATTATACCTCAAATAATGACTCCTCTAATGAAATATGTAAATCGCTCTATGGAAAGATTGATATACCATATATGAGGCTAAACTTACTCGCCAGGAAAGAAACTTCAATCACTATTATCTCATTACCTATGAACTTTTAGCTGATATTTGTATAATGCTTTTTTGAAGATTACGTTTTTGTCTACAATAAAGTCTTGTATCGATATGGGCCTAAAATTAATAAATAACGAGATAATAGAGATTTAAGTTTCTTTCCTGGCAAGGAAGTTTAGCCTCTCACGTGATAGTAAATTTTACAATAAAAGAGATAAACTTAAGGGTTTTTTGGTTATTTTTACAATACGGTAAATACGGTAGTGTAATTTTTCTTTCTAAAACTTTCACTCGTGATGGTTTATATTGCAATTTACTAGTTTCTGGGGCACAATATTCTTCTTCGGCACAGTAGAAACATCCGAAAACCCTCACCTGCACCTCTTTTACCGTAAACACGGTAAAATTTATTACATCAGTCTTTCCGCAACAGAAACGACACGTCAGTTATCGCTTTTCCGATTGATCGACTCGATCAGACTCCGAAGTCAGAGTAAGATCACCTCGGAGAGCGCATAGAAATTGCAACCGGATCCCCGCCGCGAACGAGACCCGTTAGGACTTTTGTAACCAACACGCACGCGCAACCATTACGAAAATCTTTAAATCCCCCGCAAAGGAAAACAACTCTTTCGAAACGCGCCGCGTTCCTCCGCGAGATTTGTACATCGCGGCCGGTCGTTCGACGTATCACGAGAGATATCGCGAGACATAAAATCGAAATGCCCGACGCGGATTGATTCGTGGAGGCACGGATCGACTTACGATCGGACCTCCAGCGACAGCTGCCGCGGCGTGGGGGAAAGAGGGAGACGTGCTTATCGAAGTGTGCTTTACGACTCACCTCCTCAGCACTCCCCCGAGTAGACTCGCGTTCAAGCACTCCGGCGGCGACAGTCGTCTCTGAACCTCGGCTACCGTGACTTTGTACTTGCTGGTGCTGCTTAATAACGATAATCTTCCTGGAACCGAACAGAAGACGTCCGACGGCTGCGCGTTCCCCGAGAGCATGCCTTTTTCGCCCCTGTCCGACGGCTTCATGTCTGCAAGTAAAGGAGGAGAAGTATGAGCTACCGGGAGGATGCATTACTTCGTTTAGTTCACTATATTTCTATTGTAAATGAGAATTCAAATTCAGCTCCACATATTGAGAAATAATAGCTGATGCTAGAGAAAATATTTTCTTCGATCAAAAACATGATATAATTCCAGGATCAAGTCAAGGTTTTCTTTGTGCGAGAAAATGTTTGATAGGCTCGAGTGATTGTTTTTTTTCTTCGCGCAGGGAGAATTTCTTACTCTTGAGTCAAGAATATATTATATATTCTCCGACCAAGAATTTGTATTTTTAAAAATTCATAAGATCGTATGTTCTTGATTCAAGACATATTTTTGTTGACACTAACAATTATTTCTCTCAGAGTGCATTCTTCGACCAGAAATTTGTATTCTCAAAAATTCGTAAGATCATGTGTTCTTGATTCAAGACATATTTTTGTTGACACTAACAATTATTTCTCTCAGTGCATGTTGTAAATTATGTACCTATAATAGATAAATGATTTGTAACGAATCACAAAATAGGTTATATCCTAGATTACACACAAAAGAAATCGAAATTGGTCGACTGATATCATTTGATAGCTTATGAATTATAAATTATGACTCTCTGAATAATCAAAATAACTCGTAAGAAGCGACGAAGAGGAAAGAAAAATTGCGATAACATTTGTTCTATCGAAAGAAATCTCGAAGACTGTTTAACCGTAACAAGTGCACGTTGCACTTATCTTTTATCTCAAGCAATTCCTCTCTCGGTCAGTATAGATACGCGCCAGAGACCGCGACCGAGAGAGGAATCCGAAGCAACGACGCGTAAGAACGAGTCGCACCGTAGCTTAGCGTCTTCCGCATCGCGCGCTAACAATCGCCGAGGCCTAATAATCGTGTAAACACTCCGGTAGATCGTAATCCCCCGAGAGCCTGTCCCGCGCGGGTGCAACATCGCTGCAACAGAACTCGCGAGGTCGATATAGGTATAGGCGAGAGGCTGCAACGTGCGATTACCGTGCAATTACCAGCGACAATTAGCGATCCTCCGTGCTATACGCTAATGGGTCTAATCGCTAAGTGCGCCACGATTAATCATTCGAACGCGGCTGATTTGAATACGACGTTGTTTGGGTTGAGCGTCTACATAGGAAAGGACGAATTCCTTTGCTCCGACTTTATTTTACGAATATGAGATCCTAGAAGTTCTCTATTGATGTCCGAAAGGGAACGTCGTCGATTAATTCAATTGATCCATGACTGAGAAAAAAAATTACTCGAGAATTTAATTTGAATCGAATAAATGTGCTCCCAGGACTATCCAAAAGCACGTTTATATTGATCAAACAAATTTTTCTGTCAGTGTAATAATGTTACAATAATGTTACCTAAATAGGATCAATTTACTGGACATTTTATTCTCTACATTACTCCAGCGTAAAATTAAACGAAATACGAGTAGGTAAGTGCCGCTTGTGTCACGCACTAATTTCGTTATCGCAGTGTTGCAAACTTCCATCCGATTGTTATCAACGGCCATCGCGCTAAGTACTCGTAGGTTGAATATCGGAAGGCACCGGGTTAAATTGAACGAGATATCGAGAGACCCGAACATTTTTGAGCCGCAGGGACGCACAAAATTTATGCGGACGATCGCCGTCTAATTTTTATTGCGTTCCGCGAAGATAAGCCATCGCCTTTAAATCGTGTCGGGGGGGAGTCATAAACGTCGCGCATACCAACGCGAATTAGTCAACGTTCGACCTTTTCGAGAGAGTATTGCCATTATAAAGTTCCGACCGAGAGAGTTGAAACCGGTGAACAGGATAATACGCTTTATGTTTCGAAGTAAATGCACTGAGAAATGTTACTTGGTTAAAATGACGAAATAAATCTGGTTAAATGAATTTAGTTATTCTAACCAAAATACTAGTAAGTTGAATCAAATATTTAGTTATTCTAGCTACATGTCTAGTTATATTCCAACCAGAAAACGGTCAATTTAATTAGACGGATGGAGGATCCACATTTCACCAAACGGTTTCGTCACATTGAGAAGAATAATTAGATTAAAATGACAAAATGCATCTAGTTAAATGCGTTTAGTTATTTTAATAAAAATACTGGTCAGCTGAACCAAATATCTAGTTATTCCAACCAATCGTTTAGTCATTCTATCCAAAAAGTGGTAAGTGTAAGTTTAACCAAACACAGATAGAGAGGATCCATATTTCACCAAACGGTTTGGTCTTCATCTCCAGGATTTTGGTTAAATTGGCAAATTTTTTTTTCTCAGTAAATGATCTCCAAGGTTTTAGTGAAATTGATTGACTAGGTTGTTTTTCTCAATGTGGGTTTCGCGGTTGCATTCCATAGGCGCAGCGTTGCAGCGGCTGCATCCAACGGTAGGAAACCACGAAACCCGTTTACCGAGAAGCACAAAGAGTATCGTCTCGGTACATCCTCCGCGAAACTCCGTGCAGATCGGCGCGAGGAACACCGATTGGCAAAAAACTCGCGGAACGTCCGTTTCCCGCGACCCACTTTTCGATCCCCAGCGAGAAGAAAGCGCCGTGTACCACGGCGATACCTTTCTGTTCGGCGAGAAGATCGCACCGCCGAAATATCGTTCCCACGGTACGCTGGACGATCGTTTTGTTCGGTAAGGACGACCCTATCATAATTTTTTGCATGGGAGAAAAGTTTGTCGTTAAAACTTGGTGTTGTTTTATAGTTAATTCGAGAGATGCCATATGGTGTGCAATTACAAAATCAATTTGCTACGACGTATTATATAAAAGCATATCACCATATATATTCACGTTTGCAGTGTTTTTTTAGAAAGTTTTACTTATGGAGTGGACTGCGTTAAAGAGACTCATGTTACTCGGAGGCGTAAAAATCACTGATTGGTCTGCTCCTTGCGAAATATTCTCGAATGAGTTAAATTGGTTAATTATTAAGGCTGATCGAATGCCGATTTGATTGAATAATATTCATTGAAATCAATAATATTTACACATGTCCAATTTATATTTATTTCGGTCGAATAAATGTGCTCTTAGGACTATTAAAAACTTGTTTATTTCGATCAAACAAATATTTTTCTGAGTGAAATCAGAAATATTTTAAAGGGGTAACTCCCCAAGTAACAAATTCAAAAGCCACTTGAATGAACAAATATTTTTGTGCACCATAGAACGTTTATTTTTTTTAAAATTCTGTCTGCTTCTTGAAAATAAATTCCTCGTTCATCGCGAATAAATGTTTCTACTAGGACCGTATTCAAATCAATTTTTCTCTGAGTATAAGGGGGAAAATGAGAGTTCCAATTAACACAGACAATTATCTCTCCTTCTACGAGCTTTTCGCAAATGTTGTATTAAGCTTTTTTGTAGTTCGAGATGCGATCTTCGAGAAAGTATTATTGGCTAATTGTTAAGGATTAAGACTGTATTATGAATGGTACGAGGAATGTGTGAATGGGACACAGAGAAAAAGAATTAGTTAGATCTACTAAAAATTACTTGCGCGGCCGCAAGTAATTATTTATTTATATCAATGAAACCTTTTTTCATGTTAATTTGATATTTCTTCCATGCAATCACATATGTACTATTCCACATGGTTGTAAGGAAGAGGTATCAAATTGATATATTAAAAGATTTCATTGATATATGTACTTAAATAAATAATTACTTGTGTGTGTGTGTGCGACCCCGTAAGTAGTTTTCAGTAGATCCAACTTATTTTTTTTCTCCGTAGAAAAATGGAAATGAAACGAACGGTCATTGACTTCATCTTCTAACGAATCGAATCATCCCTCTTCATATCAGCTATAATATAAAGAAATTGAATACTAAGTTCCTATGTATCATTTTCCAATATACCGATCGAAAGATTAGATGAATTAATGAAACAACTATCAAAGTCCATTCCGAATGATCGATTGATTAATAAATTCATAATATCCATAATTCAACATACTTAAGCTTTGAATCATCACCGAATTATATAAATCCGAATAATACGTTTCCTACATACGAAAATAAATAAAAAATCCGGTAGAGCGAGGTATAATTCATCGAACCTAAATCATAATGCCAATGAACGTTAATTACCTTTAATCGCGTACATCTGAAAGATTAATGACGATATTCATAATCGGAATGCGTAAATAAGTACGACCCAAGTCCCCATAGGTTCCGACTAATCAGTAAGCTGACTCAAGTCGATGCTCATTCATAAGTTCCGACTATATAAATACAGATTTTATAAGCATCTCCCATAAAATCGTTTTCAATCGAACTATCGCTTTTCCCCCTCTCCCCGTTTCTTCACGCTGCCCTTAATATTCCTCCTCACAACAATTCTCACGTCCTCCACCAGACATCGCCGTTGCTCTTACGACTCGCGTTACCGCAATTATTAATTGAACCCGACCGCCTCTCCTCCGCCCTCCTCATTTCTCCGCGTATCCCGTAACAATTCTTCCACCCTTCACCGCCCGTCATCGTCGCACTCTCACGGCTCGCGTTACCGCGACCCCGGCCCCTCGCGGCGGAAAAATCGCGCAGTTTTCCGCCTCGATATCGTCTCTGCAACGCCCCCGTTGCGCGCGATGCGGACTCGCGACGATAGACGTAACGCGACGTCGTGAATGTGCACCGCGCGGCGACGTTAACGCGCATTGTACGTCCGAGGAGCGTGAGACCGCTTGTTACCGGCTATTGATATCGGCGAGAGCGCTTCTCGAGCATAAAGGGGTCTGACGACTGCTATCGATTATCTCCTCTCGTTTCTCCTCGGCGAAGGCGAGAACGACGAGTCGTTCGGAGGGGCGAAAGGCGGTCGGAGCGATCGTCTCGAGTCGTCTATGTAGACATTCTCGTTTCAGACGAATACGGAAAAGGCGACGAGCTCTCGTCGAGCATCTTTGTGTCCCTCGTCTGACGCGCGCCTCGTCCCCTCGGAGTGACTTGCGTAGATTTAATGTGGAAACGTCGGAGACGTTATAGAATTGGTTTGTTTTAGTTTCAGCGTCAATCGATGTGCCGATGCGCAATGTCGTACACTGAGAGAAATAATTGCTGGTGCCAAACAAATGTTTTCTCCAATGAAAAACATGATAGGTATAATTTGAGGATCAAGCCATGGTTTTCTTCATGCGAGAAAATATTTGATGGGCTCGAGTAATATTGTTTTTTGTAGAGAAAGGATTTCTTATTCCCACGACGGTATTCTTGAATCAAGAGTATATAATGTATTCTTCGATCAAGAATTTGTATCTTTTAAAATTTGTAAGATCGTGTGTTCTTCATTTAAGACATATTTTTGTTAACACTAGTAATTATTTCTCCCAGTGTAAATGTGATTAAAATTAAAATAAGTTATATTCAAAGAATCTGCGGTACCTTTCCTTCCCTCTGACGTATAATATTTCAAATTATCTTAAAGTTTCAAGTCGGCTCGATGAAATATCGCGGTAAATATTCGGCATATTTTAATTTCAATCAGCGTCGATGCAAATACACAGTCTGGTAGATTTTCATCGGCTACGCATCGGCGATTCGTTTTATTGCATCGTTGCCGTGGAATGCTTAATTTCGAAGAGCCTCGCCAAAGCGTGTTATTATATACGAGAGCGAGGCGGAGGTCGGCTTAAAACTGTTCATTATCGATTCGATGGCAGTAAAGGGAAGAAGAAACTTTCCCCCTAGTAGTGTAGGGGTTGTACGGTGCTGAGTCGACTCGCCCTTGCTCCCCTATTCCTCTCAAAGATAGACCCCTTCGAATTTTTTTGATGTGTAAACATCTATGCTATGGCTCTGCGGTAGGACCTTCCTGGGAAATTGAGCGTCAGACGTAAGCCATGTAGATGTGACTGCGTCAGTGTGTGTGTGGCGCTACTGCGCATACTATTCGCGCAAGCTGGATTATCTCAACGGGAAAACATTTTAGAGAAAAATGTTTAATACAAAACTTTAAGGATTTTCCCTTGGCTACCCAGTGGTCGTATTGGATTTGACCTTGACCGTGACCTTTAAGGTAATATCAAATGCCTTCCTAAACCGTTCATCCGATTGCGATGAAACTTTGGGGAATGGTTGGACGCATGCCCGCGAAGGTTTCTGAGTTAGTAAATCTTATACAGGGTGTTCAAAAAGTACCGGTACGGATGATTATTATGCCTTCCTAAACCGTTCATCCGATTGCGATGAAAATGTGGGGAACAGTTGGACGCATATCCGCGAAGGTTTGAGTTAGTAAATCTTATACAGGGTGTTCAAAAAGTACCGGTACGGATGATTATTATGCCTTCCTAAACCGTTCATCCGATTGCGATGAAAATTTGGGGAACAGTTGGACGCATATCCGCGAAGGTTTCTGAGTTAGTAAATCTTATACAGGGTGTTCAAAAAGTCGAACTATACTTGACCTAAATTTGACCTCCGCTGACAATAAAGGTAACATGAAAAAAATGGTCAAGGACACATATGAACGTGAACAAAAATTAATTTGACCTGAATATAACCTTGAAGGTTATGGTCAAGGTCAAATCCAATATGACCATTGCGTAGCCCGGGAAAAATACTAAAAGTTTTGTATTAAAAATGTATTTAAAACAATGGTGGACGGACAAAATCAATCAACAATCTACCCGTGCGAAGCCGGGACGGGGTGCTAGTAAGTTATAAATCAAATATATTAATAATAAATATTTTATTATAGAAAAAATTAAACTTCTTTATGTCGAACTACGACGTCATATTCCCCAATTAAACTCGGACCGCAGATAATTGTTTTATTTAAGCTTTGAAACTTTTAGAGTTTATTCCGTTATAAATTTACTTAATTAGAAAAATATATCAACTCATTTTTTAACACTATCTTACCTCAAGTACATAATTTATATCAGTCTTATCATTTTAGTCCTTATGATACGTTTCTATATTCTGAGGTGGCAATCGACTATAAATTTGTTTAGCGCCTTAAGGGCATCTGGTTGGAGTTCCGATAAGAAACACTGAATTTGATATGGTTGAAAGTAACCACTGTCGCAAAGGGAGCGAACCAACAATTCTCTATGGCAATCGTCGCATGCACGTATCCATCTATAATATATAACTATACATACATATATCTACACCGTTAACGAGAGAAGCGGACGATCAATTTCCAAAACATTTTAATTAGGTACCTAGTTTTCCATCTATAATTAATGATACATTTTTTCGAAGGGGTTGAACCAATATTTATATAATAAACATTTGCACTATTCGACAAAGAGTAGGACAAAATTGGGATAAACGCTCCAGTTCCTATTTCATTTTGAACGCGATTATTCCAAAACGCAGTGGAGATACATGTGAAAAATGTAGAATATCTTCTTTATAGTAAAAATATAGATAAATATTTTTCGTTTAAACTTTTCTTCGATATCTACAATTGGTTTCAAGATGATCGATTTTTGAACTTTTTAACCGGGGCATCTATCTCAATTTTACCTGACAAATAAGCTTAAAAATAAAGATGAAATCTCATAAAATTTCCCGAAACATTTATTACTAGAAGATGAATTATTGTTGACCTGCTGTAGCCTTTACCCTAGTTCCAACTATCTTTCCATCCAACTACTTTCACGTGTATAACTACGCGCAATGCGGGAAACGTTCGGCGAGTGAAAGACGGATTCAAGCGACCAACGAGACTACAGATGGAAGAAGAATCGGTAAAAAAAAAAAGAGCAAGGCAAGAGCGAGTCTTAAAGACATATTAATCATATCCCTGACCTTATCGGTATCGTGGGTAAACATTACGAGCACCTGCGAAAAATCTGTACTCCGATCATCGACAGGTTCGACCGGTGCGAAAGGATAATAAATTTCCGCGTGAACCGAGTAGGCCGAGACGCTAACCCCGATGGTCGTAAATTACGTGCACCCGAGGAAGCGATTCGCGATGAAATGCGCGCGTAACGGTCGTGAGCAGATATAGATATGTAGGTGTGTGTGTGTGTGCAAATAAACGTTGCCGATTCGGTTCAAAGGCGCGCAAAACGTGCATCGATATCGCGAGTTTTCCTGGAAGTATCGCCCCTTGCTAAAGGTTATATTATTTTATAGGACACCATTCATGCCTCTTTTTCCTTCATCACTCTTTAAGCAGTTATGAGGAAATAATTGGCGCAGAAATATTATGCGCTTGAAGTTTCGAACGTTCATTTGAACGAAAAGTATCGATTTTAAAAGACCATGGCCACTGTTGAGTTTATTGATTACTTGACCTATAGAAATGTTTTTACGAACTGAGCGATTATCGGAAATAAAGTAATCAATAAACTCAACAGTGACCTGTTAAAACTGACATTTTTCGTTCAAATGAACGTTCGAAACTTCAGATGCGTGAAATACTCGTATTAGGAAATTTGGTTCTCCCATTTGTTCAATTAATTTCTTATTTGGTTATTTTATTGCATAAACGATCGACGAACAAATGTGATCTGTCCCGATCGACAGGTGGAGCGGCAGGGATTGCTCGAAATTCAAGAACGTTCGTAAATGATCAGGTCGATCGTGAGTTGCCTGGAGAACGACGACTGCTCCTGTATTTTGGAGACCGCTCAATATATTATAGAAACGATGTATCTTCGCTTGCACATCTTTCCAGTAAATTTACCGGGTACAACTTTTAGACGGAAGAAGGTCAAATCTTTTTAACTAGCATCATTGGATTCGAAGTTCCCAAAATACAAGAAATTTCAACCCTGCCCTGAGAAAAATGATTTGGTCAATTTAACCAAAATCTTGGAGACGATGATGAAACTATTTGGTGAAATATGGATCCTCTCTCTCTCTATTTGGTTAAACTGACTTTTTGGTTGGAATAACTAAACATTTGGTTAGAGTAACTAAACGTTTGGTTCATCTGACCAGTATTTTGGTTAATTTAACTAAACACGTTTAACTAGATGCATTTTTCCAGGCGGAAAAGTTCTATATATTCTATATACGAGTCGTATATTTGCAAAACTCACTCTTTGACAAAAATTTTAAAATCGAGATATATACGTCATCTGTCTCAGAATATTATTCTGAAACAGATGGCGTATATATCTCGATTTTTTAATTTTTGTCGAAGAGTGAGTTTTGCAAATATACGACTCATATAATCCATATATGGTTTTGGTCATATGTGGATTATATATGATTTCTATATTAACCATGTAAGGACTGTATACAAATTATTTAATGTTTCTATAATCCATATACAGTCCTCTTTTAATATATAAATCATATATAATCCATATATGCCCAAAATCACATATACTTAGGTTATACAGAAAATACACATAATTTTCCCGTTTGGGTTGTCATTTTAACATAACTATTTTTGTAAAAATTGCATTCAGTAACTGCAGTTTATCGGAAAGACTCACGACCGAAGTAACGTCGTTTCCGCATTACGCAATCTCCAAAACATAAGAGCAGTCGTTCTCCGAGCGATTCGCAATCATCCTAGTCATTTGCGCACGACGCTGCACTTCGACTGACCCGCGTTACTCCACCTGTCGATCGGTGCAGCGCGCGATTGTCCGGCACCTGTTCGGTTGCAGTGGCGCGCGCGTCGCATAAAATGTCACGGCCCACTCGATTCTTCGTTTGCACCGTTCACGCGACGCGCGCGCCCCCCACCGCTGTCTCTTTATTATACCTGAACGCGTGGGCGCGGGTATTAATTTATTTAACGAGAATTGACGACGTTCGCGTTCGTTCCTCTGCGGTTAGGTGCGAGAACAGCGACTTATACCGCGCGTATAGTAAACCGTATAATTATTATCGGTCGCTGAATAACCTTTCGATCGACGGACGGATACGCGGCTGAATTGTGAAATGGTTTTAGCGTTTACGCGATACGCGCGTGGAGAGCTACGAGACACGCGCGCGCGCGCGAGTATATCTATACGGCGGAGTTTATGCGGATTCGTTTTGTTATTGCAGTCAACGTCACATTTAAAATCGCGTGAAGCCAAAGCAGGATATGGCGTGTCCTCGTTTTTACATTGGAATTAGTTATTTAAAAAATTATACGCGTAATGGAAAAATATGTGGGCAACGCTATTTATAAAATCTGCTTCGTGGAAATAAATGAATCGTAGCATTTACAAAGTTTGACGTAAATTTCGGGACAGCACCAATTTATTGCTACGATAACTACAATTTTAGTAAAAATTACAGCAACGCTTGGAATTTCCAGAAGTTTGACTATAATTTTTCCAAAATTGTAGTAATCGTAGCAATGAATAGACTTTGTTCCGAAATTTATGACAAACCTTGTAAACGCTACGATTAATTTTTTTCCGTATTTAGTAGAGAATGCTTTACTTACTGTTCTAATCGCATTTAGAAATAAAGTCGTTAAAAACCTATATAGAATTCGTCCAATTAATATCATCACGAATTGAAATTAAATCCGAGCTGATCCAGCAATTATCTAGTTCGAAAATTAGTATGTATGGTATTTTTCTTCAGTTTCTAAAATAGATCTGGTATTAATTAAAAGTTACGATATTTTGCCGCTGCCCTTCCCCTCTCCTCCCTCCTCACGGTCAACATTTGAGGGAAGACAGTTCAAAACTGCATGAAATAATGTGCCGGAAATTCCGAACGTTCATTCGAACGAACAATTTTGACTTTAAGAGACCATGGCCAATGTCGAGTTCATTGATTGCTTAACCCATAGATATTTTTACAAACTGGGTGACTAGTGCAAATAAAGTAATCAATAAACTCAACATTGCCATGGTCGTTATATATAAGTCGAAATTTTTCGTTGATATAAATGTTCGAAACCTCAGGCGCATATAAAATGTGGCATGAGATATAAGTTGCTGTAATAACTTCTCACCAATGTGTTCGAAGAAAAATCGTACAATCCCCCTGCGTCTCCTTATAATCGATAAGTGCAATCCCATCACGAACCCGAGTAAAAGTAAAGTCCTCTGCAGCACGCTCAATAGGCGAACAGCTGATTCGCAGTAGGTACGCCCGTAACAGAGCCAGACATAGCGCGGGCCCGGACTTTTACACTACATTTTACATTACAACTTACACATGCCCGCACCGCGTATTTCAATCGCCGATCATTTGAACTCGAGAGTATTTTAACGATGCCGCGTACGGCGATCCGTCTCTCTCAGTCTCCCGAGAAACGCACTCAACATTGTAACGCATGCAGGAAATCGCTCACGTCGTCGACGTCGGGCGTCGCGATTTACGCCGACTCGAGCACTGCGCGGCGCGCGCGGGCTCTTATCTCGGGACAGCTGTCTTCGTGATAGCGCGCCGCGTGCCATGCCTCCGACGCTCGCGAGTGCAATTGCAGCCGGTGATCGTGCCGAGCTCCGCCTCGATTTCGATGCACGTCCCGCGTTGGCCGCCGTCCGTCGCGCGGCGCGTTCTCGAATTCCAGGCGTTATTCATCTCAATTATACCGCCGCGCTTAACGAGCACGAGAGACGCGGGACGACCGAAGCGAAGGAAAGGAATCGTCGTCGTGTCGGCAATTGCAGGCGCGCGTGCATTGGTACACGCGTGCGCACGGGGAGGCACGTAATGGGAGCGAGCGCGCGCGCGCGGGACACGACGAGGACGACAAGGGCGTTCTCCTTTGCGATTCCGTGTCGGCGGTCTCTCGCCACGAGAGGATCGGCGCGAGGCATCCGGCTACTGCAGCGGCGCGCGCGCCAATTACGTCAGGGTAAACGCGGTGCTCGCGACGTGAACCGACAATCTGACGATTAGCTCGATTTCATTTCATCGCAGAGGAAACGCTGTCCGTTTGAAGGTTCGGACTGTGATTTCGGATTTTAGTAGAGTTTTCCGGTGATCTCATTCACCTTTTGTTACGTATTACTTGATTACTCGTAAAGACCATTTTGTCATTGAGGTGTAAAAATACACATACCCCCGGGGAAAAGGTCCAGTTGAATACGAACCTATAAGAGAGAAATTGATTTGACGTGAATAAGAATTTATTCGCATTGAACAAAAGTCTATTTGAATTTGATTGATGTTCTGCTAGGTTCGTACTCGATTAAAAAGATGTGCAAAATATTTAGTTGATTCAGTAGACTTTTATTTGATGTGAATACATTTCTATTTATCTGAAATAAATTTTTCTATTATAGGTTCGTATTCAACTAGACCTCTTCTCTCAGTGCAGAGGAAAAGAATTAGTTGGATCTACTGAGAATTACTTGCGCGATCGCAAGTAATTATTTATTTAGATCAATTTGATCTTTTTTCAATATGTGAATTTGATATTTCTTCCTTGTAATCACATTGGTACTATCGCATACGACTGTGGGGAAGAGATATCTAATTGACGTATCGTTAAAAAGTACATTGATATAAATAAATAATTACTTGCGACCCCGCAAGTAATATTCAATAGGTCTAACTAATTCTTTTTCTCTGTGTATCACACACGAGATTTCACGGATTAAGAAGTCCATATAAATCCAAAAGTATGTATGCATTAAGTATGAATTCACACCGTATTTTGCACTGAATTATAAAATACGCGATGTGAGCGATTTTTAATAGATTTCCACGCATATTTTCACGGATCAAGGAGTCCATATAAATTCACAAGTATGCACTAAATATGTAGTGATGCACCCGTTGTACTACGGTATAAGATGCACAATGTACGATTCTAATAGAAGCGGTAGCGTAAAGTACCCAACTGTCACTTCACCTGTCCAACACGACGGTCGACCCGATACTGACTTCCGTGGGGTAGGTACAGAATTTCGATAATATTGAAAAAGTTGTAGATGTCGGTCACATGACTGGCTCGCAAACGCGTATCTAGGTGCGTCGCGCGAGTCGTAACACAATAGAGGAGTAACTAATTTCGAATAGTGTATGGATCGTCTTATTTCAAATAAAAGTACGTTATAATTTTTAAGTAAATCATGTTCCTCGTCATAAATCGATATTAGAGTCGATCAGTGGTCTAAGAATGATTTTGTTTCCATGAAATTAGACACGAATAGCGAATTCTGTCGAATTCTGGTAATCAATAAATACCGACACGAATCATAAAATCAGCTCTTAAAATGTGATAATTATATAACGACCATAACAATTACCTACCACATTAAGGAATTTCACTCCCACCGATACAGCACAAGCCATAGAACACACGACAAGGCAATCGAAAATTAACCATTACCGTCAAACACATAATTACACATTGGGATATTGGCTATTAAAGCATAATTATGAAGATAATGGCCAATACGATATCTTCTCACAGAAAACATATGCTAAATGGTACTTAATAACTCGGAAGACTCGTGACTACATTAAAAGCCATAGCGAGAGTTTTCCCCCCTTAGAATCTTTCTGAACTTTACACACATGTATGTATACCTGTAACACACGTTCGCGTGGATGATTCGTGCGTCTATTAAACGTCGACTACATAGAAGCGCTCCACATTATATACGCGCACATACACGCGCGAAAGAAAGAAACCGCGGTAAGTCGCGTAAAAAGAACGAGATGGTGCTTTTTACGGGAAAACACGTGGTTAGATATATTCCGCGTACGATCACTCGTAAGCACCTATGCGCGCATACATAACACGCGTACGACTCGCGCGCCGTGCGTGCGCTCCGCGATTATAAATCACAACGAGAGGGACACCCGCGACCCGCTGCCGGCTTCGCGTGCGTGACTCCGTTTCACGAGTTAAAGCGGCGGCGAAAAGCCTCCCGGAGACGCGCCGTTTGCACGCGAGAGCGCGGCCGATCGTCGAAGAAACGTACAGACGTTAAAATACCGGGATAGCGCTCCGCGTCCCGGGTGGTTCGCATCGGCAACCACAGACGGAATTGTACCACACACACACACATGTACATATTACGGTACGCACGGTAGCATCCGCCGCTGCCGCGAGTGAAACCGACCAGCGCACCGCGAACACCGTGCAACGTCATCAGCGAGAGTATCGCTGCGGATTCTCAGCGGCGGATTATGATTTTCAATCGGATGAAAGGGGTGTTTATCCAGTCGATACCAGCGTTAACGTTATTTCTATAAATACCGAGAAGAAGTATTCACTGACTCAACTGAGCATTAATTAAGCCAACCGTACCGCGACGTTAATTACGCGGAACCTAAACGCAAAGTTAATCCCAATTAATTGCACGTCGCAGCGGGATGGTGACTTTTCATGAGCCTCATCGGTGGTTGAGATAATTTGTTTGGAAACTGAGATGACCTTGTTGAAGCATTGGGTTGATAATTAACTGAATAATATAGTTAAGCCTCATGCGTTCTCGGGGGCTACAGTTATCCATAGCGTTCAATACTGATTAATCGAGGCATGTAAATGGAAAAGGCTGAAAGTGCAAAAATGAAAATTGTTGAAAAATCAAGTAAATTTGTTTAAAACTGAATACTTTGCTACCTTTCGAACGCTCTATAAACTAAAACTGAATCAGGAGGCACTTACGTCCATTACTAGATTATCAGCGATGGCATTTACACCTATTTTTATAAAAAAATGTTATTCTTGCGAAGTATGGCACTTTCAGCCTTTTCCATTTACACATGCCTCAATTGTGATTGCGCATTTAGAGATGATTTTCTGAAACTTTTAAACATAGTTTTTTCCTAAAGCAACAAATTTGTATGATAAAAATAAGCGTGTAATTAGTCACTTTTGAAGGCTACTATAAACTACACACTGAAGACTTTCAGGTCATATTCCATATAAGGCTGAGCTCACTCGCCTGCAGGAAAGAAACTTCAACCACTGTTACCTCATTATTTTCCAGCCGCCTTAAGTCAACCGAACGAGTCAACTATGCCGTGTAGTTGGATCTACCACATCAACTTAGTTTCATCGATTTTCATTTAGTCATGTTAGACAAAATTCGGTTGTATTGACTGCAAATCCTTTGATAACGTGGTGCAGTTGCACAAGTAAGTATTTTTTTTTTTTTTTTTCAGTGAAGCAGTCCCATTCCACACGGCATTTTCCCCGTCGATTTCGCAAGACAACCGACCTCCGCCGATGTCCTCGTCGAATGCGGAATCTAGGAAGTGCAGGCCTGAACACAATTTGTCACTCGGAACCGGCGTGGATGCGGTAATAAACCCCAGGCACCGGCAAAGGTGCCGGTAGGTTAGTCACGACTCGCGAGTACTTACAGCCCGTACCGAGAACTGTTGCAGCGAAACAGCGCCGGCGTTGCGGCGAGATTAATTGTCACGGCGGTCGTGCGCCGGCGAATAATTAGCGAATTAGCTCTTTCGGGTTCGACCGGTAAACAATTTATATCCCCTTTCTCGCAGTCGAGAGCTCGAACGACGAGAACCGTGGCGTTGCTAGATATTAATCGTCGGGGAATTACGAGACAAGTGACTTTTAAGACGCTCGTAGATGCGGTTAACGTTCAGGCGCTTGCATCCGATGGCTAGATACGTTGGGATGCAGCGTTTCTCAATCCTTTCGCGTTATATTTTAAATGTCCATCACAGGATCGTGCGCACGAAATAAAGAGACAGACGTTGCAGGAAATTTTGCTTCCGTTTAGGGATGAATTAATATCGCACGACCCCTCTCTTCCTTCCTGCGTCCTCCGATGGTATAACGCATCGTGTCGACTGAGAACCGCTGCGTTGGAACGTATTTATATCCATACGTATAGCTAGCCGCGAGTATAATTACTAATTATGCAGGTAGATATCCTGCATAATCCATGCAGGCTAGACGCACACGTGTGATATAGAACCTACTCGAGTGATCAAATATATTAACGTCGCGGGGTTCAAAGTTCGAAGCGTAAGATTTGTCGAAAATTTTACCGCGCGATATACAGGCTTCATCAACTCCCTTCAGAGACGTCTTTCTTTATGAGCTTTAATACAAATTTATCGAACGAACAAATTAATCTCGAATAAACCACAGTACCTTATTCCACTCTCCCAGCTATACTGAGAAAAATAACTCGATTAAAATGACAAAATGCAACTGGTTAAACGAGTTCAGTTATTCTAACCAAAATACTAACAAGTTGAATCGAATATTTAGTTATTCCAACTCTACACGTCTATAGTTATTCTGACCAGAAAAATATCAGTTTAACAAAATTGATGTGTGTGTGGAAGCTCTATATTTCGTTCACCGAACAATTTGATTATGATCTCCAGAATTTTTATTAACTTGACCAGGTTATCTTTCTCAGTATAACTCTAACAATAAACCAATTTCCTACCGCTCGCCCAAAAAATACCCCGATGCAATTTACATATACAACGCGTTGTGCACGTCTACCGGAAGGAACAGCCGTGCACCGAGAGGCGCCTCCGCGGAGTCTCAATGAAACCGCCGACCGACGGAAGAGGCTGCGAGCGCGCGCGCGCGCGCGGAGTAAAGGGGGGCAAAGCGGGAGCGACTAGCGGCGAGTGCGCCGCGGCGGTAGCTCTAGCGGGCTAATAATGATTGCGGTGCGAACCGCCGTATAATTTTCATCGAAGCGGAAACGAGCGGAGCGGCGGAAACGACGAGGCGAGGCCCCCTTTCGTCGTCGCTCCCGAAGGACTTTCGCACTTCTCGAGGGAGCCGAGAAGTACTCTCCGGCGGGAAAGAAAGAGAGAGAAAGAGCGCAACCTCCCCGTCCCGTCGCGAATCGCGTGGATGATCGGAGCCGCGGTCGGGAAGCGCGGACTATAAAGTGCGCAACGGTGAACATCCGATCCGCAAAATAAATTATAATCAGCGGCGAGGAGACGAGCGCGGCGTGTTAGCGCCTATATTACAGGGTAGCCGCACGCACCGTGTAATATACGTACCTGTCCCGTATCCTATTTTATCCCCGTGAGCCTAGCCGGCTGACCCGGCGGATTTATGGAAACCGTTGCCCCTGAGAATGTAGCGGCGTCCGCACAGCGGTGCGCGCTGCCGATATTTGGACACTCTTTGGACTCCTCATATTTACTGGCTTCGGTTAATCGGTATATAGTTACGGGGGGAATTTATGTTGGAAAGCGGCCGCGTCGGGGTACAGTTTGTGAAGCGAAGACTCGGGAGAAACGCGTGGGCGTATACTATAGTCATTATCGCGGGGCTCTCGGAGTGTTAAATTATTTTTCTCTGCCGAAGACGAGAACGCGTGACCGTTGAGTTCAAGCGCGTTCACCGCGGCGCGCGAGGCGAAAAAGATTGGTGAGCGGGAGTGATTTCCGCGTGGATGAGTTCGCGCGCGAAGGCGATGCCGCGCAGGGGGTAATTGGTGCGCGCGGGAACGGTAAGGTCGCGAGAGATGCAGCGATCGGTGAGCTATCCGCGTGCTGCGAGAGTAATAACGGGGCGCCGGACGCGCGCAGGGTGCTACCCGAGATGCGCTTCTGCCGCGATCAGCGCGGCGTGCACGCGACTTCCTGGAGAAGGTTGTACGCTGTGTGGGTATATGTAGGTATTCGGGAAAGGGAGGTAGCGAGGGATGAAGAGGGTCTTCGTAGCTACCGCACCGAGAAGACATTTTATTAATAGTTAATAATAGGTAATGTGTAATTTCAAATATGGCGAAATAAATATTTTGTCAGGGCTAAATATACCTACCTATGTTAATTATTAAAATATTTGCTTCATTCAAACAAGTATTAAAATTATATCGGAGCATCTGTCACTCTAACCACTAATGAGATGACCAATTTTTCTCGAACCGATAGTTTCATTTGGATCGGATCTTGGTTATCGGTATTACCGCAAACTTAGAGGAAACCAAATTGGACCGGCCATGCATTAAAACGAATACCCAATATACACAGTTTATTGGCCAAGAGGGCTGAGACAGAAAAAACCTAATTCTGTTATACACTGACCAAAAGTATGCGACATCCTACGATCCCTTAACTTTGACAACGAGTTGACAGCCGAGTGGATTCCGAGGAATGGGAATCGTGGAAGTCATGCCATTGGTCAGTGTATTAACTCCGAAGAGAATTAAGCTCCTCCTATTTCAGCCCTCTTAACCATTACACCCTATACATGCTCCATAAAGAAGCTGCGATTGAGAAATAAAATAAAAAATACCATTTCCAGCAATTATAACCAGGATCCAAGCCAGATTATCCCTCCTCGCAAAATATGAAATCGCATCAATCACATTCGCCACCCCGCATCTTTTTGCCCTGCCGATCCCACCGTCGTTATCCGTATACGAGCAACAAAGGAGGCCACGTGAGCGAGCGACCGATTCGCGTCGATCTTTCCGAGAAATCGTTTCCCCGCCGGAAGACTCGCTTTCGCTCGAAGAATCGCCGCGCAGCCGGGTAACTTATACGAGAGTAAGAAGGGGGCTGCAGACAATGAGATAAGAAGCGTAAGACGGGTTTACTCGAGGCCGGAAGAGAGCCGTCGCAAGAACCAGAAGCCTGGTACCTTCGCGTTCGATCATTCCTCGCTGCAGCCATTCATTTTTCCTCGAATATGTATACGGGATGGAGCGGGACTGTTCCGCTTATGCAGTGGCATCCACTTCGACCGCGATTACGTGTCGTCGTTGTCCGTGTACTTTCCGCCCGCGTTGGAACGCAGCTTCCTGTACGTCGGATGATAAAAACCAACCAGTCGAGTTGGATTGTACCGACTTGAATTTAACAAAATTCAAGTTTGTAACGAGATTATTGTAATTAAAGCGGATACATCGCCGTGCAATGTTCGTAGAATGTAATCTCCGTCTGTTTAGTATATTCATCGATAAGGAGACGTTAGGAAAAACGAGATGAAACGGAGTCACCACGAGAAGCAAGGAAATCTAGTGTACGCTTGCATGTGACTATTTTAGCATTGTTGCAGCCTTTTATTTTTCCTGAATTATACATGTATGTATGTAATTCATGCGTATAATTAGACGTGCCTACACAGAGAAAAATAATTAACTGGATCTGCTGAAAATTAATTGCGGGATTGTAATTATTAGACACTAAGCGTATCAATTAGACACTCTACCTTGCAATCGTGTGAAATAGTACACGGAGAAAACATTTCATTGGAAATTACGATACCAACTTCTTTTGGCCGGACGGTACTGACGGTATGAAACATTCTACATAACTTTTCTCAATAACTGCTATGAACATATTTCTTCTTAGGCGCTAACATCGTAAAATTGCATGGGAGCATCTAAAACAAAAATGTGTCTGCAGCAGTTATTCAGAGAAGTTATGTAGAATGTTTCATATTAGACGTTGCCCTAGTCGAAATTGTACACGGAAAGACTGATACCAGTACATTTTACCGTGCTTACAATAAAAAAAGGTACTCGTAAGAGTTTTCGGATATTTTTACAGTGCGTTATAGTAACTTTTCTTTTGGTAACGTTAAATCGTGATAGTTTACATCATAATGTACTAGTTTCTAAGGAAAAATTATTCTTCGACACAGCAGGAGCATTTGAAAACCCTCATGTAGGTACCTATACCCTTTTTTTTATATATAAATACAGTAAAATTTACCGGTATCTGCCGTTCCGTGAAGTACTAGATTCGGACCTTCTTTCAAACTTGGTATGTATTAAGATTTCGACTCGGCTGCTCCAATCGAGCGCGAGAGATTCGCGCGGATCGGAGTCCTCGAAGAGAAAAAGTAATCGCTGACCGTTCCACGCGTCAACTCGACATCTGCGCGAGAGGCGACGTCACTAATTGCACCGAAAAATCGCCGTACAAAAGGCCCGTCGCGTCGCGCGCGGTATTTCCGCGTTGCTCAAAGCGCGGCCTCGTTAACAGTCCTCGTAGTGTGAATAAATTTCATTAGACCATCCAGTTATTAAGTGTCATCAGGCATTGTGTGAATATTTCGGCCGTTATGCAACCTTTCTCGGAAGAGCGAGGCGGCAGCTCGTTCTAATCGTTCCGAGAATGGCCGAGGGTATACCTATAAGTATCTGGTCGGATAAGTCTGTCTCTTTTCTCTCTCTCTCTTCTCTCTCTCTCTCTCTTTCCTCTGTCTCCTTCTCTTCTCGAGAGGAGACCATAATCGCGCGGCCCGTGCAAGATCAGTAATTACAGACTGGATCGTAAGAAATTTAACGTCAGAAAAGGGGATCCTCCGCTGACGCTCCTGAAATTAATTAACGCGCTCCTCGGCGTAACGGCGCGCGCGCGCGCGAATCACGGATGCTGCGCGGTGTAGATTAGAAGGGGGCGTGTTTCCCTACACCGAGAAAACAATTTATTTGCAGTTAATAAAGGTTTGTTTGAATATGATGAAATAAACATTTTATTGGATCAAGTGCATGGAAAACAAATTTGTGGTAAATTTCAGGACAAGGCCAATTTCTTGTTATAATAACTACAATTTTAGTAAACGTTATAGTAAATCTTGTAGAAGTTGCACGCGTTTTCTGTAATTTTTACAAAAATTGTAGTTATCGTTGCAATAAATTGGCCTTGTCCCGTATTTTAATACAATTTATCCTTTTCCGTGTAAATATTCGTTAACTATTTCGATATTTATTTGACACAATTAGACCTTTCGAGCCAACCGGTTGAATGAAATAAGCATTTCAATAATTAACATACATATATTTCTTGTCCTAACGAAATATTTATTTCGCCGTATTTAAAATTACATTTATCACAACTGTTGATAAAATGTCCTCTCAGTGTATAACTTGAAGAAAGCGGCGAACTCGAAAGAGGGAAAAAGAAAGAGATTACGGGTCATTTTTGGAAAAAGTATACATCTCGTACTCTCTCTCTCTCGAGAATCTCGTACCGTTAAGCCGTAAACCCGTAACACAGGCGTACGTATACACGTGATCTCTGTAAATGAACGCAATCCATATTTGGAAGTCATCTTTAACAGCCGCGAGTTCGTAAAAACACGGGCCAACTTTGAACGTTCGACACGCCTGTAAGTATTTCGAACTCAAACGATCGTTGAGAAGTGGGTTAATATCCGCGATTTGCATATAATGCTTGAGGAAGGTGCTAAGCTGACGGGGCATCTTCTTCGCACGCTAATATTATTAGCGTGAATGTTATACCGCCATATAACGTAGTTAGATTTTGAAAGCCAATTATTCCGCACGAAGTACCACGTGATGAATTAATGGTCGCGCGATTAACAGCTTTCATAATCGAACTACCTTGGAATTATGATTTTAATGAAACGAGCCGCGTCATTAATTGCTACGCAATTACGGCGATAGCAGACGTTAACATTGTCATCCCGTGAACGTAAATTCTTCGAGGTATCACCGATGCGAGCGAACCAGGGATGCTGCAGTAACCGGAAATAAAAGCACTGCCACTGCTGTGTTACATTCATCCATCGAGTTTGTCACGAAGCGACTGATACCCGGTAAATGTTGCTCTACTTAGAGGCTGTCTATAAATTACATAAGATAATTTTGAGGAGTCATTTCCTCCCCCATCCTTTAAACGGAGAAAAAGAATTAGTTGAATCTATTGTAGTAATAATTAAATCTTTTTTTCATATTAATTTGATACTTTTTCCTTGCAATCACGTGGATACCATTCTACATGATTGTAAGGAAGAGATATCGAATTGATCTATTAAAAGATTTCATTGATATATATAAATAAATATTTACTTGTGCGACCCTGCAAGTAATTTTCAGTAGGTCCAACTAATTCTTTTTCTCTGTGTACATAAGAAATCATTTTGTTGCATTCCATCAAAATGTCCTTATTCGGGTATTAGGTATAATTCTTTTTTCTCGCATAAAACTCATTTTACCATCCCAACAAAAGAAATAAACATGGCATGTCGCTTTGACAAAACAACAAAGTTACGTGCGAATTTCAACCAAATAGAGTTAATAAAATTAGATAGATACTTTCTTCTGGCGACGAAATATTTTTAAAATTTTATCGTGTTTTCAGAGCCAAAATTTGTTTCAATCGACGAGAGACTTTGTGGCGCTATCAAGATTGTTGATCAAAATTACTTTTATCATGTTGCTAAATACATTACGGCTATTTTGTATTCGGAATCAAGCATTGCTGTAAATTGACAAAATCTTTTGGTGGAATCGACAGAATGTACTCAACAAAATAATTTGTTTGTCATATGGCTCTAACTTTGTTCTCAGTGCGGTATCAGTCTTTCCGTGAGATCGATGATACTTCGCATAAGTATACATACAACATGAACAACAACGCCTACGAACGTTCTCGTCCAGAGACGAATGTAGGTGACGCATTCCCGCAGCGAATCCGGCGGGATTCTGGAGCGTTCCGCGAGCTCGGTGAAGCCCGAGAAGAGCGAACCGCGTCCCGACGTTTTTGTCGTAATTATCGTGAAAGTCGTAACGACCGTTCGGTCTTCTCGCGGTAAAGGCGCGCGGAGAGGATGAGCGAGACTTTATTTCGGAAGGATCGCGCGGCTCGGTCGATCCTTTCGGGAGATACGAAGGAATCCGCGAGGGGACGATTGCGATGACCGTAAAACGCAAGGCTTCTAAAGGCGCCGCCCCGGCAAAAGAGCTGTATATATCGGCCGCAGCTGATCGAGCGACGCTGTCGTCGCGGTAAACGGGCTCTAATAATTGCTGAACCGCTCGTTTACCGCCCGACTATTAAATTGGGGGGAGGAGCGCCACGCGGCGCTACGGACTTGGTTAATCGTAATAAATTGATCCTAAAATGTAAGCCGAATCGCGGTTAGACGCCGTTTTGACGCGCGGCCGTTAGAGAGTGGCCTGATTTTCGTTGCTCCGATTTTCATTACATCCTTCGAAATCGCTTAGATACACAGAGAGAAGACTGTATTAATCAGTGTTATGCTGGATAATAGATTTGATATTTTTTTGGAAAGTATTGTATTAATATGCTCGTCTCTTCCTGTAAAATTGGATCGCAGGTTTCCTTCATGGGAATAAACCCGAATCTGTTATACGAAAAATAATACAGACACCCCCGAAGCAACGATAACTGATACAGACGTCACCCGAATAACCGATCTCACAGATATCTATTCTCACGTCTCCGTGAATTAAAACGCTATCGCGCGTCGCGTTTCTCAACATTTCGTTCGATTCGAAAGGAGCGCTTCGCGCAATCGCCGCTGCCGAAACCGTCGCGCAGGCAGGCTTCGCAGCGGCGAAGTGAGCCAAAAGAGGAGCGGCCCGTCGGAACCGATCGGGTCCATCCGTTCCGATCCGTCGCCTCGCGACTCGCGTCCAATCCTCATCCTCGCGCGAAGCGCCGAAAACCTTTCGACATTTCCAAACCCTTTTCGCCGCCGTTCCCGCAACCGTTCGACCTCGATCGACCACCGTCGATACCCGCGCGCGTCCGAATCGGCTTCGATTCCCTTCGTTAATTAGTGGCAATCCGCGCGCAGCGATAGCCCGCACCGCGCGCCGCTTACGAAAGCCTTCGCGCACGCGCGGTCGACGGAAAACATCTCTGGCCCGGTCGGGGCTTTCATAAGTTCTTCGGGTGCGGGCACATATCCACGTGGCTCCTCTCTCTCTCCCGCCAACGTTATCTTTACGGCGTTCATCGCGCTCGCTCGAGAACCGAAATGCCGTTCCGATCTTGTCACATCGGAACACGCGCGTTACGAAATTTATTATAAGAGAACAAGCTACACGCGCGATCGTATTAGAAATTTGTCGGAACGCGGCATGGGCGGGACTCGGCGTCGAGGCGCTGTCCGACGTCTTCGGGCAGCCTACACGCTTACCTACCGACAAATTTCCGATCTCTTTAACGACCTCGCGCGCGCGGCAACGAAATTTATGTATCGGTGCTCGGCGAGCGTATTGACGCCGTTTTGCGATCGATCCTGGGAGAGATTTCGTTCTTTCGAATCCTTCCCGGTATTCCCTATATTCATACTTTTCGGGACTTCCTTTCCCTTGTCCGATTATTCGTATCTCTCTATAGTGAGAACGAAATTTACTTGATTTAATTAACGATTTTTTTTTGGATAGTCAGTCAGTCCTAAGATCACGTTTGTTCACTTTAATTGAATACCAGTTTTAGCCGAATAATATTCAATTTAATTGAATACCAATTTTATCCGAATAATATTCAATTTTTATTGAATACTGATTTTATCCGAATAATATTCAATGTATAATTGAACACCGATTTTATCCGAATTATATTCAATTTAATTGAATACCTACTGATTTTATCCGAATAATATTCAATTTAATTGAAAACCGATTTTATCCGAATTATATTCAATTTAATTGAATACTGATTTTATCTGAATAATATTCCATTTAATTGAACACCGATTTTATCCGAATAACATTCAATTCAATTCAATAGGTACCGACTTTATCCGAATAATTTCCAATTAAATAAATAATACTTATACATATACGTCGAATCGACATTCATTCAGATAGAATAAATGTGCTCTTAGGACCTATTCAAAAACACGTTCATTTCGATCAAGCAAATTTTTCTCTCCGTACACAAATACCTACACTCTGCTGCGAGATTTTTCGTCTGTCAGTCGCTTCGGGGAAAATATACCTAGTACCCCGCAAGTGTCGAAGCGTCGCTAACAGTTTTCTCACCACGGAGGGATTATACGAGGAAAGGACGAGAAAGAGACAGAGAGTCGCGGAGAAATCATTTTGAACTCTGTTCAACCTCACGTACGACGATTCTAATGACTCGGCGAAGCCGTATAACGAACGGACATGATTTATGGCGAGATTATGTGATGTGATCATTACGCAGGGGCCACCGATAAATTGATAGGTATCCATGCCGCATCGCGGGATATGAGTGTTATGTCCATCGCGTATGCGCTCACGTGGTGCGACACCTTGGCACGCTCCGAGATCCGATAATGTACGCAACGGCCGCCGTTCCGAGCCAATTTGCAAATCGACGCACGACTCATCTCCGATCCCTCTTCGAGGATCGCTCGCGTCCGTCGAAGCTGTCGATGAGCTTGTGAAAGCGCGCGCGTCAACAACGATTTCGAACGATCGGTATCGCACGTCTCGCGTCCGCTTCTAATGTATAACGCGTTCCCGTTAGCGGGCGCTTCGCGAAACGTTAAAACGTTGGATCTCGTTTCAAGGACGCTCGTCCTATACGGTTAAACGTCTTCATCGACATCCGGGACGAATTTGGCGGATTGACGGGGCAAAGGATTTCATTAGCGTCGAGGCAAATTGCTCTGGTATCGTAAATATTGCGACGCGGCCTCGGGACTGTTACTTGTTATGGAAGAAAAATATCCTTTCTACGTTTATTTATAAACTCGTGGTGCATTTCTTGCAGGCGTTGATGACAAGTCATTGCGAAATCACTAGTTTTATTAAGAAGATTGATAAAGAATTTTGAAAATTTGATAGAGGGAGGGGGGGAGGGATAGAGGAATCGATTTATTGTAGGCTATAGGGTTCGTGGTCCCTGGACGGAGAAAAATGTGTAGTAACCACTTCCACAATCCATATGGCAAGATTAAATTATTGCGGCGTATATATGACGTTCAGTAGGTACCTACCATAAATACGTCGATATTTACCATAAGTATAGCAAATGTGACAATACTTATGGTAAATATCGACATATTTATAGTACTGAACGTCGTGTGGTGCAATAATTCAGTCTTACCACAGGATTATGAGACTGGTTACCGCAAACTTCACTCCGTGCAATGGCTAACTGTGCGAGCATATGATACACCCTTACGTGAGCATCCATACACACTGAGAAAAGGAAGTAGCCAACAAAATAATTGAGTTAATTTGATAACCTAAAAAAACGTTTATTGGATTATCCAAATGTTTAGCTCTGCCATCAAAGTTTTCGTGAAATCAACCAAAGAATTTTGCGATTCCAAAGAGACATTTTGTTGGCTCGTATTCGTTCAAAATATTTTGTTAGCCTAACCAAGAGTTCTTTCAGTGCATCATGCAAAATAGTAGAAGAGTAAAAATACGCGAAAAGCAGATAACAGATAAATAATAAAATAAAAAGCTAAGTAGGTACCTAAATTAACTAAAGGATGAAGATAAATAAACCAAGAAAGATTAAAAACTAGGTAAATAAACTAAAGAATAAGTTGAAACACCGAAGGGAGGGCAAAAGTAACTAAAAAGAAGATCCCAATTAATAATAGCTAATAATTAGGATAATAAAGATGGTAGTTTAAGACGAATAAAAAAGGTAGAGCCAAAAATAGTATTACTATTTTGTCGCAAATATAACGTAACCATTCCAAGATCCGCTTTTACGTAACACGTTCCCATAACCGGACGCCCTCGTACCATAGGAAGATCCTCCAAGGCCGAACCTGTCAAACGTCTCCCGTAAGCCATCCAGGACGAATTTGACAGGTCAACAGGCCGTAGAGGATTTAATTGAATTCCAAAAAGGATTTAATCCCGACGAGACGTTCTTAATTACGCAGTTCCACACGATTAGCGCGATCGCTTTCTTTCGCAACGCGACGCGCGGAGATCAAAAGCTCCCAATAAACACTCCGCGCATAGTTTAACTCTAATTAGGTCTTTATTTCTCAGTAATTAAGAAGATTCGAGTTACGAAATTACTTTCACGTATTATTTACGACTCGCGCTCTCAATCGAGCCTCTATAGGTATATTCAATCAAATCGACTAGTAAGTTTTAGGGATAGAGGAGAATGGTGTCGGTTGTAACAAAAAAGAAAAGTTATTTGCGGATGACTGGTTTAATATAAAAATCGCAGGGAATCTTAATTGTATATGAAGGGAAAGAGAGGTCCTTTCGACTTTGATTATGTCATAATAAACATCAAAAAGAGCAACAAATTATAAAAGATATCTACTTGCTATTAAAGGTATCGCTGCAACTTATTACAATTCTCCCCGCGTTACAACCGACACCACTCTCCCCTACATCCCTTCAAAGTTAAACCAAACACGAGGTATACAATACGTATATAATATTAGTTTTTTAAACGTACGCGTAATTTTTCTCCCGTTATTATTCATTTAAAACACACATATAACGGAATTTGTATTTAAACGTTAAATATACGTTTAACAGAGGAACATTTCTCTTCAAAATAAATGTAAGATATACGACCTGTTTGTACATATCGACGTTCGCAAATAAGAACATCGTATCTCAGTTTTTGGCCAAATGAGTTAACGTCACTTTTCAATATAAGAAATTCTCCTCATTCAATTAAAACCATGATTTCTAAATTATTTTTGCAAATGTGTGGATTTTTTTAAAAGTAGTTTAATCGTATCTAATTAACATGGAATTTATGATAAAACCTACATGACTTTAAACCTACTTTCTGAGAAACTGTCATTATTGAGATACGATGTTCTTATTTGCGAGCGTCGATATATGTATTATACGGATACTTTTTTAGTGGGAGTGTTTGTCGCCTACTAATTTTCAATATCCTCCTGAGGCGTTCGCGCACGCGTTTCGAGGGGCGGGCGCGTGCACACGCACAATTTCCTGGGCAATCAACGCGCCGGAAACGGGCCGATCGTGGCGCGCGAGAACCGCTCACTCCTCGACCTCGATTGGTTAGAACGAGTGACTAGGGTGTGACTTTTCGCCCCCCGAGAACGACGGGGGGTTAATGCCCCGGGCCATCCGGGCATTGGTCCTCGTTAATTCCATTAGGGGTTGATTTTAGAAAGTTAGTCGCTCCTAACGACGAGGGCGGCAGTTGGGCCGTGTGCGTTTCGCAGGGGAGGGCGGAGGGAGAGGGAAGGTTTGCCCGCTCTTTCAAAATGGAACGTTGCGTCGGCGTATTTGTCGTTACTCCGCGTCGCGCAGGCGGAAGTAATTTCGTACGCGCGGCGCGTTTTGAACCCTACTCCCTGTCAACCCTTTCAGCGTATTTTCTATGTGCGTAGATAATCGCCTAGAGCCGAGGAGAATCGATTCGATTACCCGGAAAAAGTGCATGTGTGCCTGCACTTAATATCACCGTTTCGCTATTTGATAAGTAATGTATGGCATGCATGTACACTGAGAACAATAATTAGGTTAAAATAACAAAACACATCCAGTTGAATGCGTTTAGTTATTTTAACCAAGGTACTGGTCGGTTGAAACAAATGTTTAGTCAATTTAACCAAATGTTCAGTTATTCTAATCAGAAAGTCATCGCTTTAACCAAACAGTTTCATTATCCTCTCCGAGATTTTGGTTAAATTGACCAAATTTGTTTCCTCACACTGAAGGAAAATTTTTTGAATGAACACGAGCCAACAAAGTGTTTTTTTTTGGAATCGCAAAATTCTTTAGTTGATTTCACGCAAACTTTGATGGCAGAGTTAAACATTTGGATAATTCAACAAACGTTTTTTTAGGTTATCAAATTGACTCAACAAAATTATTTTGTAGGCTACTTTTTCTTTCTCGGTGCAGTGTACAAAGACGCGCGAAGTTTTCTGCGTGGATGAACTCTTGGTAAATTCAAGTATCTCGAGAGGCTTGACGCGACGTGAAATTGCTACTGCAATATAAATGCAGTTGGAAACATTTCCGGAAACATAGAATGCGTGCAATTCTAAACACCATGTACTTCAGCCGAGCTAAGACGTTTATGGTATCATTAAAATCTAGTACAATTTTAACCACGAGCGTGGAGATTTCCGTATAGAATAGCACCGGAGCAAAATCCTACTGAATTTACAACCAATTTCGTAGCAATTAAGATAATTCCTTTACGATTGAGATCATTTTTCTCGCCGAGCGACAGTAAATTATATCGAATAGCGAGGCTTTATTACGCGTTTGCTCATTGTCGTTATTTCCGGCTCGATTTCGAGCGGTACAAGAGAATATGCCGCAGTAAACAATCGAAATTACATTTCCAGTAATAAATACGATTGATGGCGTCCAACTGCGCAAACGATGGTGCAGTCGCAGCAATTATAATTAGGCCGGTGATATCCACATGGATGCATTTTGCAATGTAACAGTTATGGATCACACTATTACGCGGCAATGATTGCTAATAATTATTGCCGGTATATAGACGCCGCTCGAATCGCAGTCGCTTGTTAACCACGCCGCTACGATTGAGTGAATTTGCTATTAATGTATATTCACGGTATCCACAGCGGTCAGGGAATTCTGAAAAACTTGGAACTATCAGAGAATTATGCGGGTCAGGGAAAAATGAGGAAAAACAAAGAATTTTCTGGAATTATTCAAAAATACTTAAATCTCAGCAAAAGCTTGACTTCCAGTCTGTTGAAATTTTTAAGAATTTATATAGAAATTTTTAAAAAGTGTTCCATATGTATACATATATGTGTATCTAAATTTGTTCTTGTTCCAAAAAAGCTATTAGATAATAATACGATTTGACAATGTTAAATTACATAACCCGTTCTATGAATATTAGTTAATTTGTTCATTCTACGAAAAAATGATCGATGCGTAACATTTTATACTAGATGTATGTATAGATACCCATACAGCAGTCAGGAAAATTTGACTATTTCAGACTGGAAAATCTGGGGAAAGGAATTTCTTTTTCACATTTGGCCAAACACCGTGTACCTACATTCGTATTCGTCGTTGAAAATGCAATTCTCACGCTTTTCACTGTTATCCGGCGATGTGTATCGACGAACGGGAAGAAGAAACTGACGTCACCGCCTGTATAGAGCAATCGTCGCTTGACACATTCCAGGGAATTGAACTCTCCCGCCTATTTTCGGAGCGCCGTTACGTCAGCGTCCGGATCGCGATCGCGCGCCGCCCGTAAATGTCGATCGGCATGGAGAAGCGTCGCGCGATTCGGAGATCATTAACATATTATCGATGAGAGCGCGGCCGCGGCTCCGGCGTTCGAGTGATTAATTATTCCTAATGCCGACCACACGTCACTAATCACCGCGGCCGCGGTCGTGTAATTACCGAGGACGGCCGATCGCCCGCAAAAACTCGCTCGGTTTCCTCCGCTCGGGATAAACCGGCGTATAATAATTCCGCGCCGCGCGTTGTACCGCGATCGTCGTAAATAAGAAATCATTGGAGAGCAATTATTTCGAGCATGTCGTCGATAAGTCGGAAAATTTTGTCATTTCCGTCGCCTCTTTAGAAGCTTCTCTTTTCTCTTCATTCAGGTGGAGATGAAGACATTTTGGGGATTCCGCAATTTATGAGATCTGTGTACAAATTCGGTCAGGGATTCAGTATAGGATTCTTATAAGGAATCTTATGGAGATGATCGAGAAATGTAACGCTTACATTATAGGATTTCTATCAGGAAAGCCAGGACCACTTCTAGAGCCGTTAGGGATCTTATAAGGAGTTTCCTGCTGTGGAGGTGACGCCATCAGTTTACAAACTATCCGCAAAATCCAATCAGAGGCTGATAGTAATCCAATGAGGATATCGCTAACAGGGAAATGTAACGCTCCCATTGAAAAGATTCCACAGATTCCCATAGACAATCTATATGAGAATTTGATGTGCTTTTTACACAGCAATTCCACATATTCACTGGGAAAGTTTGAGAAGAACGAATAGGGATTTGTTGGACTCTATGTAGGTATATCTCAGATGATAAATAAAGATTTGCCAAATTTTATATGTATCTATAAAAACAAGTAAAATCCTATAAAGATAATGAAGACCTGTACATGTTGTTCTATTTGTAACTACTAATAAAACCGTAGAAGATTTTATTTGCTTTTACAAATGCACATAGAATTCAATATATTCTCATTTTTATCCCTGTTAGATTTGTACTAGAGCGCACTGAAAGAACTCTTGGTTAGGCTAACAAAATATTTTGAATAATTACAAGCCAACAAAACGTTTTTTTTCTTGAATCGCAAAATTCTTTGGTTGATTTCACGAAAATTTTAATGGCAGAGCTAAACATTTGGATGATCCAACAAATATTTGTTTAGGTTATCAAATTGACTCAACAAAATGGGCATGTTCACGATTTTTTTTTTTTGCTTATTCGTTAATACTTTTTGTGCTTATTAATAAGATGTGTTTGTTTCTTTTTTCTGAGCACTAATTTCTTTTTTTTTAGTGTTTAAAGTTTGACTTCGATTCAAACGAAATCCTTAGTGACGTCACTAAAGCCACTGGCAAGAGCCCAAAACCCGGGTTTGTGAATGGTGGAGAATCTGTTGCGCGACTCTGATTGGTCAGTTAAAATGGCGGTGAAAGTGCGACGCTTTAAAACGAATGCCTTTTTTAACATCTCAAAAATACTGGAAAAACATTATTTTAATGACCCATTTTTTACCTACATTACTTTAATACCCTAATCTTCCGATTCATGTACTTTAAACAGCTGTACAAAAAGTTGTAAACATGCCCATTATTTTCTTGGCTACTTTTTTTCCTGAGTGCGAGTATCTGGAGAGAATTGCTGTGATAAAAGCACATCAAATTCACATGGGGATTCCATAGGATTTTTACCAGTTTTCCGTGAGAATCTATGCGAATCTATGAAATTTTTTCTATGGGGGTTGTCTAACATATTTCTACACGGGGAGATGCTTCAGTGAAAGAAAGTGGATGATACAGTTGCATATTATTCGCGCGAAAAGAACGTAGCAACGCGATGAAATAAACGGACGTGAACGTCGTTACGTACTTTTCGACGAGCATCGCGCTGCTTTCAGCGCAAGCGCGTTTGACGCGCCACCGTATTACGGAGAATTAGCTGGACACCTCGCCATCGCCAATACCTATTAACCGACCTTAATAGCCCGTAGAGCTCGGTGCGCAATTTACGCATAGGTAATCGAAACGTCCTTCTCGATGTTATACGATCGTCCGAGCACCCGCGAGCAAGGATCTGCATAAAATGTAGGTAGCTGCAGGATAAGCCGTCAGTCGCGACCCGCGATGCAACGACTTCTTACGTCATGGCGATATGGGAGTGGATGAGTGTATCTAGAATGACAGAGACGCATCTCCATCTATGCGACTACCTATTTTATATGAAATATCTAGACAAAATAAAAGCTTGAAGTCTCACGGGAAATTAAATTCCAAGTCAAAAATACTCCATAAATATGTGCAAATGCCTTTTTCCGAGCTTGCAGATTCGTTATACATATGTACGCTAAATATATTATAGCTTGAAAACGTTCTGATTGATATCGTTAACTTAAAATAAAAATTAATGTTGGAATTAATCTACCTTCAAACCAAAAATAAAGTAAAAATAAATTTAATAATGAAAATGTTAAAATTAATATTAATATACCTATAATAATAGGTAGATATAATTTAAAAATATTTAATAAAATCATTTTTTTTTAATTATATTTCCAGTTAAAATTATTAATCCAAAGATTCTAATATAACAAAGTTACAAATTTATAATAACGTTTATCCGATTTTACGAGTCGCTCGCAAAGTTTCCGTCACCTCGTTGCGCGCGCGACTAAAATCTGCAAGGTGATAAATAGGGGAAAGTCGGTAATTTCCGAACACTTTGACGGTTTCTGATCATCGCGATAATTAGGGGTCATTAAAGTATCCGATACTACCCTGACTGTGTCCCCTACATGGAGTTACTGACTGACTCGTCGGAGTTCATCATTATTATTCCCGCATCTCATCGTCAAATACCTAAGTGATGCGCACGAACGTATTACGATAACATCGAGCTCGTACAGGTGAGAGAATAAATAGTGCGGTGAGTGCATCCATCGGAACCTAGAAAAGTAACTATTAGAATTTCGTAACCACGTATAGAATCGAGTTTGAGTTCCCATAAAATCTGACGGTCTCTAGCAAAATGTGAAGAAGAAATTTCCTGACCTTTTTCTAGGTTTTCCATTCTGAAATAGCCAAACTTCCCTGACCATTATGGGCATACATACATCCAGTATAAAGTGTTACGCATCGATCATTTTTCGTCTAATAAACGAATTAGTACCTAACATTCATAGAACGCGTTATGAAAACTGAGAAATAAACATTAAAATAGTTTAATTTTGTCAAATCACATTACTATCCAATGGATTTTGTCAGCTCAAGAAAGAATTCAGATACATACATGTACGCATATGGAACACTTTTTGAGATTTCTATAGAAATTCTTATAAATTTTAAGACAATAGAGGGCAAGTTATCGGTCAAATTTGAGTATTTTCGAAAAATTCCAAGAAATACTTTATTTCCCCTGACTTTTTCAGACAATTTCAGATTTTCCAGAATTCCCTGACCGCTGGACACCGTACAGCTCAAGCTCACTCGTCCACTAATCGCAGTTTGACGCATGGTTACGTCCCAATCGAGCCGCACATTTCTCCGGATCGTCCCAAAAATGAAAATCCAACGCGACGGAGTCCCCTGCACGATCGGTCGACGTCACCCCACGACGGGTACAACCCGCACCGCGCACTTCTCTCGCAACGACCCGGCCGTCCGCGTTCTTCCGTATCAAGATCGTCGAGCCGCGCCGCGAGAGGAGTACTCCCCGAGGAAGGAGGGAGGCCCCTCGCGCGCGGGGTACCAACGACGTTCGGAGGACCGTCGCGACGAACGATTAATCCGGGCGTACGATCGGTGCCTTATTTCGAATACTCATCGAGGCATGTGCCGCGCGCGCGCACTTACACACGCGCCGCGTTTCTCGCACACGGCTTCCACCGTTCCGAGATGGCCGCGTGGATACGGCGCGGCGGCGAGCCCACTAAAATACACACGCGCGCGGTGCCCCCGCGCGAGATAACATCTGCTACTGTCTCCGGACATTATCATTCGGCTTTTTGATTCTCGTTTTATCGGCGCGCGGCGGTGCCCCTTTGGCGTTGCGGCACCGCGGCGTAGGCGGCCCGCGGAGTGACTTCCGATCGATATACGCTCACCCTGGGCATTTTAAACGCGCAACGCGCAGCGCGCGTACCTACGAGCGTAACGCGCCTCGTAATCGCAATCGTTGGATCGCGCGTACATGTAGGCTCCGATACGTGTGTATCGCGCGTTTCTCTCGCGATCGCTCCGTCTCCGTCCGTCTTCTCTTCTCGTTGTCTTTCTTATTGTCCCTTTCTCCGCGGCGAGATCCTTGAGATAGGTAGGTATCGGTACAGGACGCGTCGCGCATTGTATCCGGGCATCGGTGGGCATTTGTTTTGCGGGACGCGCGTGAGTGACGAAATAGCGTCGAGACGGATCAAATTAATCGTGCGCGACTTCGGCGAAGCGCCGCGCTTCCGGCTGCCGATGGAACACAGCTAGTGCGCCGATAAGAAGAAGAAGAAGAAGAAGAAGAAGTGACTTATCTACCCTGGGACTAGAGTCCCTTAAGGGCAAATGCGGAGAACGATACAGAGAAAGGGGGAAACGGTGTTAAAACGTGAACATAAAAATATAACTAAAACCGAAAAATAAAGCAATAAATAAAACGAATATAAAGATATAACTGAAGCAGCGAAATAAACAGAAAAATAAGACTGACTTATTTACCCTGGGACTAGAGTCCCCTAAGGGCAGATATGAAGAACGATTCAGAGAAAAAGGAAACGGTGTTAAAACATGAACATAAGCATGTAACTAAAACCCTAAAATAGGTCACAAGGAAAGACTTCTGGAACACAAATGTGCGAGAGATCCATCGTGATTTATGAAAATAGCGCTAAGATGAATGCGGATTTTTACAGAAATTTCCCGGGTTTACCAAGTACGAGATAAGAAGTCTGCCCGACTTTGTCCAGCGGAGTCAGACTCACGCTGAGGAAAAACAGCTGGTCGATCTGACCAAAACCCCGAAAGCCATAACTAAACCGTTTGGTGAAATATGGATCCTCTCTCTCCATCTCTGTTTGGTTCGACTGACCATTTTCTGGGGTTAGAATAACTATAGATTTGAAAATTAAAATTATTATACATGTAGTTAGAATAACTTAATATTTGGTTCAACTTAAGATGAATGTCCCAATTCCTAACCAAATCTTCTCATATCTCTTTATTAACTTATCGTAGACTGTTCACACGAATATCTTTATTATCTCCTATTATTTAGATAACTATTTTTTTGTTAACTGAAGGCACATCAACGTTATACTTTTATTAACAGAACCGAATATATAAGTGGTAGAGATTTGGACTTATATAACTGGTTAGGGATTGGGACACTCACCTTACTGGTATTTTAGTTTTAATAATTAGACTCGTTTATCCAGATCCGTTTTATCATTTTAACCCAGTTATTTTTCTCAATGCACCCGCGATCGATCACCCCTACTTATCGACACCTACCCCCGTCGATACGACGTTCTCGAGACGAAGAGAGGTGGGCCCAAAACGCGGCTCGCGAGTCGAAGCGAGGAAAAAAATGTCCAAATAAGCCGTCAGAGAGGGACCCAAGTAACGAGGCGTATAATAACCCTCGGTGACGTTCGAACAAACAGCCATCTGTAGGTAATACCCCCGCTGCGGTGAGGACCGCCCCAAAACTACACCCCGCCAAGAAATTACAATGACAATAACGAAATCCGATCCGCCCGCGGGCATGTACTTTTTTTTCACACCTCGCGCACAATACGCCCGGTAATTCTATAGCATTTGTACTTTTGTGCCATTGTGTATCCCGAGGAGAGAGATAAAGGTGAGAGAGAAAGAGAGGCCCCATTATGCCGCGGCTCTCTCCGCGGATCGCGCGCACGACTCGACGTTTTCGACCCATGTGCGTGACAAACTTCTTCTTCCTCGTCCCATCTTTCTCCGTTGCTCCGAAATCTCTTTTCCATCGAAGCAACGGAGCAGCGACGGGGAGTGGCGTGCGAGCGCACATACGGAACGCATCCTGGTTTCCTTCCTCGGCGGCTCCTCTTTTGTCTCCTTCGCAGAGTTGGTCGTAACTTCGGCCTTGCAGCTTCGATATGCGGCTGCAGAGATACGTATACAGACTGGACCAGACATGGTGTCCTAAAAGTAGATCGAAGTACAAATGGGAAGGAGTCGTTGGATACGACTGGTACTTCTTATAAAATTAGAAGAGGGATGTAAGTTTTTGATAAAAAATGTGATTCAGCCCCTTCAGGTGGTAAGTCTGAGAAACGAGGTCTGCAGGTCTTATAAAGCTTCAATGTTTGATTCTGAGTGGATGAAAATGATTTGTATCGAAGTGGCTCCAAGAGCTTTGGAACTTTTGTCCATTTTTTCGCAACAGAGATGGTCATCCCTACACGGAGGATACAGATAGAATTTTTTAATTGTTTCTTTCGAAATCAGCGTTGTCGATTTACCTTAAAAACGACCTTTCGCAGTTCTCATTCATTTCTTACGCAATAGGGGTAGTCGCCCCTGCTCTGAGGCTACAATGACGAATTTGTTATGAGTAGTTATCAATGGTAACAGTGTGGTCGAAAATCCCTGAAGCGACTTCGATACGAATAACATCAAATAATTTTCATTCACTCGGAATCAAAAGTCGGAGCTCCATAAGACCGGACCTCGTTTTTCAAACTTACCACCTGAAAGGGCTGAATCACACTTTTTATCACTGCTACCGGTGTTTGGTCAAAAACCTACATCGCTCCTCTAATTCTCTGAGAAGTGCCAATCGTATCTAATGATTCTTTCCTATTTTTATTTCAATATGTATTACTTTTAGGACAGCATTTCTGGTCCAGTCTGTATAACGGAGGGCCGGAGTGGTGCGCGAGAACGCGTGCGAGCGCGGCATCGTCGTGGAGGGCGGAGGAGCGCGGGGTGGCAGCGCGTATGTGCATTCGTAAAGGGCGAAACGTCGATTCGTAACTGCAGTTTATACGTTCGTTGCTTATTATAGCTCTTCAATTTCAAGGCGGGCCGGTGAGCCTCGCCTCCGTACACCAGGCCTATTATAGCTGTCCCGGGCGGCAAATACCTACAGCGGGGGTCGTACGTAGCGACGGAGAATCAGAGGCCAAGGGTGAGGACCATTGTGGCTCGATGAGTAGGTAATCCGGATGCTGGTTGCATGCGGTGGACTTTCACGACATTCGATACAGGCGACAGGGGCTCGTTTTCGGTGCAAATTATATAAGAGGTGATTCGGCGGGGCGACGGAATTGTGAGGCACGCGATATTACGTGGAATTCTCGCGTTATGTAGTTTCCGGGGACGAAGTTTTCGAGGAAACGATCCTCGAGTATTTTTATCGATCGATGCGGAGACGACAAAACGGCGCGAATCGGTCGTTAAGATGTTTTCGGAGCTGTGCGGGATAACGATGTCAACAGTGGAGCGCGATGACGCTTTGGAAGACATGAATGAGTATTTATGGCTGTAATTATATATTCCGCCCTATGTGCGCAGTGACGATCGTGCGACTATGCAACTGTCACGGTAAATATTAACAACTTATAGTCGATCGTAAAGCGTAACGATCCTTGCTCCATTCGCGCGACCTCAAGGATATAGAATCAATAGAAAAATTGGTTCTATACACTGAAAGAAAAGTTTGTTACATTCTACCACGGTGAAGTTTAATACGGCGAACATCACGGTGTAATTGCTTCAAGTAGACATTTACTTGTTTCGACTTCAAATTGGTTGTCTTAACTTGATGTGTTTGTCCTTACAGTCTTATAGTGCACTGAGAAAAAAGTGGGTGGAAAAATCAACCATAATGGTAAGGTTGAATTTTCCTGATCTCTGATACGATATTTACGATTAAACATTCCATGAATGCAGTCGAAATAACTTTTGTTGCGTGCTTATAGTAACAATAAGATGAACCAGAAAAATTGATCGATAATATTATTGCAAAGTAACTGTATAAAAAAAAAGATTGGAGACACCAATCGATTATATTTCAGGTTGAACTGGTTGCAGCACTCGTAATCTCATATTACCATAACCAGAACTTCACTGTTTAGAAGAATCATGGTTGGCTCCAAAATCGACCTTAACTTCTAGTTAAATTATCGTTACTTTAACCAGATTTTTCTCTCAGTGTATTAAAACGATCATACTATGAGATTCACCGCATTCAACCTTACCATGGTTAAATATAACAAAATTTTGTTTCAGTACACATTTCACGTCAAAATGGGACTCGTCCGTTACTTGGCAACTCCGACGATCTCCCAAGCAAGTCTCACAGCTAGTCGAAACGCTCCTCACGATCCAACCCGAAGAAGAAAACGGAGATCCTCTCCGCTCTCTTATTGGTCCGCGTCCTTTTTACAGGATCGCCACTCGTAATCGCGCAAGCGCGTGACTCGCGATGAATTTGAAAAAATTTACGGCCGCGTTAAAAGTGGGCAGGAATAACGCGCTCCCCGCGCTCGTTACCGCGTTCAGGCCCTCGACCCGCTCGGAAGCGAGATGGTTAGTGTCGTGACTTTTTCAGCGCATTCCTGATCGTTTCCCGGCAGTGAGGTTTCGTATCGCGAACGCGAAAACGACCGGTCGTTTAAATATGCGACTTCCCAATGCCTTTATGTGGGAGTGCATGCAACCTCGTCGTGCCGAAGCGAAATACGAGCTTGTGTGAGAGATCTGCATAGTTTCTTTTGAACTACTTGCACGAATTTTCTCATATTTTGAATTAAAGGATTCCTGTACGTCGCATTTATGCAGAGGCGCGAGGAATATTGTCGAATGAAATGAATGATATAACTGTCACAGATCAAAATGTGAAGAAATAAGATCCTTCGCACACATTCCTGTCTAATTCCTTCTCCCGCCACGCCCCCCACAGAAAGACTGATACCAGTAAATTTTACTTTATTTATAGTAAAAGAAGTATACACTGAGAAAAATAGCTTGGTTAAAATAACAAAACGCATCTGGTTAAATGAATTTAGTTATTCTAACTAAAATACTAATCAGTTGAACCAAATATTTAGTTATTCTAACTATATGTCTACATAGTTATCAGTTTAACCAAACAGATGGACGATCCATATTTAACTGGCTTATTTTTGTCAGTGCATGTGAGGATTTTCGGATGTCTTACATTGCAGCACAGTAATTTTTCTTCTGGAGACATTAAGTCGTGATAGTTTACATTGCAATCTACTAATGTCTACACTGAAAGAAATAAATGCGGTTGGGACCACTATTTTGAACTCAATTGCTCAAGTTTGACAATTAGCACCAGTTTTTATAGTTGTCGTAACTATTTTCGTTAGCGGAACAAAAGAATTCTTGCGACTACTATATAAAACTGGTGCTGATTACAAAATTGGAGTAGTTGAGTCCAAAATGGTTGTCGCGACTACTTCTTCTTCTCAGTGTAAGGAAAAATTGTTCTTTGGCTCAGTAAGAACATCCGGAAAACCCTAATGTGTATCTCATATCTATTGTAAATATAGTAAAATTTACCGGATTAATTTTTACGTGTTTAAAAAATACGTAAGACGTGCAGTATTCGAAGAAACGAAAGAAAGTAACTGTCTCTGATGATCACTTACTTTTCAGAAGAGGCAGGTCGTTCATGAATCCGCCATCGTCCACGTTTGTGTTCTGCAATAGAAGAATGTGAGTGAAAAGGACGTCGGGAACGCCACCGGCTGGTTTTCGCGGAATAACTCTGACGCGCGGGGGCGCGCGCGGGACCGCACCGGGGAGAATCGCCCCGATCATCGCTTATCTCGTCTCGGATTCGCTCCGCGCGATATTGAAGCCGAGATTTCGGGTATCGCGAAACGGCGCGCGGAAGTATTCAAATTAAATTCTTCTCGATAATATAACCCCGGCGTAATAACATCGCGTGGGCACGGGGTATCCCTCGCGTGCCTTCTCTTTTTAATATGCGAGCTGCCCGGTGGTCAAAGACTCGATATATTGAATTTTCCCGGATGGAGGACACGTTCGCGTTTCGAGGTATCGCGAGAGATTTATATCGAGCTGGGCTCAATTCTGGGGATGATAATCATGCCGCAAGATTGCATAGATATGAAATTATTTAATTATCGCGGGGTTCGTATTAAAATAAGTTATTTCTTTTTAATGCAAGTGGGAAAAGAATTGTATATGATATGAATTTTACTCGGTCTTCAAATTAAAGCCATGTTTAATTTTCAAAGCTGCGGCAAATAAATAAAAATTAAAAGCTCTAATTCACGAAGCCTCTTTCTCATTGTTTTATGTTTCATTCTGTATGTATTAATTTTTCTTCGAGTTACTTTGTATTATTCTGTATTTTTCTCTGTATCTGTTATTGAACTTTTAGGAGACCTAGTCTCAGAGCTAATAAATGCTTCTTCTTCTTCTTCTTCTTCTTCTTCTTCTTCTCCCTCTCTCTTAACTCAATCAAGGAGCGATTTCTTCGCCAAAGCTTCAATAATTCCCCCTTCGAGTAACATAAACTCCGCTTTATATTCTTCCTCTCGTATATAATTACGCGTATAATTCCGCCTCCCGCTCTTCGCGTCAGCCCCTTCCGCAGGTCCGCTCGGTCGAAATTCCAGGGCGGAATGCCGCGTGACACGACCACTCGACTGCAACTATGCGCAATTATACGGAATTGTGCGCGAGGGAGAAAAAGTTTGTCGCCGCGCACCGCGACGCCGGATGCTTCTCGGCGTCCTCTCGGAAGCGAGCCTTCGTGGACCGCGTCGACGGAAGGGAATTTATCGTCCGGACGCGCCGTAGAGAAACGAGTGGCGAGATCGCGGGGAAAAAACGGTAAAATTACGAGGAATCGTCGAGGGACGATAATACGGCTGCTCGTCGTACACGATTCCTCTTCGCGCCGACGAGTTCATTTGACACGCGACGATGGGCACTCGCGCGTTCGCTTAACGACAGAAAAATTTACCGAACTGTCGCAAAGCGGCGGTCCACGGGACGAACGTGAGGGTCGTTAACGACCGAAAGGACCGGCGCGTAGTTCTTGCGACGACATTCCCTTCCTCGATCGCGGCCGTTCTTGTTAAAGGTTATTCCAGGAATACGTAGACAAACGGCTGTGTTTAAATAAAGAATTATAATCCGCTCGCGGTCGAACATTGAGTTACGAGCCCAGATGGAAAAGTTCTACGTGGTCTGTACACTGAGGAAACTAATTAGGTTAAAATAACAAACCGTATTTAGTTAAATGCGTTTAATTATTCGAACCAATGTACTGGTCAGTTGAACCAAATATTTAGTTATTCTATCCAGGCGGAAAAATTCTATATATTTTGTATATGATCCATGTATGATTTTGGTTATGTTATACATATATGGATTATATATGATTTCTATATTAACTGCATATAAGGACTAAGTACATATAGATTTTTGAATGATTGTATAATCCATATATACAATCATTATATGTCTGTACATGGTTTTAATATAGAAATCATATATTATACCCATGTATATGACCAAAACCACATATGTGTGTGTGTGTGTGTGTGGATCATGTAAAATCTTTTTACCTGGGTAACCAAATGTTTAGTTATTCCAACCAAACGTTTAATTATTCTAACCAAAAAGTCATCAATTTAATCAAATAGATGGAGAACCCATATTTTATTAAACGGTTTGGTCATCGTCTCCAAGATTTTGGTTAAATTGACCAAGTTATTTTCCCCAGTGTATATAGTCCATATATAGGGATATGGAGTAGCTTGACATAGGCGATATCCCATAGTACATTCTAAACCGTACGCTATTGGTTGTCGACTTGAGGATGCCCTAATGATTGGTTCTAACGACTTACCAGTACCCGGCAATCGTGTTTCAGTAGAAAATTTCTATGTCCTGTCCCTTTAACAGCCGTAAAAACATCGCGGGAGCTCACGTCCGGAAACGATTTCGAATATCGTAGGACTTTGATTGTTGAAATTATACAAAATTATTAGGTTTCGATATACCTATATCCTTAAAATTAAAATATTCTGCTTTTTGGCGACTATTATTATGCGTCTCATTTTTGTTATTATAACCGATGGGCTAATTTCGGAGCGCAATAACCCTGACCAATGTCGAAATTTCCCACGTGATCACATGTTTACGTCTGCCTAGTGCTCAGGGTTCAGGGATTTTCTACTGAAATGATTCCCGAGTACTGCAGGTAAGTCCTTAGAACCAATCATTACAGCCCCCTCAAGTTGACAACCAATAACTTACGGCTTAAAATGTACTACGGCACATCGCCTATGCGATAAGTTTCCTCGAACACAAACTATATGTAAACCATATACGGACTATACGAAGTGTTCCGCTCAGCATACATAGTCATGGCGGGTGTGGCCTAATTTGCCCATAATTGTCCGGCCGGCCAATAATGGATTGACGGCAGGACACGTATGGGCAAATTGGGCCACGCCCACCATGACTATCCTGAGCGTTCCACCCTATATATGAATTATTTGAGTCTTTTATGTTTTTATATAATCCGTACATAATTCATATGTGCTGTTTTTCATAGAAATTACATATAATCCATACAGGACAAAATCCATATATGTGAACTATATATAATCCTTTTCTCCGCCTGAGAGACGCGTACGCATCTCGGAGAGAAACAGGAAGCACGAGACACCGACTGTTAAAGGGATTTTAATTTCGAAAGCGAATGTGCATCGCCTGCACAAATCCCCCGTCGCGCGTTCGTAAACAGAACAATCGGCCCGACCACGCGATCCTTCGAACCCATCCAGCGACGCAAAAAATATTTTCACCGACACACTTATCCGCAAAAGTCTCTCTCCGCCCGAAGCTTTCGCCGCGACGGGCGGAAATTGCGAAGGAAAGAATTTAAAATCGCGGTCAGAGATGACGCGTCGTCGCTGCGGTAGGTAGAGCGTATTTTTTTTTACGCTCCTATATACGTATTACGCGAATGAGACGGAGGAGGAGAAAAAAAAAAGTGGGTATACCGCACAGTCCCGCGGATAGAACGAACCCGCACGTCCGACGCGATACAGTATTTCGTACGAGAATTCGGGTCACGGTTGTTCCGGCGGCTCTCCGCCGACGAGAGTTATACGGTCACCGTATATAACGCGCGTGGTGGAAAAAAAGCATTTCTTCGATTTTCGTCTATACGCACGCCGGCATATCGCGCGTATTCGACTGGCTATCCCGTTCACCGCGGCGGTAGCGCGCGTTGCCCGGCCGGCCGCGCGGTCGTCATAATTTAAAATAGATTAAGAATTTAATTATTATCCTTGAATGACTTCGCCGAAAATCGAGCCTCTCTCGCGTCCCGGCCGCGCCGCGTACAGCTGTACGTACACGTGTACGTACGTGCATACGAGCGTGTAATTACGACTCGCGAGCGGTTCCTCCTCTGTCTCTGACCCGGTAACGGCCTCGAAAAGCGGCGCGCGGGCCGCGCGTGGTTCTCCATAACGCGCGAGATCGAACGGACGGGCGAGCAGCGTAACATGACCGCCGTATATGCGGATACGCGGAGCGCTACGCGCGGGATAGACACTCATTTCTACACCTTTCCTCGCGCGCACGTCCCGTCATTAGGAGATTTCGTACGCGGTGAACGATCGGTGTTGATTATAGATCTGGACGCGGAGCCGCGGAACTTTCGATCCGCTCTTGCGCGCGGTTCGTAATGAAGATCGCTTTGACCGTGCGCGATTCTTTATAAGGTAGAGATGTGCCGATCAAAGTGTCACAATCGTTCGTTGCGCGTAATTCTTATGTACGAAATGAAGCTTTGCATACGTCTGTGTATTAATGGTCGCATGATCGAAGGTGTGGCCTTTATAACAGACTAACTTGCCGCTCGCAACTTTGTCCACGTGGATTTCGAAATAATCTCATCCCCGTTAAGGGATTTTCCACAAATTCTGAAATATGTCTTTTTTAATTTCTAACCGTAAGGGCAAATACCAATTTTCAGGGATCAAGCTTCAAAAATAGCGAATTTTCGTACAAATTTACATCCCCGTTTTACCACCTCAGGAAAAAAATTTCGTAAGATCCTTTCTCAGTGGGTGCATGAGTCACAAAAGAAACCTACTGTCCAAATTTCATGTAATTACGAACTTTAGCGGTTTCGGCTCGGCGTTGATGAATCAGTTAGTCAGGACATGTTCTTTTATACATATAGATCAATAATCTCGGTCGAGATTATCGAATTAATAAAATAATAAATTTGCGCGGCAAAGTTTTACGAAATAAAAACGAATAGCGGATGAAAAACGTACTTATCTGCTTGCCACTTCAATCGTGCAACCATTGATACATATTCAGACATATGCTTAGGCTCACGTGATATAAGCATAAAATGCAGTGCGCAGCACTATATAGGAGTTATTTTAACGTCTGATGGAAGGAAATTTTATACGTAGGTATAGTACCTATTTAACCAAATTCATAACTGCGCTATCACTAGATAATGGTTAACTCGAGTTTTTTCTCCATACATCTTGAATTAATTGCTACATTTTGAAACATCATCTTAGTCAGTGTACACTGACAAAAATCATTGCCAACGTCGAAAAAAATATTTCATAAATCAAGAACATGTGATTTTACAAATTTTTAAGAAGATGGATTCTTGGTCGAAGAATATACAATCCTATATATATTCTTGACTCAAGAATACCTTCGTTAGGACGAGAAATTCTTACTGCGCGAAAAAAAAACAATTACTCGAGCCTGTCAAATATCTTCTTGCACGAAGAAAACCATGGCTCGGTCTTGGAATTATATAACGTTTTTGATTGAAGAAAAAATTTCTTTGACACCAGTAATTATTTCTCTCAGTGTTAAGGGATGGGATTTATAAGAAAGAACAGTAATCGAAATTTCACCCTGCAATATTCAATCGAAACCCTGAACTCGCGCTAGCTACATGGTTGCATCCCTTCACGGAAAGAAGAATTTTGTACAAAGTGATATTTCACATAGCAGGTAGAAGTTGTTCTCAGGAGCGACCGTAGCACATAATATTGTTGTAGATTATCAACGTAGCAACACTCAAGATGTTTCACAGCCAATACCACTAATATATTACATACAACGATATAAGATGCTACGTTAACCGTAGTTCTTGCAACGAAAGATGGATACTCTCACAATGTACAACGGTACTCTGTGCTGTCACTTCCGAGGACAGCTTCTGCTATGTGAAATATCACTGATTACTCCATTTACCGATTACTTTGTACAACATTCTTTTTTTCGCGTTATCATTTCAATCTGAGCCTCGAACAAACGACCGCCCCGTGAGAGCGCGACTCTCGAAAAGCCGCGTCCGAATTCGCCGAGCCGTCGGTTCTGCAAACTGCAGAGAGCAATTTCGTTCCGCGTTGCGAATACGAGCACAGCCTTTTCAACCGCGGCTCACAAAGGCACCATCGGGGAGGGGGGCGGGCTAACGAGATTTCTATTGCAAAATCGCTGCCGGACACGCAAAACAAATCTCCCGCGCCGCGAGTGTATAATAACGCCCGAATTGTCATTGGACTTGATTATTAATGTTTTATAGACGTCGTCGCCCGTCGTCGAAGCCGCGCCGTCCTCACCGATGGGTCGGAGATATCGGCGAGAGCCAATTACGTCCCCGGGGGCTCTCGCGGTTATTCGAACGGGACTTTCCCGGCGACGAGTTAACGAAACGAAGGCGAAGCGACGGTCGGAGGGAGGAGGAGGAGAGAAGAGCAAAAAAGAAAGGACGCAAAAATGCGGCGTTCGCGCGCCGGCCGACGGAGGAGTCACGGTGGGGCCCTCTTTCGCGGGGCCTCGGCGACCCTCTAGAGACGGCCGGTGGTCGTTGCGTAACGTCCATTGAGTGTACACCGTACGAATTTATTATGACCGTACCGTTTTCGCGCTGAGAGACTCTCGCGTAAATCCGGGGCGTCGGGCGAATCAGCTGTACCTACGAGAGGCTGCGTTAACAGCGTAAACATTTGTTTATCTGCCGGCGTGTGCACAGCGCGTTCCGATCGATCGACGAAAGCGCCGGCGGTGTAAATAACGCGCGGCTCGAGACTGCGTGGGAAGCGCATGGAATTGATAATGTGAAAAGTACTTGTGCGATTACGTACATCGTCGCTCACCTGGGGGTCCTCGACGAGGCTGGAGTGCAGGACGAGGTCGGTCTGATCGAGACCCGGGGGCGGAAGGAGGGCGTCGGGACGGCGTACGGCGCCGTACTCGACGCCTCTGCCGCCTCCTCCTCCCCCGCCGCCACCGCCACCGCCGCCGCTCGTGCGGCCGCCGTCGTAGGGAAACGACGCGTGCATGTTCGTCTGAAATGAGAAGGGAGACGACTTTGGTCAATTTTTTGAAGTGGAATGTGGAGAGCTCGAAAACGAATACGGCTGCTGGGACTTTAAGCAGACAAAATTGTATTATAGATGTTATAAATTTCTGTGTATCTAATACAGTCATAATTGAGCCGGCAGTGGGACTAATGACTTGGAGCGCTTTTCTAATATTTATACATATTCATAATCTGGGATACTTCTATTATTATATATATTATATTAATTTCATCGTGATGTATGCATAATATAATATATCAATGAACGAGCTGTTTCATAATGACGCGCGCCCCCTACGGCACTACTACGCTGACACGGCGCGCCGTGCACTGCGAGTCGACGATTCCAGCTGATCGAAATATTGCTTAAAATTACTATTTTTATGTACGCATATGTTTCTTTCCACATTTGAATCGCATATTATTACTCTTGACATTAGAGCAGTTTTTTCCGTTCTGGAAAAAAACTTTTATCTCTGGAAGAACGACTTAAGTAGGTACTACTTTCAATATTCATCGATATTACACAAAGAACAAAAATTAGTTGGATCTACTAAAAATTGCTTGCGGGATCGCAAGTAATTATTTATTTACATCATGTTGATCTTTTTTCATTTTAATACGAATATTTCTTCCACGCAATCACGTACTATTCCACATGATTGTAGGGAAAAAATATCTAATTGATGTGTGTGTAAATATAATATTAAAAAATTTCATAGATATAAATATAAAAGTTTGTGGACGAAAACTCAAGGTGCTTTAAGTCGTTTGTCCAGCTTCCGGCTCAATAATAATTAAAGAATGTCAATCACTATTGGGGTGCCAATACAACTGTATCCGTTACCCTGCACTGAGAGAAAGAATTGCTAATGCCAAAAAAATGTTCCTTTAATCAAGAGCATATGATTTTATTAATACTTAAGGATAAAGATTTTCGGTCGAAGAATACAAAGTTAACCTTAGCATACATTGAGAAAAAGAATTAGGTTAAAATGACAAAACGCATCTAGTTTGACGCGTTTAGTTATTCTAACCAAAATACCAGTCAGTTGAATCAAATATTTAGTCATTCTGACCAAATGCTTAGTCATCCTAACCAAAAAGTGATCAACTTAACCAAACAGTTGGAGGATCCATAGTTCACCAAACAATTTGACCATCGTCCAAAATTTTGGTTAAATTAACCGTTTTTTTTTTCTCAATGGACGCTATTAATGGTTGCATGATCAAAGGAGCAATAAGTATCTTTACAATAGCTCGAAAAATAAAAACGAATAGCCGACCAAAAACGTACTTATCTATTTGCCTTTTCAATCATGCAATCATTGATACATAGATATATATGCCAAGGCTCACGCGATATACTTTTGATTTAAGATTATCTTTGTTGGGAAAAGAAATTCTTCCTGCGTGAAAAAGAGAAACAATTACTCGAGCCTATCAAATATTTTCTTGCATCACGAAGAAAACAATGGTTTCATCCTGGAATTACATCATGTTTATGATTGAAGAAAATATTTCTTTGCCACCAGCAATTATTTCTCTCAATTTACGTATATATAAATTAATGCGATCGACAAAAAATACAATCCTCGCCGGCGCGAAGAGCGCTCGACAACGCGGAAACGTTAACTATCGTCCGACGCGGGAGGCGCGGTCCAGCGAGAGACCACCGACGCCTCCAGCGTCTCGCGCGGGGCCGACGAAATTCGCGAGACCTCCCGGCTATTCGACCGCGCGCGCACGGGTCGAGGGAATTAATTCAACTCGTTACACCGAGTCCCGTTTAGGTAATCGCACGGTTGGGAGAGCCCCGGTGCTTCGCGCGCGCGAGGGAACTCGTAAGCGTGATGTATTACTGTCGCTCGGGCCGCGCGCGGTGGCTGCATCACCTCGGCTCCGAGCTCGGCGCGTATAAGACTTTAAAGTCGCGTAAACGTAAGCCCGACGCCGCCGCGCGATGTTAACGCCGCGGCACCGTAGCGCGTCACGCTTGATTTATACCCCGAGATTCGTCATTACAGCGCAAGGAGGATGAAAAATGTCGAGCGTGTAAAAGTGAAAATGACGCATAATGCACGCGCGACGTTATTGCGCCTGAAACGATTTGTTCGCGATTTTCAATAAATTTTTCAATATACTGTAAGAACCGTCAAGATCTTGGGAGCGGAAATATTTGTTAGGTGGGAAACTGTACAAGTAATAACTACATTGTGAAAAAATTTCAGAGAAACCAACTTGACATTTAGTTGAATAGTCGCAATTAAATATTTTGTTAGCTAAAATAATATTCATTTTCCATGATAAAATATTTTCTTGGCCTGACAAAATACATTTATTACAAAAAATACATTAATTCAGTCAAGAAAGTATCTTATCGGGACAAATTAATTCTATATGTGAGCTAATAAAATATTTAATATTTAATCGCAACTGTTCAACTAAATCTTTAGTCGATTTTACCGAATTTTTTTTCCAAGTGTTCTACGACTACAAGAAACGAATCGCGAGGTGCGATAAAAATGTTTTCACATGACCTAGCGATTGAACGACGATATTTATCAGTCAAACAACCCGTGTGGAACTGCCCCATACACTGAGAGAAATAAACTAGCCAATCGAACCAAAATCCTGGAGACCATAACCAAACCGTTTGACGAAATATCGATCCTCTGTATCTGTTTGGTTAGATTGACCAATTTTTTGTTAGAATACCGAATTAAACATTTCATTGGAATAACTAAACATTTGATTAGAATAATTTGATATTTGGTTCGACTGACTAGTATTTCGGTTAGAATAACCAAACTCGTTTAACCAGATGCGTTTTATCATTTTAACCGAGTTATTTTTCTCGGTGTAGCGGTCGAGAATTCAGCAAATAAGAATTAAGATCAAAGATCGGACCGAGACGTGGAAAAGCCGCGCGGTTGACGCGCGGCGCGTTCTCCGCGCGTTTTACCGACTCGACGACGGCGCGCGAGGTAGCTGCGAGCCGTGCGGAGCGAAGCACGAGTATTATAGTTTCCAAGACGCGTAGATAACGCGAGGGAACCCGCGAGCGGTTGCGTATATCTCTACGAAAAGCGATAGCGATCGCGCGGGAGCGCGGTAGAGTCGCGGAACGAAACCGCGCTCTGCTACTTGAAACGAGATTCCCCGTCTTCGATAACCCTGCTGGCCGGTCCTCGTCGTCCGATTCCGCGAAGCGCGAGCGCGACGCTTTTGAGGAAAACGCGCGACGAGTTCGACGCAGCTGGACGAGCGACTACTCTCTCGTCGGGACGACACGTCATCGAGTTCTGGCTAAGCCCCAGGAGTCGACCATTCGTTCGCATTTTGATGTCGGGACTGACGTAATTACCGCTGTACCGTTATTCGTGCAGGACTCTGTAATTTACACATGACTGAAAGATCGAATTAGGTTTTCTCACTGATATTTTTTATCGTAGATTTGAAGAATTTGGAAAAAATTATTTACCCCTTTTATTTTTCACTTTCAGCTTTGCGAAAGCTGGAAAACGATAACTAAAAATGCAGTGCGTCATCGTCTTGTAAGTCTGTCTCTCTCGCACGTGCTCGCTACCTGGCTTACTTTTTTCTTACTTTTCGATGACCCCAGTCAAAAAAGTTCTATACATTTTGTATATAATCCATATGTGAATTTGATCATATATGGATTACACGGTCAAAAAATGGTGTTATTTTTTAACACCATTTCACCGGCGTGAACCTATATGTACCACATATGGTGTCATTCAGTCTTATATAATACCATTGTTATCTAACACCAAAAGTGGTCTATGTAGGTCCATGACGCAGAATTTTTTACAGTGTATGTATAATCACACAATTTATATGTGGATTATATAAACATTCAAAAATCTATGCATAGTCTTTTTATGGTAAATATAGAAATCACGTATATATAATCCATATAAGACCAAATCGACATGTGGACTATGTACAAAATATGTAGAACTTTTTCGCCTGGGACCTCACGATGTCATAGAGAAAAACGCACTTATAACTCAGCGACTAATTATTTTTTTGTGACATTTTCTTTTTATCGTGTAATACTGAATATGTATATAGATATCAAACCGAATTTAAAAATATCTATATGTACATATTTTTTTGAAGCAAAGACCAAATTCTCTTTTAGTATGTGTCGAGTAGGTACCCACCCAGGCGGAAAAATTTTATATATCTTCTATAAATTCCATATTATGTAGTTTTAGTCATACATGAATTAAATATGATTCTATATTATCCATATAAGAGAACTATATGTATATGGATCACATAGAAACATTCAAAAATCTGTATGTATAGTCCTTATATGATTAATATAATATATAGAAATTATATAAAATCCGTACCTATATATATATATGACCAAACCCACATAATGGATTGTATACAAAATATATAGAACTTTTCCGCTTGGGCTCGTACGTGTCTCCGAGAAACACGCCACCGGAGTTATCGACGCGGAATCGAAGTAGGTACAGGTACACCTTCGAACATGGAAAGTCGAAGATCGCGTCGTGTGCTCGCGCTTAGCGGTAGGTACACCGCACCTGTGCGGGTCACGCGGGATACGAGATACCCGTGCCCTCGAATGGACACTGAGCGTCGTGAGGAATTCTCGGAGCCGGAAATACCGAATTAAATATCTCCCGTTAACAGCCACAGTGGTTAAAGTGCCAAGCGGGGGTTACCAACTGTAATAATAATCGGAGAGAAAATCATTCGGCTGTCCGGACAGCGGGATACGTGCAAGGAGGTGCTCAAGGTACGTATCTACTAAATAAGGGAAAGTGGGATGAAATGAAATCTTTGCGATAGCTCCCAGCCATTATTATACCTGCTAGCTCAATTGCTCTCTCCTATAAAAACGAATTTAGAAACACGCATCCCAATTGAGTCGAACTCCGGAATCTACGTCGGACAGTGAAACCTGTAGACGTACCCCGCCAAAAAAAAAGACAATCGAATTACCGCCAAGCCAATTACAGCACGCCTCCCAAAAAAAACTCCATCAATGGACCGAACTTCTCTGCTTCTCGAAAACTAGGCACGAAACCTGTAATAATTTCGTTCGAGAACGCCACGGATATTAATCGGCCATCACGCGAAGACCTCACCGCGAGTCTCCGGCGCATTACGCGCGCTTAACATACTCGGCGCTCGAGCCGCGGTCGAAGGTCTGGGTCGAAGGTCGACTTCGATCCGCGAAACGAGGAGAGCCGACTGCGCGGCGAGCACTGCAGCGGCGGCGCGTCGCGCGATCGGTAATTAGAAACCGGGAGGGAATCGCCGTTAAACCGGTTTAAAAATAAGCGCTCTCTTGCGTAATCCGTTCAAGGGCGCATCCGACCCCGACGGAGAAAGGGACGAGGAAGCGAGACGGGATCGGAACTATATTACCGATCGCGATCGATCGGCACCGATCGGCATTTCTTCGACCGCGCCAACTCGCGGTTCCGCACGTGGGAAGTGCCGCTCGTTGCACCGGGAACCGTGCGCGACTCGTCGAAGGTGGTGAGCGATCGATCGGCGATATTGCGCGCGGTCATCCGTCGCGCGAAAGCAGCGGCGAAGGTCGCCGCGCGCGAGCGCAATCGCGAGATCTTTCCCTGCCCTCGCGCGTTATCCCTTTCTTCCGCGAGATACGCGTCTAGAAACCCGATCGGCAAACGCGACGGGCGACGACCGCGCCCGCGCGTGTCCCCGGCGCGCACGGGGAAGGATAAATCAAGTTTTTGTCGAAAAAGGCGATGGAAACGCTTTGCCGAACAGCGAATCAAGCGCGGCGCACGTTCCCGCGCGTGTGGAACGCCGCCGCGCCGCATTAGGTGTCTATGCACGTAGGTGTATACCAGAGCGAGACGCGTATGTAAAGTAAAAGTAGGACCTTGTCGACAGGCGCGCGCGCAAGCAGCAGCTACGACAGTGCCGGTGATCGGACGCACGTGCGTAGAAATTAAACACGGAAAGACTGATACCAGTAAATTTTACCGTATTTACGGTGAAAGAGATACACATGAGGGTTTTCGGTTGTTTGTACGCTTTACGGTACGGTAATTTTTCTTTTTGAAACATTAAATCGTGATGTAGTACATGATAATTTACCAGTTTTTAAGGAGAAATTGTTTTCCAGTACAATAGGAACACACACACACACACACATCCGAAAATTCTTATGTATGTATATATATGTATATGCGAGAGAGTGGAAGGGTAGAAAGGACAAAAAAGAAGCTATGGTCGTGCCGCTTCCTCCGATACATATCGAGAATCGTTCGAAAGTGATAACGGGTATTCATGGGTGGATAACGTAACGTAACTTCCTATATCTATGAAGCTTGCTTATATAGTCATCGATATACACGAAAAGACTGATACCAGTAAATTTTACATACTGTATTTACAAAGAAAGAGGTACACATAAAGGTTTTCGAATATTTGTACAGTACCGTGCAGTAATTTTTCTTTTGAAAACATTAAATCGTGATGATTTCCTAATGGAAATTCACTAGTTTGTAAGATAAAATTGTTCTTTAGCACAGTAGGAACGTCCGAAAACTCTCACGTGTTTCTCTTTTACCGTAAATACAGTACAATTTACTGGTATCAGTCTTTCCGTGAACAGGAAGCTGGGAGCGATTACCCGTACTGCAAGCTAGGAAGGATTCGCGGAAATTTGCTCGGATAAGCATCTAAGTCGCGAGAAGAATTAGGAGAGGTTCGAAAACATTCGTTAACAGTCAACGAGCATCTTGCGCTCAAAAATAGCCTCATGACGGATATATATATACCCATCCGCGCGAAGATTTTGACGTGAGAAGGAGGAGCAAGGAGGACGGAGGAGAAGATTCGTGAAGACACGAGACAACGAGACTCCGTTTTTGACGCGCGTAGGCAGAACGAGACCCAGTTCCCACGTGGCTCATCGCAGGAACGAGAATGACTCGGCGATGCGCGGGGATACGAGGCGCACTCTGCGCGGCGCTCCTCTCCGCGGAGATAGTCGTGCGCGCCGCTGTGTGAAGGCATACTCGTTCGTTTCGTTCGGATACGCGTACACGTAAAGGCGGGTCTTCTTTCCGCGTAATATAATAATTCTTCGCGGTTGCATTTATGCCGTGGCGTGTACGTGCACGCGTGCAACCGTACGATCGGTGTGCGAGGAGCTGCACGGTAGTTGAGAATCAATTAAGCAAACGGGAACGGTAGGCGTTACTCGGTCGAAGTCTGCCGCGTACGTAACTCGCTCGGTTTCGACGTCGGACGAGTAGAGGCGGTTACCACTGCTGCGCGGAGTCGCGACCGAGCTGCCCGTATACGTAGGGATCTCTCGCTCGGTTTCCATGTCGGACGAGTAGAGGCGGTTACTACTACAGCGCGCGTGCGATAGGAGTAAACCCGGCTACGTCGTCGGGAATTAAACGCGCGAAAGACTCGAGGGTTTTCCCGCGTGAAATCAATATCGAGAGTGTAATAACTCGCTGGGAAAGGTCGATCCGAGAATCCGCGTCCATCCAGCGCCGGTACACTCGCGCGCTGCGCTCGATTACGCGCAACTATACGACGATAAGGGATCGCGAGCTGTAATTAACGCGTTAATATACGCGTGTATATCTCGTTAACGGGGGACGAGACGGATTAACGGTCCGTGAGAAGGAATCGTTGATTCGCTATCGACGAATTGGCGTATTATAAGGGCACGTAGAAATTGAAGAGCTGCGAGAGATACGTCCAGAGAAGAATTGTGTACGTATAGAGGCAAACAAATTGTCGTCGCTAGATATTTCAAATATTCAAACGTAGAAATCACGAATACAGAATGCAGTGCATTCAGATCGAATCTTGGGAATCACTATTACCACGAAATTACAGGAATTACCGAGAGAATTGTTCATTTGAATACCAACCTAGTAGAAACATTTATTCACGATGAAAAAATAATTTATTTAGAATGAACAAACCGAAGTTTGAAGTAAATAAATGTTCTACGATGTAATCAAACATTTATTTCACTCAAAAAGATCTTTGTTTTATATAAAAAAAATCGCTATTTGTGACTAATAAACTATCTAGTATAGGTTCGTATTCAAATACATTTTTCTTTAAGTGCACGCGGAAAAAAGGATCTGCACGAATTACAGTTTAACTAGCATTAAACTGTGATTCCGCCCAGGGAGCTTTATAGAATTACACATATACATATACCTATCATATGAGGATAAATTTACTCGCCAGGAAAGAAACTTGTGAATCACTATTATCTCATCATCTATGAGCTTTTGGCTCATGTTTGTTCAATACTTTTTTGAAGACCATGTTTGTATCTACAATAAAGTCTTATATCGATGGGGGCTAAAAGTTCATAAAATAACGAGATAATAGCGATTGAAGTTTCTTTCCTGGCGAGTAAATTTAGCCTCATATGGTATAATTCTGTACTGCACTAATTAAGTGTTCTTCCTGGGGAGCCGATAGGAAATCCCATGCAAACAGATATCGTATCCAGCTAAACTAGCACCCGGTACAGCTGTTAACAATGAATATAAATGTCTTCTGTACAAATTCTTGAAAATCAACTCGAATCTAAGCGCTACGGAATAAAGCAGTAAAAATTGTTTCTTTCTTTTTTGCGTGACGGATGCACCAACCGATGTGCAACCCGTTACACCGGCGTGTATTGAAACAAACGCCCCGTAGATACCACCACGGAGGAAGTCCGAAGCCGGTACTCTTGCACGGCCGAGCCGTTAATCGCGCGAGACCAGGAAGACTTTCCTCGAGGAGGCGAAACAGTTTGTCGCCATCGTTTTGCACCCCGATCGACGAGAATCCCTGATCGCCGTGCAGTGGCGCAGCGACGTCGGGTACGTCCTGCCGGCCGGACACCGCGCGCTCGATTATCGAGACGCGGAACGCCGGTGCCGACTTAAACGACGATGATAACGACCGACTGTCGCGCGCCGCGCACGGGAGAAGATTTACGCGCGGGCTCCGCCGATCGATTCCCTTACCGGTCGCGATTCGATCGGCCCCGTCGCATGCGGCAGGCGGAAGGCGCGACCCGTTATACCCTGCTGAAGCGGCTGCACGCGCGCGCGTACACGCGCTGCGTTTAAAAAACGATACCACGGGGAGAAGAGCACCGAGAAAGCAGCTGACGCGTTTCTAAGAAGTCCACGCGCGAGTGACGGAGAGGCGAGCGCCCGTACGTACGTGCGGAATCTTAATCGCGCGCGGGACGCGTATATCCCGCGGACGCGAGTGGAGGAAAAGCCGAGATTCGGGCCGCGCGAGCGCTCCTAACTGCAAATATGGCTTTATTACCGGGTCCTTATCGTTACCGTTCCTCCGCCGCGCGAGACGCGCGCGTGACGCAACGCCGGCGAACTTTATGTCTGGGAAGACCGCCTCGCGCGCGCGGGACGAGTTTCTCTGATTACTCCGCCAGATTATCCCGCGTCTCTTTTTCTGTCGCGCCGAGACCAACGCGCCAATGTCATCGACTCGCGTGGAAACGCCGCGCCGTGACGATGAGCGTCCGCCGTACGGGACTCGCAATTGAATTTGGAATTTATCGGACGGAATGTGAGAACTTCTCTTTGGAGTCGTTTCGAATTCTTTCTTTCTCAAATTTTCGAGAGGTTTGTTCTTCTTTATCGCTGTTTCTGTTTGTAGTCCTTATACGGTTAATACAGAAATCATACATTGCACGGAGAAAAATGAAGTTGAAATGACGAGAACTGGATGCTCGAATTCTAATACTATATAATTTTTGTATGGCACTACGTATATTTTGTATGACGCTGTAGTGACAACTCAAAATTATGAAAAATATTGCCATACAGAATAGCATTTCATTCTCTGTGTATAGCAAACATTAATCTAATGTGGTATATCTTAAGGTGATTTGGCAATTTGCAATACAGTCGTCGTGACACTTTCTGCAGTACAGCCATTGACATTCTTTGTAATATAGCTAATTGGTTTTTTTTTTATAATACCGCCTAATGGCGGTTTTTATAATGCAGCCATTGGCATTTATCGCAGTACAGCTTTCCAAATTATGCCAAGCAACGAGTGCAAGAGAGATAGATTTACTGAACGATGACACCTACTGCATTTCTAAATATCGTTTTCCGGCTTAGATGAGGCCGAAAATGAAAAATGAAAAAATACAGAGGTTGATAATTTTCTCCAAATTTTTCGAATCATTATTTTAAAAAATCAGTCAACTACCCTATTGATTGTCGCCTGTTTCTGTCAAACAGTTTTCAGTCATTGAAAGGTGAGTGTCCGAATTCCTAACCACTTGTATATTTAGTTCTATTAATAAAAGTATAACATTGACGTGCCTTCAATTAATAGAATTATTTATCTGAATAATAAGCGATAATAAAGATATTCACGTCAACAGAGTCTACGATAAATTAATACAGAGATATTTGAGAATTTGGTTAGGAATTGGGATATTCACCTTAACAAAACGATTTAATTCAAATAACTAAATTGGCGCTCCTCCGCTCGTGACCGCCAATTTAGTCAAATCTACAAATCTTTTTTTTTTCTATGTAATAATAATCGATATATGACCAAAAAAAAAACACCTGGGGCGCGAGAGCAAATCGCCGAGCGACAAAGCTCGATTCGATCCTCGATTGAATCAGCCCGCTCCGTCGCGAGTCCGGGCCAACCGAGCGGCGCGTCATCTACGACGCCGGCGGCAGCCGCTGGCGTCGCGACGATCCGGAAGCCGATATACGCGGACTTTTAACCCGGACGCGAAACGACGCGCGCTTTGTCTATAAGGGACGCGCCTCTCCGTCGGGTACTTTCACGCGATGAAAAAAGGCCAGCGCTAATTAACGGGCCGACGACGAGCGCCGCGCTCTCGCATCGCGATAGTTATAAATCGATATGACCACGCCGTGGCTCGACTAATGAGATGAAATGTGATCGCCTTTCTCTCGTTAAACGTAGCCGCGGAATAAAATCACGTTGACTCGGGATATTTTTGCCGCGGCGCGCGTACAACTATCTCCGCGCGCGTACTCTCTCGGATATACCTGCCGCGGAGGAACGTCAGATCGGATCGGATCCCATCGGACACGATCGGATCGGATCGAGATAGGCGGCGCTGGTACGAATAGCCGCGCGCGTTTAATCCCGCGGTTTATATTATATGTATACGCGCGCCGATGGACGGAGGGCGCTGCGCGCGGGGTATACCTATCGATCGACGGGAGATCGATAGCGCGATCCCGGCGCAAGACGCGCGCGCGGCATTTTCTAATTGCCTCTGGAGACTTTGGGTCGCGCGTTCCCGCGACTACGTTATCGGACGGTTCGATCCGGGGAGTGGGAGGGGCGAGTTGTCGCCAAAATCGTGGCGGTGATTTGAGTTTCGGTCGATTCAATTAGTTATGACTACAAGTAACTTTACATGTACCGAGGAAACAGTTTGGCTGTGGTTAATAAATGTTTGTTTGCCCGCGTAAAAAAAATGTGGCTCGAGTGTGACGGAAGTCTAGGGAGAGTTGAATCAAAAAAGTATGGCTATAGATTGTATCCCACATGGAGAAAAATGAATCGTAACATTTACCAAGTTTGTGGCAAATTTCGGAACAAGGCCAACTTATTGTTATGATAACTACACAACTTGAGTAAAAATTAATATATAGTAAAACTTGTAGGAATGGCAAGCGTTGCTGTAATTTTTACTGAAATTGTAATTAGCGTAACAATAAATTAGCCTTGTCCCGAAATTAACCACAAACTTTGTATTATAAATGCTACGATTAATTTTTTTCCGTGCAGACTTTCAGCCGGTAAACGATGCGCTCTTCAATTAAAGTTCAGTTGTTTTTACGAGGTTATGTTATAATCAATGTTTGTTCTTATCAGTTGATATTGTATTATTTCAATATATAATATTATTTTATTAAACTCTCAAATTATTACTAATGTACTATATTCTAATACCGAACAAGTAATTATAGTTTTATAATGCAGAGCTTATACAAAAAAATGGAAGAAGTTACACTGATAAAAAAATGTAGTTAACCTAACCAAATGTCAACTGACTCTCCTCTGGTTGATTTGAATGATATTTTTACCGATTCGATGAAGCGCAAATCGATATGATAAAAATATCAATTGATGACATTTGTTTGTGTCAACTGAATTTTGTATCAGCGTAAAAAAAACATCTCGACCTGCATTTGAACGCGCGAGAAAATGCGGAGATGAAAAATCGTACCTCACTTGTCAAAAATCGGCAAAAAGTAATGATATTTGGGATAAAAATAAGACAGACGCCCCAGTTGAAGAGAAAATTCAAAATTGATTATCTCAAAATCAGTTGCAGATATCGACGAAAAGTTTAAATAAAAATTATTTATCTATATGTTTTCTGTAAAAAAGATGCTTTACATTTTTCACATATCTCGACTGCGTTTCGAGATAATCGCGTTCAAAGTTAAACAGAGACCGAGGCGTCTACCTTATCTTTTCACCCTACATAGATTACATCGAAACTCATCTCCAACAATGATCCGACCTGATGAACTTTGCAAATAGAATTGGAATGTGACCCTACTCAGTTTTCCAAGAACCCAACACCACGCGCGAAGATACGGATGCGATCAGCCCGCAACGCCGCGACGTCGATTTACGCGGAGCGGCGAAAGAACGCGTCGGTTAGCGGGACAATATGCGGCCAGAGTCTTATCTTCGCGCGCGGTCTCCCGTTTCTCTATTCTTCATCGCGCGTATATCCGTACGCGCGACGGGATATACGCACGCACGCGGGACATCACGCGTGCGTGTCGGACAGCCGCGTTACGTATACGGAGTCGAGGCGTATAAAAGCGGAGGGGGAGGCGCGTTAGGGCAACAACGACCGCAGCTTCCGATGAGATCAGTGATGTATTACGCTCCTATCTGCGGCTTATCTTCGATCCGGTCGCGAGCACGGACGGTATAAATGTCTTCATTTTATCGCACCGCCGTGGAAACGTCGCGATTCGGACGGCACGGCGCTTGCGAAAGGACGCGATCGATGGCGGAAGACGTCAGCGATCCGTCCAGCCGAGGCCGCGGTCACGCACTCCCCTCCCCGCGTTAAAAATTCCGATGGAAATACCAGGAGCGCAGGGGATCGAATTCGGGCACGATAATTCGCGATTGGAAGCTGTATATGTACGCGCGGGTGGAGAGGAGACGATGCTCGCCTGTCTCGGGGTATGAAGCTAGCGAAAAGAGGGGGTTGGACCACTCGGCTGATTATTGGCATTGTGTTCCCATCCGCCAGTACGGTCTGGTTTCGTCGATCGACCTAACGTTACGTTATCCACCGATGAATGCCCGTTATCGCTTTCAGAGGATTCTTTGTGACTTTCGAACGATTCTCGATATGTATTGGAAAATATAGCACGACTTCTTTTATATCCTTCTTACCCTTCTACTCTCTCGCAATTCCACAGACGGAAAAAATTGCAATTTTTACTGTTTCATGGAGTAGCGCTGAGACTCGAGCTCATTTTCAAGAATTTGTACAGGGGAGACATTTCTGTTTACTGTTATAAATCAGTACGTATAGAAGAGTCTCCCCTGTATAAATTCTTGAAAATGAGCTCGAGTCTCAGTGCTACTGGATTACCAGCAGAAAAGACTGCTTGTTTTTTTTCCATACACTAGGAAAACCTTTCGGCACACGGAAAGACTGATACCAGTGAATTTTACTGTACATAACCCTAAAACGGTACACGTACATTTTGACCCTTGTGACAGTATACATGGGTCACAGGTACCCAGTCGACGGAAAGCGCTACAACTCTTGTCTGCAATTTTATTTTTGCTTTCAAAATATGTGAAATAGAAAAGCCAGACTATAAGCTATACATACGAATTAGCGGGAGGAGCAATTATTAATTAGTTAACAAACTACGAGCTGTAGAAGAAGCTCAACGTATAAGAGTTACACTTACTGACCTAATTAAATCTTCTGGGTACCTGTGACCCATGTGTGCCGTTCTAGGGTTAAAATGATAGAGGTACGTATACGAGTTTTGGATGTTCCTACTATGCCGAAGAACAATTTGTTCTTAGAAACTAGTAAATTGTAATGTAGACTACGTTACGTTATCCGCCGATGAATGCCCGTTATCGCTTTCAGAGGATTCTTTGTGACTTTCGAACGATTCTCAACATGTATTGGAGAGAACGGCACGATCCTTCCTTTTTATCCTTCTTCCCTCCCAATCTCTCGCAATTCCAGACTAGGAAAACCTTTCGATGCACGGAAAGACTAATACCAGTCAATTTTACCGTATTTATAACAAGAGAGATACATATAAGGGTTTTGAGATGTTCTTACTGTGTTGAAAAACAATTTTTCCTTAGAAACCAGTAAATTAGAATGTAAACTATCGCGATGTAATGTTTTTAAAAAAAATTACTGTACGATGTCCCAACTGCACGTCACAGTGGGATGATGATTTTTCAGGAAGCTCCACTGTGGTTGAAATAATTTGTTTAAGAGTTTGGATAACCTTATCGAAACATTGGATTGTCGTTTCAGTTTCTACACATTTCTGGCAACTGCATTAGTGGTTAAATCAACGTAACAAGTCAATTATGCCGTGCAGTTGAATCTACTACATTAACTTAGTTTCATCGACTTTCTTTAGTCACGTTAACCAAAATTCGGTTAGATTGACTACGAATCCTTTAAGCACATGGTGCAGTTGTAAGCACAAAGCACATCAATTTTTTTTCAGTGTACGATCAAGCTTCATAGATATAGGAATCAGTAAATATACTCGCAGAAATTAAGCTTTCCACGTGAAAAGGGATCACAGTACGGAATCCGCTGGAGAGAGGGGATGGAAAGAGACAAGCTTAAAGCTCACCCCTCAAGACTCGCTCCTCGCGTGCGTGCCGTCGTCTCAGAGCTCACGATTCTTGGCATATTTCGCTCAAAGCGAGCCCGCGAGGCATTCACCCCGGGGAATGTCGAAGGTCTGAGCGGAACTTAATAAGTAAATTACTATGTAGACCCTCGCGCAGCACGCGAAGTCCGGTGAGGAAATTTCGTCGGCTCGTTAGGGCTGCATCAAACGAAGTCCTCGCCGATGGATTTCGAGCGTTTCTTAATATTGCGCGATTCGCAAAATTGTCTGACTTTTGTACAAATTCTTCTCGTACTTTCTTTTCTCTTCCCTTTTTCCCCGGAAGTAGCAGTGTAACGTGTTCGAAAATTGGGCGAGGTCGAGAGACGTCTATGTGTGGCGTGAAATACGAGAGTCACGTCAATTAACACTTTGAAGGGCATATTTTTCAGTGGAACAGATCAATTAAATTAAGGGCGATTTATATGTTCTCATGATATTGAAATTAGAACTATGAAATCCGAGAATTACAATTTTAGCAAATTAATTTGTTCTTTTTTTGTGCAAAAACTAGCGTATCAAAAAATTCTGAACAAGACATATGGAACACTTTAATATTCAAAGAACATGTAAAATGAGAGAACAGACGGTTTCTCACATAAATTATCTATTAATAACTGCTAGACAATAAATAAACGCAATTTTTCGTAGAAATTACATACATCCGATTTTTTCAGGACTCCGAAGAGTCCTAATATGTCCATGAAAATCGCAAGAGACAATAGGAAGATATTTTTTTAAACTGAGAAACACGCCTCTGCCCCTCAAAGGATTAAATGGTCCAGAGAGGCTGACTATGTGCTTACGTCTCAGCCACCCCGTATATATAGTACCCAACACGCGGATACGCAACGCCACGAGCACGAATGCGCGCCGCAGCGTATAGGTCCGGCATAGTTGCCACTCCAAATTTCCCAACTACTGATCGACAACTATGCAAGACACGTCCCGCGCGGATCGTCTCGAGATAAACTTCCGCGTGTACCGCCCAAGAAACGCAGCCCCGGCGCCCTCAGAACCTCCCTTCCCGCGAACCCACCCCGAAGTCTTTAACGATGCGGTGTAGCGCGGCGAGATTTCGCGCGGGGACTCGAATTCCGCGTGCAATTTTCCCGGGACAAAACTTTCTACGGACACACCACGCGCGGGAAGTTCGAGCGCGGCGGAATCGTGGGTCGAATTTCCCCGGACCAGGCGATCCCTCGCCCAGACCCGCTACTCATTCTTCGAGTCACGTGACACCGCCCGACATTCGGCAAAGCGTAATCCCCCATAGAAACGACGCGCGCGCGCGCGCGCGCATAACGGTAGACGGGGCATTATAGCAGTGTAGGACCGTCGTCGATGGTAATTAGAGTGAATTTTTCGTGAAAGCTACAGCGTTAAGGTGTGGACCCCGGTATTATTGGCTCGACGCGCGGCTGGCGAACGTGAAAGTTGGACCACCCCGCGCGTCGGACAATGGGTGGAGCGAATTACACTCCGGCGATGTACGCGCGCGCGAGCGCGTTACGTACATACGTGGCGTACGCGTGTAAGTAGGAGCTCGCCTCGTGTACGTTTCATATATATATTAATGTATTTGCCTTGTACATCGCGGCGGGGCTGCGCATTCGCCGATCTGCTTGGAACCGGAGCGTCGGTATCCGCTAACCAGACTGCTCGATCGGTTAGGTAACCACCCACCGTATCGCTGTCGCGCGTTGTCTCGCGCGCGAGAGTGTGTACGAGTCGAATTGCAGAGAGGCCGCGCGATCGTACGCGCGTGTGGCGCGATACAGCTCGCGTGTAACGCGTTACGATATGATCGATCTCGCGAATACGCGCAGCCTCTCGGATTTGATCGTGTGTGGATCCCTCCTCTCTCGCCCTATCGCCGTTTCTCTTTCGCCAGTCGAAAGCTGTACGCGTGTGGCGGGGCGCGCCGCGATATTGGCTTTACTTTGTCGTTTATACGGGGAGAGTAATCGTCTCGCGAAGCGTGTATACAAGCGTATGAGGAAAGACTGATAGCGGTAAATGTTACTGTATTTATAGTAAGAGAGGTACACTGCGAAGAGAATAACCTGGTCGATCAAATCAAAATCCTGGAGACTAATAACCAAACCGTTTGGTGAAATATGGATGCTCCGTATGTTTGGTAAAAACTGACTATTTTCTGGTTCGAATAACTAGAACTACAGTTGGAATAACTGAACATGTAGTTGGAATAACTTGATATTTGGTTCAACTTACTGGTATTTTGGTTGGAATGACTTGACTCGTTTAACCAAATACGTTTTGCCATTTTAACCGAGTCATTTTTCTCAGTGTACCATATGAGGCTAAACTTACTCGCCAGGAAAGAAATTTAAATTTCTATTATCGAATTACCTATGAGCTATTGGCTCATATTTGTATAATACTTTGTGGAATATTGCGTTTTTATCTATAATACAATAAAGTCTTATGTTGATACCGACAAAAAATTCATAAATAATGAGATAATAGTAATTTAATTTTCTTTCCTGGTGAGGAAGTTTAGCCTCACGTGGTACATATAAGGGTTTTCGCATTTTTTTACAGTGCAATACAGTAACTATTCTTTTGAATCTTTAAATTGTGATAGTTTACATTACAATGTCCTGAAGTTTCCGAAGAAAAATTGTTCTTCAGCACAGCAGGAACATCCGAGAACCCTCATGTGTACCTCTTTTATTATAAACCCTAGTAGCCAGAGTTTACTGTAAGTTATCCGCGCAAAGCATTAATCCAGCTGTCTTACGAAAGCCTCTTCCAAAAAGCTTACAATTTTTCTCGCACAAGCTGTCACTGCCACGGAATTTTAGCAGTCTTGCGAAAAAATCTATCAAGCAACTTGCATTTTTTCTTTGTGCAAGCTTCCATGTGACAAAATTTCAGAATTCCTGTAGAAAGATCTTACAAGATTTGCTGATAAATACTGCTGCAATGTATCTGGTACAAGACTTGCAGCTGACTTGCAGAAACATCTTGCAGGAAGCTTCCGAAAGCCAACTAGTCTTCTGCTTCCTCTTTTTCGCAGTATACTAGCGCAGGATGATTACTAGGGAATACAATTCCCTGGCCTACAATTCGTCTTGACACCGCGTGCAGGAAAACGACACTTGGTACGCCGTATACCCAAAGCCATTAAAAGAAAAAGAGGAGCAGAGAAAAAGAGACGGCAAAGGAGATATTACCGACAGTTTAAATACAGGTAGTCGTCGCGGTGGCCGAGGACAAAATTATTCACGATCGCCGAGAGTGTAGTTATCCTACGTCCCTATCGGTTTATCTCGGCCTAACGTAGGTGGTTAGACGTATATATACCCTATGGCGAACGCGAAGCGAGCGACCCGCGTGTCGAGCGCGGTAGGGGTCCGGAGTCACCTTCTCGGGGGAGCACCGATTGGGATCAATGATGTCACGGCGAAACTTATTGGCTCCGATCTGTCTGATAGATCGATACCTCGGACTATTACCCGAGCGTCGGCGCGCCGCGCGAGTAGGGATAATATCCTATAGATATATATATATACATAGATAATATACTACACAGCCGTAATGAGGTAGCACGCTGTGCACGTGACCGGATCTCCAACCTCGAATCGACCCTATATAGCTATCTGTAACTATTTAGTTATCGCTGGAGACGTCCTATTTTTGCCCCCTTACCCCGTTCCTTATCGACGAATAACCGGCATATGTGTTCGCTAAATTAATTACGCATCGTCACTCCGTACATCCCCACGTGGCATTTTCCAGGTGGATTAAAAGTACCTATATATTTAGCACATAGAACATACATTATATAAATTTGGGCTTATTTAATTTATATAAATAAAAATTTATATATACTATATATATTTATATACAAAATATATCTAATCCGTGTATATCTTTTCCACCTGGGTTCATTAATAATCTTAAACTCTTTCCAAATATGCTTCATTTTACCTAATATTACCCTCATCGATTCTCATATAAGATTGCCGCTCGATGGACCACAGCATCCCGAGTCGACCGATCCTCGCTCATCCGCCGGACTACACACGCACGCATAACACATACATATCGTTTCTTTCTTACCACGTGAATGCTCTCCGCGTCCCTCCTCAGGTCCCCGCTCCTCTGTCCAGCCGTGACCGCCGCGCTCAGCTGATTATAGTGATGCTGATGCAGAGTGTTGAGGGTCTGAGCGTAGGGGTCGCCGACCAGGTAGTCCAGGTGTTGCGGTTGTCCGAGGCCCGGATGCTGGGGACTGGCCGGTGCGTGATGATGCGAGGGGAACGGGGGTGGAAAGTACGGCGGCTGAAAGTCCGACGCCGTTGGCAGGGAGGCGCCGCCGTGGTGGGGCATGCCACCCCCGTTTCCGTTCCCCCGGTGACCGTGGTGATGGGCCCCGGAATAGGGCGACGAGTTACCGCCGCCCAGCGAGGAAATGCCGCCATGACCCGTCAAGCGGTCCTGCGGAGGAGAAACGAGAAGGGGTTGCGTTAGTTCGGGCCGCACACATCGACGTTGCTTATCGTATAGATGTTATCCCCATCGCTATCGCGGTCCAGTTTCGTGCCGCGACGGTTTCGGTCACGCGGTTAGCCTAGTTTCGACGATCGGGTGGGAGCACTGCTGCGCGCAGCGTAGAATTAAGTGCGTAGGCATGATTTGCGGAAGGTTCGACTGCACCCGCGATTCCTGCGAGATAGGCACGGTACACCGAGGCTGGTTGGACATGGGTTTTACGTAAGAGTCGAGTTCTTTGTTTGTTGCGGGCTACCGAATGGAGAGCGTAGCGTGATATATTATGCCGCACTGAGGGAAAAGGACTAGTTGAATACGAACCTATACGAGAAAAACTTATTTGAGATGAATAGGAATTTATTCATATCGAACAAAAGTCTATCTGAATTAGATAAATGCTTTGTATATCTCTTTGATCGAGTCCGAACCTAGGAGAATATTTATCTTATTCAAATAGACTTTTGTCCAATATGAACAAATTCCTATTCATCTCAAATAAATGTTTCTATTCGGTTCGTATTCAGCAAGCACACTAGTCGGAAATTCTAGTTTCTTCGAATACTCTAAGGTTCGTACGAAGGGTACCTACTATAATAAGTGCAATGATGTCCAATTAAAGTGCTATTAGGTATGCTAGACTGAGAACAAAATCCAGTTGTTCTATAACCAAATTGCTTGGGTTGAAGGGTAAATTTCGTCAAATTAATCATTGTGTGTTTGGTTAGACTGTCTGTAATAGGTGGACAACTTTGCTTCCGCCGTTTTTCCCAATAGCCATCTATAGGAAAACGGCGGAAGCAAAGTTGTACATCTAATAGTTGGAATAATTAAATTTTTGTCATTTTATTCGATAAAATTCGTTTTGTCGGTAGATGGAAATCAATTCACCTTCACTGCTTCATTAAATTAATCCGAATTGGTTTATTGAAACAAAAGCTTTTGTAAGATGAACGGTAAAAATATTGCGTTAACCGCGCTGAGAAAAAAAATTGCTTGATTGAACAAATACATGAACAAATATTTAGTCGAAGCAGCTAAGCATTTAATCACCTGAACTGCGTTTTAGTCACTCAAACTACATATTTGGTGAGATAACTATATATTCATTTAGAGAGCCGCTCGAGAGGTTGTGACTTGTAAATCTTTGTTTCCAGTGTACAGAATCAAATATCGACGTCACTTTTTCTTTCTCACGTGAAATAAAATAAAATACTTATTGTTAATGACAATCTCACGAGCACACACCTTCGTATATTCGTTCTCTGAAACGAAACGGGCCCATGTAAGTGATACGTTTTAGCACCGAAGGTTCGTAATAACGCACGCGGTAGCCACGGCGCGTACCTCCGAAGAGAAGCAGATTCATTTCGATAAGAATACACACCCGTATCATTCCTCTTAGCCTTTATCCACTTTTTCTCGCGCCGTACATCCGTAACGTCCCCTCTGACGCGGCTATACGTTAGCAGATATACCAGAGCGGTTTAAAGCGGAGCCGCTCGCGCGCGCGGCTACTGTATACTTTATATACGCGCACCCCTCGGAGATGGTATACGGGCCGGTATGTACGTCCGTACGTGTGTTTCAGCAAGAGGTACACGCCGCGGCGGGAACCGGTCCAGACGTCACAAGGATCGCGAGCCTGCGCGCCGAAGTGCAGGAGTTAAACCGCAATAAGACGCGAAACGATGATCCTGACGAGCGTCGAAAGTCGCCGAACATTCCGTCGACGCGCGGCGCCAGCCTCCGGAGGATTTTAATAAGGGCGCGCGTATCTACTCCGGAGAAGGCCGCGCGAGAATCGCTCCAGATCGGCGGGCGTTACGCGCGAAGAAATCGATACCGCGCGGTCTGCAGTCGCGCGGTACGTACATACATATACGACATTCCGAGCAGAGCAACGCGATATATTTACGTCGCGTCGCGCCGAGCTCGTTAAATCCACACTGAGAAAAATAACTTGTTTAAAACGACAGAATGCGGCTAGCTTGACGAGTTTAATTATTCTAACCAAAATACTAGTAAGTTGAACAAAATATTGAGTTATTCCAACTTACTATCCTACTACATGCTTAGCACTGATCTGTCCTATAAATCTTTATTTCAACGCGGGATTACTTTAATTACACGTCTAATTATTCTAACCAGAAAATGGTCAGTCAAACCAAACAGACGGAGAGGATCCATATTTCACCAAACGGTTTGGTTATGGTCTGCGGGATTTTGATTAGAGTCACCGAGTTATTGTTCTTAGTGCACGCGAGGAGATGGATGCATTATTACAAACTGAAAAAGCGTTTATTCATTGCACTGTAAGAAAAATTAGTATTTCTTATATATGGTTGTATAAAGCTTTTTTCCAATACGAGATAATAAAAATTAATGTAATCCGTAATTAAGAAAATTATTATATTTTTTTATAAAGTGGCTGTTATAAATATCATATTGGAGTTAATTAATTTTCATAATCACGTATTGGATAAAAGCTTTAGATACAATTGTGTCAAGGGACGTCTTTTCATTCTGAGGATTTTGAAAATAGCTCATAGGACTTTTCCAAGTGATAGTCAATCCGAGCATACCGATTGATCAAATAAAAATAACTGGACCACGCAGAAAGCAGCTACGATGCTGTATGAAATTGTACTGGAATTCAGTGAAATTCAGCGGAATAATTTGAAGGCTGCTACCGCGCGCGCGCGTGCCCGAATTTACTATAAGTATACAAGAAGTCTAATATTGCTCGAAATATTGTTGCCTGTCAAATCCTTTTCAAATCGTCAGCATCGCCTATGAGTTTCTCAAATTTATAATAAATTCGATTTTTCGACGATCAGAACAGAAAACCGCGCAATATAGCGGCCTATAAATGGTCAAATACGACCGATTAAAATTCATTATAGTGCATAAAAATAAGTAGAAAAGGAAATATTACGGCCCTACTATAAATCGTGTCAATTTTGCAAACTTCCAACAATATTAAAAGACGGCCCTTAAATGTACTACAATTTTCTTTTTACAGTGTACGAGCGAGAGCATTTTAATCTTCGACGCTCTGCGTGTGATCTCGATATTAATGCAAAGAAAGATGGAAGCTGCATTAAATAAATCGCAGTTTAAATCGCAATCATTTAGTCGTTCCATATAAACCTCGCGCGCTTCTACGAGTATTTTCATAACTACCTCTGAACACACCGGATCGCGAGAGATCCCCGTGAAACGATCCAGCGCGTGTGCAGTCCTATAAAGGATGTTCGTTACGTGCATCACGCACAGGTAATTAAACGCTCTCGCGCAACGCGTTATTCCCTTCGCAGGAGGGATTCCTCGTCGCTCCGCATCGCTGCGAAGACGCATACACCTCGGACTTGCCGCCTGCGCGCAGGATGCACGCGAGACACTCGATGCGGGGAATATCGATGTTTCGCTTCGGCTATTCGCCCTGCGATATTCGTATCAGTAGCGTAATTGGACTGCCTAACGAGATAACTGCACTATTCATTTCGCTCGCGATACGTAGGACATAGAGAAGGAACCCTATATGAATAGCATAATTATATCGTTTATAGGGATATTATATCCTTAGATATCGATATATCCTCGTTCTCTCTCTCTCTCTCTCTCTCTATCTCCCATATTTTAGAGATAATCGCGTTATTCGTTTTAATCGTGATATAATGAATATTTCAGGATATAATTATTATGTGTCCTGTAATGATATTTTATGATCATCCGACTATATATTTATTCCTGTACCTGTTCTACACGGAAAACAAGAAACCAGCAATTTTTACTGTTTTATTTAGTAGTGCTGAGACTTCAGCTCATTTTTAAGAATTTGTACAGAGAGAGAGAGAGAGAGAGAGGACATATTTATATTTACTGTTTGCAACTGCACAGAAAGGATAGACCGAAGCGAATTAGATCGTAGGTTCATATTTCTAAAATCGTGACGAAAATGAGCATTTCGATCATTCGTATTATTTCATTTCTGTTTAACGGAGTAATACGGATGATCGAAGTGTTCATTTTCACCACGATCTACGAAATATGGATCCATGATCCGATTCGCCTCGGTCTATCCTGTGCCGCGAAAAATAACTTGGTCAATCGAGCCAAAATCCTGGAGGCCATAACCAAATTATTTGGTGAAATATGGATTCTCCATCTGTTTGATTAAACTGACCATTTTCTGTTTAGAATAACTGGACATGTAATTAGAATTACTAAACTCGTTAAATCAAATGCGTTTTGTCATTTTGACCAAGTTATTTTTCTCAGTGCATGCGTTTAACCAGATACAATATTCGCACGGAAAAAACTAATTTAGCGTTAGTAACAGTATCGAAAAACAATTGTTATAGCAGCACATTTTATTACGGTAACAAAAACAGTTTGCTGTTGAGATGAAAATGTTCGAAAGGTTTCTTTGGTTGCGATGAAAATTATATCAATCTGCTATCACTATTTGAACTCAAATATTTGTTACAGTAATTTAAATAATGTTATTGTAACAAGTTATTTTTTCTATCGCTTCCCCAGGAAAAATACCTAATTACCGTGTAATTATGTGAAGCTACCTGGGCACGGAATCGTAATTTATTCCTGCCAAATTGTAAAATCGTACAGTTTTTCTTCTCCGTGTACAAAACGCCCGTAAAAAGTATCACACGTCCGCGCAGATGGTTCCGACCACAGTTGCGTTGCAGAGTCGAAAGACGCGATAAGAAAGACAAAGAGAGAAGGTGGGCCCTTACGAAAATCGGCGATTCAATTATAACGTGACAGCTCGTACACCGACGTACGATCGAGGAAGAAAATTAATGTTGCCGCGATTGCCAAAGGCCGAGGCGCAGCCGTGAGGCGCCTTTGAACTCCGAACGACGACGGACGCGCGTATATATGCGCGCCGATCGGATCTCAGTGTTTTGAAAGCTTACGTAACGCGTACGATGTAGCAAATCAATCACGGCGATGCTCACTTCCTCGTCGAAGATTGACGGACACGGGAGGTACGGGATTCACGGAGCGTCCAATGGGGACGTGCCGTATGACTCGAGTGCACTCTTTAGCTCGACCACGAAAAGGGAGAATTATTCGTGAGGTCTGCTAGATTAAAAGAATTCCATATTTCCTATTTCGTTAGATTCTCTGATAAGCTGCCGTGGTGTTCGCAGAATTTTCCGATCTTATCGCAAGCCGACTCGAACTGTATGGAAATAAAAGTACTCACACTCTCTAAACAGAAAAAGTGCTTAATCGAAATAAACGTATTTTTGGATATTACTAAGAGAACATTTATTCAATTCACATGAATACCGATTTGATCAAAATAATTGTCAACTGAATCAATAATATCTATATACGTTCAATCGATATTCACTCTAATCGAATAAATGTGTCCTTGAGACTATCCAAAAAGACGTTGATTTCGCTTAAGCAAACTATTTTCTCAGTGCATGAAACATAATTTCGCGTAAGGCACTCTTTGATGAAAACTCATTAGACTTTCCATGTAATTTGACCTTCGATAAACTTCCGAAAATACATAAAGAATAAGTCGATCACTGCATCGAATAAAGAAAAGTCCTTCTGCTCTTGTCGTCTTCTCGAACCTATATATAATACACTGAAAAAAATAATTTAGTCAACATAGGTAATCAAAATTTTGAAAACGATGGCCAAACTCTTTAGCGAAATATGGATCCTCCATCTGTTTAGTCAAACTGACTACTCTTTGGTTAGAATGACTTTAAATTTGGTCAGAATAACTTGATATTTGGTTCGATAGACCAGTATTTTGATTAGAATAACTAAACGTGTTCAGCTGAATGCGCTTTATCAGTTTAACCTTGTAGTTTCTCTCCGTGCAGGATTCCAGGACCGCGAGTGTCGCGACTCGAACTCCATCCTCGATGGAACGTCGCCTGCGACGACTACACGACACGGCGCGGAAAAATGCAACGGCGGGGCTATATAGATGCGTGCGATGACGATGCGGGCCGCAGAGAGCGAGACCCCCGGCTATCAATTCTTATTCCTCGAGGCGCGCGGCTGCGCGGGGACCCGGCTATTACGTCGTTTACGCGGCTAACGGATCGCGTCGCCGATCCAGAAGCGGGCTCGTACGTCTCCGCATGCCGTCGCCTCGCTCCCGCGGGAGAGACGCGCGGTTTATAATGGCCAGGGACGATAATCGGGGCGATATGCGTGGGTATAGTCTTCCTTTTTGCGACGAGGAACGCGCTTTATCGTCGATACTCAGGGATAAAGATCGCGGTGCAGTCGTGTGTCGCATACGCTGTGCGTACAGCTGCAGCGAGAATCGGGAACGCTCCTAAGTATGTCGTATCGTTCACCGGTTTCTATGGAATTTCGTATAATTATGTAGAATGAGAATAATTGATGTCGTTCGAAATGATATATTTTCTTTTAACGTATCGCGGATAAGAATTGCAGCTACAGCGAGAACAAGGAAGGTTCCGCGGCGTCGCATCGTTTTCTACTTTCTATGGAACTTTGTATAATTATACGGAGTCTGCGATGAGAATTTACGCAATTCGGATACGATGTAATTTGTTCGGTATACCGCGAATACGATTCGCAACTGCAACGACTGCAGTTCCACGAAAACGCACGCTGAGAAAAAATAATTGGGTTAAAATGACGAAACGCATCCCCAGTCAAACGGGTTTAATTATTCCAACCGAAATACCGGTCAGTTGAACCAAATATGAAATTATTCTAACCAAATGTTTAATTGTTCTGAGCAAAAAGTGGTCAATTTTACCAGACAAATGGAGAATCCATAATTCACCAAACAGTTTGGCCATCGTCTCCAAGATTTTGGTTAGATTGACCAACTATTTTTCTTGATGCATTCTTTTGAGCGCGCGGAGCAAAACATTCCGAAAAAGTGCCAAACGAGGCGAGAACCTCGAGATCAACGCGCGATAATCGCGCGCGCAGTTGAGCACCCCGAGGGCGATGCCGAAGGAGTTGAAAGAAATGCATTAAAATCCGCGCGCGCGCGGTCTTTACCACCTATAGGAATCCGACTGTCGCGCGATGGTGCGCCCGGAGTGCCAAACGGGGCACAAACTATGCAAATCCCGGAGTACCTGTCGCAACACAAATAGCTCACGGGCAGAATGTAGGTGTGTCCGCCGATCGTACCGAGATAACTGCATCGCGGTGCGCGAGATCGTATCGTCACTGCGCGATAAGCTGATAAGATGTTATTAGAAATGATAGATCGCTGCAGGAAGACCGAGCCGCGCGGCGCGCGTTTCGATTAGACCATTCATAAATCGCGGAGCGTTCCACTCGGGGCTATGGACTTCTGTGGGATCCTCGCGACTTTCTTCCTACTCTCGCTTCTCCTGTTACTTTGCTACCCTTATGGGAAGCGTATGGAGCTGGAGGAATCGTTTGCCATATTTGCACGCTGAGGGCCGGTTTATCAATGTCCAGTTAAATGTGTCAGATAACTATCTAACAGTTATTCTTATCTGACAGTTATCCGAATAGTAGCGTATTTCAATACTGTTTTATCTGTCAGTTATGAACACTGTCTTGAAGCATTCCGATTGGTTTAATTTCCGCTAAAGAACGCGGGCTATTCAAAGCTCCTTCAAATTTTAATTTGAAATGCAACTCATGTAGAAGGAAGGTCACTCGAGGAATGAGATAGGGTAGGTAGGGAGAAGACGGGATGCTGCGACGTTCTCATGGCCCGAGAATAGCGAGAGGCTCATCTTACGGTCCCTTCGCGGAAAACTCTCTCGCCAGCGCAGGACGAAATGTTTTTCCCGTGGTAAAACTCTATACGTTCTTCTTTCGTGTTGTACGAATTTAACAATTTCTTCATCGTCGTCGCTAATTTCCAAAAAATCTCCAATATTATCTCAAATATTATCCATTTTAGACTGTACACAAACACAAAACCAGAGAAAATTCTAACCTATATATAAATTGCGATAACTGTCAGTTTATTCAGTATCTGGCACCAGTACCTTCCAGTTAAATTTACTTCCAGTTATCTTAATTTAAGTTCTTAGTAAACGTTAGTTGTATATTGATAAACAGTTTAGCTACCACTTTAATTTTATCCACCAGTTAAGACATTTAACTGGACATTGATAAACCGGCCCTGAGAAAAGTAACCCGGTCAAGTTAACCAAGGTCTAGGAGACCATGATCAAACCGTTTGGTGAAATATGGATCTTCCATCTGTTTCGTTAAACTGACTATTTTCTGGTTAGAATAACTAGATAATGTGCAGTTTGAATTGCTAAACACATGCACTTTAAAGTATTCTGCGGTGTGGACCACTTTAGACCACTATACTTTAGACTCTAGTGGGCTATATAGACCACTTTTAGTGTTAAATAACAATGGCATAAGACTGAATGACACCAGGTGTTGTATATATAGCTGCAATATGTGAAATAGTATTAAAAATTCACACCACTTTTTTACTATTTGTTGCTAGAATAACTACATACCTATTGGGTTAAATTTAGGTACATACTAATATTTTGGTTAGAATAATTAAACTTATTTGACCAGATGCACATATTGTCATTTTAGCCAAGCAATTTTTCTCAGCATAGACCTTTTATCATTGATGTATATGTACACTGAGAAAAATAATTGGCAATTCAACCTAAATCTTGAAGATGATTACCAAACTTTTTGGTGAAAAATGAATCGTCTATCCATTTGGTTAAATTGATCACTTTTTGGTTGGAATCACTAAATATTTGGTTAGAATAATTTGATATTTGATTCGGCTGACCAATATTTTGGTTAGAATAACTAAACGCGTTTAATTAGATGTGTTTTGTCATTTTAACCTAATTATTTTTCTCCGTGTAATCAAAATCTTATTCCACTATACCGAGAAAAATAATTCCGTTAAAGTTTACGACAAATTTATTTAGTTTGACGTGTTTAGTTATTCTAACTAAAATACTGGTCGGTTGGACCAAATATCAAGTTATTCCAACGAAATGTTTAGTTATTCCAACCAAGTATTTAGTTAACCAAATCAACCGAATCTTCAGTTAATTTAACCAAAAAGTGCTCAGTTTAACCAAACAGATGGAGGATCCATGTTTCACCAAATGGTTTGGTCATGATCTCCAGGATTTTAGTTAAATTAACCAAGTTATTTTTCTCAGTCTACTTATCATTTATAACTGATTTAAGCGTACTTTCTTTTGTCAGTGCACGAAGAAAGATTTGCAACGTTAATCGTTATCACATGAGCCAATTCAAAGGTTTATGTATATAGAAGAATATAGAGGCGAGGCACGAAAGAAATCATTACCGTTCGTTAACGATTTATAGTGGATGAATTATTGCTGTTTCTATTCCGCCTTACTCGTTCTTCACTATCCTCAGTATTACCCGGGTTCATAAAATCATATTCGAAAAATAATCACGTGTAGCATGGGTGAATCGAGGACATCGCACGCCTGTGCAATACATTCATTTGATTATATTTTATGACTGGCAATAATTCATCAATCATAAAAATGGTATAGCTAATAAGCGTTAACTATTTCTATCCTTGTCGGATACAAGTGTGTTTTTAACATAGAAATTGCAACCCACTGCACGAGATTTATTATCGTGTTTTTATATAGGCACACCGACGCCCATTCTCGGCAAAATGAGTCAATTTTATTATACCATATTTTCGAAAGAACGACCGCCGCGCAATCTTTTCCCCGTATTTACATACAATGGGAAAAGGATCTACGTGGATTGAAAGTCAAAATTCTTCGAGTCGAATGGGCCACGTAACTATATTCGTCCGTTATATGCCTTCGAAATATTTATTTCGCTCAATTTTGAAAGAGCGATTTGCTCCAAATGAATATTTATCCGAAAAAACGAATTCGACGCTCTCGTCGCAATCGCATAAATATTCAAGCGAACGCGTATTTAAACGAACGAAATGCGGCGTTTCTTTCGGTACGGAATAATTTATCTCCCCGATGATAAATGCGATCTCGAGTGGAGAAAAAATTCTCGTCCCGAGAGAAGTGTCACAAGCTCTCGGCCATCGATGCACCACCGATGGCGATACACGCGCATCGATCTCTAAATACGACGAAAAATTATGCGGGAAGTCGTAACGTTTAAAGTGCCACACACAGAGCTTACGATTTTTTCGATCACCTGTCGCGTAGTGGACTTCCTGGCGTCCCGCGAAAACACGCGGGATACGCGCGGCTCTCCAATGACATCCGTCATTTCCGGTGGAACCCGTTCCCCGAAACGCCTAATTAATAGACGCGAGATCGTCGGCGCGCTCGGCGCCGACGTGTGATCGATAGCGCGCCCCGCGTCGGTCGAGTATCGGCACGCCGTATTTTCGAAGACATCGGCGAATCGCGCGCTTCCGGTTCGGAGGAGAGCAGCGCGGTTCGGCCGCGTCGATACTCTCCTCGATTTCGCCGCGGAATAAATTACGCGCGTCTCTCGATGGCACTTCTAATTCTGCACAAATACATTTTCGAATCCGCCGCGCCGCGAGCCTCGCGTTCTCGCGCGACATGCCTACCGATACTTTTGCCTTTTTCTACTCGTAAATGGCGACGACGTCTCTCGCACCCGATCGCCTTGAAGTATTACCGAACGACGCTTGAAAACGCGGCGAGAGTGGCGGGTAAAAATAACGCGATGCATAAAATTATGTCTATATTACGCCTGGCAAAGATAACCATAACCGGTGAGGTGACTCGTTGATTTGTACGATTCGTCTTTTGGAGGAAGCTGGAATTTTCTGCCGGCTGTACTCTTCGACGGTTTTTCTATTCAACTAGATCTTTTGCCCGGGTGCACTGAGAAAAATAAATCGATCAATCAAATCAAAATCGGGTCGAGAAGATTACTGGAGCCTCGGAAATCTAACAAGAATTACGTAGCGTATGGCCCGTATAATAGAGTTGTGCATATCGTAAATACATGTCATCAGGATATCAACTTCTTTGGTAGCTCGGTATCGAGTTTCACTGCGGGAATCAAAAAGTTGGTCGGATCATTGGCTGAGTGAGCATGTAGGATGATACGTCGCGTCATTAATTATATTAATTTGCCTTATTGAAGGATGTTGTGAACTTTGTATATTGCCGATTGGCGTTTATCGAATAAATCAAATCAAAATCCTGAATACGACGACTAAACCGTTTGTTGAAATATGTATCCTTCGTCTGTTTGGTTTGACTGACCACTTTTTGATTAAAATAATTAAACGTTTGGTTGGAATAACTAAACAATTGTTTCGAATAACTAGATATTTGGTTCGATTCACCAGTATTTTGGTTAGAACAACTAAACGCGTCAAACTAGATGCGTTTTGTCATTTTAACCTCATTACTTTTCTTAGTGTGACACTGAGCCACGAACCATCTGATAACGAGTATAGCGAGCAGTAGGTACTCATTACTACGGCGAGCGGTGAGCGTTTGTTATTACATTGACTGTCTTAAAGGAGAAATTGAATGTTGTCCTCATCAGATAAATAAAGGTGTTTCTTACTCGTTTCAATGATTGCAACTCCGAGATTCACCAACATTTCATCTTGAAATCAGAGAAATCTCCGGGAATCTTGAGAACAGATTTTTGTCACCACACTGAGTAAAATAATTAACAGTTAAACGCGTTTAGTTATTCCAACCAAAATACTGGTCAGTTGAACCAAATATCTAGTTATTCTAACGAAATATTCAGTTATTCCATGCAATCGTTTAGTCAGTCTAACCAAAAATTGGTCAGTCTAGCCAAACAGACGGAGGATTCATATTCCACTTGTAGAGGTTGCAAGCGTTTGCTGTAATTTTTACTAAAATTGCAGTTATCGTAACAATAAATTGGCCCTGTCCCGCATTTTACCACAAACATTGTAAAAGACATGCTAGGTACAATTTATTTTCTTTCGTGCAAGCTATTTTTCTCAGTATTACAGTCAGTATGCTTTTCGATGTCGCAGGACTAATCTCCAAATTTTATAGCGTATTTTCCCGAGTTTTTTATTTAGTTCGCGAATTTCCCTGACATTTCTAGATTATTAAAAATCTCTTAGATTTCCCGGTTCTGTAGCCACTCTGATATCAAAAATACGCCTTGTGGAAAGCTTCGTCATCCGGACGTTATTACAGTTTTAACGTACGAAAGCCACGCATAACCGTACAATTTCCACAGCGCAAACCGTACGACGGTTATCGTTACGCTCGTCAGCTTGAATTTGAGGAAGGAATACAAAGTTAAAAGAAAACAATCCCTCTCGTCACAATCGCATCGAAATATACGCAACGGGTCAACGCCATCGCCGCGTAACGACCGAAGGCTGCGACGTTCAAAAGATTCGCCGTAAATTTCGAACAGGCGGCTATAAGTTTCACGTAAACTACGAATAAACGAGCGTGGAGGATATACACGTACGGGGCGTTAATAAACGTCGCCGAGCGGACGGACTCGACCACCCGCGGTTCGATTACTTAAACGCCTCGTACGCCGATCGCTTCTCACGAACGAAATTCTCGTTTCGGTCTCCCATAGGCATACGCGTCGCGCCCGAAAAGCGCTTCCCGAACGCCCGCGCGCCCGTTCTCCCCCCGATCGGCGCGATACGAATCTCGCGCGCCTCGTCAAAGCCGCGGCGTGCTTCGACGCGCCTTACGCCTCGCGGTTTTGTCGACCTTTTTGCAACTGTGCGTCCGCCGCGCGTAGGGACCATCCGAATGTAAATGGCGCGAAAAAAAGTACATTGAAAATTAGCCACGGCTATTCGGACATTCCTCTATTTGGAGCACGCGCGTCGATAGAGCGTGAGACGGTTTCGGGACGATCTCTCGGCGGCGGGGTGAAAAAATTCGGCCCGTGTGTGTCCAGCGAGCGCGCGAGTATCGAGATCGTTCGTCATCGTCGCGGACGTCGACCGCGGCGCGGCTAGATCGATCCCTCCCGCGTGACGTACGGAGGGTCGCGCCGAGGAACTCTTCCTATCGTGGAGACTGGTTCTCTCTCGGTGTCGATGTTCGGTATATCGGAGGAAAAAAGAAGGAGACACACACGCGCGACAACCAAAGACACATTTTTTATCGCCGAGAGGCGCGACGTATCTCTCTCTCTCGACACCCACGCGCGTCTATAGAGGTGAGACTTCTCCGATTCGCCTCTCGTTGAGCGACGACGATGGCTTGCATTCGCGGCAAGAGAGAAAGAGAGCGAGAGAGAGAAGCGCGCGTTTTCATTCTTCTCGAATTTCGAAATCGCGTATACACGCCCGCGAGTCGCGGCGCGTTTCGAGCGCGCGAGAGAAAGGGGGAGGAAGCAGGGATGTCAAAGAGACGTGCGACGATTTGGCATTCGGCGCGACACGGTTTCTTGGACGACGAGCCGCGCGCGCGTTCGTCGACCTTACGACTTTAACCGCCGCCTTGATGAAAATCGCGTCGCACACTCTCGCACACTGAGAGAAATCATTTTTGATGCCAAACAAATGTTTTCTTCAACCAGAGAAACATGATATAATTCCTGGATCAAGTTGTGGTTTTCTTCGTGCAAGAAAACATTTTTTGTGTCCAAACGAAGATACTCCTGGATCAAGAATATATGTTTAAGAATACAGATCCTCTTGATCGAAGAATATATGTACTCGTTTAAGTTACATCTTCATTTTAATATGAGAAGGAGAGTATCAGACATTCTACGATCAAGGATCTGTATTCTTAAAAATTTGTAAGATTCTTGATTCAAGACATATTTTTTTGATACTGGCAATTATTTCTCTCAGTGTACACGTGATGGCTGCAGAGGCGCGCACATTCACGACTGCAGCAGCCGCGGTCGCGTCGCGCGTCGAGCGCGAATGTGCGAGACGCGGGAGAAAGCGTGTCGTACGTCGGCGGGACGTTCGAAAACGAGACTTCGAACAAGGCGAACGGATCGAATCGATCGCGACAATTTGAGACGGACATCGCTATCGCGCCCGTGAGTAATTATACACGGTAAAAAATAATTTGTTAATGTAATATTATTTAAGTTGCCGTAACAAGTACCCATTTGAATTGAAATTGCGACAATATAGTGACAATGAAATAAACATTTTAATCATTAACATATCTGTGCCTCAGAGCCAGAGTATGTTAAGTCCAAGTTTTTAGTTTCGAGATAATTAAAATATTAATTAAATATTAATAGTATTATTTAACATATAAAACCCATTTTCGGCAAAAAATGGACTTAACATACTCTGGCTCTGAGGTGCAGATATACTTTCTTGTCCTGACGAGATATCTATTTCGCCGCATTTGAAATTCCATTTACTTCTTAACCGTTAATAAGCTGTTTTCTTAGTGTAGATTTAATTAAATCGACAGTGACGCGTGGGGGAATACAGATTTAGTTACTCGGACTAATAACTGAATTAGGATCCTCCGAAAGCCGTCAGTCGTACTTATAAACAAATTTATCACTCGACGCAACTTAATTCTGCACACCCCCATTCCGCAAACGCCGATTTAATTGAAGATACCGTCTTCTTTCTCATTGCACCGGCAAAGACCACTGCAACGAGTAGATGTACTCGTAAGCGTCGCGATGATTATCCAGAAAGAAAAGGATCGTAACGAGCAAACACTCGTATAACCGTCGCGATAACAGACTCCGCAGTTTCCATTCCGCACTGTTTATCTCTCGTCGAACGGCACAATGGGCATCTCGAGTCCATTGATCGCGCGGCTCCGATCTCGCGCCGTCCGAGGCGACTCTCTCCCCGCGGGAGCGTTAGACTCGGACGGATATATCGCAGATAACATCCCGATATCGGTAGACCGCGCGGGTACGTCTTCGTTGGCGGAGTTGGCGCGCGTTCTTTCGGTACGGGATGCGTGCGCACGATAGGATCTGAAACATCTCCATGCACCGGGTGCGCGCGATAGAGGCCGCCGCCGGTTAAGAGGGGCTATCCGGTGCCTTTATCTGCGTCATTCTTCACGCCGCGCGCGAAGGCGGATAGCCTGCCGCTTCTCGCCGATTCCGCGCGCTTTCATGGAAGTCGATCTCGCGGGTGCAACACTCAAAAAAATTTGTCCACAACTAGAAAACTATAGTAATTGCAGTGATAATTTTCGTCGCAATAGCAAGAATTCTTGCTACGCTAGCAATATTGTTCTAGTTGTGTCTGAGGCAGCCAGAAATATAGCTGGATTAGCTAAATACTTTTTTCAGTGAAGAAAAAGTGCAAGCCGATAGATATCGTGGTCTCTCTCTCTCTCTCTCTCTCTCTCTCTTTCTTTCTCTCTTGGTTGGATTACAGAAGGCGGCGTCTGTACTTTATTGGCTCCTTGTTTTTCGCTTCTCTTTCCTCCGGTGAGCCCTCATATTTGGCGGCTATGTTCCGTGCTAGAGCTGTGATTCGGTCTCACGACACGCGCGAGCCTGTGTCCAACTTGCTGGTACCTGCTAGTCGCACTGCGATATTCCAAAAATCATTCTTGGTTACCGCTGCTACACTATGGAATTCCCTCCCGGCCGAAATCAGGGAATCGACGACTGTTCCTGAGTTCAAGGGACGGCTTTTTCGTTGGCTACTATCTATAGATTAGTTAGTTCCTGCTCCGTTTTGCTTACGTTTTCTTTTTCTTTTCTCCTTTGCATCTTGTTTTTGCGTTTGCGTACTTCTTAAGCGCTTATTCGTATAATTTACTTCCACTCAGTATACTTTACTTTGTCAGTTTAGTTCGTATTAGGTATTTGTTTTGTAAAAATTTTGTATTTACCTTATTTTCTTAGTCTAGGCCGTTCTATTATCTATTATTTACTTTATCTCCTTTCACTCGTTTACTCTCTTAGTTGCTTTCTTTGTTATTCATTTGTTCTGACCTTTTGCGTGCTCTCAGAGGGTCTCTGCGGCCCTAGAGCAAAATAAATGCTTCTCTTCTTCTTCTTCTTCTTCTTCTTTCTGTCTCTCTCTCTCTCTCTCTCTCTCTCTCTCTCTTATGCGCGTCTACGCTGCCGTCCTTTCGTAAAACGTTGTTTCGGTGGTCGTTGCGTGCGGCTGATGCGTAGGCTAAATTTTAATTTTAGTTATTATATTATTACTGTCTGTCTTTCCTGCTCCATCGTCGTTGTTCAATGTACACTGAGAGAAATAATTGCTGGTGACACTTTTTTTTTTCATTGAAAAATATTAGGTATATAATTCCAGGATCAAACCATGGCTTTCTTCGCGCAAGAAAATATTTGATAAGCTCGAGTAATTGTTTTTTTACACAGAGAGAACTTTTTATTTCCAGGATGGCATTCTTGAATCAAGGATATATGATATTCTTCGATGAAGAATCTACGATATATCCTTAAAAATTTGTAAGATTATGTGTTCTTGATTGAAGACATATTTTTTTGACACTAGCAATTATTTCTCTCGGTGCAGTTTACTCTTATAGCTCATAAATTATCTATCCGTGTATCTCTTGTTCTATGCCCTCGTATAGAGAGTGCTTGCTCTTAAGTTGGCTTTTCACTAAACGCTTATAAGACACTCGATTTCCTGTGAGCTCAAGTGAATACGATTATATATCGTTTATATAACTACTCGCACTCTCACAGAAATCGAGCATCTCAGCGTCTAGTGACACAGGCCAGATTTTGGAGACCTTGTCTCAGAACCTAATAAAGCTTCTTCTTCTTCTTCTTCTTCTCTCTTAATTACATTTGTTTCAGTTATATTTTCACGTTAATGTTATTTTTCTACTTTTAGCGCTTCAATTATATTGTTATATGAAGAGTGAAATATGCAAAAGGGTCTAAGTGCCATTTTTCCTGAAATGGAGATTTTTACTTTTATGGAATCTAAGTGCCACGTGTGAAACTTGCAGCACAAATATTTTTGCGTCAGGAAAAATGGCACTTAGACCCTTTTGCATATGTCACTCTTCATATATGTTCATATTTCAATACTATCTCCCTTTCTCTGCACCTTTCTTCATATCTGCCCTCAGGGGACTCTAGTCCCAGGGTAAATAAATCACTCTTCTTCTTCTTCTCTCCTCCCTTCAGCGTGCGAAAGCATGGATGCGTCTCGCGCGGTGCTCGAGATGACTTTGAATCACGTGACTCGGAAAGCGCGCGCTACGCGTCTCGATCTCTCGCGCGTTGCGAATGCGGTCGCAACAATGTATGACCCTGACCGTTCGGTGCACCGTTAGGCGTGGGGGGGGGGTGCAGGTATTTTTATCGCGTCGTATATCGTTACCACATTGGAGGGGTTTGCGTCGCGCGAGATTTTCTGCAATACATACCAGGGAAATTGCGAGTGAATCACGCGCCATTTCAAAATTGCTCACTCGTAACTTGGTGGTCACACCGTCGAGACAACGTGGAAATCAGGTCATTTTCGGCTGGCCCGTCGAAACGAAAGGGACAAACCGAAGATTGCGCGATAAATGAACGTAACGGACCGCTTCCGCGCTGCGAGGCCCGCGCGCGCGCGCGCGCGCGTTGTAACGGATTTGCGGAAAGATCGACGTCTCCCAAGATTATCGACGTTTCGTCGTCGTCATCGAGTATACCTAGATACGTCGCGGCAAATCGAGCGGCGCGATCCGTTATAGAAGAGAACTGATAATTAGCGAGTCATGTGGCCGGTAATTCGTTTAGTATGTCATCGTGGGTCGTGGGGACAAAATTTTCCGTTATGAAAGTTTGGAAATCACGTACTGCGCGCGCGCGTTGCGAAACGCGCGCTTCAACCGTCGCGGTGTTCGCTTCTGCGGCGCGCGATGTCGTCGACGGGCCGCCGCGACGCGTATCGCCGTCGGCGGCGGCGACCGCTCTTGTACGCTTTCGATCCCGGATATCGTCGGATGTACGCATAACGCAGCGCGTCGCTCGAAGAGGCGACGGGGCGAAAGAAGACGCGATACGAGAGAGTCAATAGATCCGACGCGAGATCGGATCACTGCGGCCTTTTCTCGGGCGCGCGATTATTCAAGTCGACATTTTTCGTTCGAATTAACGTTGGAACTTCAGACACATGTAAATTGTACACGCTGAAAACGAAATTTCATTCGTTCGCAATTATCGGCGAGGTTGAATACGGCGAATCTCACGAGATAATATTGTTTCAATACCGTACCGCCTTAGACTTTAGGCAACCGATTTGAAGTTGTGAAAGAAGTGAATATTTACCTCAATAATAACACCGTGAGGTTCGCCGTATTAAACCTCACCGATGGTTGAATGAAGCAAATTTTTTTTCAGTGCAGAAACTTTAGGAAATATTAGCTCATCTGATGAAAGGTAGACTTTAGAACGATCAAGTACGAACGTCGCGATGATCGTTCAAGTCTATCTGGGTAGGCACGGATCAATTTCGAAGCAGCGGGTAACCCGAGCCGCGTCGATCCACGGTTTTCATGGGATTCGAAGAAAGATACGCCGCGTATATCGATCGCGCCGATCGCCGCGCGAGGATTTCTGTCGAAATCGACCTGTCAAGAAAGCGGATTTCTAAACGACGCGACGCGCGTCGATCGTTGCGCCATGATCTATGCTAATCGCCGCGCGGATATGCGGGGATATTATGAGCGACGTGCGCGAGATCTGGATCGACGCTTTATGGCGCGAATTAATAAGCGTGCGCGCCTATTTTCGTGAAAATACAGCACGTCCTTGCGGCGAGATAAACGTGCCTTCCAACTTTGCGTTTCTATTATATTTTATAATGAGTGCTTCTCGTTGGTGAATGAAAACGAAAATGTGATACTAAATCATTGTTTCAATTGGTAAGACATCCTGCTTCGCTAATTACATTTCATCCACACAAAAGTTCGATACAATTAGACGAAAGAAGTTTCCAGGCAAAGATAAAATTACGATGCGAAAACATCTGAAACTGCACTGAGAAAAATAATTAGGTTTTAAAATGACGAAGCGTATCTATTGTAATAATTAAACGCGTTTTGTCATTTTAACCAAAATACTGATCAGTTGAAGCAAATAGGGTGAACTGAGGCGAATTGGATCACAGGGCGAATTCGTTTTACTTCGCTGGAAAGGAACGAAATAATACGAACGATCGAAATGCTCATATTCAACACGATCAAAGATAATAAAATATAGATCTATATGATTCGATTCGCCTCGGTCTACCGCATCTAGTTTTTCTGACCAAATGTTCAGTTACTCCAACCAAACGTTTAGTTATTCTAACCAAAAAGTGGTCAATTCAATCAAACAGATGGAGGACCCATACACTGTAAAGATTCTGCGACGTGAACCTATGTGGACCACTTCTGGTATTAGATAACAGTGGCATAAGACTGAATGATACCAGATGTGGTACATATGTATAGGTCCGCACCGATGAAATGGCGTTAAAAAATTTACATCACTTTTTTACTGTGCACCGAGAAAAAATATCCGTTGACTCAACAGAATATCATTAAGCTAACCACATCGCGATATTAAATGCGTGGAACCTAAACGAGAAATTATCCCAACTGCACGTCGCAATTGGATGATGGTTTTTTTCCATGAACTTCATCGGTAGTTAAGATAATTTGTTTTGGAACTTAGATAACTTTATTGAAGCATTGGATTGATAATTAACTCTATAATATAGTTAATTCAATTAGCAAACCGTTGTTTTATTTCTGAACATTTGAAGCGACTGCTTTAGTAGTTAAAGTCTCTCAAACCAGGTTTTCGAACGGTTTAAAAGTGGTAGCACTGCGTTGGACATACGCCCTAATGACACAAAGAAGTAGGTTAGACGATATCTCCCTTTCTATATATTTTTATGGAGACGAATGAATCAGAATACATTTTAGGTGGTCCTCTACACATCCTAATGCATTGCTTCTTGAAAAAATATAGCCCCGATGCTTATTATTCGCCAGTCAAAATAGCAAGCAAATTAACAGGGTAGCTGGGAGGTACACGATTTTGAACTATATTAGATTTTTAGAGTACTTACGATAAATTCCGACATTGTTGCGGCCCGTATCCCATCTCGTGGAACCCAGTGGAGCTCGTTTCAGGAGGTCCGATGATTCCCGTTACGAGAAATCGCGTTATTGCAATTTCATATAATCAGGAGCTTTTTCACGATACATTATATCTACGCAACTGTCATTGCGTCTTTGACTGATTAGACTCAGAATATTCCGAGTGCCCTTTCCCTTGATTTCGGCTAATAACAATGCTGGGTACTGAAACTCTCTACCTACGCTTTCTCTTGAATTCGATTAATGATATTCCTGGAAATTGATATACAATATATTATTGGTTGATGCCAAGAGAAAGCGTTCTCAGATTGTTTCGATATCCGGCAATATTATTTGTCGAAACCAAGTGAAATGGTACTCAGAGTATTTCAGGCTCAGTCAATTGAAGACGTTATAACAGTTTCGTGAGAGAGAGAGAGAGAGAGAGAGAGAGAGAGAGAGAGAGAGAGAGAATCGATGTATCGCGGAAAAGCTTCTGATTACATGAAATCGCAATAACACGATTTCTCGTAACGGACATCACTGGACCTCCTGAAACGAACTCTGCTGGGTTCCACGGGGTGGAATACGGGTCGCAACGATGTCGGAATTTATCGTAAGTACTCTAAAAATCTAATGTAGTTGAAATCCTTGTACCTGTCGGTTTACTATTTTGACGAGCGATTAATAAGCATCGAGGCTATATTTTTCTAAGAAGCTATGCATTAGGATGTGTAGAAGACCATCTACAATGGGTTCTGATTCATTCGTATGCATACAAATATTTTAGAAAAAAGAAGATATCGTCTAATATACTTCCTTGTGTCATTAGGGCGTATGTCCCACGCAGTGCTACCAGTGTTTCAAACTGTTCGAAAACCTGGAATGAGGGACCTTGAGTCAACCGAACGAGTCAACTATGCCATGCAGTTGCATCTACCACATTGACTCAGTTTCATCGACCTTCATTTAGTCATGTTAATCAAAATTCGATTAAATCGACTACAAATTCTTCGACCACGTGGTGCAGTTGCAAACACAACAATTTTTTCTCTCTGTGATGTAGGTATTTGACCAAACGGCTTGGTTATCGTCTCCAGGATTTTGCTCAGATCGACCGAGATTCACTCGCAACCTCGTGGCAAAGTACCGACGTGGACGTCGCGCCCGTAAATATTCAACGAGACGTCTCCCAGCGCCGCAAGATTCACCTCGACCTCGATGACAGTGGTCATGTCGACGTGGGGCGCGTAACAGAGCGCCAGCTTGTCAGCCGTCGGCACCTCCGTGCGCGGCGAGAACACCCCGAGGACCTCCAGTTTGACGGTTGCAGGCGAGGTGGCCTCCCCGGCCGCCTCCCCGTAAAGTGCTTCGTCGCTACCACCCTCCAACTTTATATCCCGACACTGTGTATCACTAAAAAACACTCCGTAACCTTCGCGGCACACACGTATCATGGAGGAACAAGCGGAGCACCACGGAATCGTCTCGCGGGAGGAGCGCCGCGCGGGTTCGCACCGAGTGCCGGCGGGCGCGCGGGAGGCGCGGCGCGATCTTCCGAGTCGGCAGAGGGGGTCGATCGGCTACCGGCGGCAGGTGCACGCGGTTTTCCTGCCGTTGTCGCACTGTCGTCGCCGTCGTCGCTGGGGGTTTATCCTCGCGCGTCGAGTGTCCGAGGGTAGGATCTAGATCGGGGGAAGGGATGAGGGGGCGGGAAGAAGAGAGAGAAGAAGGCCCGCGCTCGCGACAGCGCGATCGCGTACCGCGCCCGTGCCGGGCCTCTCTCTTTCGACGGCGAGGAAACGCGGGTTTCGATCGTTATCGCGTTCGGTCGATCGCGATCGTCGATTCCTCGGTTACCTCGAGCAGTCGTTGAGGAGTTGGGGGGGGGGGGGTCGACGCGGATGGGGTGGAAGAAGAAGAAGAAGAAACGGAACTTGTCACCAGCATCGGTCGCGAGTGCGATCGCGGAGGGCGATGCACGCGCGGTCCTCCTCTCCCTCGTCGCACCTGCTCCTCGCTATTCTCGACGCGACGGAACCGCGCGGCGAAACGATGCAACGCGTGCGCGCGCAAACAGCTGATCGCCCCCGAGTGCTCGATTGCGCCCGACTGACGACGTACCCGAAAGGAGGAACACCCACGCGCGCGCGCGGACGAGCGGAAGGTGCTTCGATGTGCTCTTACTAGGAGCTACTACCTACTACTACCTTATACCAATATACGGAGCGGAGAGCGTACGGTACCCACGGCGCGCAGCAGCGGCGGCGGCGGCGGCGGCGGAACCCACGGTATCCAAGGCGAAGCGGGAGCCGACCGAAATTCCGCCCGAGGGTACGCGCTGCACCACGTGGCTCGCCCTACACCGGCGGCCCCACCACTCGGCCTCCTGTACCCACGAGAGGACGCCCCCCGAGCGAATAGCGGATACCGCTGAGCGCTCACCGCGCGCGCGACCCTCACCAACGTTCGCCCGACACCTTCCGAGCCTCGCCGAGTCTCACCGATCAACCCCGTCGTCACTCTTCCGTCGCGCGTCGGACGCGACGGAACTAGGTGTGTTTTGTTTTACACGCGTGTCGCTCCGGACGTCACGAAGCGCATCGCGATGCACCGATCGCTTCGCGCGACTCGGATCGTACGGTTTCGACGCGCGGACGACGACGCGGCGAAAGGAGCCGAGAGAGAAGTGTGCATTCCCGCGTAATGGACCCGCGCGGCGAGACTCGTGTCGATGACGGGGATCGGTATTTCAGCGAATCGATCTCGCGCGAGACGCACGCTGCAATTTGAGCCGAGGTGCATCCAGTGATCCTTCGTTCTCGAAGCCGCGAGAGATAATTTCGTTCGTTGCACCGCGCTCGGAGGGGGTGCACATGTATGTTTCTTTAGTTCTCAATCGGCGATGTCGTCGGTAAATTATCGGGGAACTGCATCCGATATGCGCTACTGGGGTGCAGTGAGTTGAATTCGCTCGAGATTATTGCCGATCGGGTGCAACGAAATCAAATCTCTTCGCAATTGAAACGATCGAAACACTCGTGCGCCTCGATTTACCGCCGTTATGTCGATTGAGGTAACTGTCCCGATAGCCGGACAGCCATAAAAATTCACGCAGCAGATTTTATTCAGGGTTTTTACTACACTGAGAAAGATAACTTGGTTAAAATGACAAAACGCATTTGATTGAATGAATTTAGTTACTCTAACCCAAATGGCGTTAAATTGAACCCAATATTTGGTCATAACTATAATTATTATCCTAAGCAGAAAATGGACAGTCTAACCAAACACAAATGAAGGATCGATATTTCACCAAACTGCTTGGTCATGATCTCCAACGACTTGATTATTTTTCTCGGTGTAGCGACACTTCCTGCATACATTCTTAATTTATTGAAGATTCTTTGCCGCTAGCTCCTTTCTATCCCATTCGATAATCTGAATTATACTCAAATGAAGGGTACAGGAATAAAACAGGGAATGTCACAAAAACAAAATCTTGAGAAATTAAGCTTTTTAAGCTTGCAGATCTCTTGTTTCATGCCTGTATACCAATATTTTATTTGATTTTCTATGGAGATCTATCGTTTTATTCCTGTAACAGTCCTACCACCAAAAAGTACACATAAAATACTATAGATAGCGATGAAAACCCAATTTTCGACGAAAAGTAGACATTCCCTGTTTTATTCCTGTACCCTTCAAATGTGTCCGGCCACTAGGATGTGTCCTGCTATTAGTACCTACAGTAACCTTATACTAAATCGAACGGAAAAGGAATGTCAGGCAGAGATACCAATTTCAGTACATCACGACTCATTCATGACGTCATGACCATTCCACGAGATTAGAATTTCGAATCGTCCAAGTTATCAGGTCCCAATTAAAAGAATCCTCGCTAAACCGCATTCGCTGGGTAATTCCGCTCATCGAGGCGCAACAGGTGTGCATTATCCCGCTTAGAACGACTCGCCCAAGGGTCACGGGCTCCCATACGACTCGAAAGGAACATCGAAAGCGCTGTACATTTCGCGCGGGGAATGACTGGATGCCGTTGACGAGTGTAATAACGGAGCTTAAAGCGCGCGCGCTCTCCGAGACCGCTTAATGTATTCCGCGGGCTTTATACACACCATGCCGAGGTCCGCGGGTCGAGAGGCCGCGCCGACGGATGACTCGGCTGTGTGTGCTGAGATTTTATTTGATTTTCGTCCGAGACACACAGCGCGCGCTGCCATACGTGGGAACGCGACGGGCGTCGGTGTTAAATAACGTTAATGCGCGCTAACGGTTGAATACACACGATGCCCGGCGAGAGCACGGTATCCTACGTGTGAATAAAACGCGACTTGTTTACGGATGGATTATAAAATTAGTATCCGCGCGCGCGCGCGGCCCGCGGGAGCAGGTGCAGTGGGCGTGATTTTTACACTTTGCACCCGATTCGGGGATGCTGCACTGTCTGTCCAGTTTTGATTGCACTACCTATATAACAAAATTCACTGTGTGTCTTATATAATTTTTTATTTCATACAAAGCTTCGTATTAGTTTGTAAATTTGTATTAATTATTTTTCGAGCTTTGTATACAATTATATTAAATTGAATGTAAATTCCATGACGGAATATATTCATTTTCTTAATCACGTATTGTATAAAAAATTGTATATACCTGCACAGTTGGAAATTTTTATTTTGGAAACGGACCACTCATTTTTACATGTTAAAATCAACCGATCTTTTGCGTTGGTTTAACGTATATTCCTTGTGTTAATTTTTACAACAAAAATGTTCAATTAACACGAAGAATCGGTTGATTTTGCATCCGAAACGATCCACCCATTTTTGTACACTGAGAGAAAAAATGGTATATTTTCAATTAACTCTGCGTTTACGGGTGGAGGAATGCAGAATTAGTTGCTTCGACTAATAAACTTGGTTATAACGATTAACGGCAATTTGAAGGAAACAGGCATTCGAGTAATCCATTTGAAACAATTACTAGTTTAAGTATAGGTAATAACTAAATCTGCATTAACCCTGCATGCGTAACCACCGATTTAGTCCAATTTACTACATTTTTCTCTCAGTGTACGTTAAAATCAATCGATTTCCCGCATTAGTTTTAAAATCCTTGTATTAATATAAACGTAAAAAATCCAAAATGTCGAATCGGTTAATTTTAAAGTACAAAAAGAAGTGGATAATTACCAACACAAAATTTCCAATCGTGCGCAGTTAAATTAGCTTTAACACAATTTTTTTTTCAACATACCGATTCCCATCTCCACGAATCGACAATAAAAAAAAAAGGACATTTAATCGAGTCCAAGACCATTTTCCCGCGCGCTTCACTCGCTCGCGGAGCGCAGAGAGCTTCTCACGATACCGCGACAAAGGGGATCGCCTTCGTCGCCCACCGCTCGATATATTACGGTAACGAGATCGTCGCGGGGAAATAAATTAGAAAGAGGAGGACGCGCGCGCACGCGCGGCGGTCCGCGATAAATAGGCGATCGGCAAAATAGAGAAGCGCGAATAGCGCGCGGCGAGCGAGCCTCCTGGCGTTACCCCGTGGGCGCGCGCTCTGCTCCTGCCATCATGCTATCATCCGAAGCAACAAGAGTTTACTGGGGCAATGGGAACTGGTCCGTCCCGCCAAGTTTCTATCGGGTATTTTTTCGCGCCCCCTTTCCGCCGCGTCCCCGTGAGCGCGCGCGATTTATACGCCGCGCGAAGGAATTAGCCCGGTAATAACAATTATTATTGCCATCGTAGCGCCGTGGGCCGTGCCATTTTTTATGAACTTTCGATAATCGACGTGGCTCGGGGCGCTGTTCCCGAACCGGGAACCTCCGCGCGGAAGTTTCTCTATCACTATCGTGGTGCAGAACTACACACCGGGCTCGACATATGCGTACGCCCCCCCACCCCCGCCCATAGAACGTTCGATCGACCCGGAAGAGCGAGGTTCGGAATCGATTTACGATTTTTCAATCTCGGATTCCTCGGGGGAATCTACTCGCCGCGGAGGAGAAACCCCGCGATGGACGCGTCGCGCGGTGCTCTGGATTTCTCGCGGGATCGTTAATAATTCTCCGCGTCGCGACGAGCGCGTGTGCCATTCTTGGAAGCGAAGGATGAGCGGGAGCCGTAACGAGTGTGCGTGTATCATACAAAGCATTATGCTTTAGCGGAGACACTGCGGCAGAGAGATTACTACGTTGATTGGGTGGAGTTTCTACACTGGCAAAAAATGTAGAGATTGCACTAAATCAGCGATTGCAAATGGGAGAAAATGTAAATTAAGTTGCTTGGACTAATAATTGCAGATTTAAGTGAACTGCAGTCTGTTTCCTTCAAATAGACGCATAGTAAAAAAAGTGGTGTTAATTTTTTAACACCGCACTGGGGGGAAAGGTTTAGTTGAATACGAACCTATATATCAGAAAAATGTATTTGAGAAAAATAGAAATTTACTCACATCGAATAAAAGTCTATTTGAATTCAATAAATACTTTGCATGTCTTTTTAATCGAGTACGAACTTAGCAGAACATTTATTTAATTCAGATAGATTTTTGTTCAATGTGAATTAATTCCTATTCATCTCAAATACATTTTTCTATTAGGTTTCTCTTCAACTAGATCTTTCTCCTGGGTGCACTGAGAAAAAGAACTCGGTTAATCTAACCAAAATCCTGGAAGTGATGACCAAACCGTTTGGTGAAATATGGATCCTCTCTCCATTCGCGTTGGTTAGACTGACTACTTTTTGTTAAAAATAATTAAACATTTGGTTAGAATAACTTGATACGAGTATTTGGTTCAACTAACCAGTATTTTGGTTAGAATATCTAAACGTCAAAATAGATGCGTTTTGCCATTTTAACCTAATTATTTTTCTCAGTGTGCGTTCCATCGATTTTGGAACTATGCCATTGTTATGTAACTTATGCCATTGTTATGTAACACCAAAAGTGATCTACATATATAGGCCCACACCACGTTAATCGTTTCCACCAAATGTATTAGTTGAAACAACTACACTGAGAGAAAAGTGAGTAGTAAAATCAACAATAATCGCAAGATTGAATTTTCTTGGTTGCTAGTACCATATTTACAATTTGGCATATCATGAATGCCGACGAAATTAACTTTGTTGCACGATTAAAGTAACACTAAAATTGTAGTTTGTGATAGCCTCAGATCATGGTTGAATTAACCACAAAAGTAGATCAATAATATTACTGCATAATCGTGTTAACTATATAAAAAAAGGTTGGGGACATCTATCGACCATGTTGCAGGTTTACCTGGTTGCAGTAACCTTAATCTCTTGTTACTATAACCATAATCTTACTATTTAGAACAACTATGAAATCGCAGTTGGCGCGAAAATCGACCACGATTTCTGGTGAAATTATAGTTCTTTCAGCCAGATTTTTCTCTAAGAGTGTAGCTCTACATTCCCCACTTGTAAATGCCGATTTCATTGAATATAGGTACCATTCTTTTCTCATTGTCAGTGCTGGAAAACCGGTGATAACGATCGACAAGTGGAATCGATAAAGTGGCTGAGTATCATCGAAAGGTTGAACAAAATCTTGAGATGAAAACTGCAAAAAATTGCATCCACGTGGCATTCCATTTGCGATCACTCGAAGGACGAAGCCGAATTTCCTTTTCTTCCGTTATCGTTAGCTGCTTCATTGCCAAATGGGGAAAGAATGTCAACGCACCCTACTGTATATGCTCGTACACCAACGCTACGCGTAGTTTTTTAGTCTATAAATAAATCATCGATGCTTCGTTCCCAATGAAATCAAAAAGCGGCTCAATAAGAAAAAAAAATGGAACTGCCGAGACGCGCGCAGCAGATAGCAACTTTTCGACAGACCGCACAGCCCCGCGACCGATCGACCTTGCGTTCGATACCGAGAGATACCGTCGTAGAAGATCGATCGCGCTTAATTTGATATTCAAATCGAAGTTGGTAAGAGCGGCCCAAAAATGGCAGGTTCGAAATCGAAGCAATTACGCCACACCTTAGAAGATTGGACTCACTGCGCCCAGTCATTACCCGTCACCGTGCGCGCGCGCGCGCGCGCGGACAGGGGCTTCGAAACGGAGAAGACGTCGGCCCCCGATCGAGCGCTAAAATCTTAATGAGTAATTAAGAATCTTAGGCCCCGCTCGAATAAAGACGAAGTCATTTTACGACCATCGAAACTAATCGTTCGTACGTCACCTCATTTCGGTCGTTACGTTACGGTCGATACGTTCGGTGGCACTTCGATTGTCTATTTGCGTTAGAATTAATATACCCCGAGTGAAAAAAAAGATCGATCGTTACGATACAGCGAGGTAACGGACGAGATACGAATATATAAATATACTCGTGAACGCCATAAAGGAGAATGGAAGTAACTATGGCGTCGATTGGCATTCTGCCGTTAAAGAGCTGTTTATACATTCGTGACAGAATATTCATCCGTATGTACGATATTATAGGTACACGCGTATTGCCATCCATAAATTCGGAATCACTGACTCACGATGCTCGGAATAATCTCGAATTTATTACCGCGTCTGGATGTACAAACAGCTCGTTAGGCGAATTGAATTGGCAATTCTTTTCTGGAAGTATAGTTTCATATTCTATTGGGAATTGACCGTTGCAGCTACGCTGTCTCGCGGCAGAAGTCGGAACTACCACAATCGGGCTGCGGTACCGGTCAGCTGTGAGAGCGGTATAGTCTCGTTGACACAAGCGCTCAACTAATTTGTTTGTTATTCTATTATTTTATAACAAAAGTGCGGATCAATAATATGGAAGACAGTTCGGGGACCAGGTTTTCACCCAAGAAAACTAAAAGTCGGATGTATTGTTGTGTCTACGGGTGTCAGAGTAAAGCATACAGTGAACCCACTCTACGTTTCCACTATTTCCCAAAACCGGGTAAATACTTTGCCAAAACGGAAAATGCATTCGGAAATTATGACAAAATTGACTGTCGACAAATGTGGCAACGAGTTTTGAAGATCGGAAAAGACATCACATCTCACATGCAAGTCTGCTCCTTACATTTCAAAAGATCTGATTACATTTTACCAGGTAAATTCGATTGGATCGGCTTCTGTGTTATTCATTGATACTTTTTTCGCACAATGCAGGTGAACAATTTTTTTTTGCTAACACGATCTTTAATTCCTCTAGAACTTGAAGGTAAACGAAAAAGGTATCTGAAAAACAATGCAGTGCCCTCTTGTAATTTACCGAAAACTGCTACAGAGAAGGAAGTACAAGAAGATGAAATTAGAAAACGAGTTGACAGAACAGAAAGAAGATTACAAAGGGAAAAACGACTGGAGTCAGCTGCCCTTGAAAAGAATGTGGAAAATTCAACTGATCACAATCATTTACCCGACGAAACTAGTCCAAGATTCTCTGAAGAAGACGATCCAGCAGTTGTTGAAAAGTTTGTAGATTTCGGTGTGCATGTCAAGAGTGGAGATTTAACTACGGATTTCTGTGATGTCATTACCAGTGAAAAGGAACTTAGCACGATGACTGGAATCCCCAATTTTGAGCTTTTGAATGTAATAATCGAGGTCGTCAAACTAGCGTATCTGAAGTATAATTCTTCGCGATTCAATATTCGGAGTAAAATCATTATGACCTTCGTAAAGTTAAAACATAACCTATCCTATTCGGTTCTCACGGTCTTGTTCAAGCACTCGTCAATCTCTGGATGTAGAAGAATTATTCTCAACATGATTGATGTCTTGTACAATTCTTTGAAAGAAGCAATACCTTTTCCTAGTAGAGAAGAAATTTCTAGAAACATACCTGAATGCTTCAATAATTTCTCTGACGTGAGAATTGTTCTAGATTGTACAGAAGTATTCATTCAAAGGCCGAAAAAGTTATGTTGTCAGATAGCAACGTATTCCCGATACAAAAGTACATATACCATTAAATTCATGACAGGAGTGACTCCTGGTGGTTTAATATCGTTTGTTAGTAGAATGTATGGGGGGAGAGTTTCGGATGATGCGATATTCGAGCAAAGTGAAATACTGAATCGTTTAGAAAAAGGCGAATCCATAATGGTTGATAAAGGGTTTCGAGTTGATAAACTGTGTAAGAATAAAGATATTCAATTGGTACGTCCTCCTTTCTTGAGAGAAAAACGCCAATTCTCTAAAGAAGAAGCATTACTCAATGCACAGATTGCGAAAGCTCGAGTTCACGTTGAACGTGCTAATCAAAGACTCAAAGTATTCAATGTCTTAAGCTCACGAATGCCTGCGGGTCTTGTTAAGAAAGGTGAAGAAATATTAACAATTATAGCTGCTGTTGTCAATATGAGTACACCAATTCTGAAAAATGATAAATTCAACTCATAAGCAATAATATTAGAAACAAGAAATGATATTTGAAAATATGTACAGGCATAAAGAGGAATAAAAAATGTATATTCACAAGTGTTTCGTATTTGATTGTAATTTTATTGACATTCTAATACACACAATAAGAAGTTGTGACCAATAAAACACATGGACAATCACGTAGATTTTTCATTTGTACATAAAAAATGTAGCATGTGATCGAAAAAAATTACTTTTAAGGAGGAGAATAAATCTTCAGCAAATTTTTGGTCAAATTGGACGGGTATTATTTTGATGCTGTTGTCGTGAGGTGCATATAAAACAAAATCCGTCTGTTTCAGATTCAAAATAGCCATACCGAACTGAATCTGGGCATAGTAGGTGTGTTTCGTTTTGAGAATGGTATTATTTTTTTTGTCAACTTGAAGATAGCTTAAAGTTTTCGCAACTTCATCGATAGTCTGGTTTTTTCCTGCATAAGGGCACTTGATCTCTAATAGTTTGACTGGTATATCTTCCTCAAATATAATACCGTCTGGGGAATAACCTATCCAAGGATTTTCTACTGAAATGATAAGTCCACATTCAAAGACTTTGATAGATTCGATCTCTTCGTATAATTTTCGAGCGTGAGATTCAAATTTCAAACCGTGTCTCAAATATTGATTTGACACCTCTGGTGCATAGAAGTATTTTGAAGATTTATTTTCCCAATCAGCCCGGATATTTTTTCTATATGTATACAATCCATAACACCTAGAGCCTGTTATTCTGAATTGTCGCTGCTGCTTCCAAATACTGAAAAACTCTTTGCTCTGTGTACAGATAGAGTAAGCTTCTTGAGCATATCTTTCGAACACACGCTCACAGCATTCTCTCAAAGGTCTATGAGATATGTTGGATAATTTCGATAGGACTTCCGAAGATGATTGTTGGTCGATAAGGATTTGGATTCGACGTGCGTATTCAGGTGCTGGGGATTCTAGTATTTTCTCCACACAAGGGTGCCTTCCCTCTCTATTACAAACAAATGAAGGTGAAAATGGCAGAAACCAAAATAAGAGCAATGATTTGCATCACTATGCCGAATATGATGAAGTAAGATTACCATTTCACCATCATTTCATGAAAAATCATTCTCAAAGGAGCAATATTTACAAATTTGATGATATAACAATGATTAGTGAAAATCTCTTAACAGTAGACCATATATTCATTCTAAAGAATGAAATTAAAAAACGGTATAAAGATTGCTGATAATTTCTGTAAAAAATTGATTCGATGTGCAAATTTGATTTGAATTACTTCATCATGATTGTGGAAAAAGAAGCAGTAAATTGATCAATCATTAATTCCCATACACGTGCTGAGATAGTGCAGATTTCAAATTATTAGAAAATAATTTCTCCCGTATTGCCATCCTGACATCATCTGGAAATTGTAGGCGATTTTGGACAATATCAAAACAATCGTGGCTGCTCAATGGCTTGGGTTCGTACTGCTCCAAACACGAGTTACGAGGATTGCTCCATGTACATTTTTTATTCGTAGATGAAACTGTCTCGATTTTAGTGAGATCGTTACTGAAAAAAAATATATATCATAACGTATATGTAATTATTTATATTCAAAAATTATTTATACAAGTATTTTATCGTTCAAATAGCACCGAAAACTTACTGGGTACAGAATAATAACACTGCGGCTACGTGTTTACATTTTTCGCTCAATCCGGCTGCACAACTACACTCTGCAGATATAATCTGGCCTTTTTTGTGTATCACTGCCTTAATTTCGTGAGGATTTCCTTGTAGATCCGACGTTTGTAAACAATACGCCAGTAGATCGAAGTGCTCGTCATCCTCAGCTGTTTTTCCACAGTAAACCAAGTGACCCGCGTTTATTACAGACTGGCCTTCAACACAATTTCGACTTCTCGGCGTAGCGTTCAGAAATTCGAAAAGTTCACTTAATAATAAGAACATGGCCTTTTGTTTTGATAATAAGTCGTTAGCAAATGCAATGAGCGCCCGTGTGTATTCGTCGCTACAGCTGACGGCCAGCCCGATTGTGTTAGTTCCGAATCGACGGTGGCGCCCTCGGGTCAAATCCCAATAGGTAGGTATATTTATGTACAAGATAGAAGTGGGAAAAATGCTCCGGTTGAAGAGCGTGAGTATTTAAAGTCGATTATTCTCTGAGAACGACTGGAGATATTGACAAAAAGTTTTAATAGAAAATGTTTGTCTGTATTTTTGCTATAAAAAAGCCACCTTATATTGTTCACGTATCTCTATTGCGTTCCGAAATAATCACGTTTAAAGTAAAATGGAAACTATCTCGGGCGATTATCTCACTTTTACCCTACACTGAGAGAAATAATTGCTAGTGTCAAAAAAAATGTCTTGAATCAAAAACATATGATCTTACAGATTTTTAAGAATACAGACTCTTGATCGAAGAATATATATTTTTGATTCAAGAGTACCTTCGTTGGAACAAGACATTCTTTTTGCGCGAAAAAAAAAAACAATTATTCGGGCCTATCATATATTGTCTTGCACGAAAAAAAACATGGCTTGATCCTGAAATTATATCATGTTCTTGATTGAAGGAAGCATTGTTTTGGTACCAGCAATTGAGCTGTACGCTGCAATACAAACTTAAATCGAGTTAAGCTTTTGTTATAGATTCATTAATTTCCACGTCCAGCGTCATACCGACTACATGTAGTATCTATAAGTTACAAGGTTTTCGGTTAATTCTAAAAAGCTTGTAAATTACAACGCGTATAGTTGATATGACGCTGGACGTAAAAATCGATAAGTCTATAATAAAAACTTAATTCGACTTAATTTGCTGTTGCAGCGAAGGACTCAATTATTTCTCTCGGTGTACTCTATCTTTATGCGTTTTTTTACAGAAAAAAATTAAAAAGCCCTCTTTCAAAGGACTTTAAAGTAAACTGTATGACTAAATCAAAATCGCTGACACAAGCACCGAGCAATGCAACTCTCCCGGGATCGTCCCTACGCGCCCTTCCCGCAAGTCATTCGATCCGATTAAGAGAAAAAGATCGTGCCCTTTAATCCCGCAACTGACGTCACCGCGGTGCAATCATATCGAGCACCTGTCGTGCCCGCCGCACAGGATCAATCGCCGGTCCAACGATCGCCATCGACTCTACTCGGCCGACGCGGAGACACGCAGCTCGCTCGTGATCTCGCGCAAATAATGCGCGCTCACAGCCAACGCGCTTGTCGAACCCGACGCTTATAAGCGGCGCACAGGCTCGCCGCGCGGTCGCTAACAACATAACCACACGCGCGGCGGCTCGCTCGACGTTAGTCGCCGTTTGTTAGCGACTGGAGTAAAAGGAGAGGTTCGGCGTTACAGCGGCGTCCGTCAAGCCGCGTGGCAGGTGCAAGCCCGACGTCGGGCGCCGCGCGAATTATGCGAGGCGTCCCACTCGACGCCTCGGTGCATCGCGCTTCCGCGATGTCAATGGTGAGGGGCGTGGCACGCGTTCCGCAATCTCATGAGGAAATCGTAAATCGTTCAACCAAAAATGGAATTTGCTGATTGCCAACCCGGGGAAATTGGGAAATGTCAGGGAATTTGGTCGGTCAGGGAAAAGTCAGGGAAATGTCGGAGAATTTTTGATAAATCTAGAGGGTTTTAGAGATTCTCTTCTTCAATTATTTTATGTTAAATTTGTAGTAACTTTGATGAAAATTATCATATCACAATAACCTAATCCTTAGCAGTAATAGGCTATTGAAATATGGAGAAAACGTATCCATGTATTTAAAAATTATAATCTATGTAAGTACGGTCAACTGTGAATTCATATTGTTTTCATATTCATATAATTTAAGTAAATGCTTGCGTGTGATAAACTGATAACTGATAATATGTCAGAATTTTAGAATTATTCAGCATACATATACAATAATTTTGGCATGTCAATTTTATCCCTCACCTGATTATCATTACAAGATATGAAGTATTCCGATTAGAACAAACACATACCTAAGCATTTTTTGTATATCTACCTATGTAAAAAAAAGGCGGCATGTTCATTCAGTGCCAAAAAAATTGATACGTAAAATACTCTCCAAAAAAGATTAGAAATCAATTAAGATCGCCATGTTCAAGATTTATATATAAACAATCAAACGGATCATTTGAAAGGAAAATTATTGTAAATCAAAAGTTACTAAAAATGTCGACGACAAAAAATGTATAAAAAATTGTTCATAAAAAGACTGCCGCGTTTTTTCCTTCAAAATAAAAAAATTCAGAGAGAAAATTATATTCCATGTTTATGCACTTATGGATTTTAAATAAATTCATATACTTATGTGATACCACCAGTATATAGTGGAAAAAATATGAAAATTGTGCCATCCTCCATCCGTAAACGCAGATTTAATTGAATATAACATTTTTTCTCTCAGTGTATAAGCATCAGTTTATACGGGAAAATTTACCAATCTGCCGTTAATGTGTCAGTGTGTTTACGGGTTTATACTGCAACGAACTATAAAAAAAATATGCTATGTCTGTTGAAAAATTCAACACTTCATCTCGAGGAGCCCTGTTACCGGGATTCACTGTAAAGATTACTAATTCTTTTTCTTTGTAGAGGTAGAATCAGGCAAACAGATTTTTCCACGATTTTTTACTAATCCTTTTTCTCCGTATCTGAATTAGACTGCATACTCGCTAGAATTCACCGGAATTTTCTTGCTAGATGAGATAAGATATCTGTGAGTATAGCGTATAGAAGATTCATTTTAATTTACAAACAAATTTGATACCACTAAATCCTTGGATTCGTGATATTAATACACAACATTTAAAAGCACTGAAAATATCGAATCGCGCCTTACCCGAAAAACACCTACCAATTCATTTACATCGCGACCGCCTCGATCAATTAAAATTCTACGCGTCGAATCCTCATGCAGTTACATTCCCGCATCCACTTCGACAAAATTTACATACCTACACTTTACCCGACCTCACATTATTCCCCTTTACTCCGCCACTTCATCTTCCGCGTTTACGTCACTTCCTCCTCCTCTTATTTCCCAACCCGCGCTGCTTCTACGGACGAAGAAATTTTCCCATCCTATTTTTAAACCATCCCGCATTCTCTCACTCGGTTTTTATCGGCCCCCTCTCGCCAAAAGGTTAAATTTCCAGCTCGCGTATATCGAGGAGCTACGGAAGCCGACTCGAAACCGGTTATATAGCAAAACCCATCGTGCATAACGCCTCGCGTTTCTTCGGAGACGCTACCCGCTCTCCGCGGCAACGCGAACGAGAAACGATCCCGCGGTCGCCCGAGCGATTCCGCGACACGTCGAGTAGTCGCCCCGTTGCGAAACGCGCGGGTATATCAGCATACGCGAGAGTCCGCAATAGCTCGCGTCGAAACAAATTGGAAAGGAGACTGGCTACCGTCGTTCCTGCGGACTATCGAGGCGCGCGCCCCCTTGTTCCGTCGCACGGGTACGACCGCGACGACGGGAACGATCGACGACGAAGATAAATCCACGGCCAATTTGCGGCAGCTGTCGCCTCGACGTGTATCGATCGCGAGGAATCACGTAAGCTAGGGAGTCGCGCTGTCGCTCATAGGTACGCGGATGCCCGGCGATAAGTATGCGCGTTGTGTATACGCGAAGAAATTGATGGCGTTTGTTCGGTCGATCGTGCGATAACGACGGCGGGGTAAATTATTCTTGGTCTCCGACCGGTCGATCGACGAAAGCATCTCGTTTGAATCGAACGCTCCTGTTCTGCGTTCGGAGGCCTCCCGTTTAATCGAGCTACCGTTAGCCTTTCTAATTGCGGTGTTTTTTTTTGATGTTTCAAACTTTTTTATGTACGTATTCGCGGAACGTATTTTTAGGAGACTCGCTTTCGCGGAAGACGCTTAAATTTTTCGGGCTCCGAATCATCCGCGAGGTTCGCGCGAGCATCATTGGTGCGGGAAGCGATCGAGGAGACCTGGGAGTCTCTCGTAAATTCGCCTTGTCGCGGCGTACATTAGGCTCTTCTGAAAACTATGTCCGATTTAGCATACCTACTGGGAAAAGATTAGCTTCGAATTAAACGCGTTTTTGGATATTCCTGCATTTAGAATAATAATTAGGTTAAAATGACAAAACGCAGCTGGTTAAACACGTTTAGTTATTCTAACCAAAATACTGGTCAGTCGAACCAAATATCTAGTAGTTCTAACGAAAAAGTGGTCAGTCTGACCAGACAGATGGAGGAACCATAATATTTCACCAAACAGTTTGTCTCCAGGATTTTGGTCAAATTGGCCAAATTTTTGTTTTCGGTGTAAGGGCACATTTATTCGAGGCGAGTGAATTCCGATTGGGTCCAAATAATATTCAATTGAATCAATAATATATCTGTACCTCAGAGCCAGAGTATGTTAAGTCCATTTTTCCCGAAAATGCGTTTTATATGTTAAATAATAATATTAATATTTAATTAATATTTTAAACTCAATTATCTTAAAACTACCTTTTTGGACTTAACATACTCTGGCACTGAGGTACAGATATATTTATATACGTTCAATCGATATTCACTCTAAACTAATTTTTTTCACAGTATAGAGAAGTTTCCACGTGAGCGTACATGTGCGAGTCATATGGTCTCACAAGAAGTGGATATTTCCATTCGAAATAAAATTGATCTGGAAAGCAAAAAATTGCTACAATTCTACCCACTTATACGCGCATAATTATTATTTACCCATTCGCGAGTGACGCAGTTTCCTCCGCCCCCTCTTTCGCGCCTCAAAAAAGGACTTCTCCGCAAAAGGGATCATAATTATGACTCGCGATCTATACCTAATACTTCGACGGGCCAGATCGCCTCGGCGAGTAAGCTGGATCGGGCGTCGACTCTCCTCGAGCTGTCGATCCGATTTCACGGCCGACCTCTTTCGAACGCGAGGACGGATCCTCGACGCGCTAAATCTCAATTTGGAAATTCATCGGAGCACTCTTTCTGTAATAATAACATGCGTATGCGTCACACGCGTGGCTCGGTAGTGTTTTCGGGTATCCTCTCCGCCCCAAACGAGACTACCGTACCGCGAGGCGCTATCGGTTCTCGCGATCTTCGCTAAAATCAATCACGATCCCTATCGCGATCCCGCGACCGCGTGGTAATTATCGGACGCCGGAGATATTCGACTCTCGGTCAGACGCGGGATGCCTCTCGCAGGGGGGGGAAGCATACAGGTGGAGGGAGAAACGTGACGGGTCGTTCCCCTTCGCGGCGAAGCTTCCGTGGTTAAGATTACATCGATTGCGGGGACATTAAAGAAATGACTAATAAAATGAGAAGCTTTTCACTTTATGATTAATTCATCGAGTCAAATTTCGTCGTAGACTAAATGGCCTTTTATACTGAACTAGATTTTATATCCTGTTTCGGACAGATAATAATTTTTTAACAAAATTCACAGCTTCCTATTCCCACTGCGAAACTCTACTTTATAATTAATTCGCCGTGTCAAATTTCGTCGTAAACTAAATGCATTTTATACTAAACTAGATTTTATATCTCGTTTCAGACAGGCAATCATTTTTAAACAAAATTCAGAGCTTCCTATTCGCACTGCGAAGCTTCGCTTGACGATTGGTCGCGTCCTGATACCCCTGCCCAGTGGCAACCCGAGAGATGAGAGTTAAAGAGCGGAGACAGGACGACGACGCTCGGAAAGTGACAAATGTTCGCGCGATGACCTGGCTCAACTTACCGGGGACCCGCACGACTTGACCTCGCGTCTAGCCTCGGCCCACGGCTACCGTGGACGCGGCCGAGAGCTCGTGATCGGATGATTCAGAGCGCGGCTCTCGGCGTGCTCCGATTACACACCCCCTCGCGACCCCTTGCACTCGGCCGATCCAAATCTGTCGCGCGAGGACTGACGCTTCAATTTACCTCCTGCAATTTTCACGGGGATGCGATCCATTCGGCGGAATATATTTTCGAAAGTCGTTTAAGGGTCATTTCTGGATCGATATTGATTTGCTACACTGAGAAAAATAACCTGGTCAATTAAATCAAAATCCTGGAGACCATAACCAAATTGTTTGGTTAAACTGACCATTTTCTGGTTAGAATAACTAGACATGTAATTAGAGTAACTAAAAAGGTAGTTAAAATTACTAAATATTTGACTAAACTGGCTAGTATTTTGGTTAGAATAACTAAACTCATTTAACCAAATGCATCTTATCATTGTAACCAAGTTTTTTCTCAGTGTAATTAAACGCAATGTCTCGATATTCAAAAATAACTAGACATGTAGTTACAATAACTAAATGTATAATTAAAATGACTAAAAATTTGATTAAACTTACTAGCGTTTTGTGTGATTAGAATAACTACTCATTTAACCAAATGCATTTTGTCATTTTAACCAAGTTTTTTCTCAGTGTAATTAAACGCAATGTCTCGATATTCAAAAATAACTAGACATGTAGTGACAATAACTAAATATATAATTATAATTACTAAATATTTGGTTCGACTTACTGGTATTTTGATTAGAATAACTAAATGCATTTTGACATTTTAACCAAGTTTTTTTTCGGTATAGCAATATACTCGTTAAATTCCACCGATTCGAACCACAGGAGCGCGTGTCGGTCCCAAAGAAGTTCCCTCTCCCCTTTAGGCCCTACGACGACGGATCGCCAGCTCCCGGACCGACGCTGACGCCGCGAGTCGACGTCCCGCATCGCGCGCGAGAGAAGCGGGATTTTCTCGTGGCTCTCTTTCTCTCCCCGCTGTGCACAACTCGGCTCTATATACTCTCCCCGTACGAGCGTAATGCGCATGGCAGGCCTGCCGCTTCTCGGTTAGCGGCGCGCAGGAAAAAAGGTGCTCGGCGTCCCTGTCAAAAACCTGTTACAACCTTACAACCTGTTGAGTTTGTTCGCGTGACGCCTCGACGCTTTGGATCGAGCTTCCGCGTGATTCTACGCGATCCCCCGCTGATCGTTACGGCTTAGCGTTTATTAACATACACGAGGGCGTGGCGAGAGCGTGGCCGGCGTCTAAAATGTAGCGCGTGGTATCGTGATTCCGGAAAGTCGTTTCGACTCCGCAGATTATTTCAACGGGGGCAACTGGGAAGGGTTGTCGTTTCGAGGTGACGTAGCGAGGCGACGATTGTCTATACGGTAAAATTGGAATGAACAATTTAAAGATCGGTTATCTTGAAAACGATTGGACATATCGAAAAAAAGTTTTAATAAAAGAGGTTTACCTGTGCTTCTACTATAAAAAAGCTGCTTTTGATTTTTTACGTACCTCTACCGTGTTTCAAGATAATTGCGTTCAAAGCTTAATGGAAACTGGGGCGTTTATTCCACTTTTACCCTAGATTAGATTTTCTAACGAAATAAAATCCGTGTCCTTTCTTACGTCATTAGAAGCATTGTCTTCTTTACTACGTCTCCCCTTCGCAAAGATATAATTTGTACGGCAAAATAAATTAATTCAAGAATTTAATAACGGGTTTTCCATTAGAGGCCGAATGAAAGATGATCTCGAGTGGAATTTTCTGACCGGTCGAGATTCCTTCAAAGTATAGAGCGCGTAGCTCCGAATAGATTCTTTTTCTTTCGTTTTCTCTCTAAGCATATACCGTTAATTAGTTTTCGGATCTCCACTCTTGCTCTTTCGACAGATGCGCACGTAGATAAGTCGCGGGATTAGCTTTAGGTCCGCTCCCTCGCACTTGGCCTCGTACGTATACGTGGCCAGTGTGTTAAGCTCGTAAAAAATAACGGTGCGCAAATAAAAAAATCGACTTCATAGAATTTTACTATCGAAAAAGCAATCTGTGCCAAACTTTCGGGACGATTGGATTTGCATTCCTCTTTGCATTGGAGCCGTTTGAAAAGTGCTTCGACGCTCGAACGGGACACGCGCTCCATCGCACTTACGTACGCATCGCATGCGAGGGATGACGCGTAAGTGCGACGAGTCCGCGAAGACATCGATTCTTCGAGGCTTCTTCTCTCTCTTTTCGATCTACGGTAATAGCCTCGTCGTCGCTGAAGACGACTCTGACTATACAGGGTGTTTCAAAAGTCAGTACAAATATTTGATGGGCGTATTTTTGACATCAAAATAAGACTTTTTTTTTTCCTATAAATATGTGTCCTAAAATACACCCCCTCCGAGCTACAGCCATTTTAATGACCATTAACGAAATTGTATGTTTCCGTTTAGAAATTTAAAAAATGAGTACGACACCATCTGGTCGGACAGACAAAAATCTAAAATTTTGGGCTCTTGCATTTTTTTGATACAACTTACCGTTTTCCAGATAATCGCCGATGAACGAACGGGGGATCATTTATGTAGTAAAGTTTACACGAAAAAATCGATTATTTTAAACTGTGGTTGCAATAATTAAGCATCAAATATTCTAAAAATTTGAAAGACGAGTGCTCTAATCGTTTTGTTGACCTCAAAATGCCATAAATCAATTTTTTAAATGAAAATTAAGATGGCTGTAGGTCTGGGGGGGGGGTGTATTTTAGGACACATGTTTATAGGAAAAAATAGTATCTTATGTCATAAGGCGGAAATCCGAGGTTTTTTCAGACTGTGTTTAATTAGGTCGTAACACGAGGCGTGGTTTGGGGATGAGCCTCGTCCCTTCGCTATGCCTCGTGCTACGGCCTATATATATACATATACCTATAAACACAGGCTTAAAAATCCGAGAATTTCAGCCGAATGACATATACTATTTTCTCAAAACAAAACAAACAGAAGCACCTATACACGGCTCATTTCACGTTGCGTTTATCAGTTTGGAAAAAGGACCCACTTCGGACTAAACAATCTTTTGACAGCTTGCGGACTCCCGGTCGGTGTCACGCCGGAAAAACGCCATTTTACGGTCTAAAAATAGGCTGGAAAAGGCCTCGAAATGGGCATGAGTGAAGAAAAAGTCTTATTTCGGTCTCAAAAATACGCCCTTCAAATATTTGTACTGAATTTTGAAACACCCTGTATATTCTAATGCATTCGCGCTCGTCTCGGGTTGACGACTTCGACGAGAACAAAATTGATCGATCCATCGATCGACCGATCGATCCTGGGGTCGTTACGAACCGGTTGGAGTCTGTACGACGAATCGGTGGACGTGTCGCGGGGATGATATGCCCTTCGAGATCGAATTCCGCGCGAGTGCGAATTCCTGTGGCATCTGCACATGCGTACGTGTGGTTCCTTTCGATGATATTTTACACCGAGAAAGATAACTTGGTTAAAATGACGAAAGACATCTTGTTAAACGAGTTTAATTATTCTAATCAAAATACTAGTAAGTTGATCCAAATATCAAGTTATTCTAACTACATGTCTAGTTATTCTAACCCGAAAATGGTTAGTTTAATCAAACAAACGGAGAGAATCCATATTTTACCAAATGATTTGGTCATGGTCTCCAGGATTTTGGTTTGATTGACCAGGTTATTTTTCTTAGTGTACAGAGAGAAAAATAAAATTAATTGGATCTACTAAAAATTACTTGCGGGGTCGCAAGTAATTATTTATCTATACCAATGAAATATTTTTCTATATTAATTTCATATTTCTTCCTCGCAATCACATACTATTCCACATGATTGTGAAGAAGAGATATTTAATTAACGTATTAAAAAGTCTTATTGATATAAATAAACAATTACTTGCCATCCCGCAAGTAATTTTCAGTAGGTAGATCCAACTAATTCTTTTTCTCTGTGTAGATATTATGCTTCGCCATTCTCGCAATTGTTATTTTATCGTCCACCGATGTGTCTCGATAGGATAAATATATTTAAAAGTGCATATAATTATAGAAATATCGCGCAGAAAGATCAAAGGATCGAAGAAGGTGGAGTTTGCCTAAGAGAGGAAACCGAGCTAGCCTTCGCGAGGGAATAAAAGGATAGAGGCACAATAACGATGAATAAGAAATAAAGATCTCACGACGCGCGAGAAAGTCTGCGGAGAAAAGGATAATAGACGCGACTCACGCGCGATGCTCTCTTGCGCCCAACAAAAACCGCGAGCTTCGAGGCGATCGTGATCCGCGTGGCCAACTTTTGAAACCAGTTTCCGCGTCTGGACGACGGGACCCCTCACGACGAAGGACCGCGGCGCGACGACGCAGTCGTTGGAACACTTTTGCTCTTTTTCGACGGGCGAGATATGTATAACTGTTACGCGATGCGCCCGTTGCGTTTCCTCCTTCGTCCCCACCCCGCCCATTCGGCTTCAAAGACGTCCCGCCGGACGTCGGCACTTTTAAAGGTTCGCATATGCAATTCGATGTGATAGTTCTACAGTAATAACCGTTATATAAAGAAGAAGAAGAAGAAGAAGAAGAAGAAGAAGATGAGGAGAATGTGTATATAGAGATGAATGGACCAAGATGAGAATCTTAAATTGACACCTAGCTATCGTTGATTATCATGATAATATCTCGTCATGGATTTATCTGCTACATTATTCTTTGACAAATGTTAAAACACATCGGAAAGCTCTTGCTCTCCTTTAAGGAGGTTTAAAATCGAGAAAGCCATTTCCAGTCAATCTAGATTCGAGAAATCGGTATTTATTTCCAGCAACAGTGTACAGTGAAATATTCGAGACGACCCTTAATTACCAAGGCATCCCATATGCTAACCAAAAGTTTTGAGACTGATATTTTAACGAACTTCACTCTCCCCTACACGAGATACAGCATACAACCGGCGCGCATAACCGCGCGATATCTGACTGCGGTGCGTAACACAACCGGCGGCCGCGACACGGTGCGTTAATAAATGAAATACGGGGGGATTTGCGTCCGCGTATAATTTCAGTACGGTCGTTAAGGACCGGGCGGCGAATTCGCAACTCACACACGCGGAGGTTATCGAGAGAGAACGGAAGGGAGGCGAAGGAGAGCGCGGGAGAGAAAGAGAGCGAGAAGCGGGCCTCCGGAGAGGAGGAAAGAGAAGCGAGCGAGAAAGGGAGAGGTGAAAGAGAGAGAGAGAGAGAGAGAGAGAGAGAGAGAGAGAGAGAGAGAGAACCGGAGAGTCCAGAGAGACACGGATACATATGAATAAAAGGCGCGTAACAGAGACGGCCGGACGAATATGGTGGGAGAGGGAAGTCGCTAAACGGCATTCCAGACGGCCCATCCAGCGCCTCCCAACGGTAACCAACGCGCAACACCCTTACCTTACTTTACTTCGCTCAACCTTATCTTTCCACGGCTCATCTTACCGCGCGGCGAGCGACGCAACTGATAATGGACCGCGCGCGGTTTTTCCAGATATTTATATGACCGCGTCACTCGAGAAGTCGCGATTGATATCGGACGCGGAAGAGAAGGAACTGCGCGATCGCGGCATTCCTCGCTCTCCTTTCGAGGGAATGCTTCCGGCGGGTTCTTCGGGGTCTTCTTCTTTGTGTTCTCGCGAAAGGAGGAAGAGAGGCTGCGAGTCCTTCTTCGGGTGGTTCTTCAAGGTCTTCTTCGTCTTTCCGCGAGAGAGGGAAGAGACTGTCAGGTCTTCGGGCGGACTCTTCAGGGTCCTCTTCGTCATCCCGCCGGAGGAGGAAGAGGTTGGAAGTCCTTTTTTCGGGCGGGCTCTTCAGGGCCTTCTTCGTTTTCTCGTAAGAGGGGAAGAGGCTGCGAACCCTTCGTTGTCTTTTTCGTCTTTCCGCCAGAGGAGGAAGAGGCTGCGAGTCCTTCTTCGGGCGGGCTCTTCAGGGCCTTCTTCGTTTTCTCGTGAGAGGAGGAAGAGGTTGCAAGTCCTTCTTCGGCAAAGTGCGCGCCGCGAAGAATTGATCGCGGAAGACGAAGAAGAGGCTGAGGTCTTCCATTGAGAGTTCAGAGTGCTGGCCGTATCTCCCAAATTGAGAGGTCCAGCGATAGCACCGAAGAAGTCCTCCCGATCGGAGTTTCGACGAATTCCATACCACCGAACGCGCGCATAACCGCGGCAAGCACATCCCACGTAATACCTCCCAACACGCGAGTCTGCTGGATCCACCTGTTCGTTAGTGGTGGATCTGCGAATGCCGCTGCTTTAATGCCGATGTATATTTTCCCTCGAAGTGTATAGGTAGCCCCGTGTACGTATTCGTGCGGAGAGTGCGCGAGTGTAAGTTGAAATACCGGGGCGTGGGTAACGAGAAGAACGCGCGTTTGTTCGGGACGCACGAAAAGCGAGAGAGAGGGAGAGAGAGAGAGAACGAGAGGAAGGGAGGCAAGAAAAATGAGAAGAAGAGGAAGAGGAGGAGGAGAAGAGAGGCGAGGTCCCCGGGACGAGCCTTCGACTCCGGGTGGCGAACCGTGCGTAATCTTCCGGGCACGAGAGGACTCGGAGGTGAGGCGAGGGCCGAGCAGAGGGTACGGGTTAACGGGACCGCCGCGCGGCGTGGATGGTATACCTGTACGTAACGCGATGTATATACGAGCAGCATTCTTTATACAAAAACAGCGCCATTCGCGTACGCCACACGCAGAGAGCGAGAGAGCTCGTCGCCGCCACTGATGCCTCGTAATCTCGCGGGAGATCTACCAGATTTGTGTATAAACCATTTCATGAAAATTAATAATTAATCATAATTATCTAGTGAGAATAAGTAATTGCAAATAAATTTAAAAAATTTTAAATTAAAATAAAAAGTGATTATTACTCATTAAAAAAAAACAATTAATTGTGATTATTTAATAGGAATAAATAATTACAAATAACTTAAAAATTTCATTCAAAAAATAATAATTCTATTATCAATCTATTTGATAAAAATTCAATCATTTAATGAAAATTAATAATTAATCATAATTATGTAATGAGAAGAAATAATTACAAATAATTTAACAAATTTTATTAACTTAAAATATCCGTGGGCGGGGCTCCTACGTCGAGTCCCGAATCGAATAGGGCCTGGGAAACGAAGAAGAGCTTCCGTTTTTCATGAATGGAAGCACTGGGTGACTTGGAGTCGGTCAATCGATATCCTGAGATCGCCGGGTATATTGGGATCGTAGAGGAATTCGAGGGAGACCAGGTACCGGTTTACGTCCATTTTTTACTGTTTACTCTTTAAATCTAAATCAGCCAAAATGAATGACAATCAGCGAATAGTAACCGACAGTCAACTAAAGACATAGCGCTGAAAAATTGCAGCGGTACGATTTTTTAGCTGATCATCAGTTACCATCTCCTGATTGTCAGTCATTTTGGCTGATTCAGATTTAAAGAGCAGTGGCAACGAGGGATCGACTTCCTGTAATAATTAACACCCAAGTCTCGCCCCTGCAATCTAGAGAGGAATGTTTTATCAACCGAGCGCAAAAATGCGCAGACTGTGACGAGATAATCGCGATACGAGTGAACTCGGCTATTTCCACACTGACAATCGAGTCGTTCGCGTCACAACGTACGGAAATAAAGACGCCAGCCTCGACCACTGACGAGACCAGAGGCGATCTCTCGTCCCTCGTCGATTCTTCGTGCAATGGGGAGTTCCGCTGTGCTCAGAGAAAGGTCCTATAGGCAAAGCCAATGACCATAGTAACGTATGATTTCCTTGAAGCCATTAAAAGGCGGGTACACAAGATATCAATTTACTATCGAAAGCTAACGTTTATGTGCATAATAACCATTAGGGATTAATAAAATCCGTTGCCGCATCGAGTTACTGCCTATTTATTGCCATTGTGAGAACAGCCACGGCTCACTCGGCCGCGTTCTGCGACGCGATTGCTGGTGTACGGGTCGAGGGGAAGGAAGCCAGGTGGAGAAGTGCCTCTCTCGTACGTATATACATACATCTGTCTTTCTGTATCCCGAGTAGGCACCTAACGTTTCTTTGCGCAAACTAGTTTTTTCATCGGCATCGAGTTAAACGCGACGCAGCGTCGACGAGGCGGAAGGGGCTGTCGAGGAGCGGTCACGAGAGCGAGGTGCGGAAATTTAGAAGATAAGAGGCAGTCGTTAAAGGAAGAGAGCAAATGTCTGTTATCTTGAATAAAAATAATTAGGGACTCATATATGAATTTCTGCATGGGATGCGGAGGAAGGAGGATGTTCCAATCAAAGCTAAATGACGGAAACAAAGAAACGTCATAGCCCATTCGAATATAGCTACACTAGGGTAGAGCGGACCTTAAAGGTCCGCGGGTATAAAGGTCCACCATATATATCTAAAAAACTAGTGACGTATCGTTTTTTTCTAACTATACAAGCGGACAGAAGAGGTCGCGGGGAGCCTAACGAGGCATCGTTGGCAGTCGAGTGACGACGCTAGCAGGGGATACATGACTGCGTCTCGAAATTTTAACGTAAGTAAATTTTTTCATTATTATTCTTTTTAGTTCCGAGCAGTGTTATTTCGTTTACCGTGCCTAAACATCGTTTATTAGTATACGTAATATCTTTGTTTTTCACGATTTCTGATTAGTTCAAGGCTAGTTTAAACGGTTATTTGTAATAATTATTACAGTACTTATGACTTTTTCCTTGTGAAATGAAAATATAGTTTTGAAATTCATTGGATGAAATATTGTTATTATTTCATAAAACCTTTTTAAAATTAAAATTAAATACTGGACCTTTTTACCCCTACCATGGGGCAAAAGGAGACAGACGACAAGGTCTAGAAAAATTGTAAAATTACATATCTGTATTATGATAATTCAACCAAAAATTTGTTTAAACATGGTATGATAACTGTTTGTTTGATTACTGTTGTATATTTTGATATAGCAGATTCCGTTTTCACAGTATAATTCTTAATAGGCAAATTGGACCTTTCAGCCCCGCTCTACCCTACTGTTAAAAATTTCGTTAAAAATTAAGTAAAAGTAACTGAAACAAGTATAAACTACATTTATATCTAAAATATCATACAAAATAATAAATCGTCACGTCTATAATGTCTTTTTGTTTTGAGTTTTAGTCAAAAAAAATTAATATTGAAGTATAGCATAAGTATTAAAATACTACTGAAAATTCAAATTCTTTCGATTCGTAAAATTGAAAAGATTTTTAAGAGTGGTACCCGCGTTCATGTGAATTCTCGAGTTTTCACAGAGTACATAGGTAACGTTCAGTGGAGGCAAAATTGCGTCAGAGTCCGTCGATCAATAACGACGATGCGCCTATATCGCGATGATCTCTAATAAGCGGTGTTACGTCGATAGACGATGGATTATACCGGTTGAAAGCGCGCGTCGATCCGATCGCGATCGCCTCGATCACGCGTCGAGGTCTCGGGCGCACCTTCACCCGCTGCACCTTCGACACCTGTTTGCTTCGTTAACACCGATTTCGCGTCGTTAAGGTGGTCCGCGCGTGAAATGTCCGATGCTTAACGATTTACGTTCTCACCTATATCTTTAGATGAAACGGGATTTGCGATTGGATCGAGTAAATGTGGAGCCAACTGATCGTTTATCGATATAATAAAACATTCGATTAAATATACATTAATTCAAGTAAGAGTCGGTCGGGATACCTAAAGATTTAGATCGTTCAGTAGTTAAGTTGACAAGTATTTAGTACTCTAAGAAAAATAATTAGGTTAAAAAGACAAAAAGTATTTAGTTAAACGCATTTAGTTTTATTCTAATCAAAATACTGATCAGTTGTGAACCAGATATCAAGTTATTCTAATCATATGTTTAGTTATTCCAACCAAACATTTTGTTATTTGAACCAATAAGTTATCAGTTTAAATAAACAGATGCACAGAGAAAAAGAATTAGTTGGATCTACTGATAATATTACTTGCAAGGTCGCAAGTAATTATTTATTTATATCAATGAAATCTTTTAATGCATCAATTTGGTATCTCTTCCTTGCAATCACGTGGAATAGTATGTGATTGCAAGGAAGAAATATCAAATTAATATGAAAAAATATCTAAATGATATAAATAAATAATTACTTACGACCCCGCAGGTAATTATTAGTAGATCCAACTAATTCTTTTTTTCTGTGTGGAGGATTCATATTTCATCGAATGGTTTGGTCATCGTATTCAGAATTTCAGTTAAATTGACAAAGTTATTTTTCTCAGTGTAGATTGCGAATCGTTGATTCGCACATTGGATACGCGTTGCAACGACTTGACGATCAGAATGTGCTTTATACTTCGTCCGCACATATTCTACATTCGTACATATATGTATATACGGACGTTATGTTCGTCGCCTTTAGATTTACGGGAGAACGCCATTCTCGAGCGGCATAATAGCGCCTATCGAGGAGGAATCGTGGGTCGAGCGAAAGTTCATGGCTGTCGATTGCATTTTTTTTATCAATGGCCAAGATAAAGCCTGGATGTTCGTAATGACTATCAGTGAGCGTCCTGCAGAATGTCAGTTGAAGTCTCGTAATAGCGACGGATGCTGCGAACACGTAAATGGGCGAATTAAAAAGTATTTGAACCGTGATAATAAAAAAAAAACATGCTCAGATTTTCTCGACAATTTTAATAACCAAACAATCTGTCCTTTTTAAACCGTCCCTGCTGCACATCCACCTCCTTCGAAAGATTCGATTTTTACGAAGATCAAGTGAACATTCTCGAGATTTGACCACGGAGAACAAGGATTAGTAAATAATCATAGGAAAACCCATGAATTTTTACAGTTATCCTAGTAACAGGGCTTCTCGAGGTGAAACATTGAAGTTTTTAATAGACCACAGCGTATATTGAGAGAAAAGATCTAATTGAATATGAGCCTAATAGAGATAAATTCATTTGAGATACATAAATAGACATTTATTTACATCAAACGAAAGTCTATTTGAATGAAGTAAATGCTTCGCATATTTCTTTAATCGAGTACGAACCTATATAGTTGAACATTTATTTTATTCAAACACTTTTATTCGATGAGAATAAATTCTTATTTATATCTCAAATAAATTTCTCTTTTATAGGTTCGTATTCAACTAGATCTTTCTCCTGGGTGTACTTTTTACAGTACGTAATAGTATAAACTTTTATCCGTCTCTCATCCCTTATCACTTCCGTAGCTACACTGAGAAAAATACCTTGATCGAAATGACAAAACGCATCTGCTAAACGAGTCAATTTATTTTAACCAAAATACCAGTAAGTTCGACCAAATATTTAGTTACTCTAACTGCATGCTTAGTTAGTCTAACCAGAAAATGGTCAGTATAATCAGACAGATTGAGAGGATCCACATTTCACCACACGGTTTGGTTATCATCTCCGGAATTTTGGTTACACTGACCAAGTTATTTTTCTCAATGTATAGAATCGAGCGAATTATCGTTTCCCCTCGACGCGATTTCTATTTCCACGCCCAAGTTAAAGCGCCGGAGAAAAATTCGAGAGAAAGGACCGCAGATATTATTCCTGCAGATATACAGATAAATCCCACACCTATATCTATATATAGACAAGACACATATCCCGCGTACGACGCGGGCGTGGACGCGGATAAAAGGCACTCGGAGAAAAGCGAGCAGCGAGGAAAAAGCCGATGTTAAACGCGCGGCCACTTTCCGGTGCGGGGAACGATAATGCGCTCAAACTCGAGTATAATGACGGTTAATGACATTGCGGTAATACGAACGATAATCCCGGAGAGAGACCAGTTACGAATACAATGGTATACGGTACGCGTACACGTTTCTCTCCCGGCGTTACGAGAGAGCGGGGGAGGGAGAGAAACGAGAGGGTAGAGGCGGCGAAGGGGCGGAAAAGAAAGAGCAACCGGTAAACGCGCGGTATCGCGGGTACCGATCGTCACGGTAGGTCGACAACGGTGATTCCCCCGTTCGCGTGCGACGTGCTGCAGCGCCGATTTTCGTGACGACACTCCGCCGCATCGAGGAAATCGGCATGGACCTTATATAGGTGGATCGAGTGACATTTATCTTCCCCCTTGATTAATCGCCAAATTAGTCGACTCGGTATTTCGCTATTCGCCGCATACGACGTCGCCTTGACAAGCGCATTCGATCATCGCGATTCGAAATTCCGCGGAGGTTAATGAAAGGCTCCATAATGGGTCGAAGTAACCTATTATTAATAATTTTTCTTGAAGAGCGCACGGGCGAAGGAAGCGGGGGGAGTGAGACGTTGGAACTCGCCTCTATTAATCGATAAATTAATTTACTCGGTATTTTACTATTTGCCGTGCGTAAGACACGTCGACTTGACGAGAGCGTTCAATCATACCGATGAAATTTCTTCGCGGTTAATGAATAAGGCTTCGTAATGAGTTGAAGCAACCCGTTTGTTTATTTCTTTTTATTTTTGAGGGAATGCGAGTGAGAGGAGGAGAGGGGCGTTCGATCTTGCCTCTCGGACACCTGAGCATTGTGTAAAAAAATTATCAAGGCGCCTGGATGTAAAGTTCCCCCCGAGGGATCAATTGAAAATTTACTCGACTGTATTTCCAGCGAGCGACTCGGTTAAATTGTCGGCCCATTCAACGACTCGACCGATAAAAATCGCTCCCATTGTACATACACGGAGCTCACGTTCGCGAATGTGACATAATCTGCCAGCCGGATGAATTTTGAATAGCGAAATAATGAGAAATTTAATTAATCAATTAATCGAAACAAGGGACGTCGATAACTGGATCATCCCCTCCCATCGTCTTATCGTCACTCGCGAGCAATCTCGTCGTTCCATCGACGAAACCGTTCCTGGAAATTCCGAATAGAAGCCCGAGCGGAAATGTTCTATATGGATTATAATATATGATCTCTCTCCACATATATGGATTCGGTTCTATATGGAGTACCTATACACTGATAAAAGAATGTGGTAAATTTGACTAACTTAGCGGTCACGGGCAGGGGAACGCAGATTTAGTTACTCGAACTAGTTAATAATTAATTTGCTGCAATTGACTACAGCTTCTTTTCGTCAAACATTTTTTAATTATTACAACCGAATTATTTAATTCAACTGAATCGACGTTGCCCCACCCGTGGCCGCCAATTTAGTCAAACCTACACGAAGAAAAATGTTTGTTAAAAATTACCGTGAAAATCACGTAGTCGTGGAACATGATGTCAACAACCAAATTTTTACCGTAGACCACGGTACAATTCACTTATCCCTCGTTCTGTTTCAGTCATTTGTTTTCCTGAAAAATAGTCGGTCCAACCCTGAAGCATGTGTAAAAATTTAATCGTTGAAATCATGTCCAGTGGTTACGTGAATTTCATGATATTTTATGAAAATTTCTCTCAGAGTGTACTATTTTTTTTTCTCTGTGCATATGATTTCTATATAAACCATATAAACCATATATGGATTATATATGGTTTATTTGAATATTTCAAACTTTAGTATAATCCATACATAGTCCATATACGGTTTACATAAAAATCATATATAATCAATACAGGGCCAAATCCATACATGTGTACTACATACAAACCATATAAAACTTTTCCGTCTGTGACCAGAGAAGGAGCGAGACGCTCGCCTGCCGCGCGCGGATAACACGCCCCGAATACAATTAGTTATATACGGGCAATTAACCAATACCGGGACGCGAGCCGAGAGCATTCCCACTTTCTAGGATCCGTAAACCGCTGCTTTGCCTACGCTGCTGCAGCAGCCGCGCGAGAGCTTAATTGATGGAGCACGCCGTTACGGCGCGATTGTACGTACACCGCGATGGGAATACGAGATGCCTTGGTTTACGTATGGGATGCAGGCACGAGACGTGGTAACCGGCGAAAAGAGATCCGTCGCGCGTGTCACGGCTACGACCACTGCGACGCGTATCAGCTCGAAACGCGTGCGTGATGTCGTTATAGGTACGGATCCATAATTGGTAGTGGCGTAATTAGCGGAGTGAGCGCATCGCGGGAATGAGTGAAATTATTGGAAAGTTTTCGTCACGGTTTGTTTGCGAATTACAGTCGAAGGATTTAGCAACAAATAGTGGGTAATATATTATATTCTTACGTTAGCACCGAGGAAACAGTTTATTTGTAGTAAATTAATATTTGTTTGAATATCGCGAAATAAAAATTTTATTAAACCAAGTAAATATTCGTTAACTATTACAATATTTATTTGGCACAATCAAGTTCTTTGAGGTAACCATTTGAATGAAATAAGCATTTTAATAATTAACATACACTTTCTTGACCTAACGAAAGATTTATTTTGTTGCATTTAAAATCACATCGATCAGACAGTAATAAATTGTTCTCTCGGTATGTATTATAGTATCGAGAAAAAAGGGGATTTTTAAGAAAATAAATATAGTGGATAACTGGTTATTCCTAATAGTAAAAAATAATATATTAGTTCGATTCGAATAAATATTGATAAGATGAAAAAATATTACCTAGGTACTCAATTTGATTTTGATAACATTTATATAAATCTAATCGACATTCAATGGAAGCAAATCATTGTTCTATCAGGAATAGTCAATTGTCACGTTTATTTGAAACGAATTACAATTAAAGCACTTATAAAAATCCTAAAGCCTTACATAGAGAAATTTGTTCCGATCTTGAATTTATTTCTAGTGGAAATAATTTAAAGGCTGTATAGCTTCAAAATCTTCCCACAATTTAATAACTATATATCATAAATATATTTTGAATAAAATTTTGTATAAATCACCCAATGGAACATGACTTTATTTCGCATCGAACATATTCTAAGACACGAAACGTCGCAACTGCCGAAAGAAATCTCGAGCACGCCGGTTACGAAGCATGCGGCGTGTATTCGCTCCAAGTAGTCGCAGCGCGGTATACGAATCCATAATTGGCGGCGGCGTAATTAGCCGAGTAACCACGTACGCGAATCGAAGATAAAAAGGCGCACGGCTCTCCGAGGGACTCCGCATGGAAAGAAGCCTCGCGCGCGCGAATCTATTCGCCGCTCGAGATGCACTCGGCTCGCGATATACTCGTACGTGCGTACGACTGCCTATCGATCTTGGTCCGGATCGAGCGTAAGAAATTAGGAGAAAAAGCGAGCAGCGATCATGTAGATGATCGACGCTCGTTCGCATTGCGAGAGAATTATGAAGAGAGAGAAAGCTCGCAAGATTGGCTCGGCATTAAGCTGCAATTTTGTCTATATTGTAAAAAAATACATGAGAAATAAATGGCAATCGGGGCAAAATCGGATTTCATGATAAAATGGAAATATGCAAGGAGGCAACTTATCAAATAGATAAATACAATATATCTGTATCTATAAGACACAAAATGATTTAGGAATCACATCTTCGATAAGAGTTTGCTTTTTTGAGAAAGCGAAAATAGCTCGTTAAAAATATAATTCGTATCATTTTGCATCATACTGAGAAAAATAATTAAATTAAAATGACAAAACGCATCTAATTAAATACATTTAATTAGCGTAACTAAAATACTGGTCAGTTTAATCAAACATTTAGTTATTCTAACCAAATGTTTAGTTATTGCAATGAAACGTTTAGTTCTGTTAACCAAAAGTGGTCAATCTAACCAAACACATATGGAGAGGATCCATATTTTACCAAACGGATTGGTCATCGTCTTCAGGATTTTGATTAGATTGACCAAGATATATTTTTTTCAGTGCAGAGCTACAGATATTTTATGCACATGATTGGTATCAGATATAATAATTAGTAGCGGAAAAATCATACACTTCATAATGCAATAGAAATGCATAACGAAATACCTTACAGTTCTATAATACACATTACATATTATATATCTCGCAGAGATGCTGAACTTTAATACGTTCATACAGTGCCAATTTATTTATATTCTGTAAATTGGGGCATAAAACTCTTTTGAAAACATGTAATTCAATTGAGCACCTTTATCTCGTCTCGCTGCGATATGCATCTGCCGTTCCTGTAGATGCAATTCTACATATACGTCTAATCGAATAATTCCTAAAATCTCGTACGCGGAAAAAACAATCAGCAATTTTCACCGCTTTATCCGGTAGAATTGAGACTCGAGCTCATTTTCAAGAATTTGTGCAGACATTTTTATTGACCGTTGCAAGCAGTAAATAGCACTGCATCCTCTGTACGAATTCTTGAAAATGAGATCGAGTCTCGGCGCTGCTGGATGAAGCGGTAAAAACTCCTGGCATTTGTTTTCCGTGTATGCTCCAATTTCCAAATTACACCTAAATCGACGCATCGCGACGTGACAAATTTCAGCACCACGCGCATCTCCCCCGCCCATCGATCTCTCGCCATACGGCGTAAGAAATTAATGAGAATGCACTTACGGCGATGATATCTCCCAGATATCGCATCGATGATCGATGCACACCCCGTCGTGAGGGCGCCCGGCGCGGGAGGGGGATCCCGCGAATCGGCCGCCGCTGCACGAGTTCCCCGCCCGTGCGCGGACGCGCAAGTTCGATAAGCTCGAGTATAATAAGATCTTCGGGGGGCCCTGACGGACCCACAGCAGCGCGAGACAATGCTGCTTTCAGAAACGAGTTTACCTTAATAACGCTGTCGGGCGGGGGGTCCATCTCGGTACCTACACGCGTCTTATACGAGTCCCTGCGTACTCCGTAGTCCGCTCGCGACGACGAGCATCGAACATCGACGCGTTGTGTAGTACCACTCGTAAATTCGACGAGCGGAAAAATCGAGGACGTTGCGCGGCACACGCTGCTCTCTCGCCGCTCCGACGAGGAATACAGACCGCGCGCCGGACTACGTGCAGCTCGAGCGTGAACGTAAAAACAGTGGGTCCTGGTCAGAGGCGGCATCAAATACAAATAGATATACAAATAGGCGCGAGAGTGTATACACGACGTCGGGTACGCATCGAGATAATATAGGAACACGCGCGCGCGCGCGTACATCAGTACGACGCAACCTTCGTCTCGCTATAAGGTCGGCGACACACGCGCGCGACAGCGGTGATGGTTAACACCGGACTGGATCGAAGATATAACCGCGCGTGTGTGCTGCATGGGATGCAGTTGCATTTATTGGAAGGAAAGGAAACGTTCTTTTATTCGTGTAACGCGTAATAGCCGACTGAGATGCTCTGATTTTTTTCGTTAGTTTCATTTAGTAATACTGCCCTGCTAAGCATAAAAGTCGTATCTACACTTTAAAGTATTTTCAGATTATCACGTATTATACAACTTCTGCCGTGCAATGGTAAAACCTAGTAACTTATTTTCATGAGAGTGGGAAATTATGATTTTGTATGTTTTATTTGAGCAATTTCTCATGAAATCGAGAAGATACTAAATCATCGCATGTGTGTAATATAAATATGAGGGGAATGACGTAAGCAAGAAATTTTTATATGAGCTGGTAGCACAAATGATCAGTAATAAAGAATGGCGAAATTATATTTAAAACCTAGTAAATTAAGTTACTAGGTTTTACCATTGCACGGCAGACTTGGTAGTAAGTATACTTGCTATATCCACTAGTTTGTTAAAACTTCAAAGCTAGGTAGGTATGGGTCATACACGGTGCAGATTCGACGATTCGACGATTTTTTTCTTTTAATCCTTTTTCTCTATGCGTAAACGCATTGGCACACGCGTCACATCCCGACGCAGAGCGACGAAGCGACGGACGTAGGTATATGTCGCGTCTACGTGAGTACGACAAATAATAACATTGCGAGATGCACCGCGGTAACAAACGTATCGATCGATCTGCTTCATCCTGGAACCCCGGAGATCGAGTCGAACCCGTCTATCCGAATCGGTAACAGGGTCCACGCCCTATCGCGCGCGTCGTCCATATCGGAACACCTACGTGCGCGTGACGCGTCTGTGGAAATGCACACGGACGGACGCACGCGCGCGGTCTCATGCATAAATACATGCAGCGAAATATACATAACTGCCGAGGGGTATAGGCCGACATGTGCAGGTGCCTTCGAGGCTCGCGCATGAGAGAGAGAGAGAGAGAGAGAGAGAGAGAGAGAGAGAGAGAGAGAGAGCGCATAAATTTACCCGCTCGCGGTGCATCGCGCGCGCGTGGAGGTGAAAAATCATTTTGTCGCCGATATCGCGCGCGTTTCCGGAAAAACGACGAATCGCGAGTGGAGATTTTCTCGTGATTCGATTAAATCTGAAATCTAAGTTATGTGTGTCTGATAAACGATGGAATATTATATTTTCCCGAAAAAATTTCAGATCCCTGTTACTTTGATAAGGCGTATTTCATGATTATAAACGTGTAAAACAATTCATATTAATATTATAATATTATACATGTGAAAGTGAATTTGTCTGTATGTCGTTTTACCTCTTCACGATGAAACTACCGCACCGATTTCGATGAATTTTGGCAGAAAAGTTACTTAAAATCTGAAGATGGACATAGGATACGTGACGTCATCATAATTTCAATATGGCAAATGCTCTAAGATGACGGCACTCAATAAAACCCTGCAGACCGCATCAGAGGCGCGCTTTTGGATAGGGTGTGGGGGGGGGGGGGTGCACATCCTCCATTGATGTCCAACATCGACATCCGTCGATTAAAAATAGAATACAACAATTCAAATTCTACGCGGACAAAATCACGAGTAACAGCTGGTAATTCATCGATCAGATGGCAGAAGATAACTCGCGGATCGAGATCGAGTGATCTCTCGCGGTCGATCGAACTCCGACGGCCGCCACGTAAATATCCCATAAACTTTCCACAGCTCCGCTTTTCCAATTCCAGAGTGCGTAGCGCGTGTCGTTTTTTCTTTTCGTTAGAAAATAACGCGCTCGTTGCTCAATTGTTTTCGATCCTTTCGATCGATTCCCGCGTCACGACGTTCGTACGCGCATCGCACGCGCATAAGTCAACGAGAAATTCCCTCGGTTGCTGTAAAAGTAACGGCCGAGCAATAAGTGAACGCTAAGTGAAATCTATACAAGAGTTAACACTGCTATAGAGAGCGAGCGAGAGAGAGAGAGAGAGAGAGAGAAAGCTACGAAAAATGGGCTAAACTACGTGCCGAAGAGAAACCCGCGACTGGTGATTCGTTATCATGGAAAAATCAAGCGAGTCGTTAGCGGTGCTTAATTGCACCGCGACGCTTCGTGGAAGCTATCGACGATGTATTTTGACACAGCGGTGGGGAATTTCTAAATTTATTCCGAGAAACTTCCATACGTGCCGGAATGTCGGATGGGATGCGCCGAAATTCGGCGTGACGGAAGCGCGAGCGCGCGCGATGCACTTTGCGACTGCAGCGCGTGGCATTTCGACTGTTGCGCGAGTTAATTGCGTGGGCGTATCGAGAAAATGTTCCGTCGCGCCGAACACGCGGACAGTGCACCCCGTTATCGCGCTGCGATCCTTGGCGCGATGCAACGTCGGATAGGAATGCGTGTTTGCAATTTTTGAAAGGATAGCGACAACGTGAAACGCGATATGTAATCATATCATCGAGCGGTAGATATTTTACTTTGCAGTGCACGGAAGAAAATCGCGGTCGGCTTGATTCTATTTTCTATGTAGACGCGCTTTAAAATGTATTGCACCGAGTGCAATCGCAATTGCTATGCACCTACACTGAGAAAAAAAAAGATTAAAAATTATTCTGTTAGAAGGATAATCTGAATACGAAAGGTAAACTAGATCAAAAATTATCCCAGAGAAGGTTAAATTTTAAACCCTGGAAGGATAATTTTTTATTTATTTTACCTTTCGTACTCAGATTATCCTTCTAAAACAGAATAATTTTTAATCTTTTTTTTTTCTCAGTGCAGAGAAAAGTTTATTTCAATACGAACGGTTGCACGACAATGCTAGTAGTTTATTAATATAAGAATAAGTTCTAGTTACTGTAGTAATACGTATAGTTATTTCAGCAATATGTATTACTCTTGTTACTATTTGGTATTGCTATACCATGTGAGGCTAAACTCACTCGCCAGGAAAGAAGCTCTAATCACTATTATCTCATTATGAATGAATTTTTCGCCTATATCGATATAAGACTTTATTGCAGACAAAAATTTTATCTTCAAAAAAGTATTCTACAAATATGAGCCAAAAGCTCATAGTTAATGAGATAGTAGTGATTGAAGCTCCTTTCCTGGTGAGTAAGTTTAGCTTTATATGATATTACCTATACTGTCTGGTTAACCTCATTTAGCTTTAAAGTATAGCTATATCATAGTTATACTTATTGCCGTGCGTCTTATAAATTTCTCTTACAATTAGTGTAGATTAGAAATATTTATTCTCTCAATGAAAAAGGGATTTATTTACGAGGAGCAAACAAAAGTTTGAAATAAATAAACGCCCTAAGATGATGTACACAAACATTTGTTTCATTCAAATAGTTCTTCGTTTCACATGAACAAAATTTATATTTGTGATTAATAGAATTTTTAACAGGTTCGTATTCAAATAAACCTTTTTCTGAGTGTGTCGCATAACGAGAATTTTGATACAACCTGAGACATACGCGTCGAGTATAGGAAATTGGAATTATCGGGAAACGCGCATTCGATGCGAGATATTTAGGAACGCGTATCGAGTCTTGAAATTTTTACTACAATTCCGGTATTTCCAGTTTTCTCGGTAACTATCTACCGGTGCACTCGATTAATTGATCGCCGTAAGAGCGAGCTTTCGAGAATCGCGCGCACAGTAGAAATCATTGCGGATTTCGTTGCAATTGAAATCGGTGCGGATATGAGCTCTTCTGTGTACGAAACAGAAGAAATACGAGAAAAATCCAAGAATTTTCCAACATCTCTTAATACACAACAAGGACAGACTATAAATTCTCGAAGAATTTGTCCCATATCTGCGTAATACGTCATCCGCTACCGGAATACGTTACCCGCGCCGAGCACGGATGAAATGACAAACGGTGAACATTTCTTAAAGACCTTTAAATTCCTCTCCGAATGCCAGGGGAACACGTGTCGGGCTTCCGAATTATAAGGTTACATTATAGAATTAAAGGAGAATATCGGTGGGGAACCACGGAGAGATCGACTATCTAAGAAAAGATAAAATAAAAAAGAAACACTCCGACAAATTTTTGGAGCCCTCGTGATCCCTCTCACGGGCCTCCACCATTCCCGGAGCGTAATAAACACTATCTATCCATCTACGCACCTTTTTCCTCGCACGATTCCTCTACGGAATCTTTCCTCCCAACACATGTGAGACGACAAGAGAGCGGGGCGGGAATAGCGCGTCTATCGCACTTCGTACAAAAGAACCCGAAGCGTCTCACGAGGTAATACAGGATGCCATATACGTATATCGATCCCGATCGCCGCGCCACGTTCACCCGACGGGACAAACTCTCGACCGCGCGAGCGTATCTTCGTGTTTTATTTCCGTGCTCATTACGTATTTATTACCCCGGGACCGTCGTCAGCTCCGCGTCCACATTTTTGACGGGCCTCCTCGAAAAGTAATTTGGGACCAGGAAACCCCGTAATTACCATGTAAATCGGATCCGAGCCTATTAAGGGTCCGCGCGGGCCTCTTTTTCTCCTCGTCGCCGTGAATTCGAGAAGGAAAGGTTACGTGAACTTACGGTTACAGGCGCGCGGGATCATCGGGAGGCGATCTCGTTGATCCGAGAACCAACGTGATCGACCATTCGACGAATCCCACCAACGCGGAGTGATTCACGGTGGAAAAACAGTCGAATTTGAAACCGATTCGAAGAATTTCGCTTCGATGAATAAAGAAAACTGAGGAAAATTAATTTTCTCAGTTCCCCCCTGAGAGAGATGCACCGCGGCCAGAAAAGTTGCACATAATCACGATTCACCCCGTTTAGAAATTTCCCATTCCCTCGGCGAGAGATCCCAACGGGCGGCTATTAAGTTTTCGCGAAGCGGTAACGCGCCGCGAATAAAACGCTTATACTAATAAGATAATTCGCGCGACTGCGATTTCCCGTCGCCGCGGACCGGTGCAAGAAGCACGGGCGAGGCTGTAAAAAGTTTTACGGCACCATTACATTTATTGGCGCGGGCGCCGCGCGCTTTCCTCGAGCGTAGTTACGTTTAGCAAATACTTCAATGATACGCGGAACGCTTTATAGGAGTCGCGGAGGAAAGTTCCAGGGCCGCGCGGAGCCGTGCAAGCGGCGGAAGCGGTACCCGGCGAACGTTCGAGTGTTCCGGGGCACTCGCGTGAATCCTTTTCTCGCGCGGGCAAATGCGAGAGCGATTAGTGTAGAAAACGAAACGCGGCCCGGCGTGAACGACGATAATTAGTTTACGTCTCTGGAGCTCGGGGGATTCGAAAGTATATAGCTATGTATATTCCGTTACACCGAGAGAAATAATTAATAGTGCCGAAAAAATGTTTTCTTCAATCGAAAACATGATATAATTTCAGGATCGAGCCATAGTTTTTTTCGTGCAAGAAAATATTTCGTAGGATTAAGATTTTTTGCACGGAGAACATTGAATAGTAACGATTAACAGCCAGAATAGTAAACAAGTGACAGCTTCGATAATATCCTGTTGAATAATCTGCGGAATAGTAATCATCACTATTCGAATGGTAGTCATTACTACGCTGCAGATCATTTAATACGATATTCTCTCGAAGCTGTGACCTATATTTACTATTCTGGCTGGTAATCGTAACCATTTAAGTTTCTCCGTGTGCGTAAAATTCCACGAGATTTCTTTGATTTCTTGATGAAATGTTTGTAAATTGCATAGTTGTAATCATCGAAATGAGTACGAAACACATTTACTGATAGGCTGAACATAAGATCCAAATTCACTTCTAAGACAGTCAAAATAATAACAAACGCTCACCGATGGCTACAGTAATAAGTGTTATTCACTACTCATTTTATCAGATGGCTCACACAGAGCTCAGAGTGTCAGTATTACAAAGTCAATACGTTTTATAACGTTACAGGACTAATTTTTGCATTTTAGCATATTTCTCTAAGTTTTTAATTCAGTTTGCAAATTTCCCTGAGATTTCCAAATCATTAAAAATTACCGAGGTTTCCCTGATTTCCCGGTTCTATCGCCACCCTGTTAATAAATGTTTGTTTGAATATGGCCAAATAAATATTAGTCAAATATTACGACATTTAATTCACATAATTAAATATTTCGAAGTAACAGTACGAATGAAATAAACATTCCAATAATTAATATTGCTTTGTCCTCGCAAAATACTTATATTTCGCCAGATTAAAAAATGTATTTACTAACTATTAATAAACTGTTTTCTCGTCGTAGGATAATCGACTATACGTGGTACCATTAATATGTATCACTTTTTCTCGGAATTCCTGCAGATGAAACATATCGTCGGCTTGCTATCAAAACCTCCTACGTCTGGTTTTTGAGACATTGATGTTTTTCGACTATTCATATTCTTAAAAACCTGACACATATTAGAAGGTTTCAATAAATGCCATTAAAGGTTGACACAACCATACTATACTTAAGAGATTTTACCAGTTTAATGTGTGTGTGTGTGTCAGCTTTTTAAGAATACGAATAGTCGAAAATCCGCAATGTTTCAAAGACTTAGGAGGCTTTGATAGTAAGCCGACGATATTCCCCATTCAGAAGTATCCCATTCCATTCTACGAGCATCTTTAAAGCTTCCCTCCCCCGTACGGGAGACTGGACCACGAGCGCGAAAGAATCCACCATAAAATCGACGCAACACGCGGCCGACCGTATCACACCTCCGGCAATAAGCGGGTCGCGCGTGTGTAAACGGTGACTAGAATGCCTGCAGCGGCAGTAACGACCACGATGACGACGACGACGATTACCGCGACCGAGCAAAAATCGCTCGGACGTATACCTACGCCGTAATCATATATTATGCATCGGCAAAACGCCTATTACACGAATAAATCTGCGCGCCATGCCCGCGCGTTTATCAACTGCGTCTAGAGGCGAGCGCGGTAGCGCCAACCCGCGGTCGCTCGTGCAGTTGGGAGACTGCAGCGAATAAATGCATTTACACGTGTGCATTTATCTCCCGCGCGCTTCAATAGCCGCGCGTTGATCCAAGGGGGATTTAATCCAGATCCTTATTAGCTGCCGCGAAGCCGGAGGAGGAGTTTCGGGGGAGGATCGAAGAGGAAGGGATAACGAGGAACTGGAGTAACGTGGTCAAAGGGATCGGAGATCGTTACCGTACGTACGTACACCGAGAAAAATAACTTGGTTAAAGTGACAAAACGCATCTGGTTGAACAAGTTTAGTTGTTTTGCATGGGAAAAAATCGTAGGTTTTACAAAGTTTTTAGCAAATTTCAGGGCAAGGCTAATTTATTGTTACGGTCATTGCAATTTTAGTACAAATTACAGCAATGGTTACAACTTCGGAAAGCTTTACTACAATTTTTACTATAATAATTGTAGTTATCATAATAATGAATTGGCCTTATCTCGAAATTTACCGTAAACTTTGTAAATGCTACAATTTATTTTTTTCAGTGTAACCAAAATACCAATAAGTTGAACCGAATATTTAGTTATTCTAACTACATGTCTAATTATTCTAACCAGAAAATGGTCAGTCTAACCAACCAGATGGAGAATTCATGTTTCACCAAATGGTTTGTCTATGGTCTTCAGGATTTTCATTAAATTGACCAGATTATTTTTCTCAGTGTATACCTATGTACCCTTCACGTGTCTCTGCACCGCAGCACTTTACATTCGAGCGCTATCTCTGCTGTTGATGAGGAGAAGGAGGATCTCCAATTTCGATTTCACTTTCTAGGTCCTGCAGCTGAGCCCTGAGCGCACGCAGCCTCGCATACTCGCCGTATCATCGTCACTGACGGGGCGCGTGGGTCGCTCGATTTACGTCTTCGATCCTACCTCGTCATTACCGATCGGTAATCTAAAATAGCTTTGACCTAGATGCATAAGTCGTCGAGATACGTCAGTTTGTTTTGTATACTCGTAAGAGAATGCGATTATACGTTCGTTTATCATGAGAAAAAGCGACCGGAGGAGTCTGAGAATGTTAAGCTTTCACGTTACAAACTTGCTAGTGTCGAACAAATATTTCTTGAATCAACGACATACGATCTTAAACATTTTGAAGAACACAGATTCTTGATTGAAGAATACATTATATTCTTGATTTAAGAGTACCTACCTCTGCGGGGATAAGAAATTCTTTCTGCGTGAAAAAAAAGAACAATTATACGACTCTACCAAATATTTCCTTGCTGAAGAAAACGATGGCTGGATCCTGGAATTATAACATGTTTTTCACTGAAGAAAACTTTTTTCTTGGCACTAACAATTATTTCTCTCGGTGTATTCACTGAGAAAAAATGAACCGGTCAATTTCCCGGAGATCATAACTAAACCGTTTGGTAAAATATGGATCCTCTCTCTCTCTCCGTTTATGTGTTTGGTTAAGCTGATTATTTTCCGGTAATTAGACGTGTAGTTAGTCGAATAGCTCGACTCGCTTAACCAGATGCGTTTTGTCATTTTAACCATGTTCTTTTTCTCAGTGTATCTCCGCCTCTCACGTTCATTGACACCCCCACGAAAACTGTACAGAGACCTCCGCGGTAGAAACGTCGCCGCTCCAATTAAGATAATCTCGCTCCACCGCGACGGTCGATCAATCCCGCGCTTTCCCAGAAGTAAAAACGAACAACGCCGCCCCTGAGAAATGATCCTCGCCGTTCCAGAAATCTCACGCGCACATCTCCGGCGAGCGATGGCATCGCGGGGAACGCGATGACGCCCCATAACTATCGGACGGTGTACCGCGCGCGGGAGAGACTCATGCGCGACGTACCCCCGTATAGTAGATGATATCGAGGAGAGCCGAAGAGAGCTACGAGAGTCGCTCGACGTCGTCTCCTCCCCTTCCTGACTTTCAGAGACCCTCATATTCCAGCGACATATTAGCATCGCGCGCGCGCGCGCGATCCTATCTCCGCGCGCGTACGACCGTCGCGTCGCGCGCGGAACGACTCGTGTCGTTTCTCTCGGTGCGGCGATCTCTCCTCGTATACCCCGCGCTTCTGATACGTTCGGAGGATCCCGCGACGAGCGCCGAGTCACGGAGGTCCGAGGAAGCGCGGCGATAGCGGCGCGCGCGACTCTCGCCCGGACTTGGGAGGCTGGAGAGGCTGGAGAGGAAAGAAAGGGACGCGCGCGAGTTCTAGCGCGCTACCCGTATAGGGTTTTACAACTGGCCCAACAGTGGGTTATGGTTGGGTGCCAGACGTCCGATAATGGCGCGATAATGGCAAACGCAACTGGCCCAGCAATGGGAAAAAGCTAGATGACAACTCCGTTCGATAAACGGTAGTTTGCAATGGCCCAACTAGGGCAATGTGTACTGGTCCAACCATGGATACTGATAACGGGCCAACAAGTATAAATAAAGTAAGTGTACCCAATGTGGCCTACCTAACTTGGTCCCTCGCTGTACTACAATTGGCAGCGGTAGTGAGGAGCCAAATCAGGTAGGCCATATTGGGTACACTTATCTTAATTTTCATTTTAATCGTAATGTTAATTTTATTCTGAATCGGTATTGACGGTTTAACGTTAATGTGTTTTTTTTAATTCGCGACGTTTTTAAACGATAATGAATTGACGACATCTGTTTAATTGTACCGACGAGACGGTAATACAGACGTTGTTTACCGTAATACGAGCAGTGCTCTACCTAGTAGCGGCATACAGTTGGGAGTCGGTAATTGAATCTGCTGAAATCAGTTTAAAAAACTGTTGACACACAAATATCGGTCCAGACATCGCTGCTTTGCTTTGAGAGGGGCATAACTCGAAGTATGATAATTTTACAGGAGACGAGTTTTAATAATGTGAGACGAAAGTAAAAATGTTATAAAAAATGTGCCTGTTTTCGCGATAAAGGTCAATAAAGTAAGCAGTTGATTATTACACAAAACGCAAAAACGATATTTTTAGTTGTGCCTCTCTCAAAGCAAAGCAGTGATATGGGCTATCACTAGCTGCCTTTATTTCATTACACTGAGAAAAAAATTTACTTGATCGAAATAAACGTGCCTTTGGACAGTCCCAAGAGCGTAATTTACTCGATTTAAATGCATATCGGTTGGACGCAAATATTAGATTATTGAATTAATTAGATGTCATTTGAATCAAATCGATATTCATTTAAATCGAATAAATACGCTCTTGGGACTATCCAAAGGCACGTTTATTTCGATCAAGTACATTTTTTTCTCAGTGTAACAATAGCTGGCATCCCGAAAACTACCGCCCATGGCCCAATGACAGGCAACCTATACTTGGCCAATTACCGGTAACCTGACATCGGCCAAGTGTTGGCCCTGTTGTCAGCTCTGGGGACCCTATACGGGTACCGCACCGTAGCGACAGCCGCAGGAGTCCTTTTCGTGCGGTCCCCGTGTTTGCTTGGCGAGCCTCGTGACGGGAACGCCACTTAATTAGGATCCTCGCGGACTAATTACCAGCAGGATGTAATCACCGGCGCCGGTATCCGTCGGCGGGTCCCGCGTTCGGGAACGCCGGTAAGAAATCGTCGGAGGTGCGGGGGGAACGCGATGCGGGGAGAAACGTGGCGAGGAGCGCGATGATCTTGTCGGGGGAGAGTCATTTTTCGTGAGACAGTCATCTGCCGCGTCGATGAACACGCGAGTGCATCACACCCGTCGCGTCGAAACGCACCGGGACAAATAAAACGAAAGAGGAACGAGGACGAAAAGCCGATATCGCGTCGAGGTCGTCGATCGTCGCCAGCGTCGGCCTCCTTCGACGACTTCCAGGAATCCGCGAATGCACCGCGTCCACCGCGCGCGCGCGGACCGGTAGAATCATCCCGAAAGAATGTTAACTGCCTTCCTCGCGAGTCCCGGAACGATTTATCACGACGCCGCTATATACAGCGGCGCGGCGGCGTCACGCCGCGTATATATATATACGAATATCGCGCGCGGCTATCATTATCTAAAATACCGGGAGCGATTAATCTCTGGCCTTTTTCAACTCCGACGACGGAAAACCGGGGGGGGGGGGGGGGGTACGGATATTACGTACGCCCGGCGAATCGTCGCGCCTGCGATATACGTGTACTCGGCCGCGCGAAACGAGTCCCCCTCGACTCTGCGCGATCGCAACGGGCTCGGAAATGCCAAGAGTCGCGATACAGCGACGGGGAGGGGGAGATTTCGGCGGTTGGAGGAGGGGAGAAGGTTCGCCGGGAGATATCGTTCGACACACACTCGAAGACGAATCGATCGGAAACGGCGAGAGCGTTTCTAGTCCGCGTCCGCTCATCCGCGATCTTTGGCTCGCGCGCAATATACCTACTCGTACTCTTGCGCGTATTTGCGAGCGTGCAGAAATAATGTTGACGTAACGAGCGTGCGGCAGTGGCGGCGATGTACGTAACGTTTGTAAAATTTATCTGAGAGAGGCTATTATGCCCAGTTTTTTTTTCATTAAATAGTGTAGGCGTACGTCTATGTTTTGGCATAATCGAAGGGGCAAATAGATAAGTACGTTTTTGGTGCACTAGTCGCTTTGGTTTTGTCGAACTGTTGTAAAGGTATTGTCCCTTTGATTATGCAAGTATTAATATTATACATAGACGTATGCTGAGGTTCACTTTGTTCAGTGTAAACAAAAAATTGTAGTTTTCATGTGCTTTTATATAAAGCTTTGATGAAGAATCTGTACTCTTCAAAATTTGTAAGATCATAAATACCATACAAGGTTAAACTTACGCACCAGGAAAGGAACTCGAATCACTATTATCTCATTATCTATAAGCTTTTGGCTCATAACTGTATAATACTTTTTTGAAGATTACATTTTCATCTGCGATAAAATCTTACATTGATCTAGGCGAAAAGTTCATATATAATGAGATAAAAAATATTGATTAAAATTTCTTTCCCGGCGAGGAAGTTTAGCCTCATAAGCTATGTTCTTAATTTAAGAAACATTTCTCTGACACTAATCATTATTTCCCTCGGTGTGCTCATTTATCAACTATAAATACGCCGTTCTCTCGGCGCAATAGATAAAGGTAAAAAAACAATTATTCAGCCCAAAGAAATCTCCCCTATTTTCCCCTCGAAACCCTCTCCCCCCCTTTTCTCCCTCGCACGCATCATCGCACTTGTTTACCTCGCTGCACCTTCCCCATTCGAGAAACGTCCACTTCAGGCGATCGTCTCTAACGGGTAATCCACCCGTACGCGACACATCGCATGCCTCACCCATACACGCGTATCGACGATGCGTACATCGAATATAGGTGGAGCGCGCGCGCGGTGTGGGTACGTCGGCGCATAGGATTTTTCCTCGTCAAACCCGTTTGACCTCGTCGTCGAGAGAGCCCGCGTACCGCGTGCGCGCGCACCTCGTCCCCGATCCGTCGCCCCGACGACGCGGAGGGAGAGACGCGGATAGGAAGAAAGGAGAATCTCTCGTGGAGCGCGTAAGGCGAGAAGAGATTCGAGGGAAGACGAGAGAACTCGCGCGACACGCCGAAGAGCCGAAGGCGCGCGCGACTCGCGCGGCGCGGCGCGGGTGTGCGGCGTGTACACGGCAGTGAGTCAAACCCGGGCACCCCCTCGGGGTGACTGGGGAACCCTCCTGTCGAAGAGAGAAGCGCGCGTCGTGCGAGCGAGATGAACGCGCGTGCGCGCGCGCACGCGAGGTGCCTTGGGCGAGATGCGTCTCTTTCTCTCTCCCGCAAGCGCGCCGCTCGTCTTTTAAAAGCCGAAGAAAGCGAACAGCGGGAACTGGTTTCCGACATTCCGAGAAACCGCGCGTTGGAAGGAAGCCCTCTTCCCATCCGTCGTCGGAAGAGAATCGAGATGATGTTTCGCGCGCGAGCTCACGATATGACACCGCCGCGAGCATTCCGTTCGGCAGGAGCGTCCGCGCTGGACGCGCGGCGAGAGCGAAAGCGCAACAATGAAAGAAATGAATCGTAGTATTTACAAAGTTTGCGATAAATTTCGATACAAGGTCGATTTATCGTTACGATGACTACAATTTCAGTAAAAATTACAGTGACGCTTGCAACTTCTACGAGTTTTACTGTAACTTTTACTAAAGTTTCAGTTATTGCAACGATAAATTGGCCTTATCCTGAAACTACCACAAACTTTGTGAATGCTATGGTTTATTTTTTTCCATGGACGCTACGCTGCGTGTGGGTGTGCTACCGAAATCTCGTATTTCTTTCTTTACTGTAAACTGGTGTAAATCGAGTAGGTCGCTCGGCGAATTTTCTCGGCGACGAGATTCCGTGGGATGCTGTGAGGTGTTCCACGGAGCGACGCGTGACTTTACGTGACGCGTACGTGGGAAACCTATAGGCGAGAGCGCCGTGTCGTTGGAGCGAACGCGCCGCGTCGAGCTCCTATACCGCGCGTTTAGAGGAACGGCGGAATCGATCTTCGCGCTGGACCGCGGGAGCGGACGGGGACCCCTTTCGCGTCGTTCTTCTTTGGTCTTTTGTTTCGGCGGACGGGACGATCGGGTTTCTTCGGGAGGACTTAACGAGGGCGATTGCTTCTTTCTTTTTTCCGAGGTTTCTCTCGACTCGGTTTCACGGACCGGAGGATAGCAAGAGTGATGCTGCGACGGAAAGAGAGCGGGAGGCACGGTACGGTGGGACGTATGTATACAGGCGGAAATGTTTCAGAACAACGGTGATTAACGAGATAGAAATTATTTTATTTGTCATCATTTGCCCTTTAACTATACGGAGAAAAAGAATTAGTTGGATCTATTGAAAATTACTTACGGAGTAGCACACAAATAATTATTTCGGTATTTTTACATCAATGAAACATTTTAATGCATCAATTTCATATCTCTTTCTTGCAATCATGTAAAATAGTATGTGGTTGCAAGGAAGAAATATCAAATTAATATGAAAGAAGATCAAATTGATCTAAATAAATAATTACTCGTGACCTCGCAATTAATTTTTAGTAGATCTAACTAATTCTTTTTCTCTGTGTACACCGAGAAAAAATTTGCTTGATCGAAGTAAATGTGTTTTTGAATAGTTCAAAGAGCACATTTATTCAATTAGAATGAATATCAATTGGATGAATATAAATATTATTGATTTCATTGAATATTATTTGAATCACAAATCCGTATTTATTCGAATCGAATAAATGTCCTCTTACACTGAGAAGAATAACTTGGTCAATTTAACCAAAATTATGAAGACGATTACCAAATTATTTGGTGAAACTTGGATCCTCTATCTGTTCGGTTAAACTGACCATTTTTTAGTTGGTGTAATTAAACGTTTGATTGGTATAACTAGACATTTTGTTAGAATAACTTGATATTTGATTTAACTGATTAGCATTTTTAATAGAAGAACTAAACGCGTCTAAACTAAATGCGTTTAGTCATTTTAACCTAATTATTTTTCTCAGTGTAGAACTATCCAAAAATACGTTTAATTTGATCAATTTAAACAAAATCTTGAAGACGATGACCCAGTGGTTTAGCGAAATATAGACCCTCTCCATCTCTGTTTGGTTACTGACTACTTCGGTTAGAATAATTAAACATTTGCTTAGAATAACTAAATGCGTTTGACTAGATGCGTTTTGTCATTTTGACCTAATCATTTTCTGAACGTGCTTCGATGACGCGCAAAGCAAGATGGCACGGGGGCGGTATGTGCGCACGTACGCCGTGTTATACATATTCATCGAAGTATAATTACATCGTAGCGCACGTTTTCCACGATAAAACTTTCGGGATGCTAATTTACCACGCCTCGCGATTAACCGGCCGCGGCAGCGTAATTATAGAACCTAACGCGATTATTTAGTCGCTCCTGTAATAGCGAAAGCGAGAGCTATGAAAAGAGAGCGGGAAAGTGGCGGAGGATGGAGTAGCGCCGGGCAACGGTACCGGTAGTATACGAGTACAACGGTGCGCGACTTGGGGTGCGACTAGAATGGAACGTAAACGCGAACCGGAAGACGGAAGCTCGTTGCGGTACAGCGCGGGGATATCCGTCATTATGGTCGATTGAGAAAGGCCTACGTAGTCGTAAAAAATACTCGATTGCTGACCTGTATAAGTTCCCTCCAAGTATATTTCAATAACAAGTAGGTATACTGTAAGAAAATGTGTATTTCTAATTTGTTTCTATATAAAGTTTTTCTCGAATACATGTATAATACAATATCGATACCCTCGTGAGAAAACCTCGTAACTCCACGTTTTTGTGAATGGAGTTACGAGATTTTCTCATGAGGGTATCGATATGTAATTATGAAAATAATGTACCATACGAGTCTGAACTTACTCGCCACGAAAAGAAGTTTAATCGTTATTACTTCCTTATTTATAAACTTTTGGCCCACATTGACGTAAGACTTTGTTGTAGTTAAAAGTGTGATCTTCAAAAAAGTAATATTATGCATAAGTTTAGATTTATATTATGGTATTTCCTCATGAAATTATCCTCATAAATTTCACAACGGAGTGTATTAATTCTCAGAATCAACATATTGGATAAAACACGGAGAGAAAAAATTAGTAAAAAATCATGGGAAAACCCATGAATTTTTACAGTTATCCCAGTAACAAAGCTTCCCGAAGTGAACCATTGAAGTTTTCATTATAGACCACAACTTGCTTTCAGCAGTTTGTAATAGTATAAACATCAGTTTGTACGGTAAAATTTACCAGTCGCTTCGTTAATATGTGTCGGGTGTTTACGGGTTTATACTGCAACAAGCTGTAAAAAGTACGCTGTCTATTAAAAAATTCAATATTTCTCCTTAGGAACCCTGTTACTGAGGATTAACTGTAAAAATTACTTACTGATCCCTTTTTTCCATGAAACTTTATATACAATTATATTAAATTTAATACAAATTTGTTTACTGCATACACTGAGAGAAATAGGTAACATCAACCATAATCGCATGGTTGACTTTTCCTGGTTGCTAGCACCATATTTATGGTTCAACAGATCATGAATGCAGTCGAAATAACTTTTGTTGCATGGTTATAGTAACAACAAGATTGTAGTTTATGATAACCATGCACCATGGTTGAATTAACGACAAAAGTAGATCAATAATATCACTGCATGGTAGTATCAACTATAAAAAAAAAGAGGTTGTGAATATCAATTGACCATGCTGCAAGTTGACCTGGTGTTGTAGGAATCTCTTGTTACTATAACCAGAATCTCAAAGATCAAAATAACTACGGAATTATCATTGGCGCCAAAATCGACCACAATTTCTAGTCAAATTATTATTCTTTCGACCAGATATTTCTCCGAGTGTAGGTAACGGCCAAAAAATGGCACATCGCAATCAAAATAATCATCAGAGAATCGCCCAAAGTTCTCCAACGAATTACAGAAGCCAGATCTGACTCACATCGTCGGCGTCCTCGCGCAGTCCATCCTCGGCGCTCTCCTCCAGCACGAATCCTACATCGTTATTATTGCTCGCCAGCGACGGCAGCTTCCTGGGGCTGAGCACCTCGCCGTCCGAATTTCTCTTGCGCCTCCCGTCCACGGCATCGCCGAGCCGCGACTCGTGTTCGTCCAGCATATCGGTGACCATGAGCTCGGAGCCGACGCTTGTCGGCGAGGCGACTTCGTCCAACGGAGACATCGTCGTCCTGTCGGCCTCATTGCCCTCGAGGACCGACATCGCGGTCGTGCGCAGCCGTGACGACAGTCTCGACGGGCGGCGGCACGAGGACAGGGCGCCCCATCCGCGAAGGCGACGAGGTGGAGGACGAGGAAGAACGAGAACTTGATTCTCGAGGAACTCTTTCGATCGCAACCGATCAACGGGCCGTCGAGAGTCGATCGACCTAGTTGATGCCTCGATCCTCGGTCGACTCCTTCGAGTTCCGCGTCCTCATCTCACGTTCTTTCCGCTTTTTTTCCTCCTCGATCTTCTCGCGACCTCGGTACGCAAGTACCGCGAGTTTTTCGTCAGCGTCTCGTTATTTTTTTTCCCTCCCTCCGCTCGGGATCTCGGGCGCGAGTGACTCGAGAGTCTCTCTCTCTCTCCCTCTCTCTTTCTCTCCTGGTTACCGAGTCACGTGGCCCGCCGGTTCCTCCCCGGCTACCGTTCCCGATATCTCGAGGAGCGATCCGATTTCTCCGCGCGATTTTTTCCAGCCAAGCGATCCAGCCTTTTCTCCTTCGCCGTAGGTCCTTCCTTTCCTCGACGCGATCCCGGACGAGCGCGGCGTCCGCGCGGAAAGTGCCGCGGCGAGAGGCGGGGTCCCCGCCGCGCCGAGAGGGTGGGGGCGAGAGGAAGAACGGTATAAACTTACTTCGTTCCGAGTGCGCGAGGACTCGAGGAGAAGAGCCGAGCGCTCGCGAGTAATAAAGGTCTCCGGCGTCCAGTTCCTCGCGGGCGCGAAGCTCGCGCGCAAAGGTCAATCGGCGCGATTAATGGTCGAAATGTCATTAAAGGTAAAACCTTGGCGATGGGAAAACCGGCAAACGAGAAACTCGGTTATTCGATGTGAGCGCGAGGTGTCGCCGCGGGCCTGTTCGTTCCTTCGATGGCGCAGCCTCCCTCCGTCATCAACCCAGGGTCCGAAAGGTCCAGCCGTGTCGTCGCCAGTACTTCTTCGCTCTCCTCCTCGTCTCTCTTTCAATGCAGCTCTTAATAAGCTACCTCCGAGAATATATCTCCGAGTGTATCGAGATTTCGAGGACTCACAGAGGATCCGCTCCCGCGCGGGACGAAGAGACGACACCGCACCGTTCCGATCTCCCGCAGACGTCGACGCAATTCCACTCCGAACAAATTCGCTTAACGTTGAACCCGCTGCGCGTCACTCTCGTAGTCTCCGCGTAGCGCGGTTCACTCGGCGTTGTCACGTGGTCGCACGGTCACGTGGGCGCGCGGTTTCGGAAAAGTCCCGGGAAAGCGGTTACGCGCGCGCGCGCGCGCGTACGTGTTGGTCGGCGTCGGTGAGACAGTCGGGATACCGCCTTGGCGCGCGCGCCCCTCGAGAATGGCCTAGAGGCGAAAAGAGGAAAGGAGCCGAGTGGCGCCGCCCGCGGCAGGAGGGGGCAAAACTCCGCTTCGTGGAGCAAGTGCTCTCGCGACTGCTACGTTCGTTGCCACCACCACCACCGCCGCCGCCGCCACCTCCAACTTCGTCGTCGCCGATCGTCCACTACCACCACCACCATCACCTGTCGGATCGGCGCTGTCTCCGTCTCGGTCCAACCGGGGAGACGAGGATGATCTCGCGTCCTCGTCGGACCCGGCCATCTGCCGGTCGTCCTTCTTCATCGGCTCTCCTCCTTCGAGCCGATACCGCACCGATCGTTGTCTCGCTCGCACCGTTCGTCTTCTCCCCCACGCCGTCGATTCTCCCTCTCTTCTCGTCGTGCTTCTCCTTCTTCTCTTCACCTTTCCCCTCCCGCCTTGCCCTCTCTGCCGCGAGTATCGGTCCACTCGGTTAGGTACTCCTCTGGCCGGTCGGCAGCAGCCTGGCATGGTCATCGCCTTTGGACCCTCTTCTCGATGCCGTCGACGACGAGAGCGATTCTCAGGGCAGGGCGCGGAGTGTATCGTCGATTGATAAGCGTTGGGAGCTCGTGGATGGGAAGCTGATGAATTTTCTTCCTTTCCGGAAGCTGCAAGATCGGTAGAAACGATCGAAGTGGACCTTCATCTCTTGTAGCTTTTTCTTCTCGGTCTCACTGATACGTATATGTACATATGTGCACATACGTACGTGGCGCTGTTCGGCTCGTCGCATCGAAGGCATCTTCGCTTCTGTCTCCGCTAGCCGGAGTCGTGTCTTCGGGGTCTCTCGTTTCTCCTCTTCGGTATTTCTCTTTGCTTTCGTCCACATCCGCCTTTCGAAGATCAACTTTATACACGGAGTCACACGCGCGCGGGATTCTTCTTCGCTCTTTTGCTCTCGATGCTTCGTATCTCCAGAATGCGTTAGAATGTATGACGTGTGCTCGAGTTTCTTCGAGGCATCGCTTCGCTTCCGGTACCGTTTCAACGTACCGAGTGTCCGACTGAGATAGGAATACGCGTATGGAGTTATCCGATGCGTTTGAGGCTTTTCGCGATACGTGGCACACCTGTTTTCTCCTTATTTACGTACGTAGTAATTGAAAAGCGTAATTTTTGAGTCTCGTCGAACTAAGATTCAATTAAAAGGAAGCATAAGATACGAGGCAGAAAGAGTAGAGAATAATCGACGTGCGAAATCGCGATATTCGAAGCTTTTTCTCTTGAGAAACTTAACCGTCTGTTATCACACGTCCGTACATTTCCACAATGGTCGCACATGTGTCAAATGGACCCAACCGATTTTTAGATAATAGCCACGTGAACGACATCCGTCGAATTTCGACCGACAAATTATGGAACATTCTTCGAACATTGTAGAATACTTTGTCACCCTATTTACCACCGCATTTATATAAAAAATGAAAAGATGACATGTTAAAAAACGATCGTAAATATGTAGATGCGTGAAAAATTAGCTGCTTCACTAAAAGTGTCATAACTTCTTTATTTTTCGAGTTCTCTTAATAAAGTCTACGGATGATTCTTATAAGACGTGGTACTTTGAAGTAATAAATAGTTCTATAGTGTAAGTTTCAAAAACGATTTTTTTCCAAAATTCAAAGAAGGTTCGTCGTGCGAGTTTTAAAAATAAGCTATTCATTGCGATCTCTGACGAGAGTCTAGTTATAATTATGAAAAGAAAGAAGTACAGTCAGCTTTAAAATTGAAATCCGAATAAAGTGAACCCTTTGTGACCACAAAGGGTTAATCAACGATCGTTTCTACATCGAACGCAATTCGAAATTCCGTAGAAGCGCCCGCTTTTAACAGAACCCTCGCGCCGCCGTGTTTCTCGCCAGACGTACGACGCTATTATCATCTCCCGATCGACTCGACGCGCAACCCTTAGGAGAGAACACCACCGCGCGCCTCCCCCGCCGCGCTTCCCCGACGTATCGGTGCACGAGAGCTCTATTATTCCTATTAAGCGATGCAAATGACCATTGTTACCACGCCGATGCGTTTCCCATTAGGAGCGAGGAGAGCATGCTCGCTCTCGTAGTGCGCAAACTTTACAGGCACCGACTTAACTGTACTCCACGCCCTAATATGGTCCCGGCGTTGTTGCGCGGACGTCTTATGGGGAGCTGGTTTATCATACGGTCGTCGCTTTGGCATCGGAATTAATGGCCGCGGATTGGGATGCGAGGAGACAAAAACTTGTCAGGACGAAAATCCATCGAAAGTACGAGTCGCGCGATAAATGTCACGGGAAGACTTCCGGTTTGTCGTCATCATACTTGATATGTGGCTACCGATGAAAAGATGTAGTTGAATCAACCAAATGTCGTCAACTGTCATATCGTTCGCTTTTATCGAATCAATTGATTAATGAAGCGATGATCGATTCTATAAAAATATCATTCGAGTTGATCAGAGGGTTGTGTTAACATTTGGTTGATTTAACTATATTTTTATTTATCAGTGAAATTTCATAATTCGTTTTTATCCGAAATTATACGAAAGACGCGAGAGAAAAATATAGTTACACCGCGATCAAATGATATAAATCGGCTCTCCTCTGGTTGACTCGAACGATTTTTTGATCGATTCAATGAAAATATCATTCGAGTCAATTTGAGGAGAGTTATGCTGACAATGTTTGATCGACTCAACTTCTTTTTTTTTATCGGTGAAATTTCGTAATTCACTTTTGTCAGAAATTGTGTGAAAGACGTACGAAAAGTTGCTATTATAACGATCTAAAAAGTACAGCTAAGGTTTAGGAAGATAATCATGATCCTACACACTATAAAAAAATTGTATTTTTAATATATTTTTATGTAAAACTTGTCTCCAATACATATCTAATCATCAAAAATTAATATAACCCCCTAATTGTTATATATTAATTAGTTAATTTACTTAATTAATTATTAATATATTAAATTATAGAAAATTAATATATTTCTTTGTACATTTCATATAACGGAGTATATTATTTTTCATAATCAACATATTGGATAAAACCTTTGTATAAAATTATACTAAGTTTAATACCAATTTTGTTACAGTCAGAAAATATTGCAACACGTTGAAAATTTCAAATAGTATTCTTATAATCGAGAATCGATAACCAATGCGTTCCTCTACACATACATGAATGCATAGAGAACACTTCCGGACCATCAACGCAGCTCAGACCCACGACGATAAAATCATTTCCGCGGAAGGGGATGAAAAATCGTAGCCGCGCGAGCCCCCCCGCGTGACAGCGCTATCTCGAGATCTACGCGCGCGCACTTACTCTCGCCTCTATAGAGATAATGGTGCGTCGCCGCGATACCTAACGTCTTACAAATTATTCAACGGCGCGCAGTTGATAAATCTCGCGTAGGCAAATGCGAGATGCAAATTGGTTCTCCATATTCCGATCGAATTTGCGTCGTCCGGAGGGCCGTCCCGCTCCGTACTCACTCTACTTCACTCAAACGCGAGCCGAGTCGTTCGCTCTGCTCTTCTACTCTGCGTCCGTCGTCGTCGTCGTCGTCGTCGCCGATGTACGTACATACGTCTCTCGTGGAATTAGCTGTCACGCCGGGGACATTCCTCCATACGTTAACCCAAATACGTTCAGGAGCGAAGCGCAATGACTGGCTCGTTACGAAAGAATGTAACGCACCGGCCGGACCGAACGTGGAGGAGTTAAACGCCGACGCGAAGACGCGATCGCGCGGTGCACCGCTGCGTCGTTTCCCGCGATTTATAAACGCGGAAAGTCGCCTCGGGGACTGCACCGGCGGTTCTCGCGAGGCGAGATGGGATTGACGAAATCATTGATATGTTCAATGCGTTTTTTAGATTTGATAGTGATCGAAATTTCTTATCTCTACGCGGTAAAAAAATCTGCGTTGTAAACTTATATAGACTACTCTTTTGGTGTTAGATAACAATGGTATAAAACTCAATGACATCAGATGTGGTATTATCATATGAGGCTAAACTTACTCGCCAGGAAAGAAACTTCGATCGCTATTAACCTCATTATCTGTGGGCTTTCGGCTCATATTTGTTTAATACTTTTTTGAAGATTACATTTTTATCTACGACAAAGTCTGATACCCTCGCCCTCTAAGTTCCACAATTGTCGTCCCAGGCAGAAAAATTCTATATATTTTGTACACGATCCATATGTGATTTTGGTCATATATGGATTATATATGATGTCTATATTAACCATACAAAGACTATATCGATGGCTTAGGCGCAATAGGTCGTATCCCCGAAACAGTAAATTTTACAGGAGACACAAAAAACTTCACAGTGACAATATTCGCTGGGCATACGACCTTTTGAAATAATAAAATAGAGAGCGTTTTAAATGGAGATAAGAGGCTTACGATGTATTGTAGGGACATACTTTTGAGGGTTACAATCAAATGGCGTTAAAAACGCAATAACGTGTTTTTTATGGGTTACGACCTATTGCGCCTAAGCCATCGATATACAGATTTTTGAATCATTGTATAATCCACGTACAATCTGTATATAGTTAATATATAAAAATCATATACAATAATTCATGTATAACCAAAACCACATATGGATCATATAGAACTTTTCCGCTTAAGGTAGCACATGACGATCCAACGACGCCGACGTTCGCCTTCGATAATAAAAATTGACGGTACAGAGGGAGATCGGCCGCGGCGTCACGACGGCGCGACGGTTCCTTTCACCGACGGACAGGTGATACTTTTGGTTCCGCCGCGGACGTTATTAATAATAAAACGTTCTAACGCGTATGAATTTAACCGGTAGTGGTCACCACTGGGTGGAAGACGACGACGACGACCACGACGACGACGGTGGTGGTGGCGACGCGGACCTTGAGCCCGAGGCTTTCACCGGAGGCTGGCCCCTACGGCATACCAAGACGGATCACCTCTTTTTTTTTTTCTCTCTCTCTCTCTCTCTCTCTCTCTCTCCGATCTCGTACACACCTGTCCGTTGCTAGATGGTGTTTTGATCTCGCTCTGGCTGCGTACGAGAGAGATGGAGGTACGGAGATGAGGGAAAGAGAGAGATCGTTTAAGACTCGGGCATCGGGATACATAAAGTAGACGCGCGCGCGTTGCGCGGTTCTATCTTTACCACGTCGAAAGAGTAGATATCGCGCTCGCAGTGCACCGCTGGGCATTTCACTTCAAATTGCCGCTCATGGGATTTCGACGAGAATTGTATAGGTATTTATAGCGCAGTCGTAGCTGTGCGCGGGAATTTACGCAGGGGAATGCGAGGCGAGACGATGCGCTTTCGATGGCTAAACCGCGATGGTATCTCTGCGGGTCAAACGAGTACTTGTGTATATCGCGGAGGGGCGCTGTAATGGGGCGCTTCACTCGAGAGCGCGTGAAACTGCTGCGGGAGAAGCTGGGATATAGTTTCAACGACAAGTGCAGGCGGCCGAGTGTTTGTATGCAGTTTTATTAGGAGAATATATGGGTCAAAGTAGATCGATGTAGTTGGAAATTATACTTAGGAGATGCAGGATGAAATAGACATCTATTCGACTAGTTGGTAGTGCGATACGATTGCAAACTGCAAATTTAATATACGTAATTGTACAATATATAAAGCTTTTATCTGTAATATGTGATCGTGAAAATTAATATATTCCATTGTGAAATTTATAAGGGAAATATCATAAGTAGGAAACATATTAATTTTCATAATCACAGAACATATTAATTTTCATAATCATGTTTCGGAAAAAAGCTTCATACAAAAGTATATTAAAAATACAATTTTCTTTACAGCGTACTGAGAAAAATAATTAGGTTAAAATGGCAAAACTCATCTAGTTAAACGCGTTTAGTTATTCTAATCAAAATACTGATCAACTGAACCAAATATTCATTTATTCCAATCAAAATGTGGTCAGTCAAACCAAACAGATAAGGAAACCATGTTTCACCAAACGGTTTGTTCATCCTCTTCAAGATTTTGGTTAGATTGACCGAGTTATTACACTTTTCTCAATGTGTCTACAAAAATACTTTCGGATGCTGCAGCCTTTATTTCGACTGTCCCCATTGCAACCAGAATTGTCGCAGCATCCTTTAACCATTTCGTCCGGTGCATCTCTTTATCCCGCGCGTCATAAAACCAGAATAACTTGACTTCCAGAACGGTCCAGAATCACACCTCGAGAAAGCCAACCACGCCGAGCATCCGCATAGTTATCTGTGCGTATGAATACGGAAAATCCCCGCATATATACAACAGTGGTACCAGACGGAAAGGGCGGGGTGTACGTTCTGCGAGATTAACGGTCCTTCGATAATACCGTTAGCACACATACGGGGGAGCGGGGAAGGCGTCCTTGACGCCTCGCTCCCCGGAGAAATCTTTGAGCATATTTTCACGTCTATTCCGGGGAGTCTCTGCCGGATGCAGATAGCGAGGACGCTTTATAGAATACGCGGGGCTTCGTGGAATACGTACGCGCGCCTCTCACAATGTCCCTGATGGGAAAGGCCATCCGACCCCGGGGCCGATAGGGACGTCGGTTGCGCTCGCTCGTGTAAAATATTGCTGTAAAAATGGGTGCGGAGTGTTCGGCGGTATTATACGGGATGCCGTGTAGCCCGCGTACCTATCGCCGCGTCGCGAGAGGAGCGTTAGATACTATTATTCTTCCCGAGCGCCGGTAGCGTCGTCGGGTCGCCGCTAACGATGCGGTGTAGCGCGATGCAGCTGCGGGACGGACGAGGATCTGGACCGGGATAAGCGCGCGGGTACCTACGTCGTGTACGTAATACTGGGAGGTCCGGTGAGTGTGAACGAGTCGGAGGAATTCCGGAGAGGCTCGTGGTTCACGATGAGGACTCAATCGAGTCCAGGGGAGCGAGAGATCGAGTTAAACGCAGTTCCTATTTCGTTGTGTCCGTGTTGAAATACGGGAGAGTGTTACATTTTCCTATTAGGGCCCAGGCGGAAGTTCTATATTATTCGTGTGTGATCCATGTGTGAATCTAATCCATATACGGACCATGGACAAAATATATAGAACTTTTTCGCCTGGGTTTGTATAACCTATATATTATAGTTTATATTTAGATGGCTAATATAGAAATCATACATGATCCTCATGTGATCAAATCTACATATGGATTATACTTATATCAAATATGTGTAGAACTTTTCCGCCTGGGATATCCCGATTGGATTCCTATCAGACTCTGATTCGATTTTGCGGATATTTCGTGAACTAATGGCGCCACTTGCACAGCAGGGGACTCCTGATAAAATACCTAACGGGTCCAGACGTGGCCCTAACATTCCTGATAGGAATCCTATGATGTAATCTTTACATTTCCAGATCATCTTCATAAAATATCTTATAAAAATCTGACCGAATCCCAAACCAAATTTCCCTTTCTAAGTTTCTCAATTTTTTTCATCTTCTTCTTTCATTTTTTATAGCGACTGCTGCAGCGTGACGTTTTATTTTGATTTCCAAGGGAACGGATGATAAGTGCAATGCTGACGAGTGCCGAGCGTATCCGAACCAGTGTGAGTAGATTCGAAATTCGATTTCGTTTCGATCGGTATTGTTTAAGTGCCAGCAGTCCCTCGACCGGAAAGAACTTCCGCGTACCGTGACTGCGCGAGTTTCTCAGCCGATTATCAGCCGACTTATCAGCCTGGCGCGTATTACGTGGCGATGTTTATGCCGTCGCTGGCACACCGGCCATTCCCCGTCTCGTTCGTCGTTCTCTCCCGCCAATAATAACGCGACGCGGGCGTGGCTTACCGGGATTTGTTATTATTTCAACCACGTTTCCGAACGCGTGATTAAAAACCGCCATGCGACTGGCAGACCGCGAGCGCGATACCGGTCGATCGCGACACGTTTTCTCCGCGTATGCACGCCCGAGCGCCCGAGTCGGTCGTACACGCCTGCACCGCGGCTATTATTTCTCGGTTAATGAAGTAAACGCGGTGCTCGCGGTGCCTCCGGTATTGGTGCGCGATTTGCGCCGCTGCGGTGTTATTCGATGCTGCGATTCGAGGGAATTAATTGCGCAAATGAATTGAATTGCGGAAGGAAAGCGCGGGGTTTTTAACTTGTGATAAGAAGAGGATGCCTTTTTTTGGAGAACACATTTCATTGGTTAATTTAAACGAGAAAGAAGATTTTGATTCGCAATGAGTTTTGACGTCATCGTACGTAGATTCTGTGGTGACTCCCTTGGCTAAGTCTCCCATTAATTACCATTTAAAAAATCCCATTGGATACCACTGACAGTCTGTCAAAGGTAAATCAATGGGGTTTTGCCAATGGTATCTTTCCCACTTGTACTACCATTCGACATCCCATTTATTTTCCCATTCGTTTAATGGTGTTTTCATACCGTTGACATTACCATTCGTGAAATGGAATTAATTCCCATCCAATTATAACCATTAATTTCCCATTTGTTGAGTGATACTTTACTTAGCTATTTGTCCAAGACCCCCGTGGCCGCATCCGCGTCATCTCTGTTCGCGCTTCTTGGTCTACCTCTCCTCCGCTTTCCTTCTGGCGCCTCGGTCGGTCTTCCCGCTGTCCCCTCGGCTTTTTCCGACTTTCCTGATCCGACGGCGCCCGAATCATCCTCCCCGCGTGCCCCACCTCCTCTTCCTCTGCCCATCTTCCCCTAACCTCACTTTTTCTTTCAACCTTTTTGAAGCCCTCCTTTGAAATCTAGAGCAGTCCCCTCTCTTTCTCCTGCGTGTTCTTGCTGGCGGCACGCTCTGCACTCCCCTGATCCGAAAAATCGCTGCGATTATCCTGTAATATCGCTGTATCGGCACTGTTTCCTGCGATCGATCCGCAACGCGTCTAGTCGTAACCGGCTTCCGCATGGAACTCCGTTATTTGCCATTGGACTCCCATTAGTTACTATTGGAATAAAATACCATTTAAATGTTCCCAGTAACTTGCCATTGGTCCTCCATTGGTAACGAATGGGAACACATACCTTTCAATATTTCCCACTGATTTGCCAGTGGAGTCCCATTTATATTGAATGGTAGAAAGTGCCAGTTCATTTTTCCCTCCGAATTTCCATTGCGATCCCATTGGTTACCTTTAGGTCCCATTCATTACCATTAAACACTCAATGGAAAACTTTGCCAAGGGACTAAACGGAGTTGAGGGTGAAACTACCCCTTTTTCTCTAATTAATGTACTTAATAATACTTTGGAGAACACATTTCATTGATTAATCTAAACGAGAAAGAAGATTTTGATTCGCAATGAGTTTTGACGTCATCGTATGTAGGTACTATGGTAATAAAATGGAGTTAAGGGTAAAACTACCGCTTCCTTCTCTAATGAATGTACTTAATAATATTTTGGAGAATACATTTCATTGATTAGTTTAAACGAAAAAGAAGATTTTAATTCGTAATGAGTTTTGACGTCATCGTGTATAGGTATACCTACTATGGTGACAAACAGGGTTACAAGTAAAACTACCCCTTCATTTTCTAATCGGTGCGCTCAATAATCATGTAAATCACGTATATTTATCGCCATGCAAAAATAATACAAAAATTACTATCTCCTAAATAAGAAAATATTATGAAACCTTTCCCATTCATTCCCCATATACCGCGCCTTCTAAATGTACTCGTATGTTCTCACCGAGATAAACTTCAAGCATGTGCAACTTTCGCGACGCAAAGGTCCACATACGATGCAACTGCAACGCGATGCAGCCTTCGATGCACCGATAAAAAATTCTCCAGTTCGTTCGACACGGTCCCGCTACACGGAAAAAATATTATAGTTTTGCACTCCCAGCAAATTTAAGATTTGCTGACAAATTTTTGCCGCGATTGCAAAAATAAGTGTTACGACAGCAAATATTTTTGTAATTGTAACAAATATTGCTCTAACTAGCAAACTTTGCTACATCGGCAAATAAATTTGCAGGATTAACAGAAAAAATGTATCCGTTTCAACGGAAACGAAGCAGTACCTAATGTAGAGTTGCCGTTGCCGGTAAAAATTGTTACAGCCGAGGGTAAAATTTGTGCTACTTCGACAAATTTCATAACCGTTAAACAAATCTTGCTGCCGCAATAACGTTAATTACAGCAACAACAAACACGATTTACAGGTTCGGTGAAATTCCTCCTCGAGCCGTAACTGCGTTCACTTCAGTAAAAATATTTGCCAGACGTTCGCGAACACATCGGCCTAATTACCGATCGGCTTCGCTTTGTTTACCTACTACGAACCAGTTAGACCCGTACACGCGAAGGATCGCCGCGTACAGCCGCGCGCGAACTCATTAGACACGCTCGCAGGTGCGCGCAACCGTGAGAGCGGCCACGTGGAGAGCAACGCGCGCACTTAAACGATCGCCACGATCGCTCTCCATTCGATCGGCGCGATTACGCCGCGAGGCGCTGCTGCACCTGCAATCTCTACGCACATCGTTTCGATAAGGCGCGAGGCGCGGGCGCGCGTGATAATTCGCGCTATCGTCGAACCGCGAGCTACGTGGGTGCATACATCTATGGGAAGGAAGAGGTGGAGCTCTGTCTGTTTAGATCGAGGGGCGGAAGGGGGAGGGAGATACTCGCGTAACGTGCCCGCCCGCAGTACTCGGCCATTAGGACACACGAAGAGACGGAGCATCTCCTTCGACGTTCGCGGAGGTCAAGCCGCGGTTTTGCGGTCGAGAAATCGTACCTCCCGACGGCGCGGTAGATATCGTATTCTATACTCGCGCTGCGATGATGCGCGTATGCGGAGGAGAGGGCTCTCTCTCTCTCTCTCTCTCTCTCTCTCTTTCTCTCTTTCTCTTTCTTCGAGACTTGACTCTGAGAGTGAATGCGGTGTACTCTTATTCTTATTTTATTCGATGTAATTTCTGCTCAGTAATTATAGTACGGTGTACTTTATGATATGAGTGATTGTATTTTTTTTAATTCAAAGAGATATTTTGATTTCCTTGCGAAAAAGCGGGGGAATCAATGAGGAGCTCTATGTGGGAGCAGCGAATCACTGCAGTGATGCCGCATGAACGCGTGGACCGAAGAAAGACTGCTTTGATTACTATATTCACAGTGGACAAAAATATGCTTGATCGAAATAAACATGATTTAGGATAGTCCTATGAGAACACTCGACATTTACAGATGCGAATGAATACCGATTTGGTCCGAATAATATTCAATTAAATCAACAATATTTGTATATGTCCAATCGATATTTATTCCAATCCAATAAATTACCTCTTAGAACTATTGAAAAAGACATTCATTTCGATCGAGCAAATTATTATTTTTCCCGGAGCAGAATGCGTAGAATTAGTAACGACGATAAATAATCGATCGCGTACAATCTACGAGTAGTGTTATCTCGACTGACGAAATTCGAAATTTTTGCTTTTCAGAAGATCCTATACTCTGAGAAAAATAATTTGTCGGTACAACATTGTTTCAGTTACCGTAGCGTGATATCAGATCGATTTGTTATCATAACAAATCGATTTGTTATGGTAACGAAAAAAAGATAGAAAAGCTATGATTTCATTTTAACCAAGGAAATCATTGTAACATTGTAACAGCTGTTGACCTGTCAAACATTTTCATACCAACAGCAAACTATTTTTGTTCTCATAACAAAAAGTGCTGTTATAATATCTGATCTTCGATATTATTACTAAGACAAAACTGGTTTTTTCTGTGTACACTAAGAAAAATAACCCGGACAATCAAACCAAAATCCTGGAGACCATGATTGGTAAAATATGGATCCTCTCCATCTGTTTGATTAGACTGACCATTTTCTGGTTAGAATAACTATACATGTGGTTAGAATAATAACTATATATTTCGTTCAACTTACTAATATATCGGTTAGAATAATTAAACTCGTTCAATCTCAGATGCGTTTTGCCAAGTTTTTTTTTCAGTGTAGAAATCGCAATCATCTAAAACGGAGACAGAGATTCGCATCTCTTCTCCCTGCTTCGTACTCTAAATCTGAATCATCTAAAATACAACTGACCTTCGGCAAGTATCAGCTGACGCGCCATCTTAGCTGATCCAGATTCAGACAGCACAGTTTAGATCGCGACGAACTCCGCCCGGAAGCAAATGGTACCGCGACGAGGATCCTCGCGCGCCGCAGCAGCGAATCTCCAGGCGCGGCGGCGAAGAGAGCTCTCGCGATCGGATAAACAAGGATGCAACGCGCGCGCGTTTCGCCACGCTCCAATTCGCGCGGCCATCGAAAGCGAACACTACGCGCGCCGGTAACGCGAGTCACCGGACTTGCACAACGCGCGCCGCCGCGACACTTACGTATCCCGGCGCGTAACGTACCCACATAGTATACAAGCGGCCACGCACGCGATCGAAAACGCGCGCGCGAGCGCTCCTCTGTCCCGGAGCGATACTTTCGTTTTTCGCTCTCCGCGCGCTCCTCTCTCGCGATTCCCACCGAAAAATCGCACGGCGGACGTGAATTCGTATGCGACACGTAGATGCATATTGCCACACGTGTGCGTGTACGCCGCGCGCCAAGCAGCCTCGATCGTCGACGTTCCGTTAGTCGAAACGACCCGTGAAATTGGAATCCCGCTGGCCGCGGGGATTAGCGTCGGGGAGTAGACACTCGTCAAAATTTGACAGATCGGGTTTCTCGCTCCGTCTCGCTCGTCGCTATACGCGGTATCGCGTTCTCCGGATCCTCTTTTCGTCTCCGTCGCGCTCACGAAAAGAGGGAAGTATCTCACGGGTCTCCGAGGGAACGGCGCGGCGTAGGAAAAAAAATTAATTCGTCCGTTCACGAATTTCTACCGATAAATGACGATGGGAATTGGTGAGGTTATCGTTATTACAGGCGGACACGATTGCGCGTGACTGGCGGCGGTTAACCATTTGGTATCACATTTTTTTAATTAGTTATGGAATCGACGTCTGATATGTGATGAAGGTTTGATTCGATTTGATTTATAATGCATGCAACGAATGTTTCTTCGGTTCGCTTTTTATGGCAGCGAAAATCGCTTAAGATGAGGATCGAATATAAGGAAAAGTTTGGTCCAACGAATCATTTGCATTGACCTTTACACTGAGGGAAATGATTGCTAGTGTCAAAAAATATGTCTTGAATCAAGAATACCTATATGATCTTAGAACTTTTTTAAAATAAATACTGAGAAAAAAAGTAGCCAACAAAATAATTTCGTTGAGTCAATTTGATAACCTAAAAGATATTCGTTGGATTATTCAGATATTTAGCTCTGCCGTCAAAGTTTTCGTGAGATCAGCCAAAGAATGTTGAAATTCCAAAAAAAACGCTTTGTTGGCTCGCATTCGTTCAAAATATTTTGTTAGCCCAACCAAGAGTTCTTTCACTGCAGATTCCTGGTTGAGGAATGCGTATTTTTAATTCAAAACTATCTTCGTTGGGACAAGGAATGTTTTCTGCGCGAGAAAAAAAATAATTACTCTCTCTCTCTCTCTAGCCTGTCAAATATTTTCTTGCACGAAGAAATCTATGGCTTGATCCTAGAATTATATCATGTTTTTAATTGAAGGAAACATTTTTTTAGCATCAACAATTATTCCTCTCAGTGTAACTACCATAATGTACTATATTAATCAAGGGCCGTTGTTCCTAATTGCACTGGCATCTAATTATATTATAAATAAAAATGGGGTATGACAACCACTAGGTATCAACGTATCAGTCGCCGTTGACTTTAACCTACGTCGTAACGCGTGTCAACTTAGGGGATATACTCGTATAGAGCTGAACCGATATAAGGATTTAAAGACGAGCCGAGATGGAGCGATTTCATCGAACGTCTCTCCGGCGAGAAACGATTCGCTCCGTTTCATTCCACGATACTTAAGTATTTAATCTAGGCTCGATATACCCATTGGTATTAATAGGTGAGGAAAAATACGCGTGTCTAGGTCTTTCAAAGCGATTTTCCGGGGGAGACCAGTGATTTTCCTACAGATTTTGCCGTTTTGCATATAATCGCGAGCAGGTATGCGAGAAAAATAGATATTAGATAACACTTGTATTTTATGCACGATGCCCGTAAAAAAGTTCATCCTGTTCCTTTCCCCTGATAAAAAAAATGCTCGCTATCAAAATATCACAAAAATGTTCGAGTCTTCCAAAAATATCAACAAATATACCCTCGATATTTCCGAAAATTTCATGATCGCCAGAGACCGCAAAATTGACACTGAGAAAAAAATTTCCAAACCACAACCCTTTGGACGGCCAACTAAATATACAGTTATCCCAACAAATATATAATTTTAATAATTGAAATTCAGTTGAGGAATTTTATACTCAGCTGCTTCAACTAAATATTTGTTCGAATAACTATGTATTTAGTTGGACGCCCACAACCTGAAAATTTAGTTGAATCGAACAATTTTTTTTCTTAGTATAATCAACACAATACTTCCGCCATTCGTCCTATAAAAACTTTTGTCGAAACAAACCAACTCGGATTGATTGAACAAAGTAGCAAAGTTGAATTGATTTCAACCTACCTACAAAAGGAATTTTATCGAATGAAACGCGCAAAAATTTTGGTATTCCAACTATATACAGTCCAATCAAACACGCAATGGTTAGTTTGACGAAATTACCCTCTATTCTTATCAGCTTCTAATCATTACACGATTATGAAAATTAATATACTCCGTCATGAAATTTTCAAGGGAAATTTCATAAGGAAATATAGGTATTCATTTTCATAATCACGCATTGGAAAGAAAACTACACCTACACATAAGTATATTAAAAATACAAATTGTTTTTACAGTGCTGCAACCCAAACAATTTCATCGGAACAACTAAATTTTGTTCTCAGTGCACGATCCCCCGGCGAATAATTCGTCGAAACGACTGGCAATGAAAAAAACGACAAACTACAGCATACCTGACCATCGATATTTAACGATATCACGCGAACGCCCCATTTCCGCAGGGCGCTACTCGCCGGACGCGACCCGCGAGTATAATTAGTCGTTTCGTCGACTCGAATAAGTTTCCTCGCGTTGGCGCTTTCCTTCTTTTTATCCAGCCGCCTCTCCCCGTACGCGGCCGGCGAAGCCCTCCCCACTCGGAGATTCCGTCCCGCTCGCACTCGTTTGGTCCAGCCCCAGCATCAGGTCAACGCCCCAGTGACCAGCGCACCTTGTCCGTTCGTTTCTTCGTTCGTGTGTCCGTGCGTGTGGAGCCGTGCGAGCGCGCGGGATTTATTCAGCCTACACGCGTGTTACATGCCCGCCCGTCTCTCACGGACGTGGCCCACATCACCGAAACCAAACCCGCGCCGCGCGAGGATTCCGAGTGCGTCGGGCTGGCGGGACACGCGTGGTACACGGACGCGTACCCCTACACGCGCGCGAGCGCGGCGGTCATCTCGCTCATCTCTGTCTATACGGACGAGAGACGTCTATTTACCGCGAGACACACAGGTGGATGCCTCGGCGAGCGTTGAATCGACGTGAGAGACGCGCGCGAGGACGCGCGGGGGACGAGCGGGAGGTTATATGGGAGCGGGAGAGTGCTTCGAATCGCGAGAATCCTCTGGAGATGCCTGTATTGGAAACTCATCTATGTGTTTACGTTCGATACTCTCGCGAATCGTTTCTCATACCGCCGTTGGGATTGTTTAAAGCCGAGACTGCGTGTGGCGGTCTTCAAGATCGAAAGTAGATCTCGATCGACGCGTTCTGATAAAAAAAAATGCTAAAACGGCGTTCGTATATTAAAAATAATGATGTAACCGAGGGAAAATTTTCAACCGAGCTCTACCCGGGCTTCTGGCCCGTTATATTCCATCTCGTAATGATCACAGATCATCGTCTGCGTAGAATCCAGCGCAGAGCAATACCCGCGCGCGCCGATCTAACTACGGTAATAACACCGCAGCGAGATCGAAAAATCGAGGCAGAGACTCTACCCCACCCGCGCTCTTCCCTTTTTCTTTATCATGCAGCGCGAACGAAGCGACGATGACAGGGGGCGCGCGCTCCGCCGGACCGAAGCCCCGACGCCGCTCATCTCGCACGAGCGCCGCTGCGATTACCGATTTCGCATTTTTACTTCGAGACAATTGTTCGAGTAGCCGTACGACGGAAGGTCCAGGTGGCACCGCGCCGTCTCTCTCCCACCCTCGATCGCGCCTGCATTCCCCGCGCGAGCGGCGACCGCGTGTACGCGCGTCCCCCGGTCACGTAGGTAACCAGGATTTACCGAACATTACCGAGCCCGAGGTCCGGGGCACAATAATTACGGCTGATCGCGCGGCTCGGGCACGAGTCGCCCCGCGGTCTCCAGTTCTCTAAGGTTTTAATTCCGACGGCGCGCCGCGCGAGGGTGCGGTACACCCCCGCGCTCTGCACCCATCATCAAGAGCGCTCGTGCAGCGCGCGCGCGAGCAAAGCTCCGGAGCGATGACTTTGAGGCGATTATAAGAGGATACGGCGATTTGTGTGTCTCGAACTCTATTATCGACACTTTGAGACGGCGATGGATAATGAACACTGAACAGAATTTGCATGAAATCTAATGTAATCGTGTGTAAAGCTTTTGTCCGATAGGTAATTATGATAATTAATATACTCCGTTGTGAAATTTATAAGGGAAGTTTCGTAAGGAAATATATTAATGGTCATAATTACGGAGTATATTAATTTTTATGATCACGTATTTTGGAAAAAAGTTTTATATAAAGTACAGACTTGTATACTGAACAAACGTTTGTATTTTCAATTGTATGCATTAAATGCGTTCTTATGAACATTAATATACTCCGCTTTGAAATTTATAAGGGAAATTTCATAAGGAAACATATTAATGGTCATAATTACGGAATATATTAAATATAATCACAGATTGAAAAAAAGTTTTACACATAAAGAGTATAGGTATTAAAAATACAATTTAATTTGACAAAATAAAATTTCTCGTCAAACGGGAGATCTTAAGAAATCGATTCCAAATAATAAATAAGCAACTCGGAGAGAAAAGAAATAAAACGTATGTAGAGAGGTACTTAGATCGCTATAAAGACAAAGTTAATCAACCAATCAATGCATGTACCTAATACGAGCAAGATTTTCAACGTCGATAAATCGATTCGCAACATCCCGATCGGGCTCGATTCAACGAACGGATAAAGAATCGCGCGGGAGACCAACGCTACATCACCGTGGAGCTTTCCCTCGCGCCTCTGTCGTAAATGCAAATGCACGTCTATTACATATGTACCCGATGACGGCACATTTATTCTAATTATTCCCAAGACGAGATTCCTTCCCGATCGGCCGTTCGCACTACGGGCGAAAAACCGAAATTTATTCGACTCTCTCGTGACGAGACAAATCGCAGTCGTGGATCCACGCCTACGTATACGGTGCTCGTTATCACCGCGGTTCTGTCTGTCGATCCGCGTCGCCCGCACGCGCGAGCGTCGATCTTTCGTCTCTCCTCAAAATCGAAACGCGGTTTTCTCGAAGCCTCTCGTATAAGTAGGTATACGCTGAGAAAAAGATGATACATTCAACTAAATTGGTGTTTATGGGTGAAGGAATGCAGAATTAGATGCTTCCACTGATAAATTTTATAATTATAATATAACTAGACGATTGACGGCTATTTGAAGGAAACAGACTGTAGTCCATTCGAATCAATTATTATTCCAACTACACGTAAAGAAGAAACCAGTTATTTTTACGGTTTCATCCAGTGACGCTGACTTTCAAGAATTTGTACAGAGGATACATTTCTGTTTACAAGTTTACAACTGTACAGATACGAGTTTAACCTGATATAGGAATTTCTATCGGTCCCCCAGGAAAAACACCTAATTACTGTGTAATTTTGTGGAATCGTTGCTTCTGTGACACTGCAAAAAAATATGTAATTTTAATCTTATTTTTATACAAAGTTTTTTTCTAATATGTGATTATGAAAATAAACATCCTCTTTAATTAAGAAAATTAATATATCTCCTCGTGAAATTGCCCTCATAAATTTCGTAACGGAGTATATTAATTATCACAACTAATTGTATTAAATTTAATACAATTTTTTTACAGTTGCAATCAAACTGTAATTCGTGCAGTTATTTTTTCTCCGAGTAGCTAAATCTGCATTCCCCACCCGTAACCACCGATTTAGTCGAATCTACTACATTTTTTCCTCAGCGTACAGTAGAATTCCACAGTCGTGTATCGAAAAGCGATATCTCCGCGTTTCATAACTCGCCCCGCATTGGGCAACCGCGACGGCGCGACCCGAAAGACAACGTGACTAATCTTGATAGATGTCCGGCAATCAGAAATATTAATAACGAGAGTCGCGGGTTTGATTAACGGTCGAAGGTGAGAAATTCGACACCGAGCTCGCCACGGCTATCGATATTTATCAGTGTCGGATGGTCGCATTGTGCGAACAATTATTTTAATTAGCATTGTTAGCTCTCGACGCGACCGTGACACGAACCCCTCCCAGGCATATATCGACGTATTCCTATCAGGAATCGACGATTTGTTTCTTTTCCGAAAAAACACATATCGAAATCGAACGATCCGCGAGAACGGACGGGGCTCGAAAGGAGTATTTACTCATCGGGGAAAGTGTCCGCGCGAAAGCTGCAGCAGGCGCAGCGATAATGGATTTCGAAAGGAGGGAACTTTTCGAAATTCGACGAATTTCTTTTCGGCCCCGTGAAGCGACGCGGAGATATCGCGGCGTCAACCTTGAAGCCTATATCCTCGTTGTTATTTCTGGGAGATATCGACGAGTATTTACGAGTGGAGGGGATTAACTAATCGGCCCGGGATATTACTAAACTGTGACTCGACCTCGTATGCTATTCGTACGTGGACACTGATACCGGTACTGGCGCGGTATTCAATGTACGCCGGCTCCTGGTTTTATGTCGGTATTTGCGTTTTAATTCCACGATGCGACATTCAACTTTCTAGTATCACTTTTACAGAAATAGTTTATAGGAGCCTCACAACTATAGAGATATTTAAAAAATGATACTCTCTCTGGACCAGTATTGACTCTTCATTGAGTCGATAAATGTGTAGATTTGATTAAATCGGTCGTTACGGGTGGAAAAATGCAGACTTAGTTACTTGGGCTAATAATTGACTCGAATGGGCTACAAAGTTCTGTTTCTTTCAAACAGCTGTTAATCGTTGCAATCAATTTTATTATTTGAACCAATTAATTCTGCGATCTCTGATCAGTAAACGCTGATTTAATTGAATATGCCATTTTTTTTCAGTGTTCCATATGAGTTTCAACTTTCTCGCCAGGAAAGAAATTTAAATCGCTATTATCTCATTATTTATAAACTTTTGGCCTACATCAATATAAGACTTTGTTGTAGATAAAAATATAATCTTCAAAACAGGATTATACACATATCAGCTAATACTCATAGATAATGAGATAATAGTAATTGAAGTTTCTTTCCTGGTGGATAAGTTTACACTGAAAGAAATACGTGTGGTCATATGACAACTATTTTAAATCCATCTGTTCCAGTTTAGTAATTAGCACCAATTTATATAGTTGTCGTAAATATTTTTAGTTACCGAAATAAAATAATTATTACGATAACTTATATAAATCTAGCGCTGATTACAAAACTGAAGCAGTTGCTTCCAAAGTAGTAGTTACAACTGCTTTTTTTTCTCTCTCAGTGTAGACTCATATGGTACACCCACATTATTACAGAGAGCACATGAGAATCCGCATGAAATACCTTTCTCTACCAATCGCCCGCAAAGATTAGCACGAGAATTACCACAGTCGTTCAAATTTATTTCCATCGCAGTATAAAGAGCCCTTTTTCTCGAGATCTCCGAAGCGCTCCAAGCTATTCAACGCAGCATCCCCAGCTTCATTGTAACGCCGCGGCTTCGAAGATATACCCATCCCTAAAATAAACCCGTATAGCCCCCCCGATCCGGCATCTCTTCCCTGTATCGGACAAACGATCGGGAGAAATAAATCCCGGGAGAGGGCGAACGAGCGGTCGGAGATACCGCTTTCCTCGTCGTACGCACTTACGGGTACGCCGCCGCGTGCGTCGCGCGAATGTATCGCGCGCCGGTGCATCGGTATGGGGGCAGACACACCTGCCCCGCCGTGCCTCCCGAGAACTTAACTCCAAAGCGTTCCACGAATCGCGAGCCATCTTTGGTACTCGCTCTTTAGGAAATGCTGCGCGGTACTTGCGGATCGTGCGTATGGATGCGTGCGATATACGTAGAGGAAATACTCACCGAGAGAACAGTTTATTAATCTACATATTTATTTATTTATTTATATAAATGGATATATATGTTTGCATATTTGTATTTTCTTTATACAATTTTTAGTTTCTATCCGATCCTGATGAAATTTTACACACGAATGCTTGAAAACAAGACGGAAAATACTGTCTATATTCGGTTAACAAAAACCCACTCCCACTGCTCTTTTCAACCCGCTTAAGAAAAATGTACACGTGCGACTTTACAGTTTTCGTAAATATCTCAAAAACGGTGAGAAAATCGGCAAAATGGATTGTGATATTCTTAAAGCCGATATGAAACTTCCTATCGAATTGCGTTAGGTCGATTCTGTGATCGAACGATTATTGCCTTACAAAATTAACCGAAACCCGGACAACGACTGGTAAAGTAGCTAGTAATGAATAAATGTTATTTTAAATACCACGAAATAATTATTTCGTTGGAACAAGACAAGATGTGTTAACTATTAAAATGTGTATTTCATTCAAACGATTTTCTCAAAAGATTTAAAAATGCCAAATAAATATTGCAAGTTAACGAATATTTATTTGGTCCAATAAAATGTTTGTCTTTCGCCATATTCAAAGAAATATTAATCAACCACAAATAAACTGTTTTCTTGGTGCATCATCGGGAAATGTTCTTTGATCAAAATCGGCTCTTTTTGTTTACAAGAGTGCCTCAAAAGTTAAAAATTCTGTATCGGAATCGGCCCATCCATTTTTGTATATTAAAACTATTTTTTTGCGTTGATTTAAGATTCTTTGGGTAAACCCTTAACTGGTATAGTTGGGTCAACCATGACCCAGAACAATACTAAATTGCGTCTCTTTAAAATCACCATACCAGTTGAGGGTTAATTTAAAAGTTGTTTGAGTTAATAACACAAATTATGGGACTAACATTAAAAATCGGTTGATTTCAACGTACAAAAACAGGTAACCGATTCTAATACAACATTTTTCACTGTTTACGAAGCAATCGACATCGATTGAGGAAATAAAACTGATAAAATCGATAATCGAGCGTATCGCGTCGATATTATATCAAAAAGATGTTTACTCGAATCGGAGGTATATTTCTTCCGAGTTGCTTAATAGAAATATGGGGGCCGCGCTCGGACGAAACTTTCAATATTTCACAATTACTCATAAATTGAAACTCGACAGAAACTGTACCTAATTCGATGAATTTCCTACGTGCCCGAAGGATCTCGAAATAAAAAAAGAATACAGCAACAACCCGCCTCGAACGTCGTACGGGCAGCGAGTTGCTCTCATATTATACAGACGCCTGTCGAAACAATGATCTCACTCGTCGGTTACACGTCGGAATAAATTCGGACACACACGATTTTAATAACGTATCTGCAGATCGTAAAACTTTCATCTCTCCTATCGATGATTGAAAATCAGGAGGGCCTCGATCGATTGGAACTCTTTTCTTCTCTCTCGAATCGCCTCTTACGTAAGGACACGCGTACGCGTATAGCTACGTACACATATAGGTATACGTATATGTTGGGCGTGGCAGCAAATAAATCTCTTATCGCTCGCCAATTATTGTTGGGAATATTATTCGCGGCCCGACGTCGCGGAGAGCACTGGCCGAACGGAATTTTCTACAACTCGGTTTCCTCGCAATCTCTTTCATTGCAGATTCGAAAAATTTGGACAAAATTATCAACACCTGTATTTTTCTATTTTTCGTTTTCACCCTTATTTGAGCTGGAAAGTGACATTTTGAAATGCAGCTACGCCATCGTGTTTTAAACCTATCTCTCTCGCACTCATTGCTTGGCACAAGTGCGTCTCTCTTGCGTTTCGATGACGTCGCAACGTCGTAGAGAGAAATGCGCTTATAAGTCTGCGTGAATAATTATTTTCTCGGGCATTTTCTTTTTCGCGTGATATTAAATATGCGTGCAGATTACAAATTGGATTTAAAAATATGAATGTATTTTTTACGAGAAGATCGAATTGCGAAAATGCTGAGGTGAGTGTCACTTGGTATTTCGAAAACAAGAAATCCTACTAAGGAAAACAACGGCACGCGTGTCGACTGTGAAACTTTCGAAGGTCCTAAATACGCGTCTGTAAACGGAGCCGTTCGACTGTGCGTAGGCGCGAGTTTATCAGGAATCGACTGCGTAGAGCAATCGTGAAAGAAATCTAGCGTCATTATATATAGCGCGCCGTCGATGCATACCCATATACATCGCAGCTGTCGACGAATTCCAAGCCCCATGACGACGATACATCGCCACCGCCGAGACGAGAGAAGAATAAATCGAACGTTCATCGCGAAATTCGGAAGGGACGTCACAGCGGCACGACGGTGACGACGCGCAGACACGCGAGAAGAAAGCAAAGTGAAAGCACATATTCTCGGCGGGAGCACCCCTCTTCCTCTTATATTTGAATTTCTGAAGACGGAGGGATACCGTGCTCACGCGAGAGAGGGGGGCAATTTTAGTGCAAAATTTGAAAGTGTTGCAAAAGAATTCGGCAAGTATTTCTCAACGATTTACTCTCTACATTTCTTGGAGTGAGATTTCACTCCGACGGAGTGAGAATAGCGAGCCACTCTAGATTCAGAGAAAAATCTGGTTGAAAGAACCATAATTTGGCCAGAAATCGTGGTCGATTTTAGCGCCGATCATAATTCTATAGTTATTTTGACCTGCGAGATTCTAGTTACAGTAACAAGAGATCAGGATTCCTGCATCTAGGTCAAGTTGCGGCATGATCAATTGATGTCCCCAGCCTCTTTTTATATAGTTGATATTGCCATGCAGTAATATTATTGATCTAGTTTTGTGGTTAATTCAACCATGGTGCACGGTTATCATAAACTGAAATCTCGTTATTACTATAACCACGCAACAAAAGTTATTTCGACTGCATTCATGATCTGTCAAACCATAAATATGGTGCTAGCAACCAGGAAAAGTCAACCTTGCGATTATGGTTGATTTTACTACCCACTTTTCTCTCAGTGTATTTAGTTCGGAATGAAAGATCTACTCTTTCGTAATAGAAATTCCTTTCTTTTAGAGCGCATCGTTGACTCCGACTCGAATTAACTTGGTTTTCATTTCGTCGATGTGAGAAATCTCGCGCCGAGAAATTCGAATACCAAACATTTCAGCAAAATAAGAAAGCTTTCCTAAATTACCTCCGTGTATTCCGACATAAAACCAATCTACCCTTATATAATTATGTCAAGATTACAAAACGCATCTAGTTTGACGTGTTTAGTTATTCTAACCGAAATGCTGGTCAGTTGAACCAAATATTAAGTTATTCTAACCAAACGTCAAGTTATTCCAACAAAACGTCTAATTATTCCAACCAAACGTTAAGTTATTCTAACCAAAAAGAGTGGTCAATTTAGGAGGATCCACATTTCATCAAATGGTGTGTTCACCGTCTCCAGGATTTCGATTAAACTGACCTAATTATTTTCCTCAGCGTACATCTAATCTCCCGAAAAGCCTCCTTAGACCAAACGATCCTCTCTCCTCTCCTCCCTCCTGCTTCTCCCCTTCCTCAATCCTCTCGCGTCGCTTCTGCCGCGTCATAATATTGAACCACATCGCTGATATTGCCAACGATGTTGCCGAATAGGCACGATAATTTGTTTCCCCCTCAAACAAATCTACGTTCCCCAAACATCACGCGTGATTTTCGTGTAGGTACGCCCGCGCGTCCGCGATGGAGGTAATACCGCGCGAGCGTACGGTGGGTGAGGCGAGAAAATATAATAGCTACAGACATATCCGCTTAATAGCGATCGTTTCTCGAGATAAATCTCTGGACGTAACGGTGCACGCGCGGCTTTGGACTCGCGCGCAGGAGGAAGGACGATACCGACGCGCGGTTTCGGCCGGGCGAGATGTGCGACGTATCCGTACGGACGTACGTCGCTTTTACCCCGACGCAATCGGCGCCCGGCTCCCGGGAAGGCGCGTTTAGATCGCCGCGCGGGAACCGCGACGATAATAGCGCGGCGGTAGTCGCGCGCGCGCGCGCGAGATCTCGACTCGCGGCCGGAGGCTCGCGTGTGTAAATATGATTAATGCATGAGAGATATTTTCGATCTCGAAGCGAACTGATAGGCAACGCTGACTTTCTACCGCTCTGAGCGTACGAGTTTGTTTGATCGAAGACCCGCGCCGCCGACGCCGTGCGGGCACACGTGTGTGCTCGGCTCGCTTTTGAATCGATGATCGATCGGAGAACGGTGTATAATGGGAATCGTGATCTTATTCCGCGAGAGCAAATTGGAGCCTCGCTGAATCTTTCCGCGTGTGACCCTTCGATTGTGCCGGTGAATTAACCTTAAGTGGGATGGATATCGTGGGTGTCTTTTGGTAACACATTTGCGGTCACTCCGGCTGTGCGGCGTGATCTGTATTGCACTGAAAGAAACTGAAGTGTGTTTGTGACAAGTATTTTGGGCCAAACTGCTCGAGTTTGGTAATAATTAACGCTAGTTTCTATAGTTTTCGTATACACTGAGAGAAGTAATAGGGGGTAGTTGGCTGATTTTTCTTTTATTGATAATTCGAAAAAATTGAACAAAATTGTCAACCCCGTATTTTTTCATTTTTCATTTCCGGCCTCATCTGAGCCGGAAAACGATGTCTAGAAATGCAGCATACGGCATCGTTCAGTAAATCTATCTCCCTCGCACTCGTTGCTTAGTATGTATGACTCTTCGATGATGTCACAATTCAACAGAGAGAAACGCGTTTATAACTCGGCGAATAATTATTTTTTTCGGACCTTTTCCGTTTCACGTGATGTCGAATATGTATGGAGATTACAAATTGAATTTAGAAATATGAAAATTTGTTTCTAGTCAAGTACCGTATTGTTAGTGCCGAAAACTTCTTTTCTTCAAACAAAAACATGATGTAATTCCAGGATATAAGCCGTGATTCTCTTCGTGCAAGAAAATATTTGTTAGACTCGAGTAATTGTTTTTGTTTTGCGCAGAAATAATCTCTTGTTCCAACGAAGATATTCTTGAATCAAATACTTATACAGGTAAATTCTTTGACCAAGAAAATCTGCACTCTCTTAAAAATTTCTAAGATCATATGTTTTTGAATCAAGACATATTTCGTTGACATAAGCAATTATTTTTCTGGGCGTAAATATTTTCAGTTAAAAGAACGAAAGAATTGCTTCTGTAAAACTGATGCTGATGGCAAAACTGGAGTACTTGAGTCCAAAATAATTGTGTCACGTATATTTTTTTCTCAGTTTAGGGGAGTTGGCTGCATCGTATCACTGATATTTTATGAAAAATAGATGGCAAAGTAATATGCTCGACAGAAAATCAATGGTGGCGTGATTACTTACCACCTGAATCGCACCACCATTGATTATTTATGAAACAGAGCACTCTGCTATTTTTTTTTATAAAATATCAGCGGTTTAGAGGCAATGGTATAACCATAACCAACTCTTCCTACACTTCTCTACGCGTTGCTCCAGACGCGATGCGGAAAATCGTGATCTCCAACGACGAGATATTAAAGTGGCGAACAGTAGATACTGCGAACATATGGAAAGCTTCCCGCGGACACTTTTGCAGAACGGAAGCGGCACATCGCGAGTAAGCCGACGAGAATGACTTCCGGCAGTGACGGCGTATAATAAGCGACAGGACGAAGCGTAAAAGCGAGCCCTCTGTGCGCGCGCGCGCGCGCGCTTACGAACGCACATACCCAAAGCGTTTATCATCTCACCGCGTCCGCCGCGGGTTTAGAGTTCGCACACCGTATCCCGCGTACGCGGCCACGTACACGCGCGCGCGCGCGTACCGCTTAGAAACGCGTCTCTGACAGATTCACGAGCGACCCCACCTTACCACTCACCTCTGTAAATGACGAGGCAGAAATTAAATCTCGGGGTTTATGTCGGCGATATCTCTGTAAGCGCGTTGCCAATGGATGGGTATTCGCGGACGCGAAACGGTTTTCCCAGAAATAACGACGTTATATTATTTCATCGTCGGTATATCGCGCGCGCGCTCGCCGCCAGAGAGTAGATAGGTACTCGCGCGCGAGTGCGCGAACGACTCTCGACCCCTTTGCCGCCGCGGCGCGAGGTCGATTGCACGGTGCACGCGTGAACGTCGACCGGACCTGACCTAAAAGTTCACCGGCCATTAACGATGACCGCAGCCGCGCGCGAGCCTCGCCTATTTGTTGAGCTCGTTCTCTTCTTCCGAGACGAAGGTATTACGCGTGCGAGCGCGCGTAGGAGCGCCCCGTCCGATTACAAATCGCTCAGGTGAATTCCGGGGTTCTTTCTTCGATTCATCTCCGCGGGCGATATTTCGGACGCGGTGGTTAAGGCTCTTGTTCGGCCGGGCATCGGTCTTCCGCAGTGTCTATTCGCGGACCGGAATCTCGGGCGAGCCAAATTTGGAGAACAACTGCTCGCATTGTATCCTACCGGGAGTGTCTTCCGCGGAATTCGTTTCTGCCGCGGCGTTTGAACGGTGCTTGAAAGAGTGGAGTGGACGCTGGTGTTTCGCAACGGCTACTCGAGTTCGTATCCTGAGCGACGCTCGCGCACTTCACGCCGCGCTTAGTCGAGTTTCGGAAGAAAGAACGGGGATCCAGTCTGAGTTGGATTCGTCAGGGAGGCCGTCATATTTTTTCCCAAGATTGTATAGATCGATTCTTATTTTCAGAGGAAAGAATGTGTCGCTGATGAAGCATGGCTTTTCCGATAAAGGAGACCTTTAAATTGTTACTCGCGTGGTCTTAATTTTGTTGAGCCCCCCCCCCCCCTTTTAATTATTGCGGTTGGTAGTATTGAAAAAAGTTCGCGAAAAGCTCTCAATTTGATGGTTTCCCTTACCGGAAACAGTATAATTCATTAGTGAAATCATTTTTATTTGGATATGCCAACAAAGACGGGATCCTTAAGTGCATTTTGTGTTAGGATTGTTTCGTAACTGGAATTTGGATGCTTTTGATTCCAGTGTAAATGCCTATTAAGTCTAGTCTAAAGGTTCGGGCAGGTAGCAATGACTTCACGATCCTAGAGGCTAGGTATTTGCTATTTCTCGTCTTCCTTAGCTTCCTCAGTTTGCTCACCAGGGATGCGAAGGAAATTTCTTACCGCTCGTTTCGAGCAGTTTGCACAACAGTAATCGAGTGCCACTGCAATACTGGATCCTCGAAATTACTCGGCGTTTATACTCATTGTTAGGTACGAACCACTCCGGTGAAAGAAATGGACACTTGTAGACTCCGTATTTACTCTGCAATATCCTTTCCGCCAGTGTAACTAGTGTAACTGTCGAGATAATTGCGCTGTACATTTTTTCGATAGATCTGCGGATTGTTCTTGCTGGTATAATTATGTTTTACCCATAAGGATGTTTTATTATTATTCCTATATCATGTTTGCAGCATCTGTTTAAGGAGGATTTTAATTTTCTTCGATAGATTCCGTATTACACGTGCACGGAAAAACTGATAACAGTAAATTTTACTGTATTTACAGTAAAAGATGCGCACATAGAGGTTTTCGGATATTCCTACGGTGCTGACAAACAATTTTTCCTTAAAAATTAGTAAATTGCAATGTAAACTATAATGGTTTAATGTTTTCAAAAGAAAAATTACTGTACCACATTGTGAAAGCATCCAAAAACCCTCGCGTAAATACAGTAAAATTGACTGGTATCAGTCTTTCTATGTACACGGAGAAAAATAATTTAATCAGTTTAAACAAAATCTTGGAGACGATGATCAAACTGTTTGGTGAAATATGGATCTTTCATCTGTTTGGTTCAACTGATCATTTTTAAGTTAGAATAAATAATCATTTGGTTAGAATGACTAAATATTTGGTTCAACTGACCACACGGAGAAAATTGAATAGTAACGATTACCAGCCAGAATAGTAAATAGGTGACAATTTCGATAATATCGCGTTGAACAATCTGCAGAATAATAATCATCACTATTCGAATGGTAATCACTATTATGCTGCAGATTATTCACCACGATATTATTGAAGCTGTCACCTGTTTGCTATTCCGACTGGTAATCGTTACCATTCAATTTTCTCCATGCATCGCGTTGAAAATTATTAAAAGCAATATCCACACAGTTAACATTTTGGATCGTCCTATGCCTTCTTCGAGTCAGGATCGTACTCTGTCTTGTCTCAAAAAATTCCAGCAGTTCCTATTCGCTGTTGATACAGTTAAACCATGTTTAACTTTCAAATTTCGTTGGTGAAGCCAGCCCCTGTCAACAACTTTTACCGTGGTTTATTGCAGCCTTATAAGTAGCAACGGTAACCACGACTGGGCGACTGGCATAATAAATTTTACCGCGCGCTAGACAGTAAAAAAGGCACACATAAGGATCGCGGCGATATTTACCGTCCTGTAAAGTGAATTTTAATGCTTTACATTAAGTTTTAATGCGTCCGCGTGAAAAATTACACTGCCGCGCGCTGAAAAATAAACGGCACCCATACTTATTCGTGCCTTCTTTGCTCTGCGCGGTAATAAAATCGAACGAAAGAATATATAAAACTCAAAATATGCGTTCGCACGAGAAAAAGGCTCTGTAACGCCGTAAGAATCCCTGCGAAATCGTATTTGTACATTTTTTCACGCGCGCGACACGGTAACGTCGAGCGTGAAACGTAAAACATTCGACTTTGCCGCGCGATAATGAAAACTAGGCAACGCAAACCCTTGTGCGTACTTCCTTCGCCGTATAAAACTGCACAATTTATAGCGCCTCTCTCGTATATGGCACCCGCGGCTTTTATTTAGAAAAAAAATGTACACGTACGAAGATCATCGAACCTCGGACGTATCGAGGGATTCGTAATGGAATATTCATGCGCCCCGTATATCACGCATAGAAAACGCTGCGTAATTAGAAGTTCACGTACGAGGCCCAACTTGTGTTGGTAGCCTGATTAAGGTACCACGCGCGGCACGGCGACACGGTAGCGCGCTACGTTTCGCGAGAACGAAGCCGTCAGGGTGTAGCACGGCCCATAAATCTCGAATCATCAATCCGGATGGATTAATCGTCTCATCGGGAGAAGTGGTATCGGGGGATCATCACGGATCATCAGCGGGCGAGCCATTAAACACAAATCAACACTCGTTGATTGCGTGCCCCGCGCTATCTCGGATCGTGTATAAGGTCGTGACGTCACCTGCCCGCCTCTCCGCGCACGCACACACGCGCGGGGGAGCGCGCGCGTTAAAAAAGCGGGACCTACATCGTGCGCGCGAACGACTCGCCCGCGCGCGTATAGAGAGATGCCGAACTTTAATAAATCATCAGGGGGAACGCGAAACGCGCGCGGTTTTCTATAGAAAACACCCGGAAGTCGGCCGCGGCGGGCGCGCCGAGAGATCGGTATAGAGATCGCGACGAGAGGCGAGGCTCGCGCGATTCGGAACGTCGCCGGGAATTCGGTAATCGATCTCCGCGCGCGCGGCGGCGCGCAGCATCCGAAAGATGGACCAGTTTCTCGCGGGGATTTCAACGCGCGGAGGCCGGGCTTCGCCCGCGCGGTGTCGTTATCGTTTGGCGGCGATCGCCACGGTGCGCTCTTTTCTCGTGAGAGAGATAAGAGGACGGTTGAACGGGAATCAGACGAATGTTTTATGTGGAAACAAAAACCGAGGAACGTATGGTTTTCGTATTGTACTGTATAGATACGGATTTTTTCTTGACACGTCTCACACCGAGAAGAGAGTTTATCGATAGTTAAAAAATGTAATTTCAAATGCGGCGAAATAAATAAATATTTTGTGAGGATAAGAAAATACCTATACCCCTACGTTAATTACTAAAATGTTTATTTCAATTAGGTAAATGATTGCCTCGAAAAATCTAATTGTGCCAAATAAATACCCATAGTAATAGTTGACGAATATTAATTTTATTCAATTAAATGTTTATTTCACCATTTTTTAATAAATAGTTATTAATTTCAAATTAACTGTATTCTTGACGCACTGAAAAAAAATTCAGCGAACGTGGCAATGCTTCCATCAGAAAAAAAAGAGTATTGTACAAAATAACTCAATAAATAGAGTAACAAATTAGTGATATTTCATATAACAGAAGTTATCCTCAGGAGTGGCACAGCACAGAGTACCGTTGTTGGTACCTATATTGTAACTGTTACTGTAATATGTAAAATAAAAATGAATTCCACATTCGTAGCAACATTCAAGCTATGTTCCATAGCCAATTTCATTAATGTTTTACATATAATATAAGAGTATACGAGTGCTCCGTTGAATTGTAGTTCACTTTAAAAAAAATTATATTAAATTTAATACAATTATATGTAAAGTTTTTATCTAATAGGTACGTGATTATGAAAATAAATCTAAGTACCTACTCCGTTATGAAATTTATAAAGGCAATTTCACGAAAATATATTAATTTTCATAATTACATATTGGAAAAAGCTTTATATAACGGTATATTAAAAATACAAATTTTTTACAGTGTTCTTGCAATGAAAGACGGTACTCTATACTTTATCGTTTCCGAGGACATCTTCTGCTATGCAAAATATCATCAATTACTCCATTTATCTAAAGTAATTTGCACAAAATTCTTTTTTCCATACACAGACACCAGAAAAATAGCTGTATCCTCCGAATACCCCATTCGCCGGAAGTCGAATAAGAAAAACGACAAAATCGCCGAGATGCGCCGCGCGAACTGCACTCGCCCATAATCGCCCAGTGTAAAGCTCACAATGTCGACCGTATTAGGCGATAGTCCTGTTATCCTTTGTAAAACGAATCCACACAATGCACTCGATACTTTTTTCCCCCTACACGACCGACGTACACGGCTTGCCGCGTACAGCAAGTCCGCCCGTACCTATATACAGGTTCTGCTGCGTAACGTCGCTCGAACCGAACCGACGCTGCTCTCGTAATTACTCGGCAGGATTTAATCGAAGTGCTCCGGGCTAATTAAAAATTCCCCACTCTTAGGGGCCCCGCTCTATCAATAAGAAGATAGTATCGGGAATAACGGGAGAAAATATCTCGGACCTTCTTCGCCCCGGTAAAAATTCAAGGGAACCTTCGGTATCGGCGCGTAAATCTTACGTGGCGCGCGCGCTTGTCTATGACGGCAGGTACCTTACAACTGCCATTGCCCGGTGAGCTTGCATATTGCGGGTAATAAATTACGGGCCGAGTTCACTTGTTTTCTCTGATTGCCCTGCGAGTATACATAACAAATGCGATCGCCGGAAAAAAAGTCCGGGAAACGAGGTGCGCTTTGCCGCGCCAGTCACCGCGACCGTCGTTGGGAAACGCGTGTCCTGCGGTAAAATGTGTGCCGCGTGTGCCAACGGGGTCGGTCGGGTGTGATTCCGCGATGTTTCTCTGATTTTTTATATCAAGCCGGACCAACACCGAGAGAAATAATTGCTGGTGCCGATAGAATGTTTTCCTCGATTAAAAATATGATATAATTCAAGGAACAAACTACACTGTTAGAAATTTCTTTTATGAATTCACAAATTGTGTTGGAAGCTCTTAACAAATATAAAAGTGCGGTAGAATTATTAACGATTTAATGCGAAAACAAAAATTCCATAAGCAATTTGTGGGGCAAATCACTATGTATGTTGTAGTATCATAATAAGATATTGCCAAATCACAATACGTATCGTAAATTTCCAATTGTTTCTGAATTTTACAATTACTTTTGTAAATTTAATTCACAAATGAGTTGGTAGCTTTTAACAATTTCTAACGGTGTATATTTTTATTCTGTATTGTAATAAAACACCCGCACACAACGTGATTTTGAGGGGAAGCGGGTAATAACCCACTAGAGGTGCCATAAAGCTATGATATGGCTACGATTTTTGAGATTCAGTTTCAGGTTACGCTAGATGACGCCGGCATCCAAATCTGTGTAGCGGCCCGACGCCAGATGGCGTCGACCCATCTCGGCTCTCGGCAGTCAACAGCGGAGCAGTTTCTATATAAGAACGCAACTGTCCGTCTCTCTCGGAGGAACACAGAGCGTCTGAGGCAGGAGTCGGCCTAGACTTACTGACGAGTACACAGGCCGACTCCGGGACGAAACGTTCCGCCGATAACGTGGCAATCACACAACTCCCTCTTCAAATCACTTAATAATTCTATTGTCTTCTAAGAATCTCAGGAAGATATCTAATTTTTTCGGTTGCGATCTTGTTTCGGTTTCTTCTTTTGCCTGTCAAAGATTCATTTGAAAATGCGGTGGTGTCCCCGTTATTTAGTCCAGTCAGTCTAGACATTGGATATATGGTGTACAAGAAGTTGGGCTTCAGGGCATGAAAATTACACCAATATATTTTTTTGACACTAGCAATTATAACTCTCGGTGTATAAGAGCGAGATGTTGCTCTGATTTTCTTTACGACACGCGGGGGAATGGTTTCTTGTTGTCGTTTTGCGAGAAACGGTAAATGAGAGCATCACTGGCATTTGCTGCAATCGCTGATTGTGAGTCGAATGTCATTATGTGGCTGGATTTCTCGCATCGTCGATGTTACGCGAGTCTACTACTATCAGGGGTGGGGAGTTGCCGGGGCTAAAGTCTCTCGTAAATTGTTCGGAGAAGCTTGTTAATAATCTACAGCTCGAAAAGTGGAAGGTGAACATTTTGAATAACAAACTTTAGTATAGTCGACTATGTAATACGTAGAATATCCTGTAGTTTCATAGGAGGATAAATAAGATGAACTAAAAAGAGTGAAAAGCCAAAATGAACTGCAGCTTTACGAGAGATGGGACTAAAGCTGAAGTTAATTTGATGCCTGGACTGAAAATGCGGTCCTCTTATCGAATTTTCGCGACAAAGTTCGCGAAAGATACGAAAGACTAGATTCAGTGTTGTACCTATCGAGAGTTGATACACAAGACCTACACTGAGACAAAAATGTACTTGATCGAATTAAACGTGCCTTTGGATAGTCCCAAGAGCGTACTTATTCGATTTAAATGAATATTGATTTGATTCAAATTACATCTCATTAATTCAATAATCTAATATTTGCGTCCAACCAATATTCATTTAAATCGAATAAATATGCTCTTGGGACTATCCAAAGGCACGTTTATTTTTCGATCAAGTAAATGTTTCTCTCAGTGTATGCTGACGTCCTAAAGTCTATAATTATAATAGATATCAGAAATTTGTAATGTGTCCGGTATTAATGCAATTGTTTATACATGCCCGGTATTACCCAGATAACACGTCTGTGCAAAAGATAACTTTTAGAAGTGATTATAAGGTAACTTTTAGACATCCTAAAAGAGTCGTCTAAAAGACAACTTACGAACACGCCGGGGACGTTTAAAAGTCGAGACATTAAATACGATTTGCTATACACTAAAAGATATCCGCGACTCTTTGGGGACGTCTTTTCGGTAACTTTCGAATGACTCTGTGTTATCTGGGTACCCAGACAGCACAAAGCCAAAAGACGTCTTTAAATCGTCTTCGGCACGTCTCATGACTCACTTTCGGACTACTTTCATCATTGGAAGACGTCTTTAAGACGACTTACGACTATGAGTCGTCTGAAAGTGAGACATAAGACGTCTTTTATCTCGTATCTGGATAGGTGCCAATTTTTAAAACATTGAAGAATGAAGTGCGTGTTCATTGTCATTTTTCAATTCGAAAAAAATGTAAAAATTGATAGAATTAATTAATTTCACACATGCAGTGTATAGTACCTATACTTCTATGTAGAAAATAATATCCTTTGAGAAAACAATTATGCCACTATTTATCGTATAATAACCTTAAGTCTCTGTCACTAGCGGACATTATGATTCGATTATGTTGTAATATTATTACATATAGCTTAAGCATCTGTCTACCTCTTTTCACCTTGCATAAGAAGGCATTGTAAAAGGATCGTCGGATAGATCTCGCCTGTCTTTCATTGTTCCTCGACGATCTCGAATGTCCTCAACTACTTCCTACGATTCATCGACCGCCTTCACTCGCCGCTCTTCGTTCCGGTATAACGCGATTGCCAAGTACATTCGTTCCGACGTCAATAACGATTACTGCCTCAGAATGCACAAAGGCCGACCGTCGATGCGTCAAACGCGCGTCACGGCTTAACGATCGACAACGTTTCATCGCAGCAGTTAAGTTTAGCGAGCAAAACGCGGGATTCGCGCTGATGATGCACAGAGTACGGATGCACGCGGTCGGTACGGATGGCATGCGCACGACACGAATGCATTCCCGCCGCCGTTGCCTTCGCTGAAGGGCAGACGCGTCCACCTAACGGAAAACGACGCTACTACCGCAGGAGAGCCTCACCTCTCACTGGCACGTTCCTTCCTTGCCGACTTGCTTACCGACGCGCGCGAGATGACTTTCTCGCCCAGCATCACCGCGTGGTTTCCAACGGCAACCGTTCCCTCCCGATTTTACCCGCCGCTGCAACCGCGTTATCCCGAGAGCCTCGTCGCATCCGGGAATGGACCCGGGAATTTTACGAAAGCACGTGCTGCCCCGATGCTCTCGCGAGCGAGACGGTGCAGCTTCGATTGCGTGCAGAACTTTACAGTAATTTTAAACAGAATTTTAGCAGGCGCGTGTTACTCTAAGGCCATTATACATTGAAGAGAGAACAAGGAATAAGAAATAAGGAATAAGATTCCGTATATTTCTTATTCCATATATCGGCCATTTGTGATCCTATACCATAAATAAAAAATGACTAGATTAAAATATCATTGAAAACGATCAATAATATTTATATAAATTTAGTCGACATTCACACATTGGAATCAAATAAATGTGCTTTTAAGACTATTTAATAGCATATTTATTTGAATTTTGCAGGTTTTGGTCCTCATAGCATTATGCAAATAATCGGTTTTATTTTGTCTACTCGAAACAAAATGCTGATATTGGATTTACAAAGTGAAAGTTGTAAATATATTCTTATGAATGCAACTAAACTCCGAGTACAATTTATTAATCGATATGTTAACTGCATGCGATTCTACTGTTAAATCACATTTTCCTGGTAAATTTTCTATTTTCCTGCTGTTGATTTAATATCGCCGCGCGCCTGTCACATTAGCTTATAAGCGCAGACTGTTTTACAATTTGCTGCAATTGGTACCTATACTCTTTACATGAAATTTGTTTCCGTGTAGCACTGAAGCTCAAAGTTTTCCTACATCCTGAATCAGAGATTCGTCTAATAGGTACTCAGTCCCAATTTTTTTCTTTCTATTTAGAAAACGAGATAATAATAATTGAAGCCGATCGGAATAATGACACTCTATCTGCCACGCGGATCTACGGTTATGAATTTAATTGTCGGAACGAACGACCGACTCTCTCAAAGTTTCCGTGTATAGAAACGAGAGTGACATTTCAAACGCGTTCCTAGTCGAGTTTCAGACCCCGTCAGAGTGACGATGCGTTAAATCAGCGTTATACGTAGAAACGATTCGATCTTCCGCGTTATGTAACTGTATAGGTCTGTATTTTACATATGTACGGTGCATTAGGAATGTCCTAGAGAGGTGACTATACTGTGTAGTTCATAGTTCAAAATCCTTATTGACGTAGCGTCGATTGAACGAAGCAAATATTATCATTAAATTTTGTTGAAACGGAAGAATGTTTAATCCGCTGCGATTTTGAAGCTGAACAGAACGAAAATTGTCCATGTTTTAAGAAGAAAAAATAAGTACCTCTCTCGTATTCTTTAAACGGAAAAAAAGTATTAGTTCTTTTTACGTTATTTACATGAATTTGTATAGTTATTCCGGTAACAGGGCTCCACGTAGTGAAACATTGAAATTTTTAATAGATCACAGAGTACGTTATCAGTTGATACGGTAAAATTTACCAATCTCCCGTTAATATGTGTCGGGCGTTTACGGGTTTATACTGCGACGAACTATAAAAAGTATCTATCTATCTACGCTGTGTCTGTCTATTAAAAAATTCAGTGTTTCACCTCGAGGAGCTCCGTTACCGGGATTCACTGTAAACACTACTAATCCTTTTTCTCCGTATAGAAATAAATGTCTTCAATAAATATTGTAATTGAATTTAGTTACTCCGCGGAGACGACGCGACGACATCCTGACGATTCTCCGCGGCGAGAGGAACAAAGATCGCACACGTGCCTCCACGTACGTTCGCATTACCCGCAAGCCGAGTCCGATCGGGCACTGTGAAACGATTGTTCACGGTAACGCGCGCGCGCGCGAGCCGCCACGACTTATAAATTAAAATGTCGATCCGCGCGTCGAACCTCTTTCGTCCGCGACTTCGACGAAACGACCAGTCTCCGACGACGAAAAGAGCTTATTAGATCCCCGTCGAGGTTACGGCCTGCCATATTACCTCGCTTAAATTTCATAGAAGACGTACGCCATGAAGTCACAGTAACCCATAATTTGTGATCATTAAACAAAACGAACAAGAGCTCGCTCTCATGAATAAGCTATTAGGAGATTTTTGTCTCGGATCATTATACGCGCGCTCTCCCAAAAGGCCGTGCGGCGTGACGCTTATTTCTTTTGGCGCTTGTCTTTGGGCCTCGTTGCGCCGATCTTCGCGAAGAACCAAAATTCCCGCGCATAATTTAGCAATACGGTATAGCTGACACAGCTATACCGCTTGTCTAGATGAACCAGAATTTCCGTGCAATTTAGCGATACGGTACAACTTACGTAGGCATACTGCACGTCTGAATCAATCAGAATAAATAACTGGCTCAATAGTACAGCGCAACTTGACACAAACATCACGATATTGTTACTTTAAACATATTAGCTTAGCCATACTCATCTGGCTGTCTTAAGAAAACTTCTGGCTGTGGCCACGGTGGCTAGAAATTCTGGTTGGTTCAGCCAGAATTATTGCTCAATTCCCTGAAAATTTTGTTCAGTGCGGATATCGCTTAGGGTCACGCGCGGACTCTCTCGCGCGCATTCGCTTTCTATTCTTTTTCTCCGGGACAATCATGTAATTGCGGGTGTAATAAAAAATCGTAGGCCTTCACCTCGCTCGCGATTATCTCGTTGACTGCGCATTTTTTGTAGCAATCAGAGACAATTAATATAGATTTTTCTGTCGCGGCAACTGCAAATTAACGTGCGCATATATTGTACCGGTTTCTCTTCACTCTCGCGGAAACAGGAACTTATAATTATAGCGGGAGAAAAAACCGCAAGCAATGTTTTTCCATTGCTATTACCAAGCGATCATCGCGTTCATTTTTTTTCTATAACTGCATCCCGTTCCATGGGTACACTGAGAAAAATAAGTAGGCTTAAATGACAAAATGCATCTAGTTAGACACGTTTAGTTATTCTAATCAAAATACTGGTCAGTTGATCCAAGTATTTAATTATTTTAATCAAATGTTTGATCATTCTAATCAAAAAGTGGTCAGCTTAACCAAACAGATGGAGGATCCACATTTCACCAAACGATTTGGTCTCCAGAATTTTGGTTTGATTGACCAATTTATTTTTCTTAGTATACAGAAGACGTGAAATTCGAGATGCACCGCGAGCCTGAAATTTCGCAACGACTTCGCGCGTGCAAAGTTAAGTACCCATCGCGAGAGGATTGTAACCCGCGCCGCCCACATGGAATACTCTTTTTCGGTGCTCGCGTATCCTAATTTGCACACGGAGGTAAAAAAGAAGCTACATTTGCTCCGGCTTGTTTCGCAACAATTCCATTAGCGCGAGCATTAAGCGAGCATAAAACTTGATACAATTAACCGCCTTTCCAACTCGGACCTCGGATGCGGAGCAGCCGATGATTTACAACCGACGCGCTTCTCGCGCGACGTATCATACACTGCGCGAAAGAAACAGATCCCTGACGCGCGAAATGAGCGCGTACGCCCTTCGGCGTCCCGTTGAACGCGCGCCTTCGGTTCCGAAGGGTAACTGCAGATCGCAGTTTCTTTAAAGACGCTCGGTTCGATGACACGGAAGGACAAAAGCGACGGAGAAAAGAAGCGACGGACACCGCGGACAATCTTGATGCGTACCTTCATGCGTACAAATGTGGCTCTACGTATGCGTTAGTGAAGTGAAGTTGGTATTACGAAACGATTCGAAAATCGACAGGTCGTGCAAAAAGTATAAAGAATTGCTATGAGATGTATATAACTGTCATGGTTACCCAAATCGTGTTGCATTAAAAATCGTTAAAGGTGACGCGCTGATTCAGAAAATCATGAATTTATTAAGGGAACTTTAAAGGAGAATCGAGATAGGTACTTTTAATTTGGTGGTCAAAGATTTGATTTGTTTAAATTTCTCGCGAACATTTTCCGATATTCTCAGATGTTCCAGCGTGAAACGGGAAACCACTTTTTTGGAAATGTGAATCGCGGTAAGACGGCTTACTCCTTTTTAAAAAGGTTGAATAGAAGGGTAAGTGGTGGCCACTCAAAGGTGTTCCACGCTCAGATAAAAGTTTTTTTTTTAATAAAAACCTATAGTAGAAACATTTATACGCGATGAATAAGGAATTTATTTGCAAAGAACAAACAGAAAGTCGATGTAAATGTTCTACAGCACACGCAAACATTTGTTTAATTCAAATAGGCCTTTATTCGATATGAAAAAAATTTCTATTTATATCTAGCTAATAAATTATCTGATGAGTTCATACTCAAATAAACTTTTCTCTGAATGCGCAGGGATGCTGGAATTCGATTTTTTCAGAAATTTTTCGTATCGCAAAATCGAAAAATTTAAACAAGATTATTTAAATCGTACTTTTTTATTTTTCATTTTCAGCCTCATTTGAGCTGAGGAATGACACTTTAGAATGCAGCTACGTCATCGTGTTGTGAGCCTATCTCTCTCGCACTCGTTGCTTAACATAAGTGCGTTTTGATAACGTCACAACATTCTAGAGAAAAATACGCTTATATAACTCAGCAAATAATTATTTCTTCGAACATTTTCTTCTTTGTATGATATTTGATATGTACACAAATTACAAATCGAATTTAAAAATATTAATATTTTTATATGAAAAGACTGAATTTCTTCACAGCCGTCCCTGCATTTAGTCAACCCATCATACAACGAAGCCCACATCCACACATCCGGTATATCACATGAGGCTAAACTTACTCGCCAGGAAAGAAACTTCGATCGCTATTATCTCATTATCTGTGAGCTTTTACCTCATATTTTTATATAATACTTTTTTGAAGATTACATTTTTATCTGTAACAAAGTCATATATCGAGTTGGGCCGAAAGTTCATAAACAATGAGTGAATAGCGATTGAAGTTTTTTCCCTGGCAAGCAAGTTCAGTCTCACATGGTACACATCGCACAGTGGCTCGTGCGCATGCGCTACACACGTCGAGCACCGCAGCAGAGCTTCCCCGCTGGACCACGGCATCGCTATTCTAACCTCCGGAAAAAAAATGCGCGGGACAACGCGTCACCGCGGTCGGAGGCGAGGAGGTTGAGAACCTCAAGGTGGCTCGTGCTTGGCGATGATCTCTGACCGTGAAGAGTGAGGCGAGGCCATGCTCGGGCACGCGAGAGGCCCGAGATACCGCCCCGAGGCACGCGCGAGGTCCTCTCGACGTAATGCCGTGCGATTGGCCGCTCCGTACCGTGGCGTGCCAATACCACGGTGCACCACGTTAAGTGGCCGCTCGAGCGCGGTTACTTCGAATCGTGCGACGTGCCTCCTCGCGGCGACCAGGATTCGTCGGAGATAGCATGCACCTCGCGTGCATGTAAGCATGCACCGGCCCTGCCCCGATCGGTTGCAAGGGAGAGATAGGGAGAGAAAAAAACGAAGGGGAGAGAGAAAGACCGGCTGTCGGTGGGCAATCCGACGTGTGCAGCCGACGATGACGCGTGCGATTCGCGCGACTCGGAGGCTCGCTTGTAAATCTGGGGTTTCATATCTGTCTCGTGTTCGCCACTCGTGAACATTCCCTATTTAACATACGAAATATCCCCAGATACGACACAGCAGTGTGATGCCCAAAGTAAGCAAAAATTATGATTAAAGTATGGCGGAAGTCTAGGAAAAGTTGAACGCAAACATTCGAAATATCCCTAGATAAAACTCCGCAGTGTGATACTCAAAGTAAAAAAAAAAAGTACGGCTAAAGTATGTGGCGGAAGTCTAGGAAAAGTTGAACCAGAAAAGTATAGGCCATAATTGGAAGAATAAGAATAAGAATAAGCATTGTTCCGTAGAGCCATCTAACGGCTCAATCATCTAGTGATTCAATCATGTAGTGGCTCAAGCCTCCTTACCATCGTTCCCAATATGACCACAACCTGAAAGTGTCTAAAAGGAATTTAGAAACACAAGAAATTGAACTAGGAACTTTTAAGGCTATTAATTTTGAATGCAGTTGAAGCTGCCGCATTGGTAATGATGCAGCGAAGAAATGGTTGGAAAGATCATGGGAAATGGAATAATAGGAAATAGGTATTGGTGCGGCCATCAGATGACTTTACGAGATAATGCTTTTATGCTCTCACTACTATTTATATTCTTCCAACTATGCAGAGGCCCTATGGCTACGAATTGTATCCCAAACTTTCAGCCAGTAAACGATGCACTCTTCGATTAGAGTTCAATTCGGTTTTTAAACAATGTTTGTTATTGAAGGTTCGAAAATGTGGGCAAAATTATTTATTCCGTGTTTTTTCATTTCTTAGTTTCAGCCTATCTAAGCCTGAAAACGGCATTTAGAAGTGCAGCTACGTCATCGTGCTGTGAGTCTATCTTTCTCGCATTTGCAATTTTGCATAAGTGCGTCTCTCTGGCGTTTCGATGACGTCACGATGTTGTAAAGGGAAACGCACTTATAACCTTGCGAATAATTATTTTTTCGGATATTTTTTTTCGTGTGAAATTGAATATGTACCTATTACAAATTGAATTTAAAAATATAAATATTTTTTGTACTTAAAGACCAAATTGTTTGTACGAGATTACATGATAATCGATGTCTGTTCTCGTCACAGTTGGTATTATTTCAATCGATTATTTTATTAAATTCTCAAATTATTAATAATGAACTGTGCTTTTGTACCGAGCAAACCATCAGTATTTTGTAGAGGAGAACTCATATAGGTACCTATATAGGTATGTAACAAGATTGAATAAAAAAGATACAGGTAAGTCGAGCAAATTATACATTTCAACCGATACGAGAAAATTGTCCGCTGAAAACTTGGAATACGATCCGTAGCGATACTTTTTTGATTCAAGTTTTCCCAGACTTCTGCCCAATTTTTTTTTCTTACGCAAACCTCGACAGCTTCACGCCCGATAAGAACAATGCGATAAAAGAAAAAGTCAAAAGTGCAACAAGCTCCGCATCAATTCCGCACTGATCCACCGCGAGGCAACGACGAGTGAAGTGAGATATCGTCGGTTGTCGCTAACCGACCGAGGGTCGAATGCAACAAAGACGCGTGCCCCCCCCCCCCCCCCCCCCCCCCACAAAGAAGATCCTGCCTCATAGACCCCCATTTATAATATTCGCCCGACGTTCGCCACGTCGTAGATACATAACTCCTGGATCGTAAATTCTATCCTGTAAAATGTACGGAGGGGATGGCGCGCGGTACCACCTCCTTCGCGCAACCTGATATTTAGCGCGGGTACCTCGCATACATACGCGCGCGTCAAAGGGACCAACGCGGCTGTGTGTTGCAGAGCGACGTCCGTTTCTTTCTCGAAAGCAAAGGAGGCGGAAGAACAGGGAGATCAACCGATTCCAGATACAAAGGAACCATCAAGGGCTACAATCAACGTTAGAAAATAATAACAGAGTCGCAGAGCGCGCGCGCGGCCAAGACAGCGGCGCCCAAAATACAGCTCGAAGACCAGCCAACCCAGTAATATCCCTTGAGCATCGCGCGCGGAGGATCTCGCGGTATAATCGTTCGAAAAAGGTTGCTTACCGCACGCGGAGCGACGGACGTTGCGCGACACAAAGTGCGTTCGCCAATCGGGCATACAGCGCGCGCGCGCGCGGTGTAGTTTCGAGTGGGCGGCGCGTGGGGGGCGTGTCCCACTAATTATAATTATACTATAGCGGCATTAGCAGCGTTAATTGCTACGTAAGTCTGGTCAAACACTCGCCGCCCCTCGGGGCCTCTATCGCGCCGCGCTCGTCCTCTTCGCGCGCGGGTGAGAGGGAGAGAGGTGTAGCGGGAGGGAAAGAGCAAGAAAGACCGCGAGTTTCGCCGATCCTAGCTTACGAACGGATGATATAGGTACATAGAACCGAGTCGGGGTGGGTGGATATGGGTGCAGAGTGAGTGAGTCGCGGTAGGAAGGGATCGCCTCTCCTCCCTCCTCGTTTCTCCGCCACCGCGACGGGGTGTGCCGGATATTTTTTACGTCCGGAGACAGCCGGACACGAAATATAAGTAGGCACGTGTATACGACGTCGTAAATAAGGATGCCCCGCTCCTCCTCCTCCTCTGCGGATCTATATCTATATTGGAGGGACTACGGCGACATTCGCGATAAGGATGACGACTGAGTTTAGTGGCGGCCGACATCTCCAGGAGGAAAATGTGAGGAGGGCTGAGAGGGAGTCGAGTGTGCCTCGATATAAATAAAAGGGTCCGGAGGAGAATTGTCGGGATCATTCGAAAGTGGGTAATTCTGCTGGAGAACGGCGACGACTGTGTTTACTGCACGGAGGAAAATAACGTGGTTAAAATGACAAAATGCATCTGGTTAGACGAGCTTGGTTATTCTAACCTAAATACCACCAAGTTTAACTATTTAAATATTTAGTTACTCTAAGTACACGGAAAAAAAAACAGCAAATCGTAGCATTTACAAAGTTTGTGGTAAGCTTCAGGATGAGGCCAATTTGTCGTTACGATAACTACTATTTTCATACAAATTATAGTCAAATTTGTAGAAGTTGCAAGCATTGCTGTAATTCTAACTAAAATTGTAGTTATCGTAACAATAAAAAGTGTAAATCTTTGTAAATGCTACAATTTACTTTTTCCCGTCTATAGTTTTAATCATTCTAACTACATGTTTAATTATTCTAACCAGAAAATAGTCAGTTTAGCTAAACAGATGGAGAGGATCCATATTTCATCAAGCGGTTTGGTTATGGTCTCCAGAATTTTTATTACCTAGGTAAATCCATCAAGTTATGTTTTTAGACTGGAAAAGGAAAAAGGTGATGCGCGAGTAAAACGACGTGTGTCTCGATAGGGAGTCAAGATATCACTCGAAAAACATTTCACTGGATAATCTTCTATCGAAAGGATTAGACATCGTAAAACTTTTCGAAAATATCCTTGATATCGTGCGTAAATAAAAGCAAGCGGTGATTGCTCTCCGCAAGCAACGCTTGATAGATGATTCCGATGCAACAGGTACACACAATCCGTTAACTGATAACAGTAATTACGGCCGCGTGTGTCACTCCGGGCACAAAAGACCCCCTGGCAGTGCGAGCGGTGTTTAGCATTTATCATCGCCCGACTTAGGAGAGTTTCTTCCAGTTTCGTCCTAGAGGCCCGGAGCGGGTGATTTCTTCTAATGCACTAATAACATAGTGGCGAACCGATAATTAATAACGAACCGGCCGACGTATCCTATCGCCTCTTGTACGCCGTGTAACACTGAAACATCACGAGTGGGTGGACTCTTTTCGTCGTGTAATTGCAGGCTGCGTAAGGGAGCAAAGGCGTCGCCGATGCGTTCGTGTTTCGCGAAACACCGAGCGGTGTTTCTCTCGCGGTGGCGAAATGTGGGCGAGAAGAGGAGAGATCAGCGCGAGATTTCGAGTGTTTGCAACTCGTCCGTCGACTTCGTCCCATCATTGTACTTTATAGACGCGTTTGGGAAGAAAAAAGAACCTGAAGAGCGCCCTGAAGAACACCCCGAAGAGCACCCAGAAGAGCACCCCGATGAAGACCCTGAAGAATACCCCGAAGAGCACCCTGAAGAGCAAAATCGACTGCATTCGATCGAACGACCATCTCGATGCGGGAACCGACTCCGTTACTACTGTCGGGGAATTCGAAATAAAAATATGATTCGCGTCAGTACCATACCGTCCGTAATAAGCGACTGGTATATGGGGGGTATATTGGTTAGCCCCTCGCTGAGTGAGTGAATCTAATATAATAACGATCATTTGTATCGCAACCCATACACTCGGAGCCGCGACGATACGGCGATTCGTCTTCCAAGGAAGCGCTTGTGCGCGCGGCGAACGCAATGTACCGGCGGCTCGCGTTTCCTTGCACCTCCGCGGGTTTGCGCGCCACGGCTCCGCGAGAGCGAGAGACGACGACGCTCTTCGGTATCGGCCGCAGTCGAAGAGGAGCGGAGCTCCGATCCGTCGGCGTATCTCCGCCGTGATTCGCGTCGGCGCTTCTTCTCGTTAAACTTCTATTAATTCGTACCTTCGGTGGCGATAAGTACCGTTCGTACCGGCGAGGAGGAAAAAAAACAATGCCGCGGGGTCAGACGTTTCCTCCTCCTCCCGCCCACCCAGCTTTTTTCCTCTGCAAATCCTTTGGAACCCGCGCGCGTCTTCGCAAAGAAAGGACGAAGAGGGCGAGAAGACTGGCGCGGAGTCGGGAAAACCGCGTAATAATCTTGCCCCCCGCCCGCCTTCCACCCTCCTCATCATCCACCTCTTCCTCGTCTTGCTCGGTTCGACTCCGCGCCGCACAACTCCCACCTTCGCCTGTTCGCCTCCCTCTCGCGCGCGCGGCTTCTCTTCCCCTTCGTACCACCCTCTCTATTCCCTTCCGCGCCGCGCCACTCCCTCGCGTCCTCCGCAACGTCGGTAGACTCCTGAAACGAGTCTTGAGTCTCAACACAAATAAGATAATCTCCATTATAAACTCAGAGGCAGGGTAAGTAAACGGCGAGGAGTTATTTACTTGCGCGACGCTGGGGGAGGGAGAAAAGGAACAAAGTAATAAACACAGAATGAGAATAAGAAGGCAAGGAACCGCGGAGGTTATGTCTCGAGTCGCGCAGGCGCTACGGGGTTACGGGGATCGCGACGCCATACCACGGGGCTTTATTCCGCGGCTTTGCTGAGGGTTTTTTCTTTCGGTAACTTAGCGGAAAGCCGCATATCTTCGGCGCGCTGGTTAACGAGCCGTTTCCTACTGATAAATCGCTTTTTCCTGACGTTCAGTGCTTCGGCGTATTTACGGCCGAGGCGTTGGCTTCGTACGGAGGTATTCGGAGAAAAAAAGATGAAGCGATGGTACCGGATCACTATTAACACGCGGATCATGAGGGTATACGGTCTGCACGATCACGGGTTCTACGAGTGTGGGCAAGATTCTAAAGTCATTTATAATTGCGATATCAGATCGTGTAGAAGCTCCGAAACAAATTAGGTAGAACCTCATCCAGACGGAGAATTTGAATTGAATTTTGTCCGGAATTTTTACTCGATTAGACGGTAATTAAAAATCTTGCTGGAAAACGGTCCACTATGGGACTAAATTTGGTGCAGATCCAAAAGTATTTTCCCAAATAAAGAGATGCAACTTGTGCATCAAATGAATGCAGAAAAAAATGCATTCATCGCGGAGATTCGATCCACGCGCGATGCGTGACTGCATCCTCTGGATTTTCCAGAATGCGAAGTTGAATTCATCTGCCCCCCCCCCCCCCCCCACACGTTACCACATTGATTCTCTCGAATGGCACGGGCACTGCATCATCCTTCCGGAGTTTCGAGATACTTCGAAGTCGTAGGTAGCGATTATACGGCGCCCCACTGCTTCGTTTCGCGATCCGCGCAGCGCCGGGCGAATTGAAGAAATTTATCGAGTTCCTCGCTCGGAAGATGCTGCACCATAAGGCTTGCACCGGTTTCGAATGCGAAGCTCGATTACGAATAAACATCCTTACTCGGGAGGCAGTTCGGTTACATAGTTATCCAGTGTTCAAAAAATTTCTTAATTTCCCAAGCCGAAAATTTAGACTTATACGCAGAGAAATTAATTAGTAGATTTGCCTAAATTAGAGGTCACGGACGGGGGAACGCCGATTTAGTTACTTGAATTAAATAATTTGGTTCTAATAATCGACAAGTGTTTGTCAGAAACAAGTGATAGTCAGTTCTACCAAATCATTAATTCGATTAATTAAATCTGCGTTCTCTCGCCCTTGACTGCTAATTTAATCAAACCTAGGTACTACATTTTTTTCTCAGTTTACTATTTTGGATATATAGTAAGTTCATTTTCCATTGTACCGAAACCCTATTTTAAGCCTAAAATGGTTCGCTAGTGAACATTTTATTAACTTTAATTTCAAAAGATTAGCTTACAGGTTGAGTAGGTCAATAATAGGTCGAATGAAGTATTAAAATCATCAAAGTAGGGATAAATTTTCGACTCGGGTTATATCGTGATAATATTTTATCGTATTTGCATTATATGGTCAAGAGAAACACATAGAAGCGCAGAAAACCAGACCAAAAATATATTTCGGGCAAAGCGAAAGCTCGCCTTTCAACCCAATATCAACCCGTCCTAAATTAGCGGACGGGCCAAATCGTGAAAACTGTAACGCACTCACCCAGGACGCACTACAGTCACCGCCGCCGAGCGTCTGAAAGGCCGGCACGCATCTGAACGTCATCCTGGGTTCTACCGTCGTCGCTGTATTACGAACAGGACACTGGCTCTCCGGTCACGACTTACCTAGAACAAGACAAAACACCTAGTTAGCGGTCTACAGCGCGGGAATCGGAACGGTAGTCGCGGCGATTTGGCATGCGTTGAAGCGTTACGCAACGATTACGGGGGCCGCGCGTGCTTCTCGCTCGCGAACGGCGGGGATTGCCTACGCGAGGGCCATAAGGGGAGAATCCCCGTGGTGCGCGGACCGTCGGACGGAGCTTTGTACGCGGCGCGCCGACTTGATTGTACATCACCGCAGGAGACTGACTCTTTCGCCTCTCTTTCCCCCCTCTTCTTCCTCCATCTCTTCCTCGTACTCATCCCCCTCCTGCGCACTTTTCCTCCGACGCGTGGAGGTAAACATACGGTTGCAAAAACGATTAAATATCCGTATTGCGGATCGAATGCACGGAAAAAAAAGAAACCGGTAATTTTTACTGTTTCATTCAGCAGCATTGAGACTCGAGCTCATTTTGAAGAATCCGTACAGTGGACACACTTCTATTTACTGTTTATAATAGTATATATAGATACTGGTTTAACCACACAAATATGTTATAATATCTCTTTGCACAGGAATTTCTATCGACCGAATTGTAGTTTATGCTAGTCAAACTGTAATTCCTGCAGTTATTCTGTCTCCGTGTACAGTTATAAACAGTAAACAGAGAAATGTAGATATAAATACTCTGTACAAATTCTCGAATATGAGTTCGAGTCTCAGTGCTAGTGGATGAAACAATAAAAATTGCTGTTTTTTTCCTTGTGCAGGTACACGTGGAAAATTGAATAGTAACAATTACCAGCCAGAATAATAAAAAGTAATAGCTTCGACGATACCGTGTCGAATAATCTGCAAAATAGTAATCATCACTATTCGAATGGTAATCGTGACTGTATTGCAGATTATTCAACACGACATTGTCGAAGCTCTCATCTATTTAATATTCTGGTTGATAATCATTACTATTCAATTTTCTCCGTCAGTGATACTGATGAGAATGATAAGTAATATTAGAAATGTCTCGTTTTACGCAACTTTCCCTCGTGCGATACGATACAAACGGACTACCATAAATACGAGTGCAATATAATCAATAATTAAGAAGTCAGCGAGTCCAATACAGCGACACAAAAATTCTGGTGAAAGGGAGACGCGGACGCGATGAATGTGTAACCGCGCAAACGCATGTTTCGACTACAACGTGTAATTATACCAACACGCGGTCTCCGCAACAGTTGCATTGCAGGTGCAGGAGCGAGGAGCGACCGAGGGGTTTGCTCCGAAGCAATTACATGCTTCGAAGCAAGCGCGACCGGGGGTCCGGCGCTCCGTAATGAAATCCTGAGCTGGGCAATGATAATTGATGCGAGAACCGAATTCCCCGCTACGAAATAAACGCTTTCGGCTTCAGGTATACCGTGGATCGAGCGGTAGAAGAAGAAGATCTTTAGATTTCTTTCTTAATTTGTTTTATCAAACGATAAGTAGCATACTGTGCATTCCATGCACTCTATTGTGACTTAACTTTTACGAAAAAATTTGATCATTGAATTTATTTAAGGAAACAGTTCCAAATTTTAAGCGGTACGTGAATATTTAATTTGAGAGGCTCGAGTTTTTCAAATCCTAAATTGCAGGGTGCACTATTGCTCCAAAAAGTGAAAAAAAAAGTACAGTTCTTATTCTAATGTCTCTATCTAGATAGTATGACTCTGTATAGCTAAACAAATTAGACAGAATTCCATAATGGGCTGTAACCAAGATAAATAATTATAAGCATAAATAAATCTTCGCTCATTTTCGACGAGCACAGAACAAAGCACCTCCTCCAATTTTCCCGGTGAAAAATATGTCTAAAAAACAGTAGACGTACGATAATGAATATAATGTTTCCGAGGATTGTTCGTCAATCCGGATGGAAGATTTACGTTCATAAACATCCTTCGACTTACGACGGCCGACGACCGCCCCGTTGCACAATCTCTTACACGCGATGTAAAACACCGCGAAAGAGTTACACGCGTGTCTCGCGTTAAGTGTTTTGCCACATAGAGGAGATATTAGCGTATTACGCCGCGCGCACGCAACGCGCTGCGAGGTGCGCTTCATACTCCACCAATATAATGCACTTCGCCCCTCCGCGGGCTTTACGAGCGTACGGTCATAAGTATACACCTTGCAGGCATCGCACCACGGGCGTCAAATTCGATCCTCACAAATGACGTTCCACACGTGTTATGGAAACGGCGCATAGAAGGGCAAAAGCGGAGCGACGACCGTAACTTTCGAAGAAAATCGTAACTTTAAGCGTGGAATCACCGAACTTGAGTTAATTCTGATGGGGATGCCCACGTGATCATTTTTATCGGCGGCAGGTGTCAAGGGCCAACTCGGGAGAGACATTTTTATCACGTCTACGGGTATTGTCAGGGGACTCGCGATGTTTCTATACCCGTCGGTTTTCAGCAAGGAAACCAATGGGCTTTGCGCGAAATGGAAAATAAGGAAGTCGACTGTTCCACTCGTACATTTTAAAAGTCATCACGGGAAAAAATACCGATGTTTTGGATTTACAAAGTCAAAATAGTAAATATATTTTTGTAAATGCAACAACTAAACTCTGTGTACGATTAATTACTCGATGTGTAGACTTTATTCGACTCTGCTGTTAATTTTATATTTTGCTGGTAAATTATATATTTTTCTACTGTCGATTTAACATTGTTCTACGCCTGTCCCAGTAAGCGCAGACTGTGTGCAATTTGTAGCAATTAGTGTACTGTTTACATCAAATTTTGTTCCGTGATGAGAAATACGTCTTTGAAATATCCCAGATAGGTATGTATCAAGATCAGTAAAAAAAATGAATAAAATAAGTAAACACATCCTTTTAAATGCAACTAAAATCTGTGTAGAATAATTACTCGATGTGTAAATTGTATCCGACTCTGCTGTTAATTTTACATATTCCTAGTAAAACTTACATCTTTTGCTGTTAAATTAACATTTCTCTCGCTTGTCCCGGTAAGCGCATACTGTGTTGCAATTTACAGCAATTGGCGTACCGTTTACATCAAAATTTTTTCCGTAATAAAACATGTCTTTGAAATATTCTGGATATGTGCCAAGATTAGCAAAGAAATACATTCACAAGATCTACTCGTAAAGTATAATAAGCTTCTTTGTGTATGAAACGATACACAGTCTGCAGATTTGCACGTGCGTTCGAATGCGATTAACCGTGGCAAGAGGGTATTGATTAATTAGTTTCATATATCGCGCACAGCTTATTAATGATATTAATTATTACACTCTGGTATCCGGACGAATTCACTGCGTGTGCAGCACTGTCAGCCATATCGCGTCCACCAACGGTGCTGAATAATTATTCGCGATACACACGCGCAGCCTCGGAATAGCATCATCGTCGATGCACTCGAACATCTTCGGGTCCGGTGCAATCGCGCATGCACGATCGACTGTAACCGATCGTTGCGAGAAGACGAATGGGGGAAGAGGGGTACTGCCCCCTAGGAGCGAGCAATCCATGGGGGTCTAATAATTCATTATTGTTATCTTCCAACGCGCTCCTCCGTCATATCTACGGTATCGTACAGATGCCGTTCGGCGTATCACACATGTTGCCGGCGCGATCGAATTTACAGATACGAGATCGTACGGCGATAACGCGCGCGGGCTTAGTCGCGAAGGGCGTGATACTCATTCAGCTCTCATTAGCGGACCGCGTGAATGCACGTGCCGGGGCTCTCCCTACTCGCGAGAGTCCTACGCGACCCCCTTTGATCCGAGGCGTCGCGTCGGGGCGAATCGCGAGGAAGGCCGACGAATTCTCAAGCCTCGCGAGTGGACCTTGTATCGCAGGCGATGATAACAGTACGATGAGTATTCCGAGTGTGTATCGAGAAAGCAATATCATGTTAAATATATCGCTACCATGATAGCATAAAGTCGTATGTAACACTTTTTGCCTTTTGGACATATTTACATAGACATATTCGTGAGGTTCCACTCTACATTATGGCAGAATGTCATTTGTCATATTAGTTAACTAATTAATTAATTAATCATACAGGTATGTGCGCAACTGTAAGACTTCTAATATGGCAAAGCATCATAAGTATTATAATGAAAACTATCCATAATTCTCACATATGACCTTCTGCAATTATGGTAGCGATATATTATAGTGGTATAAGATCGATATATTTTAGTGTGTTTAATGTATTTAAGTAACAGTGAAGATGAATCTATTAGCATGTAAGTAAGTAATAATCCCTATGTACCGTAAAAAATGTACAGTTTTAATATATAAGTACTTTTACATAAAGCTTTTTTTTTCCATATGTGATCATGAAAATTAAAATACCTCGTAATGATGAAAATTAATTTAACGTATTTCCTTATGAAATTACCCTTATCACAACAGAGTACATTCATTTTCGTAATCGCGTATCGGAAAAAAACTTTATATACAATTGTATGAAATTGAATACAATTTTCTACAGTGAACTACAGTTTAACGTAGCTTAATAGCTATATACACAAGTGTATTAAATTGAGTACAATTTTTTTTACAGTGTGGGGTATTCACTAATCTGTAATATGGTAACTGTTACTTGACAATCTTAACCGTTTCGTCGATTTCAAGCGACACAATTTCTAACCTTCGATACATTGACAGTTTAGATAATGTTTTTTTCTCTCAGTACGACACAGCTCGATTCTTTCACACAACTGCCACGCCCCCCTACATAAATGGCTACTTTTCAAATTCGCTCAACCTTCCTATACAGAAACTCGAGACAATATCGATTCCACCGATCCCCGCCGACGAATAAAACTCGCGCGGAATGTTACACGCGCGATTCACACATACGAAGATGCGCGCGCAAGTAACGCGCGGCCAGGGGAATCTGAAAAATCCGGGAGGCCTATTACGTAAGCGCACCCGGTTTCAGGTGGTTATTAGAGCGAGCCGGGCGCATTCTTCGGCCGGACGAATAAAAGGAAGACGTCGTCCGCGCGAGAGTAGGCTGCAGCATCGCGCCACTTGCGCGCGCGCGCGCTCTGCAACGGAAAGCGCGACTCGCGCGCGAGACCCCCGCGCGATACGGGCCACGGGGATGAATAATGGATTCGAACGCAGCCATGCCAGCAGCCAGTTGAATATTCATAATGCGCCGCTATGTGGTGCGCACCGCGTATGTATCCGTTCACCTACCGTATACGCGCCCCTGTATAAGTGTCTAGTATACGTACGCGGGTTTCACGGGGCGCGATTCTCTGAGGGGCACGACGTGCAGGGGTACGCGACGCGAACCGAACCGCTGCGGCGTTTCGGGCCGCGCGAGAGCAGCCACTACCTGCCGACAGGATCGAGAATAGAGGTAGACAGTTTCGCCGGTGCAACGGCGAAATTGGAACTTCCTGGACGGCTATTCTGTAATTCCGGGGAGAGTGAGCGTACCTGGGAAGTGACCGTTCTTTGGGTGAGAGCTTCCCTCGCCCAGCTCATGCCCGACCGTTGAAACGTGTACCTAAACAGCTATCCTCTAAGTGAGGAGCGGGCAATGTTCACTGAAAAAGCAAGGAGAGTGAAGGAATTACTATTCTGTAACTGCGGAAGCGCTCCCATCGCACGAAAACGGGTGAACTTACTTCTACTGGTCAAGACCGTGAGAAGCAGTCTGCTCCCCGGGGGAACGGCGACTCTAACCTACCTACTTCTGCGCCAGCGTATTTACAGTTTGTTTACAGTTTACAGTTTACAGCGTGTTTACAGTTTACAGTTTGTTAATTTGCGTGTTCCAACAAACGATACACAGTGGTCCGGCGATCTAAGCAAACGCGGTCATGAATATATTAATGAGTTACATAACTGATTTGTGCGATGTAAATTTATGTCTTAGAGAGTTATAAAGATATACTGTTAAAATAAAAGACCAAAAATTAACCAAATATTTATTCTACTATGATAACGTAAATGGAACATAATAAAAAAATATATTAAACTGAAACATTCATTATTAAATGATATAAAATAATTCAAAAACATATTTATATATAAGAACTTTTTCCAGAGGTGGTAATAGGAAAAGTACTTGGAAAAAATAATTTAACAAAAAGCACATTTCCCTAATGCTTACAATAAAAGTCAAAAGCAGCTTAATAATTAAAAAAGATATAGGTATTATACTGGTACCTAGTATTATTCCAAAATATGCATCCTTGAAAACGTACACTTATAAAAACGTACCTGAAACCAAGCAAATTGTTTTAAATAGAGAAAACTGATTTCGTAACAATAAGACTGCGAAACCGTAAAAATTCAATACATTAAAATGGGACAAGAATGGCATGTAAAATGTTATATAATAATCAAGGGCATGCTTCAAACTATAACTTAAACCAAAAAGTGTACGTATCTGAACTTAGCATCATAGTAAGCAGTTATGAATATTATGGACTTTTGACCTATTTCCATAGAACCACTGTGCGATGGTCGGAATTCTGATTAACGATCCTTAGTAATTAGTATCACCGCGATATACAGGGTGTAACAGAGTAAGTGTTACAACGTGAAACTGTAGATTCCTTATGAAAGAAGAAACAGATTTTTCCTCTTACAAAAATTTTCTACAGGCTGTCGTTTTCGATATAGGGTAAAACAGGGTGAGTTGGTGAATGGAGTTGCCCCTCGTTTCTATGGAAAGAAATGGAAACGAGGGGCCGACTTCATTCGCCAACTCACCCCGTTTTACCCTACAGGATGTCAGCTTTGAAAAAAAAACCGTTTTTCTTTAAACCACGAACTATTTTTATCAGATTTGGCACAGTGGAAACACTTATTAGGTGTCAACACTCAAATCTGATAAAAATAGTTCGAGGTTTAAAGAAAAACGATTTTTTTTCCAAAACTTTGACATCCTGTATATCGAAAACGAAAGCCCGCAGAACATTCTTGTAAGAGGAAAAATCTTTCTCGCCATCGATATGCATGCAACACCTAGGAATAGTTGAAATAACCAGCTGTGTGGCATGTCCATAGCAGTACTTGAGGTACTTTGATCCCCATATTCTGGAGAAGCACACGATCGCTCGTGCTGGAAACTATTTTGACGCGGCTCAGCTACCGACAGAAGCCCGATATTTTTTCTTCAATAAAATATATATAATTTGAAAGAGGTGACACTACAAGCTATATTTTGTGATGCCAATATAGATATTAATTTCTTTCAATTATATGCAAGTGAATCATAGTTCAACGGTACCTCACCGTGGTGTATGAATACTTTTTACCCCACTGTATTTTTCGAGTGGGCAAGGATGCCGTTGCTCGTCCCTGGCCATAAAAGGAGTCATGTTGCATCGAATGACGGTTCGATTCTTTGTACCTGGATAAGCCAGGTATTAAGTTAATCCGACCGGCCATCTATTACAGATTGGTCTTGTCTTCCCTTTACAAAGCTGATTTATTATTCTAAGTATACCGGTATCTATTACAATAGGTATTTTGTGGGAAATGGCTTCTTCCGATGCGGTCGGTAATTACCCCTTCTCGAGCATGGTGCGGGACTGCGAGCGCACGTGCAGATTCGCCGAAAAATACCCCGTACCGTTTCGTAGATTCCGAGAGTAGCTATAGATTTGCGAGGTATTTCTGACTGTGATACTATTAAACGGTTCGAAGCATTGTGTCGAATTCCGTTTATCGCGAGACGGAACAGCGACCGATAGCAGAGTTAAGAGAGAATAAACTAAATGCGCTTTGAATTAGACAGGATGGTTAATACTTGACGGTAGGTTATAAATTAACAGTTTCTCCGCTCATTATTTCTCGTTAGAATAGCAGTCCTAAATTAGTATAGAATATTCGAATTTACCACTATAAAACAAAGTAACCCTTGAAGGTTATACGGGATTTGGTGAACGAGTTATATACAGGGTGTAACAGAGTAAGTGTTACAACGTGAAACTGTAGATTCCTTGTGAAAAAAGAACAAGATTTTTCCTCTTACAAAAATGTTCTGCGGGCTTTCGTTTTCGATATACAGGATGTCAAAGTTTTGAAAAAAAAAATCATTTTTCTTTAAACCTCGAACTATTTTTATCAGCTTTGAGTGTTGACACCTAATAAAAAGTAGTTCGTGGTTTAAAGAAAAACGTTTTTTTTTTCAAAACTTTGACATCCTGTAGGGTAAAACGGGGTGAGTTGGCGAATGAAGTCGGCCCCTCGTTTCCATTTCTTTCCATAGAAACGAGGGGCCAACTCCATTCGCCAACTCACCCTGTTTTACCTTATATCGAAAACGACAGCCTGCAGAAAATGTTTGTAAATCTTTTTCTTCTTTCATAAGGAATCTACAGTTTCACGTTGTAACACTTACTCTGTTACACCCTGTATATTAATTACTAAGGATCGTTAATCAGAATTCCGACCATCGCACGTGGTTCTGAAATAGGTCAAAAGTCCATAATATTCATAACTGCTTACTATGATGCTAAGTTCAGATACGTACATTTTTTGGTTTAAGTTATAGTTTGAAGCATGCCCTTGATTATTATATAACATTTTACATGCCATTCTTGTCCCATTTTAATGTATTGAATTTTTACGGTTTCGCAGTCTTATTGTTACGAAATCAGTTTTCTCTATTTAAAACAATTTGCTTGGTTTCAGGTACGTTTTATAAGTGTACGTTTTCAAGGATGCATATTTTGGAGTAATACTGAGTACCAGTATAATACCTATATCTTTTTTAATTATTAAGCTGCTTTTGACTTTTATTGTAAGCATTAGAGAAATGTGCTTTTTGTTAAATTATTTTTTCCAACTACTTTTCCTATTACCACCTCTGGAAAAAGTTCTTATATATAAGTATGTTTTTGAATTATTTTATATCATTTAATAATGAATGTTTCAGTTTAATATATTTTTTTATTATGTTCCATTTACGTTATCGTAGTAGAATAAATATTTTGTTAATTTTTGGTCTTTTATTTTAACAGTATATCTTTAGTTATTGATATACTTATGACCGCGTTTGCTTAGATCGCCGGACCACTGTGTATCGTTTGTCGGAACACGCAAATTAACAAACTGTAAACTGCGGCACGCTGTCACAGAAGTAGGCAGGTAGAGTCGCCGTTCTCCCGGGGGGCAGACCGATTCTCTCCCGGGACCTACGTTCACCGGGTTACAGAATAGCGACGAGGAACCTCGCCACTTTTCCGGTGAACTCCGCCCACTTCTCACGGGAACAGGCTTTCGCTCAGTTACAGAATAGCCGTCCTGGCGCGCGGTTGGGATCGCGGCGAGGAAAGGGTATGGAGGAATGTGGTTCCTGCATTTCGACGCGCGGGCTCGTGCCATAAGAGGAGGAGAAAATATTGGGAATGAGATGCGGGGTGATATGTGTACCAGGAAAAATTTTCTCGATCGAGATAAACGTGTTTTTGAACAGAGCTGATAGCACGCTTATTCGATTAGACGTATATAAATCGAATATCGATTGGACGTATATAAATGTTATTGATTTAATTGAGTATTTATATTTCAAAAATCGAATTTTGGTATTCATTCGAGTTGAATGAACGTGCTTTTAAAACTATCCAAAAACACATTTATTTTAGTCGAGCAAATTTTTTGTCTAAGTGTGCACGGAAAGAAATAAATCGTAGTATTAAAAAAGTTTGTGATAAATTGCGGAATAAGGCCAATTTATCGTTACGATAACTACAATTTTAGTAAAAATTACAGCAACGCTTGCAACTTCTACAAGTTTTACTATAATTTCTACTAAAATTGTAGTTATTAAATTGGCCTTGTCTGGAAATTTATCACGAATTCTGTAAATGCTACGATTAATTTTGTTCCGTGTATCGGAGAACGAATTGAAGTTTTCTTCAAGGAAATTTGACGGATTGAAAAAGAAATAAGTAGTATTAAATGTTACCATCGACGTGTGGATTCGGAACTAAAAATCAGAATAACATTTTGAAATTCAGAGTAAATTCTATATAATAAAATCAGAGATTGGTCCGCAATTTACTTGAATCATATAAAGACAACATCGTGATAATTTTATACTAAACGATAGAAAATAAAATGCCAAACACCTCTTATACCATATTTATTATATTCGGAGCGATCGCCTCGCGAATCGGTTGCATGCGCGCATACGGCGCAACCGAAACGTTTTATAGTCTTTTACGATAAGATCGTTCGCGTGGACCTTACATTTTTCGAGCGCGGGAGACGTCAGGATTAGTAGGTGTAATAATGTGCCGAACGTGTTCCAGTTCCACGTAAAACAGATAATGATACCCGATATAATATACTGTATGCCGGATTCCGACCACATTTTTTTACAATCGCGTCCTCATCCACGAGTATACGACTGCTAACGACGTACTATTAGGGCGATTTAACGAGGGAAACGGCAGTGTTTCAAGGGTTCGACCTGCTGTTTCGTCCAAGAAGGATATACGCGGGATGTAACTCCTGCTTTTCTATGCGACGGAGGAGTCTACAGGGGAAAAAATCACTTTGCAGTTTTAACAAAACTAGGTTTTGCTATGAACTCCTTGCTATTGTGAAAAAAATATTATCTGTGGCAGCAAAAGATATGTCCGATAATATTGCCGGGATAGCAAATAATTTTGTCGAAAAAAATTTCACCGTGATTGTATTTATATTTGTCATTATTGAACATATTTATTGCTACATTAGATAATATTTCCGTCACGATAGCAAAAAGTTCCAAGCAAAACCTAGTTTAGCTAAGACTGCAAAATCATTTTTTTCCGTATAGAGCTTCGAAGCTGCGAGATTTTTTATGTAGACCAGAGATAATCGATATATGAATGATGGCTTTATTTTGGAACCAATTCAATTGGCGGGAGAACATGACGAGTATCATGCTTCTCGTAGATAAGAAACACTGAACAATTAGAAACACTGAATTATTAGAAACCAGCGCTATTATTTCATTATTTTTGAATTTTTGGTCTACATTCATATAAGACTTTATTGTAGATAAAACTGTAATCTTTAAAAAAGTATTACGTAAACATGAGCTAAAAGCTCATAGATAATGAGATAATAATGATCCGAGTTCCCTTTCTGGCGAGTAAGTTTAGACTCTATTACTGTATGACTATAAATTGATTGTTTCCTGAATAAAAGAAGAACCGTGAAACTTAACACATATGAAGAATAGTATAAAATAATAAAGAGACTTCTAATAAACGAAGAACACAAGTTCCCCGATAGTTAGTTAAGAGAATTATACTAATTATTATTGCAGAAGATTACACCCGCAACCAGTTAATATATTCATTTGACCCAAAATTTTATTTATAGAACCCAACTAAACCTAGCCTCATTAACTAATTTCAAATGCGAGGACGATCCGACTCTCAAAAGCGACCGCGAAAGGGCGTAGAAAAAAATATAAATGCCCGACACACACATCGCGCCGTTCGCATATTATAAGGACCCGTCGAAAAACCCGACTCCGCTGCGGCGGTGTCGGGCGTATAAGCAACTGAGAATAATTGAAACCGAAATTGGCGGTCCAAGGGGTATTCGGCACGATCGGACGAACGCGGCTGTAAAGAGCGAACGTGCAACGTTCCGATCCGTTACAATTACCGAATAATTCCAATGTTGGCCAACATTGAAGCAAAGGAACCTGGAATTAAGTTGATTAGGGGCTACCGTTCGTAAGGATGGCCACTACTGGAATTTAACCAGTTATTATATATAGATAGCGCTACGGAACGAGCCCCGCATATACGCGTTAGGGCAGAACGTGCTCCTGGAGAAATCAGGTTCTCAACCTTAAGGAACCGCAACGAGACTTTGCGCGAAAAGAGGCGAGTACTTTTCCGAATCGGAGTTGGGGTGCTATTGATAATTTCTGAGCTAGCTGGTGACCTTGCGAGTGATCACCGTAGCCGTTGCAGTGATCCTATCTGATAAAATTCAGCACGATATAATCGAAAGTCGTGGTCACCTATCACCATTGGTTAGTTGATAATCGATATCGATAATCGAAAGTCGTGGTCACCTATCCCCATTGGTTAGTTGATAATAATCGATATCGATATAGTAATCGATAGTTAAAGCGGGGAAATTCAATTTGATAAAATTAGTGTTGAAGTAAATGAAATTTGTCGTTATGAAATACGTTTTAAATGGTCTAGTCATCGATATTAAAAGTTATCGATAGGACCTACGAAATTTTAGTTTCTTCTCCAAAATACTGAGAAAATTGTGTTTTCCAAAAATACGTCGTGGGTACTGTAAATAGATTTTCATGGATTCAATGCCGAATGTCGTCTTCGCTTTTCTCTTCTGAGACATTTTTATAATTACATAATGTCCTAATCATCTAGCAATGACAATAAAGGAAAACTTAGTTGTTTCCTTTATTCTGGATCTTTCTATTTCCCTGTAATTCTTTTTTGAACTATATTTCGAAATAGATGTCACCAATTCAGTTGACCGTTTTACTATTGATAATTTTTAAGCTAGCTAGTGACCTTACGAGTGGTCGTTGCAGCCGTCGTAATGATCATCGTTGTTAAAAATTGTTGTTAAGACCAACGAAATTTAGTTTCTTCTTCAAAACAACGGGGAAATTTTGTTTCCCGAAAATACGTCATGGACACTGTAAGTATTATACATCTTCATGGATTCAATACCTATCGAATGTTGTCTTCGCTTTTCTTTTTTGAGATATTTATAAATTTAATATCCTAACCGTCTAGCAATTATATTGAAGGCAAAGTTAATTATTCCCTTTATTTCGAGCCTTTCTATTCCCCCGTTATTCTTTTTCGAACAATATTTCGAAATAGACGTCTTTAATTCATTTATGACTGTTTCGCTATATCTACAATATAACCTTTCGACCCACTTCGCTCTCTTCAGAAAATCATAATACCGATGCAAAAAATGAAATACTTACCGCACCCATACACGAACGTCATGTCCAATACCTTTACGTCAATTACGTAACGAATTAAAAAAAATCTACGTTTCAATGGAGTCGAATTTCGCACAAGACGCATGCCAATTCTCGCGAATGTCAGTGCGTGGCACTCCTCGACACGCGTTTAATAAGTATAGAACGATAATCAACGGTTCTCAGCCGAACAGCTGTAATTACAGGACACGCGAAGAGTCACGTTGCGTTGTCAAAAAGGTACGAGAGGGCGTCGCGCAATTTACGTATACGTGCCTCGCCCCTCTTACTACATCGTCGTATCGCGACCGAATATCTTGTATTTGCATAAAAACGAGTCCGCGTGTAATTCCCCGTGCCCGGCTGTTTTAAGAAACTTTGTATGATGAGGACGCGGTAACGAAGGTCAGCTTCGAAAAATTCCAGGATCCTCGCGGCGCGCGCGCGCGCGAATGCACTTTCCTGCGCGGGGCAAAAAGGAGAGAGAGAGAAGAGCCGAAGAAAAAGGAACGGAAGAAATCGAAAAAAAGGAGATATTTTATTGCGGAGCGCGCCCGAGCGATTAAATAGAAATTTAACCGCGATCCTAGAATTACGAGAATTATCCCCGCACGATAGACCCGTCATTAAGGAGACCCTCTCTGATTAATTTATCCGGCTGTTATTCAGCTGCATGAAATTCCACAGTTTTTTATTGTGAGCTCCTATTATGCACGGTATTAGACTTAAGACGCCCGAGCAGTGGTAAATCGTTTATGACTTAAACTGCAGTCGATATTACCGCACGCGGTTTCTTCTGCGAATGCGTGCGCAGTTATAATATTTTAACCGCATCGAGACGCGTGCGCGGCTATAGATACTGTAAATGAATTTGTATTTTTAATATACTTTTATATGTAGAGCTTTTCTCTCTCCAGTACCCATGCAATTATGAAAATTAGTATATTTCTTAATGAAATTGTCCTAATAAATTTCATAACGGAGTATATTAATTTTCATAATCATCGTATTCGATAAATGCTTGATATACAATTATATTAAGTTTAATGCAAATTTGTTTACAGTGTGTCCTTTACGAAAATTGGTATTTTTAATATACTCTTATACGAATCATTTGATCATGAAAATTATAATAATATCTATACCCCCCGTAATTATGAAAACAAATATGTTGCCTTGTGAAATTTCCCGTACACATTTCATAAGGGAGTATATTTAATTTCATAATCATATATTGGATAAGAGCCTTATATACAATTATAATAAATTTAATTAAAATGTTTTGTTTTAAAATTAAAGTAAAGTAAATCTTGCGAGAATGTCGCTGGAAATAAAGCCGTATATGCAATAATTCCAAAAAAAAAAAAGAAAACGAAACTGCAACTCGAACGACCACCGCGGCACATGCGTCCATATAACGCGTGTCAAAAATCTTTAATACTCGGAAGGTTTTAATACTCGTTCAAAGGTTAACCAGGGTCCCGGTACTGTCTGGCAGTTGGGCCGCTTGAACGGCTAGTTAGCGCGAAGATTGGCTTTCTTCGCGTTATTGGTCCCTGCTGCACAACCGACGTTATTGGGATCACCCAAACACGCGGCAGTAAAATCAGCTAAGCCGGCGGTTATTTATTGCTCGCGGTGGCACAGGTGAAGGAAGCAGACCCGTTTCCGAGCTCTTCCCCCCCGCCGGCGTTCCCGTCCCCCGTCGTATCGCCTCGCGCCCGCCGCCACCTCGACGAAATATATTTAACACGCTCGGAATCCTTTATTGGATTCATACTTTGACCGCGTTGTGTATTACATAGGCTCGACGCAGCGTCCCGCGTTATTTCTCCACCTCCACCGGCGGATATTAATTGAAAGCCGAACTGCATAGACCGCTATTTCTTCGCGTATGCGGCAAACTCGAAACAAAAAGGCTCTACACTGTAAACAATTCTGCGGTGCGAAAACCTGTATTTGGTGTCAGATAACACCACTTTTGGTGTTACATCACAATGGCATAAGACTGAATGACACCAAATGTGGTAATTATAGGTACACGCCGGTGTGAAATGGTGTTAAAAATTAACACCACTCTTTTACTGTCTATCCGCTCTCGGAGCCTGGGCATGGACACCCTGTATATTAGCCATATAAGGACTATACCGAATGTCGCATGGGAAACCGATCAGGTGGGGGCCTTCTGAATTTGAACTCGGCACTGCTTGGACGACGCTCGATTGATTCATTGAGAAATTCAGAAGGCCCCCATCTGATCGGTTTTCCGTGCGACATTCGGTATAGGTATAGGTATAGATTTTGCAATTTTCGTATAATCCATATACAATCTGTATATAGTTGATATAGGAATCATATATAATTCACGTATGACCATTCCACATATGGACTATATAATTCTATACAAAATATGTATAACTTTTTTCACCTGGGAAGATATATAGCACCTCTAAAACGTCCGCGGCATGGTCGTAACGCGAATGCTAATAACGCACTTGTGTAGCGCGAGGAAGAAAGTAAAAGGAGGAGCGGGGGGCAGAAGCGAGGAAAGGAAAAGAGTAACGAGAGATTTTGGCCGTGTAAAAGACCATTTCGAGGGTACACCGAAGGCGCGCGGGCACGATAAAACTGATGAGAAGTAACGCACGGCCCGGCTTGATTGAAACGTCAGCCTGCAGGAGTTATGTGCCGGTGGTACACTTTATACCATGTACCTATATACCCTCGATATACCCATACCGCCGTGTCCTACGGGTTACAGGCTGCTATATTCTCGATCGCCGCGCGCGCACCGTCGCGGCCAGGCACATACACTCTCGAGGCGTACACCGCGCGGTGCATTACGCGCATTTAAGTACCGCGTACACCTACGAGAATGAAGTAATTGGCGATCGTAAAGCATCGAGGGCGCCAACAGCTACGAGACAATCGCTGCGCGTCTTCCCGTCGGTCGGTCAGGCCGAGCGACGATTAACAACGTAATAAGAGCTTTCCGCGCGCGAGCCACGATCGCCGGAGAGTCGCGCTGGCGAGCGGAATTTTTCTCGAGCGCGAGAAACGCGCCACGCGCGCGACTCGGTATTCTTTCCGTCGCGTCCCCTCGCGTGGAAAATTAGCTTGTGTATGTCAGATTATTATTTTGGCGCATGACAGGCGTTAGGTATATTTCAGGAGGAAATTCATTTATATTTTTATTCTATATACTTACAAATTTTATTAATTTCATTTGTAATGTTATGAATTCGAAGATATTTTCCTTATTTTCGTTATGATAAATTCATATTTTTATCGTGAAAAATTGTTTTACCAATTTCTTTCAATTATTTAATTTAGGTAATTAGTTATTTGGGCTGCCACAGTAATTGAATCACATATTTCAGAAACCCCGTAAGTGACATTTTTAGGAAAATTGAGGTTTTAACTGGAACTTCTATTTGAAATGGTGCTCCATCCATTTTATGCAGAAACCCAGCTATTTCTAGGCATCTTATCGTATTTTCGAGGTATGTTATGATGACGTGTAGTGCAGAAACTCCGTAAACGTATACCTCTTAATGTTAAAAAAATGAGAGATATTGAGAAGTTCAAACCGTATTTGCCAGACAGTAACCATGTCCAGTACTTTTACAATAAAATCTTTGAATGGCCAGTGGTGAATAAAGATGATCCAGAAGATATTCTTGACTAATAGGGCATATAACAATTGTTTACATTGTACTTGCACATTACACGAATAAAAATGTTAAATCAGCTAATTTTACTTAATATTTACTAGGACATTTAATGCAATTTACCATGTAATTCAGAAACCCCGTAATTACAGCATAAATATCTGTTTATAACATTAGCAATAACTTTTTTTTTTTCCTAACAATTAATACAAATCGATGAAAGAATAATTTTCCAAAATTAACACATGTTTAGAATTGCAATAAAAATAAAAAATTGGCTATTTACTAGTTTTTCGTCTTTCCTGAAAAGTAAGGTTCTGTGTACTTACGGGGTTTCTGAAATATGTGATTCAATTATTTCACCGTTAATTCCAAATGCGGGCCAAGTTAGGGTTCAGTTGGGCATTCAAGCTATACTCGCATTTTTATCCCGGCTTTTCTCGTTCATCCCTGCAGTCTATATAGGGCCTAGTTTGGATTTAACCGGGCATCCATGATAATTTTATTTTGGCCCTTCCCCTTAATTTCAAATCAGGACAACCTATATTGACTCAAGCTAGGAGGGCCTGTAATGGTCCTGGTTTAAAAGTGGGATATTTTTGACCGAACGTAGTGAGGTCTACTGTTCGACAGGGTAGAACGAAAATGCTTTCGTGAGTCTGTCTGTCTGTTCGTCTGTCTGTCTCACGATAACTTTTAAACGCTTTTACCGATCTTCATGAAACTCGATACATACATATGTTCATTAACCCTCGGCGCATCGTAAGTTCGATGGAGGGTGCGATCAGAAGGGTGGAGAGGGGAGTAATCATCCCCAACGTAGGCGGAGGTAGTATACGAAATGACGTTTTCTGATTTTAAATTACAGACGCTCTGCGTAAACATTGCTAGAGAGCCCAAAATTTCACATAAACAATTTTGTAGGGGATAAAATTTCCTACAAAAAAGTCCGGGAGAGCCTATATCTAGCTATAATAGCTTAGCCGTAACGAGCACTCATATCTGTCGCTCAGAAAATCCGGGGTTTACGTGTATATGACGCGGCGTATGTACCACTCGAGGACAATGAATCTGTCCTACCCGATTTCAATCTACGATTTTAGAGACCCGGTCTTCAGTGAGGTCTACTGTTCGCAGAACTACTAGGTAGTTATATAGGGCCAAGAGATAATATTGTGGCAAATTAACTTGGCCCAAGTTAACGTCTAGAAAAAATGTCCACACGCGGGCCCTCGCCTGCCAATGAACGCTGCCACGCGCGATACGCGATATCGAGCGCGCGCAATTCTCGCGACCCTTCCAGACGGAACGTTCCACGTCGATGCCCGTGATACGGCGTACGCGTACCTCCGGTACGCGGTGTATAGACACACGCGTGCGCCCGACACACGCGCGCGCCGCGGTAGGTACGCGCAATTGCAATCCCTGTGCATATGTGCACACATCTACCCATACACGCATTGTTTTACGATCATGCGCGCGGTGTACCAAAGAGAACGTATAAGATAGAGCGAGTAGACTGCGCACGGGTATACGTCAATTTTTATCACAGGATTAATTGGTCGAAAAGGTCGTAACCGCACGATGGCGCCTCGTGGAAAACGACGTACGTTACGAAGCTCGCCGCAAAGCGAGCGATAATATACGCAATCCCATCTAGTACCTCGGCTTAGCCTACATAGGGATATACGAGTGCGGTTTCGAGGATGCTACTCTCCCTTTATAGACAAATGTACGTAAATTATGCAGTAACTTTAAGTACTGGCTCATCCGATGCATCAAAGCTGTGCGCTCTATGAATTATCATTAAGGAAGCATATTTGTGTCATGAAATGATTTCAAACTAATGCAAATGAAATGCTGAGACGTAAAAGGCCGAGAGGCAATACAAGGGGGATGTATGTATATTTGTAGTATAGTATACTACTATAGTGTATAGGTACTACTGCTATACTATTAAAAATAAAATGTGAAACACTTATTCAATGTACGTACAACTTTTCGAAAATATGTTGCTACAATAAATACAGCGATTGATTTGGACCACATTATTGTAAATTTAATAATTTTGTGAAGAACAATTATTTTTCTAAACTCATGCAGCAAAATAAACGTTGACTTTTGAACAATCAATTATTGTAGTTTATTCGAACGTCTTGAATTTAACAATCCTTTAAAGAACAATTTTTTCTAAACTCATGCGGCAAAATGAACGTACCCGTGTATAAAAAGCATGGCAAAAGTATGGCGGAAGTCTGGGAAAAGTTGAACCAAAAAAGTCTGGCTACGGATCGTGTCGTCTATAGACTTTAGAACAATTGATTATTGTGTTTGTATGAACGTCGTAAAGATCATACAAGTCGCTTCTCGTTTCGTATTTTGTGGGCGTCGAACGCACCGATATTTACCTATACCTATATGCGTGCAAAAATACGTGAAAAGTAATTTTAATGGCAAAAAAGTATGAAACTGTGATATTTGAGCGGGTGTAGGGATAATAAAGATCCTTCGTCTAAGCAGGAAGAATGACAGCGAAAATACAAGAGCGAAATTATCAATAAAAAAAAATCTGAAGAGAAAGAACGCATTAATAGCAAACAAACTGATTTATTCGCTTCTATAAGCTACTAAATATTTATTCGGCTGATTTCAATGTAATTTATTTGACGTGAGCAAATATGCAGGCAGCCAATGAAGCTGCCAACCTTTGTTCGATTTCAATCGATGAAATATTTGTGTAGAAGTAATAGCTACGTTATTTCGTTTCGATTAAATAAATCGACTTAATCTAGTTATGGGTAATGGGACATTTTATTAAGCACTTATTTCTGCGAATTGGTGGATTTTCGGATCAAAGAAAGAGTGCTATAGTAAATTTAACTATAGGTATGTGTATAATAGAAAGAAAATTTCGAATATTTTTACTGTGCCGAAGAACAATTTTTTCTTTGTAACTACACTGTAAAAAAATTTGTATTTTTAATATAGGTACTTTTTTAAAAAATTTTTCTAATTCTATATACCTACGTGATTACGAAAATTAATATATTTCCAACGATTTCCCTCACAAATATCATAACGGAGTACTTATATTAATTTTCATAATCACGAATTGCATAAAAGCTTTATACTTACACAATTATATTAAATTTTATACAAATTTTATTACAGTGTACTAAAATGTAACGTAAATCGTCATACTTTAATCCTTTCAAGTGAAATAGTTATTTTCGTTATCAGGGCGTGAAGCGCTGTTTCTAACGAGTGTGAAGTTTGCCGCACGAGTGAAGCGAGTACGGCAATCGCACTCGTTAGAACGGCGCGAAACCACCGAATAACGAATTCTATTTTCTGTCACTAAGTGTCAAAGACGAGATTGACGATTTCACGCACTGCACACGTTATTTCACGCACTGTGCACGTTATTTCACGCACTGTGCAATTTTTCACGAATTGGTGTGTGAAAGATGATTTCACATGCGTCGAGGACGCCCATGAAACCGAGTATTTGACACTGAGTGACAAAAAATTATTCCACCGCACAATAAAAACCGCTGAAAAAACCTCTGTGTGTACATTTTTCACCGTGCACACACGGTCACATTTATCGTGTCGATCTCTCCGTGATCCCTTCGAGCCTCTCGCGGTATTCTTACCAGGATGCGCGATCAGCGTAAACGCTTCAAGCCTTAATTTTTCCCATAGTTACACTCGTACAGCAAAATCGTATTCGCATCGCGATGCACACCGCAGTCGGACATCGAAGTAACGTTTAAACGATAACGGCGATGTTCGAGCGCGCTTGGATGATTAAAAAAATATATCTTCCTCCGCGCATCCCGCGGTAAATAGCCCGCAGAGTGCACCGCGCGTCCCGCGAGTGCATACCTATACCTACAGCAGCGCGCATACGTATACGCACGACGAGCAGTCGGTGCACTCGATGCGGAGAGCGGAGCGCGTTTGCACGAATGATTCCATCGTGTGCCCCGCGCGCGCGGAGATTTTACGAGTCGCCCCTCCTTAAAGCCTGTCATTACGACGTCTGCGGTTGCCGCGCGCGCGCGCGAGCTCCGGAGTTGTAACGAAGAAATTCCACGTGATTTACCGCCCGATACCGCGAATTTATATTCCATTTACCCAACGCGTCCATTTCACTCGCGCGCGGCTGCCGCGGGGCGAAATCGTTTCATTGTCCCGTCAAATAATGCCGCGAATCGGCGCAGCTTTACGCGCGCGCGTGTAGGTATATGCGTCTCGATACACGCAGCTTCGCACGGATAAATAGCACACGGCTGGGCGTGATTATACCTCCGAGCGCGGAGCCGATCGACGCGCGGAATCCGCTCGATCCGCTATCGCCGGCGATATTATATAATGCACGCATTAATATTTTCCGCGCGCGGAGAGTAACAGAAACGAACAGCCGTCGGGTTCGTTCTCTCGGGTAGTCGCGCTCTCGTGGGAGGTCCTCGAGATTTATACAATCGTACGCGTGTGGCGGCGCGATTTGCCCGCATCGATCACCTTCCAGGAACGCGCGGGTAGGGGAAGGTCGAACGGTGCGAAATGGGGTGTTAATACGCGGAGAGGTGCGAACCGTGCGGTGATGAAAGGTGCTGGTGTAGACGGGGAAGCATGAGTTGATATACGGCGCTACGCCGATATTTCTAGGCGACAGGGACGCGCGAATCGAGTTTCTCTCGCTCGTTGGAGGACGTGGGTGGGACGGCGATGTGTATTTATGGCGGGCGATCGGATGAATGGAGAAATGACGAAGGACTTTCGAACCTTAGATCTGAAAGCACTGATCGGGAAGATGCTGTGTGATATTTATGGCTTTTAATAAGTGATGAGAAACTTGTTTTTTTATTATAGAGAAAAAGAGATGCTTCGCTGTTGTTGGAAAATAATTTTTCCTCCGAAGAAAAAATATACGGGCGATCTGTTTTTGTAGCGAAGAGGGTACAATCGTATTCCTCTACAGAGAGAAGAGTATAATAATCGCTGTTAAGCTACACTTGGAGAAAAATGTCTTTATAGTTGATAAATGAAAGACTTTATAGTTATTATGGCTGAAGAAAGATTTCATTGGGCCAAGTAAATATTTGTCAACTATCACTCTTTTTGTGTTTGAATGAAAAAAAAAGCCTTATCTTATAATTGACATATATTTAGCCCAACGAAATATTTCTTTTGCCTTAATGAAGTATACATTTATTAACTACAAATAAACTGTTCTCTCGGTGTATATAATAGGCTTGACATTATTGGGAAAGTATTGCGTTCATTGCTTTACTTTATGACAATAGTTGATATACGTCTAGTGAGGTTCACTAAATTTCATTGTCATATATGATTGCTGATGCCAAAAAAATGTTTCCTTCAATCAAAAACCTGATAAAATTCCAGGATCAAGTCATGGTTTTCTTCGCGCAAGAAAATATTTGATAGGCTCGAGTACCTAATTATTTTTTTCGAGCAGAAAGAATTTCTTCTTCCAACGAAGGTATTCTTGAATCAAGAATATAGGTATATTCTTTGACCAAGAATCTGTATTCTTACAAATTTGTGAGATTATAATATGTTCTTTATTTAAGACTAATTTTTTGACGCTAGCAATTATTTCTCTCAGTGTACCTGCAGTTAAGCAACGAGCGCAATACTTTTCCCAAAAAATCAAGACTATCATCTGCATTGTAAAAAAACGTATTTCAAACATACTTTATACAAAGCTTTTTTCTAATACGCGATTATGAAAATTACTATAGATACTTCGTAATTACGAAAATTAATATATTTTCTTACGAAATTGCTCTTACAAATTTCGTAACGGAGTATATTAGTTTTCATAACAACCCATTGGATGGAAGCTTTATATACCTACCTACAAATGCATCTATTAAATTTAACACAAATTTTGTTTACAGTGCAGCATAACAGCGATTATTATACTTTTCTCTCCGTGTGCAAATACATATCGCACACATATTCCTAAACCGTCACTATACCAAAAAGCTAAATTTTTAAGGAGAAGCATTTTAAAACTTCCAATCAAAATGAAATCGAAATAATGTGGCTTTATGTGGATGAAGTATTTAGAATGTTCATGTTAAGATGAAACAAGTATTTACAACTTGCTCCGCACACCGGTTACTACTGATTTAATGTCACTGTTGCACGCGGCAAAAATTTCGTATAGTGACACTTTTGGATTATAAGTGCGATATGTGGAAAGGCTCGGTGAGCATTTTGAAAAGAGTTTACCATTTGGTGCATCCTCGCGGTGTTATAGTAGTCTAAGTTCGGCATTCGTCCTCTCTGGCGATCGCTCGGCGGCAGCAAAAACTCGTCACATGGGTCCGTCGCGAAACAGTTCGCAAGTCAACCAGACCGGGACGCCCAAATCCCCGCGGTGTACCAGGCGATCGAAGCAGGTACCTCACCCGCTGAACTAGATATATCGGCACGTGTAACACGGACGTCACTGTATGAACGAAAGCCCGATGTGTCCTCCTCCGGACACGGGATACAAACGCGGACCACTGTTATACTCAATTCATTCGAAGCTTCACTACGAGTTTATCAGCTAGTTTTTTTTTCACCAAAGGATCTTCGCTCCCGATCACTTTTCCCTCAAAAGTATCGTACCGCGCACGTTTCCACACTTCCGGCTGACTTCTCTCTACAGCATCAAGATGAAAACCGCCCTCGACTCTCGCAGGTGTCTCCAAATAAAACGGCGACGAGGGGTCATCGAATCGTCGACGTCACAATGTCGGGCCCTCGACGGACGTCAAAATCACGCGCGCGCGCGCCACCCGTTCCGCACCCCCGGGGGAGAATCGCGACTTCTCGGCCCGGTTTTGTATATATCGAGTTGCCGCGGCGGGATATTGTTCCCCGGTATCTCGCCTCGACCTTTGTATATGGGTTCCTCTTAACCGTCGTACAGGAGGACTCGAGGGTTACTGCGCCCGCGGGGCCTTAGCTACCAGAAGGCCGCGGTCCGAGCGCCGCGGTGGGAGTTGGGAGCGGCCTTAAGGCCCGACAGTTTCAGGCGCCGCGCGATTGGTCGTACGGGATCGGTCGGGGCCCAATGGCCGGTCGCACCGGCCGATCGCTCGGGGCCCGAGCGACGCCCGGGCCCGATGATTGGTCGGGCCCGCTCGCTCTTCTCGCCGCGAGAGTCCTCACCGGCTTCAGTTCGGATCGTCGCCGATAAACTCGTGGGAATTTTATTTCAGGGATAAAGAACGAGACGCGCGCGCGCGCGCGCACTCCTTTCGGACTGCGCGATCTTTCCGCGCGGGATGTCGCGAGTGTTCGCGCCTCTTCTGCGTGTGGTGCGCGTTAGGTGAGTTCTTTTTACGTTGATCTCGGCGCGTTTCTTTTCTTCTTCTTTTCCATTCGTGGCTCGTCGGGGCGTTTTTTCTTGGAGATCGGCGGGTCGGTCGGTTTACTTTGGAGGGACGATCGAAATTTTCGGAAATTCGATGTTACACGGAGAAAAGTTTACGGTAGCCATTCTCATAATCCATGCGATGAGATTCACTGACAACAAAATTTGCTCCATTCAACCATCGGTCAAGTTGAATACGGCGAATCTCACGGTGCAATGGGGAGGCTTATTTATCAAGCTGGTCCAGAGGGCGCCAGCTCCGCGGGTTCCCCGATTTTTAGTCTGATTGGTTCAATGCCAGCGACCATGATACTTTTTTTTCAAATTTGAACCAATCAAGTGAGATAGAAATAGCGTCATTATGAACCAGCGAGGTGGCGCCTACCGGCTATAACTCGCGGTAAGCATCCCCGTTGTTTCAACGCCATAAGAGTGTAAGGAAAAATAAATAGAGTCGAAGCAGACAATTTGAAGTTGAAACAAGTGAATATCTACTTGAAATAATTACAGAGTGAGGTTCGCCGTATTCAACCTCACCGATAGTTGAACGAAGCAAATTTTTGTTCAGTGGTCAATATATTATTGCGGTATACGACGTTCAGTACTATAAATATGACAATATTTATTAAAAGTATATCCACATATTTGCGTTACTGAACGTCACATGGCGCAATAATTCAATGTTACTACATGAATTGCAAGAATGATTAGCACACATTTTTCTCCATGTAAGTATGTGCGTATAAGTGACTCGGTGTCGAAGTCAACCGACTCAGCTTCATGCGCTTGCTTCGGTTTCGGAATTGTTTTCGAAGAGAACGAAATATTTTAGCTACGTACATTTTACTACAGCTTAGAAAATACATAAACGTCTCCGAGTATATTTCGTATAGCATTCTAACTCATCTTCGACGCGGATTTTGCACAAACAATCCATCAAAATCAAATCGACTGATAGTATCGCTTGGAAACCGTGCGGTACTCCAGACGTCATGGATTCTGTCGCTGGTGACTTTTTAAAATGTCATTCTTAAACATACTAGCCAATGAACAATTAATTCTTATACTCTCTCGTTAATTACACGGAGAAAATGAAATAGTCATGATTACCAGCCGGAATAGTAAATATAGGTGACAGCTTCGACACAATGTCGTGTTTAATAATCTGCAGCATAGTAATGATTACCATTTAAACAGTAGTGATTACCGTTCGAATAGCGATGACCACTAATCTGCAGATCATTCAACACGATATTGCGTCGAAGCTGTCATCTTTTTACTATTCCGCATGGTAATCACTACTATTCAATTTTCTCCGCGTGCGACGCTATTTGCCCTAGTTAACGAAACCATGAGAATTGATTGATAAATTGAAAAATGACAATTTAAAGGGTCATCAGTGACACAATTCGTAATACCGGGAGTACATCATCTACGCCTCTTGCGAAGACGACCAAAGCCTTCACAGCCTACATAGATTACACACGTGACGACGGACAAGTCAATCTCGCAAACGAAGAACCCATCAATCACATTCACCATCGGTATTCAAACGAGCTGATCAATCCCATTCTCGATTAACGTCCCACTGATTTCAGCGCGACGCTCCAACCGTCCCTATTTCGCAAAGACATCTCGCGCAGCCCGCGCCGCGCCTCTCCTCGGATGCGAGAACAACTCGACATTCGCTTCGACCGGTTTGCAGCAGCCATTGCATCGAGTACCTCTTCGTGGACGTTCCGAGTTCTCCTCGTCTTCGTCGCAGAACGATCTCATCGGGCGACACTCGCTTCCGACGAATCTCATTCGTTCGTGGTCGACGACCCTTTCTTCATCTTCTCCTTCGTCCCTCTTTCTTTCTCCGAAGTGCCTCGCGACGGGGTCGATCCGCGACTGGTTCGACTAGGCGACGAGCGAATGAATGGAATTCCTGCGGCGTCGGTTTAAGAGCAAGCCACACCTATCCCTTACGGGGGGTGTAGGTATGTAACTCTCTCTTTCGAGGTGTAGCCCGACCCGACCGAACCTACACACCTGGTGCGCGAGAAGGTGGTAACCAATGCGAGTCGTTCGAGTCGCAGGGAACGAGTGACTTCGAAGCGATTCAGTCTCGATGTCGTATGCAGTCCGGGCGAAAATGTCGCGATTAAACTCTGCGGTTTCGCGCAGTATCCGCAGGGCGATCGTGCGTCGTGTAGTGCGTTGCGAGTGTATCGCAAGTACCTACGTTGTACCTGCGATGTGCGTGTTTGAAGTTTCGTATTCAATTAATTAGCGTGATCGCTGTGCGTGATCGGATTGTATCCGAGTAAGAAGAGAGAAAGAGTATTTAATAACTTGGAGAGTTCCGTGTGTGGCGAAGGAAGAAAGTCGAGATTCTTCAAGAGACGCGATTAAGTTTCCACCCCTACTTAAATATTCCACTGGATTACGATGATGGTTTTTCGAGATATCCGCACGAAGGCCGATGTACATCGAGAAAAATAATTAGGTTAAAATGGCAAAACGCATCTGGTTGAATATATTTAGTTATTTTAACCAAAATACCAGTAAGTTTAACCCAAATTTAGTTATTCCAACTACTTACATAATTATTCTGACGAGAAAATCGTCAGTTTAACCACACTGAGAGAAGAGTTTATTTGTAGTTAAGAAATGTACACTTGATTATGACGAAAGGAATATTTGGTTAAGCCAAGTAAATATATGTTAATTAATCAAAGTCTTTCGCTCAAACAGAAATAAAGTAATATCTAACGAATATTTGTTTGGTCAAAAGAAATATTTCTTTCGCTGTAATCAAGTATACCTGCGTGTATTACACCGAGAAAACAAATTTGCTTGAACAAAATAAACATATTTTTAAATACTCCCGAGAGCAATACAGTCGATTCTAATACTAATACCGACTTGATCGAAATTATATTCAACTAAATCACTAATACTTATGTCAGTCCAATCGATACTCATTCTATAATCGAATAAATATGCTCTTGGTAATATTCAAAAGCATGTTTATTTCGATCAAACAAACTTTTTTCTCAGTGTACCTATAAATAAACCGTTTTCTCAGTGCAGACAGATGAAGGATCCATATTTCAGTAAACGGTTTTCTCATGGCTCTCAAGATTTTAGTTAAATTGACCGGGTTATTTTTCTCAGTGTACCTAATTCTGGATTCGTGACGCGATGATCGAAATGCCAAGTTATAACTCGGTGGAAACTTTAAGAGGAAATAAGTGTCACTGCGAAGCTCTAGCGAGGATATAAACTTAAGAGTGATCCGATGATTATCGAATTATGGAAATTAATGTGGTAATTACTCGCGCACCGAAGTAACGCTTAAGCGTTTTAGCTCGCCTCGAGGGATATTAACAAGACTATACGCGGCAGTTTAAGCGCATAAAGTACCTCGACCACTGCAAATTCCAAACGATCGCGGATATAGGCGCGCGTTGCGGCGGCTACTCATACGCGGCGCCCGACGCGTGACGGCGGAGAGCATCACACACGCGAGCGCGGAAGAAAATTCGCAATTAACCCGCCTTGGATGCTTAACGAGGTGATTATCGTAGCGCCCAACGATCGACATCGACGTGCCCTTGCCCGGCCGGTACTTCGCGCGAAGCCCTCGGCGAAGTTTTCTTTCGCCGTTCCCTTGCCTCGGCAATTTCACTTCCTGTTACTATCACTGCCGGGACTGAAAATCATTTTCTCCCACGTACCGGCGTTTCTTTCTCCTCGCTCTTTGGGAGAAGAAGAAATTTGCTCTCGCGCCTCGTGAGAAGAAGCCTGATTTCAAAAGTGCGAAGCTTTCAGGATTATCAGATATCGCATCGTATAGTTGCATCGCAGCGTAAGAGAATTCGGTCTTGACATAAAGAAACATTCGCATTTTTAAACATAATTTGTAATCCACATACATTTTCACTAAAAAATGAAAAAGAATTGGACCGAAAAAAGAATTATTCGCGAACTTGTAAGCGCGTTTCTCTCTGCAAGATTGTGACGTCATCGAAAAGTCAGAGAGACGCATTTATGCTAAACAACATGTGCGAGGGAGATAATCTTACTAGACGATGACGTAGTTGCATTTTTAAGTATCATCTTCCAGCCTTTTGGATAAGGCGGAAAATGAAAAATGAAAAAATACGAAGTTGATAATTTTGTCCAAATTTGTCGAATCTACAATAAAAGAAATTAGCGTTTAAACCGAATTTGTATTATACTTGATATAATTATTGTATATAAAGCTTTTAGAAATTGATAAGGAAGATTTTACAAGGAAATATATTAATTTTCATAATTACATATGTGTACTGGAAAAAAGCTTCATATAAAAGTGCATTCAAAAGTAATATTTTTACAGTTGCAGGTCGTCGCAACAGTATTTCTCGCCGTACGATTGTAGTAGTCAAAAATGCAATTGCAACCCTTAAATATTTTTGTGTCGATGCACTCTGATATCTATACCGGAAAAATTAGTTTCGGCGCCGATTTCGAACACCCAAACGCAGTATTTAGTGCAAAAGCTCAGTCTACCAAAATGTCTCAGTCCAGAAAAATACTCGAGTAGGCAGGCATGTCGCGAGTACCTTCGTACGCATACAGGCCGGTCTTCGAATTTCAAACGTGACTCAGGGCGTAACCAAAAGGGGTAGGTCGGTACGCGGTATCTTATTGATCTGGTAGCCCGGGGCGTGTCATCCTGGGCTGTTTGGCCGCAGGGAGCACCGCAGCTAACCCTAAAGCAAAGGGGACCCGGCGCTGGCGCGCATGCGTCTAAGCGCGGCTTCTCTGCCCAGAGGGTTAACTTCCAATCACCAGGAGCTAGAAGCGCTCCTCGCCCGAGGGGTTGTCAAGACTTTCCAGGAGAAAAAATCTCGAGCGCCTGTGCCCCCACTTCTCCGCTGTATAACTATCTCTCCTTGCGCGGGACTACGCGTATGCGTATGGTACGATATACGGAATATATGTGTATTTATATCATATGAGGCTAAGCTTACTCGACAGGAAAGAAACTTCAATCGCTATTATCTCGTTACCTATGAGCTTTTGGCTGATATTTGTATAATACTATTTCGAAGATTACGTTTCAATCTACAATAAAGTTTTATATCGATATGGGCAAAAATTGCATAAATAATGAGATAATAGTGATTCGAGTTTCTTTCCTGGCAAATAAGTTCAGCCTCATATGGTATACACTTCCACCTATCGCGTCTCTGCTCGTTTATGCATAGGGGAAAATGGGGTAAAATCGAGCATTTAAGTTGGCCCTTGCCTTCTATTATAAATAGCGGTGATGAAGGGTCATTCCAAGTACTCGATTTCATTCCTCCTCTTCTATATAACATAAATAAATCGATATTTTTTTTCATCTTCTCATAGCTACACCCATTAGGAGATCATCTATACGTTGCATCGTGTAATCTTCATGACCTTTAAGTTACTCGGATTCCTCATCCTTCATCTTTTAAAAATGAATTGCGTCTCCTATATAGGTACTGATATTGTATCCGCGCGAGACGCGAGGACTGACAACCGATACCTGCTTCATCGTCGAAGGGTGAGCAATAATTATAGCCTCTCTGGTCGAATAACCTGCCAGTATTTACGGACGCGGTTCTCTATACCGTCATGTCTTCTTGAAAGCACCGTTTACTGCTATATAGCAACGACATTCCGAAGGTAATAGTTGGAAACTTTAACGGGGATATCCGCGAGAGGAACTATTATTCCGACTCGCGCAAATCAAATGCACGTACGTGTATACCTAGCTGGATATAAGGTTCTCCCGTTAAGTGGGTACTAAAAAGTCTAAATGTGTCCTTAACGAGACTAGAATCTCCTTTGCTTCGAGATTTATTTAAGTACGTTGAGCTTTGAACCATATATGCTGGTGTCGACCATTTGAGAATACGCGCACTCACGTTTTCCGAGTAAGAAACGCTTACACTGAGAAAAATGATGTTTCAAAATGTGGCAATCAATTTCAGAAAATACTTATGGGGAAAAAACTCCACGTAAGAAATCTAGTGATATTGCAGTTATGAATTCGGTTAAATACTATCCTACCTATACTGAGAGGAATAATTTTCAGTGCCAAAAAAATGTTTTCTTCAATGAAAAACACCATATAATTACAGGATCAAGTCATGATTTCCTTCGTGCGAGAAAATATTCTATACCTACACTGTAAACAATTCTGTGGCGTGGACCTTATAGGCCACTTTTAGTGTTAGATAACAATGTCATAAGACTGAATGACCGCAGTATACGTAGGTCCACATCTGTGTGAAATGGTGTTACAAATTAACACCACTTTTTTACTGCATAGATTCGAGAAATTGTTTTTTTCTTACGGAGAAAGAATTCCTTGTTTCCACGACGGTATTTTTGAATCGAGAATATATATTCTTCGACGAAGAATCTGTATTCTGAAAAATTTGTAAGATCGTGTTTTCTTGAGATTCAAGACATATTTCTTTGACATTGGCAATTATTTCTCTCGGTGTGTACTGTATAAAATTTACTTTTATCAGAAGTAAATTTAAATCCTATGCAGTCCTATATAGTATAGGTATAGTATTTAATCGAATTCGTAACTACCCCATCGCTACATTTCTTACCTGGAGTTTTTCTCCCATACTTTCTGGGATTGATTGCTACATTTTGAAACATCCTGGGATGGGATTCTGTATCGACAGAATTATATAATCATTATCGTCGCGCATATTTTTTCAAGTGTAACGATTGTTACACTTGAATTTCTTAAAACATGCGCAACGATAGCGACTATAGAATTCTATTCATACAAAATCCCACCCCTGTTTTTCAGAGAAGAAGGTTTACGCCAATCTCCACGTGCGCCTACCTATAAATAACGCAAAGACGATGGATGGATGAGGCTCTCAATTACCGACATATAGGTAGCTAATTGAACGCTGGAAAAGCACAATACGGCGGTGAAATGAATAACGATCCCGTTTCGCTCTCCGGAGATGTTCTCCCGCTGCAGCGGAAAGAAGTTGCGCGATCGCGCGAACGCACAGCCGTGGGCCGGTTGTAAAACGTTCCTAAGGTTTTGCCAAGGCTCTCGCGTGAACGTACCTATATGTATATAGACGCGCAAGGCGTGTAATCATATTATTAGAAACACTTGAGAGAGAAATAGATTAGAGGGTGGTAATACGGATACTTTGCAGTTGGCTCGTCGATAGCATTATTCGCCGTAGCTATCAGGGGCTAATGACTCCAAGAGGCTCATATTAGCAAATCCCTATATGATCGCAAGACGTGAACGTATTTATTTCTCCATTTTTCATCGAAGCGCAATTAAGTGGAATCTCGATACTGAGAAAAAATTTAGTAGAGTCAATTAAACACGTTTTTGAGTAATCCTATGTGCATATTTCTTTCATCAAAATGGATGTCGATTGAACGTACCTATATAAATATTATTGACTTGATTGAATATTATTTGGATCAAATCGGTATTCATTCGAATCGAATAAATTTTCTCTTAAGATTATCCAGAAACATGTTTATTTTGATCAGGCAAATTTTTCTCTTACAATCAGTGGAGAAATGCAAAATCTACAACTGCGATTATATCGCAATCGAGCCTCGCTTGTTTCTCGCGAGACTCGCGTCGCTTTCGTTGACTCTCGAGACATTTAATTCGTCCATCGGCAACATGCGTGGGACGAAAGAAACGCCTCGCGGCTCGAACTGCACTTCTGCCCGAATCAACGATGCTCCCAAAAAAAGGACGCGCGCCGAAGAGCTTTTCATTGTACCTTTCTTGATAACATGTTCACACGACGAAACATCTCTCGTGAAACTTACGACTGATTTTTCGAACCCCGAAAATAACGATACCAACCAATAATATTTTTGGAAAACCATATAAGAAGGAAGACATTTTATTGGCGAATGAAGAAATCGAGATACATTGAAGATGATATTTAAGAGATGCTGTGATACTTCTGGCTGTTACCGTAACAGCCGAAATTATATTTTCCAAACACCACCTAAATATTTTCTCGATGCAAAATTAAAAAAGCGCGGTAAAAATTATTTTTAAAAAACTATGCAACATTCTCGACAATACTTGGCATCCTATAAAAAACAGGTATTTACTCCTTCATCCACCCTCCTACCGACATAGACGACGCGTCCTCCACGTTTGGAGCGTACAACGCTTACCGCGAAATTATAATTCTCTCATCGCGAGGCGGAGAGTGCCGCAGATCGTTATCTCGTCGGCGTTCCTCCGACGTGTACTCTCGCTCAGTATGTAAAACACGCTCGAAACATCTCAAAGGGAGTAAAACGTCTGTCGAAAATTCGCGACGGATCTCGCCGCTGCTCGAAAGATCTCTGCTCGCGCGCGTGTGCGTACCGTGTAACGAATGTGGAGTGGAATTTTAAGCTGGTAAGTGATACCGATTGCATGTGTTGCTCTATCGAGGAGTAAATAAAAATTTTACCAGTCACCGAAAAGTGGTTGACGAACTGGCTTACGTTTTTTATAGCTAACAAACGTGGCAACGAGTTAATTAAAAATTAATTTTAAGTTGATATATATGCACACTCGTTGCAAGTGTTTTATTACTGATGAGGAGAAACTAAACATTTAACCGATTACCAAAACATTTTTACTGTTCGCCAGTCACTGAAGGGTGGTTGACTGATTGGCGCACGTTTTTCTATAGCTAACGAACGTGGTGACGATTTAATTAAGAATTAATTTTAAATCGATATACAGGGTGTTACTTAAGAGGCCGACACACCCCGTCTGGAAACGCCCGAAAAGTTGTCGCGGCTGTAAAGCGATAATTCCAACATGGTGCATAAGAACCTTTTGTACTTTTCGCCACCACACTTAAAAAACATAAATCTAGAGCCCTGTAGAAAAAAATAAATAAATTTCTTTGTTGTAATCCATCGGCGACCTCACAAATATACCTATATTTTGTAAGTTGTAAACGCGGAAACAATCAAAGTATTGAAATGAATTCTTCTATGGGACCCTAAAATAAACCTTGTACAAGGTACTACCACCTTTTGCACGAAAGATTTCTGAAAGCCCATTGCAGAAAACCTTTATTTCAAACCTATTACTCGTCTACTTTTATCAGCCGAGTAATGCTTCCATCTAGCGTCTTCACTACGTACGGACTGCGGGGTTGTCAGATTTGTCTCCGCCACGAATAGCAGAATATCGTCGGTCTTATCACGTGAGGGCGTATCTCACAAGGGGACCCCGGCAGATGTCAAATCGATTTTGTCTTGAAAACTTCTTGGAATAGCGTCGCGCGCGCGTTCCAAGTGTCTTCGGGATTGGCGTGCATAATGTTACCAATGCTTCGATAGCGCAACGGTTAAGTTGCCGGGGGCTGGGAGTCTCGATGTCGCGGGTTCAAGTCTTGTCGGGTTTTTTTTTTATTAACTTTTTTCATTCGATTATACAATCCCTTCTTGTTATAGAAAGTGGTTTACATTATCGAATAAAATAAAAGTTTCAATTGTTTTTATAGTTTTACGTTATTTTTTCTTCCTCGTTGAGGTGAACCAATATTATTGCCAACCAGGCCGTTTTTCGAAAATGTCAATGAAATTTGCTTTCCCATAACGCTTTTAAAGTGTAAATGTGCGTGTGGCAAAGTTCCATTCGTCAAATGTTCATGGTGTCAAAATACGGTGTGCTTCAAATGTTTTTTCGACAATTATTATCCAAAATCATGTATAAAATCTTCGGCAGCCAAAAATTCCCATGACGAAATGTAAGAATAAAAAAATGCAACGATGCTTCCAACTGTTCTTTCTAATAATATCGGTTCACCTCAACGAGGAAGAAAATAACGTAAAACTATGAAAAAAATTGAAACTCTTATTTTATTCGATAATGTAAACCACTTTCTATAACAAGAAAAGGTTGTAATCGAATGAAAAAAGTTAATAAAAAAAAAAAATCCCAACAAGAATTGAACCCGCGACATCGAGACCCCCAGCCCGGCAACTTAACCGTTGCGCTATCGAAGCATTGGTGACATGACATACGCCAATCCCGAAGACACTTGGAACGCGCGCGCGACGCGGTATCCGGGTCTAAACGGGAGCGAGCCATGCTCTCGCCACTGAGGCCGGCGTAAGACCGGACCGTGTCCACACTGCATGCATTTGGCAACATCGCTAACCTCGCGTAGCTCCACCCCCTTCTAGTGTTTTGACATTACCTCGTCTCACCGCTGCCCCGCAGGAGAAACTAGTGGGCCTGGTATGTCGGCCTCTTAAAGGCCGTAATTGCAAGGGCACATTACTGAATCAATTCCCAGTAGAAAAGTTCATATTAACACGTGTCCTAAAATGTCTGGTTTTCAAGATACAGGACGACAAAGTTTTAAAAAAAATCGGTTTTTTAATAATATCTCAAAGATCCTTGTGCCGATTTTGTTGACATTTGGCACTGTTGTTTATTATAATAAGACGCTAAGTTAGCACTAACTAGAAGATAATTATGAGTTCCAGTGGCGTCCCGGGGGACAGTCTCACGAATAATATTGACAAAAAAAGTGTAGATACATTTTAGGACACATGTTAATATGAACTTTTCTACTGGAAATTGATTCAGTAATGTGCACTTGCAATTACGGCCTATCATTAAGTAACATCCCCTGTATAACACACTCGTTGCAAGTGTTTCACACGGTAACAAATTCTGCGGTGGGACCTATATGACACTTTTGGTGTTAAATAACAATGGCATAAGACTGAATGACACCTAGATGTGGTACATCTAGGTCCACATCAGTGAGAAATGGTGTTAAAAAATAACACCACTTTTTTTACCGTGTACTGATAAGGAGAGACTAAAAATGTAACCGATTACTGAAAGATGGTTAACAGTTTGTCAGTCGCTGAAGAATGCTTGACTAATTATCGCACCTTTTCTATAGCCAACGAACGTGACGACGAGTTAATTAAGAATTAATTTAAATGAATATATAACACACTCGTTGCAAGTGTTTTACTATCGATGAGGAGCAACTAAACATTTAACCGATTTCCGAAAGGATGGCCAACAATTCGCGTGCACACCGCACAACAAAAATGCAGCTTTGCTCATTCCTACTTCCACGCGGGACATAACATAGTAAAACGCGCAGAGAAGAAAACGACAGCTGCGAAGAAGCGAAAATCGAAGAAAAGGGCCGACGTCGAAAGGAAGGGAAAAAGACGTTGGTGTATACAATTGATGATCACAGTTATAATAAATGAGGTATGTCTTGGTGCGCAGTAAGGACTAAGCGACGGAGGGAGAATGGCGAGAGGCAGGGTGGGTACCTGACGACAGCCTCGGGCATCGGCAGGAAGATCATCCCGGCTGTAATCCGCGGTGTGCATCGCATATCGCCGTATCGCATCGGAATCTCCTGCACTCGGCCGGGCGAAAGTAGCTAATTATCATAACGTGCCAGTACCCTAGTATCCAGGTGCGCGCGGCCAACCCCGCGGTGCGATGTAAGACGATCCGGTCGAATTAGATTTAGACGGGATCGCGGGGGTGGTCCTCCGTTTTGAGATCTACTGCATGATTTTAATACTTTTCTAATCGTTTTCGAAGTCGATGCAAAGAATAAAGGATACACTGTTATCATCAAGGGTCCATTTGAGCCAATCTTCAATTTTGAAGCTGGCTGTACTTCTTTTTTTTTTACAATCATAACTAGACCCTCGTCACATCTCGGAATAAATAGATTCCTCTTAAGACTCGTACTACGAACGTTCTTCGCACTCCGGAAAAAAATTGTTTTTCAAACGTGCATTACAAAACTATTTATTGCTTCAAAGTATCACATCTCAAGAGAATCATTTGTATAATTTATTAAGAAAACTCTTTCAGCAAAGCAGCTCATTTTTTACACATCGATATATTCACGATCATTTTTGAATATGTTGTCATTTAATTTCTTACGTAGATACGGTGATTAGATATTTCATAATGTTCAAAGAATGTTTCATAATTTATTGGTCTAAATTGGACGGACGTTGTTCATGTGGCTATTATTTACGGAGGGTTAGAAAGACTTCTTCATTTTTTCGTTACGATATAATACATGCAAATATACCTTACATTCACGAAATTATACCTACTGTTAATTTTAAGGGGCGTGCCTTCATCTTAATTCCAAAAAACAATTTCACAATATTTTGTGCTTTTTTTAATTTTAAAGCGTATGCCTTACAGAAATCAATATTTCATATGACGTCATACGTACGCTTTTCTGAATTTCAAGGAAAGTATACCTACGTGATATTTGAGATAATTTCTGCTTAATAAGAACTTCAGTAATTTCTTGAAATTTCAGCTAAATATTTTGAACGGTGTATATCGATACATATTGACGTTCAAGAGGAGAACTTAATATCGCAAATAAGTGAAATCGGTAGAAGCTTTTTCAAGGAAAAATACGACGAAGCAATAAGTGATGCAGCGTCTGACTCGAGTGGACTTTCAAATTTCTCACCGCCTGGTTCCATAAAAGGAATCTCATCACCGGATGAAATAACAATGGTCAAAAAAAAGGCCGCAAGGACGAATTTGAGTCGACGAAAAAGTCTCCAGTTGCGAAAAGAGCGGCCCGCCATGTTATCGACGGAGCGTTTCGTCTCGGAGTTGGCCTGTCGATTCACCAGTAAGGCTAGACCGACTCCTGCCTTACACTGAGGGAAAAATTTCGTAGAATCAACTAAATATTTCACTGCCCGGTAGCAACTAAATATTTCACTGGCTCAAATAATATTCGCTTGCTCCAACAAAATACTTTCTCGGCTCAAGTAATATATTTTGTTGAGAAAAAGTATGTCGTTGAGCCAAGAACATATTTTGTTGGAGGAAGCGAATATTATTTGAGCCAGTGAAATATTTAGTTGCTACCGGGCAGTGAAATATTTAGTTGATTCTACGAAATTTTTCCCTCAGTGTAGACACCCTGTTGCGGTCTTTATAGGAACCGCACTCGTGTCCGACTCTTGCGAGAGGGACAGTGCCATCTGGTGCTAGGTCGCCAAGCTCCAAACGTCCGAGAAGCGAAACCGAACCGAAATAGTAATGAAAGACTGGTATACACACATGTATATACCTATATCATGTATTATAACAATAAGCTTTATCTCATCTCTCTCCCTCTAACCCTAGCATCTTCTCCGCCTCATTCCCCATTTCCCTTGACCTTCAACCTATCTGTCTTCTCCAGGGATAATATAAACTGTATGAAATGGCACGGCAAGCGTCCTCGTGATATTCCACCAAAAGATTGTTAGACCTTCAATCGTCCGAAATATTTAACGAGAATATCGATTCTCGTTAATACTCCCATGTGAAAACCGAGTTCCTCCGTTTCTATATACAAGTATAAAGTTTAATCGTCAACAGGTAGATGCATATACGGAATCAAAGCACAGCTGCGAACTACGTGTGGCGTGGTTAGCGAATTCCACTCGAGTTTCCTCGAGTGTCGAGAAAGGTAACTTCGGGGCATTTTCGGAGGCAGTGGCTATTAACGTGCAGTTTGTGGCCGAAGGCGTCGCGACGCCCACATTGTGGTACTGTGGATTTTCTACCATCGACGATAACATTTCCAATTCATTCTACACCCCTTGTTATATTACACTGTTAAAAATAGTTTGAATTTTAATACTTGGAAAAACCTGAATACTTATGCTGTGTCTCAATATTCATTTTTTTGACTAAAATTCAAGACAAAAGAACATTATAGACGTGACAATTTATTATGTAGCTTGACATTTTACATACAAAATAATGTTATAGACCTCTTTTAGTGTTAAATATTATAACAATGGGATAAGATTGAATGACATCAGATGTAGTATATATAAGTCCACACTGGTGAAATTATGTTAAAAATGACCACCACTTTTTTTCTTTGTAGTTAATAATTACTTGAATTGCTCTCACTTGAATTTCCAAACTCAATTTTTAAAAGTGTAGATATGTTTAGGAATATAATTTTTTTAATTGAAGCTACGTCAATAATAATAACCATATAAGTGACATATTAAATCATCGCTTCAATTCTAGCGCCAGCCTATAATGGTAGATATCACTTAAATTTTTATCATACGTGAAATTCCACCATTGAAACTACGCAATTTTCAACAGTCTATATTCAGGAATATAATTTCTTTAATTGAAGCTATGTCAACGACAATAACCATATAAGTGACCCGTTAAGTCATCGCTTTATTTTTAGCGTCGGCCTATAATAGTATCCCTCAAATTTGTATCATATGTGAAGCTCTTCCACGAAGAAACTACACAATTTTAACAACAGTATATCTCTCTTCAGGAATATAATTTCTTTAATTGAAGCTACGTCAACGACAGTAACCATATATCTAAGCGACACATTAAGTCATCGCTTTATTTTAGCATCAGCCTATAATGGTATCCCTCAAATTTTTATCATACGTGAAGCTCCACCATGGAAACTATACATTCATAATCGCGCACCGCCGGTGAACAACGCGGCGCGTTGTAACGCCAAAGACAGAATTGATCGGAGGAGGGAGGATTGGGGTGGGACGAGAGCGCGGAGGGTCGCCCGCGGCGCAAGCGCCCCTCAGGCGACGTCACATCGATTCCTCGAGCAAGAGCTTACAAAATGGCCGCCGGCGTTCCATTCCTTCCGTGCTATTCGTACGGGGTAGGCTTCCGTCTATCTAGGTCTCTTTGTCCGAGGTGTATGCGAAGGTGGGTGGAGTATGAGAAAATCGATGCACCTTAGGAGCGAAGGCTCTCCAGTCGCGAGGAACGCTGGGAATAGGGATAGGAGAAGAGGGTGAGGGGAAAGCCAGCGGGAGGAATTGAATTATTAACCGAGGCAGAAGGTGCAACCTCCGCGGGTAAAATGCTTTCGCGAAGCAATTCGTAACGGGATCGGATGGAGGGTTGTCAATTTATCGCGAGACAGTCTGTACCGTGTGAAAATTCGCCAAAAAATTATGTATAAATTACCCACGAGAAAATGTACTTGTACTGATTGAAACTCTCTTCGATTAAACTGACAATTTATCTCAAACGTGTGAATAAAATATTCCTTTATAAAGTATGAACAATTCAAATAGAGATACACAAGAAAACGTCGACACGCTTTAATAAATTAGAAAAAGGTGTTGGAAGGGGTTGGGCCTCCGAACATAGGTAGTGCGATTGTCAACGAGAGACAAGGAGAACAGTTGGTATCAAATTTCATATCCTGTACCGAGAGAATTAATTGGTGGTATCAGAAAAACAATTTTCTGCGCAAAAAAACAATTACTCGAGCTTATCAAATATTTTCTTGCGTAAAGAAAACATTTTTTTCGCGCTAACAATTATTTCTCTCGGTGTGCATGTTTCTCTACATCGTTATTCGAGGCAAATACGTTTTACCGATGGTTCTATTCGAATAAATCGTTTCTTTGATTATCGATGCAGTTGCGATTCGACTCACAATTTCATGGTATATCTATAACTCGCGTTACACGCGGAGAGTGTCGACTGTACATACGCTGCACCGGAGTTATATTACCGGAATGAGGAGCACGTTATACTTCCATTCCATTCTCTCGCACCCCATAGCAGCAAAGCCAGAAATATATTGCCTTCGAGGTACATCCTAAACTATAAATAATGATAAACCCTATAAACAAAGCCCGTGTGTAAAACGAGAGGAGCATGGCGGCGTCGTATATCAGCCGCACCTGACCCCATACCGGTCTAACCGTAAAGCCTCTCGCTCTCGGAATCGTAATGAGCCGATAATTGGACTTAAATATTACCGCGCCCGACTCGCGGACTAGCTGAAGAAGTCGCGAGGCTCGGTATCGACGAGTTAAGACGTTTTCGCTGTGCTGCTGTTTCCAGTATTCTTCGCGGATGTTGGTCTGCTCTCGAAACTCGAAGGAGCATTTTTATTTACGGAATGAAAAGTGAGCTAGACTGTAATTCAGAGTGAAATATTATTCGCACTGTAAAAGGATGTGTATTTTTAATATACTTTTTACAGAGTTTTTTTCTAATACATGTTTAATTAAATTATGAAAATTAATATATTTCCTTATAAAATTCGAAGGAGAATTTTCCTTTACGGAATGAAAAATAAGCTAGACTGTAATTCAAAGTGAAAGATTGTTCGCATTGTAAAAGAATGTGTATTCTTAATATACTTTTATACACAGCTTTTTTCTGATACATGCGTAATTAAATTATGAAAATTAATATATTTCCTTATAAAATTCGAAGCAGCATTTTCTTTTACAGAATGAAACGTGACCTAGACTGTGATTCAGAGTTAAAGATTGTCCACACTGAAAAAAAAATATGTACTTTTAATACAATTTTATATAGATACAACTTTTTTCTAAATCATATATAATTAAATTATGAAAATTAATATATTTCCTTATGAAATTTTCCTTACAAATTTCGCAACGGAATATATTAATTTTCATAATTAACGTATTGAATAAAAGCTTTATGTATCTACACTTATATGAAGCTTAATAGAAATTTGATTAAAGTGCACTCAATTAGAACAGCATTTCTCATTAAAAGTCAGTCTGACGCACTATTAACTTAGTTAGAGTGAAAAATGTCACTCTTTCGAGTTTATAGAGAGTGTATGTAAATTATCTCTATTAATTATTTATAAAGTGAAAAAAAGTGTACTGATTACGCAGCATCGCAGAATAGGTCCATCCTCAGCGATCGACGCGAGGGACGAATTAAGCGAGCCTTTTCGAAAGAGGGAGGAAGGAGAGAGGAACAAGCCGTAACCACCGCGCCCTCTCATCCCCCGACCGACACTGACCGATGTACTTGCATACGCGCGCGCGTGTACCCGCCCTCTCCATTTCGCTGCAATTCTACACGCGCATATTACGTACCCACACCCTCGCGTCCATACCTATCCGTGCTCCGAATGCATACAGATATCACCCGTACGCCGTATACAGATACCCATTTGATATAACGACCCCGCGTGCATTTAGCAGTGATCAACCCCCAAATGCAAAGCCCCATTCTGCGGTGACCATGAAACGACGCTTCAATATGTGTTTTGCATGCGGCGTATCCTCCTCTCGGGGCTCTCCACACGTGCGCGCACGCGGGTCAGGCCGCTCGCTCCCACCCGCCAGCAATCGTGATTTTCCGTCCCGCTTCGACGCGCAATGTAAACCGAGAACCGCGCCGCGTGAGAGCGGCCAGATGTGACTACATTCCGCTTTGTGTCCCGCGGGTTTTCGAAATTCCGTCCGCCGGAACCGCGCGATGTTCTCCAACATACGGGAGAGCGTCGAGAGGGGTCGGCGTCGAGGCGCTTTTTCGCGTGAGGGAGAGGGAGAAAATGTGGGAGGGAAGAGGACGCGCCTACGGTATACGTATACATAAAGCGCGATCGAATATGTCCTGACGTTTTCGGCAACGACGCGCGGGATTATTTTCTCTCACGCAGCATCCGTTGGTACAGATGATGGAAGAATATTTGTCTCTTTCTCTCGGGGGGAGCAGGAATTTTATCAGCGTCACGCAGTATCGTCCAATAGGTTGGAATGTCGTCCGGAAGCGCTTTTCGGCGCCTCGAAAAAACCGCGTCGACCTTCCCGCGGGAAATAAAAGGACGTAGAAGAGGGGCACCAGGTGCGACCGGTAGTTCCGCTCGTATAATTTCCTGATTCCGAATCGAAAGGATTAGAATCGACCCCCCTCCTCTTTCGCTACATCCCCGGGCGATTCTCGGAAGAGCCATCTGTTTTCGGGTAAACAGACACGATCCCAGTTCCATTCCCGTTCTCGCCGCAGGACAAAATTTAATTTAACAGGATGAAGCGTAAACACACCGGCAAAAATTGCGCGGGAAAACACCGTTCGCCAGCAGGTCGATGCTCTCGTTCGCGAAAGAGTGGGCGGTATGAAGGTGGACCACACCTGGCTGGGCTGATAACGATAACAAGCTGCCGGGAGAAGCGAGACTTTATTCGACGCGTCTCCATGGATACCTCTGGCGCTGTTGCACCGGGGAGAAAATGTCAAGGCAAATAAAACCGCAATAACGGTGGAATCGCGAATTTCTTATCGATCTTTGACAGCGAAGTATTGATAGGGTCGTGCACGGAAAAAAAAAAGGTTTTGCAGTTTGAACAAAACTAAGTTTTGCTGGGTACCTCTTGTTACCTAGCTAGACTTAGTTTTGCTAAATAAGATGTCAATTTTGCAGCAACTTTACGAAAGCCTAGATCACGGCGTGCGGCAACCGTGCGTGTTTTCTGAGTCCTCTTTTAGCACTCTTATTTATGTAATTGAATGATGCAAATGTGTTTCAGAAATAATAAGTAAATTTTACACATTACTGCGATTCGATAAGTTAAATTTTGCATAGATTTGTTTTTATAACATCAAATTTAGATCATGCCATTATATAAATTTGATCCAACACTTGCAATCTACACTTGTGACAAACGACTTCTGTTAATTTGACGAGAAAATTTAGGAAATGTTAAGTAATTTTAATTTGACGCATACTTTTTTACAGTGAATCAAGAATGTCTGACTGGGTATCATGATAAAAATATTATTTGTAGTAACAAATAATACGTCCAATAATAGTGAAAATATTTACTTGGATGGCAAATATTTGTATAAAAAAAAATTCACTATAATTGCAGTTACATTTACTATTATTGGACATGTCTTTTGCTATCACAAGTAACATTTTTGTCATGACAGTAAGAAATTCTTGGCAAAACCTAGTTTTTCTAAGACTGTCAAATCATTTCTTGTTCCATATGCGTGCAGTCGATTCAACGTCTCATATATTATTGTTTAAAAAATTTCAGTCGAAAATATAAATAACAATATATCGGTCTCGCTAATATATCGCTGTAAATATAAAATAGGTATATCAGAATATAAGACAAATTATGGCTGAATCTTGTATGTTAATTTTGTGAAACAAGTAGTCATCAAGTTTGTTGTATACTGTATTTGATTGAATAAAAAATTATGCGGGTGAGAATCTATACATTAAAACAAAAGAAATCGCCTGCACAAATCCCAATTTCAGCCCCAAGCGATGTCCTGCACGAAGAGGCGATCCGGATCACCCGAAGGAACCGACCCGAGGAACCTGAGACCCAACTCTCGACGCGCGCGACCGCGGGGCCGTCTACTTCCGCCTTCTTTGCCACGGGCACTTCGTCGAAGTCTCTCCCGCGTAGCGCCGGCCGTTTGATCGATGTGCTCGGTGTCAGCGTCATAATTGAATGAGTACCGTGTGCCTGTGTCGGCACCGTAACGCCCGCCACCCTTGTCCCTTAGGCTTCCACGCTTTTACTTTTGCCGCCCGGGTCCGAAGCTAAACCTTCGATTAATTACCACCCGACTGACACCTGGGACTGGAGGAATCCGCGGTAGACATCCCGGAACCGATTCTCGTCCTTTCATCCTGGAAATCTATAACCTCTTTTCGTCTCTCTCTCTCACTCTCTTTTTCTCGTAAAATTGCTTTATTTCCTCACGGTAATTAATGTATGACGTGTGTATCTGTCTTGTTAAAGAAAATACCCCAAAATAATGTAAATAATATGATTTTAGATGCAATAATAATAACAATTGCAATGCAAATTCAGCGATATGTAACTCCATTCTTAATAAGATCGCCAAACGAGAGAAGGGTTATTTTTTTCGCACCTGCCGATCTCTCCCGAAGATCCCCGAAGGGAATTCTAATAAAAGCCGACGGCGCTACATATATCTAATTGTAAGTGCGACGAATGCGGTAATGCACAGTTGGGACGGAATAATTGCATTCTTCGCGCGCTCCCTCGCTCGTAAGTGCCCGATACCGGTTAAGTAGTTATACACGCCGGGTCGTTCGAAGACAGACAGGTTATTTCCGTGAAACACCGTCGCCCCTTCAGTCCAGCCCTCGTAGAGCGGGGCAGGTGCTCGCTCCGTTTCTCATCTCTATATCTGTAACGCTACGTGAATTCACTTCTTTGATGCACCTCGTGACCCAGAATCCGAGAAAGACGGCTATTTTAGGGCGCGTTTTAATAACCGCTCGTCACACACTGCAGCGCTAGGAGATAGTGGTAATGCGGGGCGTACCGAGTGCATCTGCGCGCGCTTCGTGATTCTTATTTCGCTAAAGTGTCCACCGAGAGGATTCGATCGATCATATGAAAAAGGTTGGCTCAGTTCGATATTATCTTTTTCTTAATATCGAATTTAGTTCCGCGCTTATTGAGCAATGCACGTAACCAGGAAAAAGGTCTGGTTGAATACGCGCCTAATGGAAAAATTTACTTGAAATGAATATGAATTCATTCATATCGAACGAAAGTCTAATTCAATTAGATAAATGTTCTACTAGGTTCGTAGTCGATTAAAAGGATATTCGAAATATTTATTTCATTCAAATAAACTTTTGTTCGACGTGAATAAATTCCTATTTATCTCAAATACATTTTTCTATTAGGTTCATATTCAACTAGACCTTTTCTCTCAGTGCGGTATCTGACAAAATGCGGGAAAAAAAGTCTCTGACTTTTCCAGGTTTTCCAGTCTGAAATAGCAAAATTTCCCTGACCGGTATAGATATGAATCTAATATAAAGTGCATCATTTATTTTTCGTCGAATGAACAAATTAATTAATATTCATAGAACGGATTACAGCAACTGAGAAATGAGCATTAAAATAATGTATTATAATTTTGTCAACTCATATAGTTTAATGTTTTTTTTTAGAACAAAAGAAAACTTAGATGCATATAAAATTAAAATCATTTGATTTATAATTGGACATGCGAAAGCATTTAAGTACGACTCGTTCAATATACAAAGCGATTAATATCTGCAGAATAGAGCATTCGAATAAAGAATAATATTCTTCTCGATGGTATTTAGTAAACGCTTCATTTATTTCAAATGAATATTAATTTCATTCGAGTGAGTCGCTTCCTATGCATTATTCGATGATATGAATATTCACTCGAATCTCTAATAAATATTTATTAGACGAAGTCGGGAAAGTTCATTATTTGAATGTAAACCAGTTTCATGTTAATATTAATTATTAATAATAATCCAGTAGCGTAAGATAAATACAAGTCGTGAAATTGAGGATAATGAAGAGCGGAACAAACTCTCTCGGTGGTAAAATATCGAAACACTCAAAATGATTAATTTATTTATTGTGATCGATTTAAAGGCAGTGTCAAGGATAGGGCACTTAACCCTTTAACGGAGTGCAATAGGTCCTTTTTCTCGTATCCTCACTGCCATTCGATAAATATCCTATCTCTAACGCTGCGTTCAAGCCAAGCGCGAGCCTCGAAGTAGCGTCGAACTTTCCAAAGGGATCGATCACGCAGCGAGATCGGTTCGGAAATTTAAAGAGACACGAAGTGTGGGAATCTCACGTACGCCGCTATGGAATGTTCGGAATGGGGGCCACGCGAGGGCTAACCACCCATTAAGGAGAGCCCTAATCTCTAATTATTTAATAAAAATATGTTTACGACGTGGCGTAACGTACGCCCCTTCCGAGCGGTTTTTTACCTTTTACCCGCTCCGTGAAGAGTGAGTTTAAAGGGTCGGAGGTCGATCTGAAGAACGAACGAGCGGGTGGACGGGGGAAGGAGGAAGGAACCGAAGCGCGTACATATCTCTGCAGCTACCAAATGTACTTATACGGGATTTCCGCATTTTGATATCGAACAGTTAATTTTATATCGCTGAATTATCGCAATTAAAAAACGTGAACCGAGAGTGTTAAGAAATTCTCGAACTCTTATTCAGCCACTTCAATTATTTCCGGTCGATAGAAGGAAGTAGTATAAAACGTTCGCCAATCACATTTCACAACTTTTTATAATTTTTTATGCAACGTACACACTTAACCCTTGAACGTATAGGTCGGGTCAGCGAGACCCGGCAGTAAAAAGAAATGCTATAACTCGTAATTGATGGTCGATTGATTTACATTTATTTTAATTTTTCGCTGATAAATATGTTTAGTGCGATTTGAAAAAGAATTCATAACATCTAATATTATTTTTCTCACTAAAAAAAAACATTACATCTTATAATCAAAACATAATTTATATTATAATTTGTATTCGGATCTGGGAGACCCGACTTTGCACAGGAATGAAATTTTTCACGCATTCATTTATGAATTAAACGAGAGTGAAATAAAAAACTCCGCCCCCCCCCCTCCCTACATTATAAAAATATTTCCCAAATACCTATTTAAAAAAATTAAAGATCATCCTAAAATCGAGACGAAGAAGTCGCCAACCCCGACGGGAAAGGTTTTCGAGTATTTCCTCTCGGTATCTCGACCTCGGAGCGAGGAGAAGGTCAGTGGAAGGCGGAGAAAAAGGAAGAGGGGTCGATGGTGGTTGTAAAAGATTCGCTCGAACGCGGAGCGGAGCATCGCCGAATTGGAGCCGCGCCGCTCTTCTGTCCAAACACGCAAAGGTGCCGTGTGTACACTGGTTCGGTCGACGTTGAGCTATATCGATCGTCGGGGGTCCAATATCGGACGTGGCTTTGTCGCGTTTGTTTGTTTTCGACCGTCCACGGTGTCGAGCGTCGCGCGACTCTCGGGGCTCGCGTCAAAGAGTCCGTCGGAAATCAAAATGTTCCTTCGAGACACCGAACCGCGAACGTGACGATTGCGAACGCTCGAGATAGTAACGGCGGTGAGACCGAATTTCTGTTCACTCTGGTATCCTGCAGGTTTTCCGACAGAGGCGGTCAAGCGAGGAGATGAATCGGTCGGAATGAATTGCGACGAGATTGACTCTTTTACGATTGCATTCGTATCGAAATAGTAAAAGGTTCGGTAAAACCTGAGAGACATAATCGATAGTGTTAATAAAATATTTCTTAAATCAAGAACACATGATCTTAGAAATTATTAAGGATATAGATTCTTCATCGAAGAATATGTATTCTTGATTCGAAAATACCGTCATGGGAACAGGAAATTTTTTCTGCGCCAAAAAAAAACAGTTACTCGAGCCTATCAAATATTTTCTTACGCGAAGAAAATCATGGTTTAATCCTGAAATTACATCATGTTTTTGATTGAAGATAACATTTTTTTAGCACCAGCAGTTATTTCTCTCGGTGTACCATAAATGCGTATTAGGAAAAATAAATTATCGCTTAAAAATAATATTAGCTCGACATGTGTATACGTAGGTACATACATATACGTAATGAACTAAATTAAATAATAGACAAATTTATAATATTGTATGACAAATTTTCTCCAAACATGAAGTAAATTTTGAATATGATGTCTCAGTTCCACACTGCGTTAAAAATGTGTAAAAGTGGAATAAAATCGAAGTATCGAATGAAATAATAATACCAAAAATAATGAATGTAAAGATGTAAAACGAAGAGAGTTGAACAAGAAAGGGGTAAAATTGAAGACCAAGAAATGTAGGAAAAGGAAAGTAGGAAGAAGGAAAAAGCAAGAGAGAGAAGGAGGGAAACGATAAAAACATGAGTCGGCGAGAGGAAGAAGACCGGAGAAAGGAGGAGGACGACTCGCCTAGCTCGAACGCAAAATCACAGCTATACTTCGGTTCAAGAACCACTGAAACGACGCCTACCTGGCCTAACCATCGATTACCGAAACGCTTCCCACACAGTCTCACAGTCTTACCGAGAGCGAAGGAGTCGAACTCCTGGCCAAAAGCTCTAACGGAGTCCGCGAGAGATAAATATATCCTCGCGCGCCACTTTGAAACCACTATAATTTCCATTAGCGATTTCGCTGTAATCTTTGGGATACGTCGGATACTTTTACGTAGTTTGGTCGGTTCGGAACGTTTCTTTCTTAAAGTGTGAGAATATAAGTCTCGGCATCATTTTTTTTAACGCAGCTGAGAATTCTACAATGGGAACTCGTCCCTTGCATAAAGAAATATTCATATTTTTTAATTCAATTCGTAAGTTGTATACATATTCAATGTCACACGAAAGAGAGAATGTCTAAAGAAAAGAATTATTCGTCAAATTATAAAAGCGTTTCTCCCTACTGCATTGTGATGTCATCGAAAAGCCAAAGAGACGCACTTATGCTGAGCAACGAGTGCGAGCGAGATAGACTTACGACGCAATGATGTATGCAAAATTTTTTAATATTTTCTAGCTTAAATAAAGCCGCAAATGAAAAATGGAAAAATACAGGGTAAAAATTTGCTTTCAAATTTCTCAAATCTATAATGAAACAAATTGGAGAGAGAATCGAATAACGTTATTAACACTTTAACAGAATAATCGATGGTCCGGCTTGCAGCAGTAATATTTTAGTTTATAGAACAATAGGATAGACGAAAGTTTCTTGCGATTTGACTTCGTACGAGAGAAATTATAAATTCTCAGATAATATAAACATCGCCATCTCGTCACTAACGGTTCCAAAATGGGCCTACGTGTCGCTCGAGTGCCATAATTTATAATAATTGGCGCCAAACTCTCTTCTCGACCGATGCGTGTTATAATTCCACGATAGGCGGATCACCTCGCCTCCGAGAGAGCAATCAACGTTCGCGATATTATTTATCACCTATTCGTCTTGCATCCGAAGGATGAGTATTTTTTGGACCCGCGAATGAACTGGTCTTCCGACTCGAAGCCGAGGCGACGTTTAGGGTGAGTAAACCCTTCATTAAGTTCGCGTGGTTCGGACGATATTTTAACTTTGCAAAAAATGCAGAGTATGTCAAACAATCGCGAGAGAGACGCAGGCACTCCTGCGTTGGGATATAGCTGTGGCTCGCAACTGAAGTGGATGCAAAGTTGTTCGTTAAAAAATTAATACATTTTTTTTATTAGTAGGTATTCTGCAATTGCAGTGTTTAATAATGCACGAAGAGTATATTAATCACTGTTATACACTAGATAGTATAATAGATATGACATTTTGGGGAAAGTATTGCGTTCATTGCTCAACTGTATGACAACAGTTGACATACATCTAATGAATTTCATTCAACGTGTGTCAATTGTTGTCATACAGTGGAGTAATGGGCGCAGTACTTTCCCCAAAATATCAAATCTGTTATCTAGTATAACAGTGATTAAGGGGTGTCTTTTAGCATTATCGTATGTTGGCAAAATTGACGTAAATCAGTAGTCTCGAAATATCTCTTATTCCCTGCTTATTTTTATGCGTCGAAATCAAATTTAATCGGTCGTATTGAATTATTATTACCAGGCCGATAGCGCGCAGTTTTTTATTTCAAATCGTATACAAATTTATTATTAGATTAAGAAAATCGCAGGGGATGCCCATTACTATCCATGATGATTAACACAATTTGACAGGCGACAATATTTCGAGCTGTTTTTCTATGGGCCAAGTAAATATTCATTAGTTATTACTCTATTTCTGTTTGAATGAAAGAGACATTCTAATAATTAATCTATATTTACTTGACTTAACGAAATATTTCTTTCGCTATAATCAAACACATATTTATTAACTACAAATAAATTCTTCTCTCAGTATATCCTGAGAGAAAAGTGGGTAGTTATATCAACCATAATCGCAAGGCTGACTTTTCCTGGTTGCTAGCACCATATTTATGGCCAGACAGATCATGAATGCAGTCGAAATAACTTTTGTTAGGTAGTTATAGTAACAAGGAGATCGTATTAATAGTTTATGATAGCCATGTACCACGGTTGAATTAACCACAAGAGTAGATCAACAATATTACCGCATGGTACTATCAACTATGTAAAAAGAGGTTGGGGACATCAATTAACCACACTGCAAGTTGACTTGGTTGTAGGAATTCTGATATCTTGTTACTATAACCAGAATCTCGCAGATCAAAATTACTATGGAATTATGATTGGCGCCAAAATCGATCACGATTTCTGGTTAAATTATGGTTCTTTCAACCAGATTTTTCTTTGCGTGTACTGTTCTTAATACAGATATTGTTCAACCTAGGCGCTGATTCAAATTCGACGACTTTCCCTAATTTGATTCTGACCCACTTGACTCGCACACGATTTTATGCTAGTGTGGCGGCCCGACACCAGGTGGCGCCGACCCCTCTCGGCTCTCGCTAGTGATCGGACACGAGCCCGATATATAACCGGAACCAAGTGGCACTCCCGGCGGGGTGGCAGGTCCGCGAAAGAGAGAGAGCACAGAGTGTAATAAGTATTATCACACTGTTCTTTGTTCTGTATGCGGAGAGTGAAATGAGAAAAGTCCATATTGTAAGGACCTCAAACGCCCTCCTCGCCTTTTTTTTCGATTGGATGCCGGTACGTTTGTTTCGTTTTCGAAGAGTCCACGTTTTTAATGTTCTATTTAATTGCGTGCCTGTCAATAATACATTTTTTGCATCCTCCGATCCGCAAAAGAGAGAGCTTTCGAGATCGTCGGCTAGGATAAAAAATCCTCCCCCTAAAATCACTCACCGAGTAATGTTCCCGTAAGAACAGGCGACAAGTAGCTCGCCACTTAGAGCTATGATCCAAATTGATGAACGACGCGATGAGTTCATCATCACGTGAGTCTACGGGCAGTTGCGCTCTTATATATGTATTATAGTAACTGCACCGTTGTCGGACCAGTACCGAGAGCCGAGAGGGGTCGGCGCCACCTGGTGTCGGGCCGCCACACTAGATTTTATCACAATCGAGAATTATCGAAGGAAAAAGAGAATTGACCTAGAAAAGAGAGAGAGAGAGAGAGAGAGAGTCAAAAAAGAGGAGAAAAAACATCGATTCGTCTTCGTCAGATTTAACCGATTTCACGTAAAACGCGCATCTCGAAGCAGAGAGCGACGGTCGTTTAATTTCTCGCTTATAGATGGGTACCGCAAGCGCATAGGTGCGCGGAGATCCGGGGCCCCGGAGAATTCCTCGCTAGAGGAGAAGGCGCCAGGGCGTTCTGGCGGGGTCAACTAACCTTTTCATTAGCTAACCCCGAGTAGGCCGCATCGCGGCCTATAAAGCCCTTAGCATTGACGCAAGCGGGAGATCCCTTACCGAGAGAGACCCGAAGAACAAAGTATATAATTATTAGTGTGCCGAGGGTAAAGCCTTGTAATTTGGAGGCGCCACGGAACAGTTACACCCTAGACTTGGAGACACGTAAATGGGAATTATCACCAGCGACGCGGCGACGTCCGAGGAGACGTATTCCCGTCTTTTTGTTAACCTCGCGGTCGTTATTCCCGAATTTTCCCCACCCTCCTCGCGTGACTTATAAAATTCCCCGACAATTTCGAGTTTCCCGGAATTCTCTCCCTATTATTACAACAATTCGGAACAAGGCGGGGTATGAATCGGGTCTCAAATGTAAAACAATCTCCCGAGCCTCGCGATCGACTCATTTCTAAACACTCTCGACCGCGAATACCGTTCTGCGATCTCGTCACGATATTCGGGTGACGAAACAATGTAGCGGCGCATACTAGCAACGCCCGATGCATACGCGCGTGGCGCGTCGGGGAGGCGTAGGCAGGCAGTCGAGCAGGCAGACAGGCAGGCGAGCAGGCAGCAGACAGACAGAGAGACAGACAGACGAGCCTCTGGCCCGCGGCTATGCGACGAAGAGTAGATTATCTACTAGATTCAGTGCGCGTCTCGTCTATCCGCTATGCCGAGGCATCGGTATCAGAATCCAATTCGCGTATCGCGAATACGAAATTATTGTGGGGCGGTTTCCGCAGATTTTACTTTTATATGTAGTGGATATTTCGATCCTGAACTCTTACGCGGTCGTTGTGAGTGGCCTGACGGGACTTTCGATAAAGATTCCTCTAATTCACACGTGGTTAATCATGTAAATTATTTAAAAGTTCCTTCCAAAAGCCCTTTTAAGGTAAAAGTGGGATAGACGCTGCAGTTTCTGTTTAACTTTGAAAGCGATTGTCTCAAAATGCATTGGAGATATGCGAAAAATGTCGAATAGCTTTTTTATAGTAAAAATGTAGGTAAAGATTTTTCATTTAAACTTTTCTGCCATATATACAATTGATTTTGAACTTTCTCCTTAATCGGGGCATCTATTTCACTTTCATCCTATCAATACAAATTTTTAAACTTCTTAATAGATTTCCGCACCGAGAAAATGATTCGGTGAAAATGAAAAAATGCATTTAGTTAAACATATTTAGTTATTCTCACTAATATACTGGCCAGTTGAACCAAATATCAAGTTATGTTTAGTCATTCCAACAAAACGTTTAGTCATCCTAATCAAAAAGTGGTCAATTTTACCAAGTAGACGAAGATCCTTATTTCATCAAACGGTTTGGGCATCGTCTCCGGGATTTTGGTTTGACTAACCACACAAGTTGGGAAAAAATATATTCAACATTTAAAAAATTTCTGCAGGAGAAAAACGTAAATAATAATCGAACCGCGTCATATTACACGCCGTACTTACGCAACGCATCCCGCAATTCGTCTTCCTACCGCGGAGGTCCTCACCGGCGCGATTACAGCCGCGCGCGTCGAGACGCGGACGTCGATACGCGCCCTCGTCATGCGCCTGTATGTACTTTATGTACACAGGCTCCGGTGTGGACGCACGAGGTGTACCGATACCCCCGCAATAGGCATCACGGACGCGAAACACCGGGCCTCTCGCGCGCCGAGCCCTAAGGACATGCACGTTCTTCGTTCTTGTACGGGTAACGCCAGAGACGTCCGGACGGACGGACGAAGGAAGGAACGAAAGAGCGAGCGAACGGGGAATGCATATGCGTGGGCAGTACTCAGCGCGGCTCGCGGGGGCCCGCGGGCCTGGAAGACGAGAAGTGGTTTCGCAACGACCTACCACTGTTATAGGAGCCCCGCGCGTCGTACCTGGGGGCCCCGAAAAATCTGCCCCGTGCACACGTGCACCTTGCGCATAATTAATAATTCGACCGATCTCGCGCGCACTACTCGTATACCTTTCCGGATATGCATAGCCTCCGATTATCGGAGGGGATGGGTGCATCGAGTGCATTTGTGCATTTCGCGAGACTTCACGGAGAAAAAGGATTAATAATTTTTACAGTGGATCTCAGCAACAGAGCTCCTCGAGGTGAAATATTGTATTTCTCAATAGACACGGCGTAATCTCTTGATCTAAACCAGTGAAAATTACTGAAAATCAGTGACAAGTCATTGAAATCCAGTGAATAAAAGTTTACTAAAATTTCGGCCATTTTTACTGATTCAAATTAAGAAAATACTTTTTACAGTCCGTAACAGAGTATACAAATCTTTTGAACCATATGTTTAATTTCAAGCTATCTGAAATTTTATTTATAAACAATTTGGAAGTAAAGAATTTTTAATAATAAATATATATATTAATGATAACAATCATGTATAATTACTAAAATTAAAATAAAAAAATAATCGTAACACCCGACACATTAACGGGAGACTGGTAAATTTTACCGTATAAACTAATGTTTATACTATTTCGAACTCTAAAAAATATGCCGTGGTCTATTAAAAGATAACTGTAATATTCAGGGGTTTTCTAATGATTTTTTACTACTCCTTCTTCTCAGTGTTCGCGTAACAGATTTTGTTGGTATCGTTTCACGAGGGAAATAGATGTGGTAGGCTATCAGATTGTTGCTTCATTTAGAAATAATTGTTTAAGTAAAGCTTTCGAAACTACTTAATTTTTGAAATATCTCGATTATTGTTCGCCTCTGAGATATAATTGTATAGAGGGTTACGTCGTATTTTACGAAACGATATCGACGGATTCGGTTTTTGATTTATACCCTTGACCCCATAGATTCCAAACCCTCCGCTAGGCCTACTCCTTTTCAACCGAAACTTTCCGCGTTTTTACCCGAGCGATTTACCCGACCCGATGATTTATACGTCGTTCAAAAGCGCGGGGAAGAAGTAGAGGTAATGCCCAACGAAAGGGCAAAGTGGAAGATTAGAGGCGATTATCGTGGATCAGGTGCGCGCGCACATTCGACCGTAACTTACCGGACCTGACGCGTGGGTGGTTCGGGCCCCGTCGATCGAGATAACGAAATAAAAATTCTCGCCTAGTGTTGCGAACCGCATTCTCGATGGCTTAGAAATTTCTCGCAGCGTACGATCGTCGTCGATAATCGTCTTTGGTACCATAACTTACAATAGATATCATCCCGCACCTCGTTGCATTTTTATAATGTCCACACTGATAAAGCAGTTTATTTATAACTAATTAAGTATATACTGAGAAAAAAAGCCTAGTTGTAACTATACCAATTTTGTAATCAGCTCCAGATTTATGTAGTTATCGCAACAATTTTTTGTTCCGGTAATTAAAAGTAGTTACGACAACTATAAAAACTGATGCTAATTATCAACCTGAAACAATTGAGTCCAAAATAGTTATCACAATCACATTTCTTCTTTTCAGTGTACTCGATTATGGCAAAAGAAATATTTTTTTGGGTCAAGAAAATATTCGTGAGTGATTACTCTATTTTTGTTTGAATTAGAAAGACATTCTAATAATTAATGAACATATATTTAGCCCAACGAAATATTTCTTTTGCCATAATCAAGTAGGTATACGTTTATTGACTATAATTAATGAACTCTTCTCTTAGTGCATGGAGCATTGAAAAAATGCATTCAATTCATTGATATTCACACGTATGTTATCCAAATTTTTAGTCAGTATAAACATCCTGGTAAACCCATACTTATTATACCACGAAATCAATGCATGTGAAAACCATCACCCTTTAAAAAAGTAACAGAATTATACCTACTGAATCATTAATATACGACACCAATTTATTGCTCCTCTTTACGACAGAGTTAAAAAAAAATCAATCGTCTCTAGTAAAAATCATTGTGAGCAACAAACTCAAAATAAACTCGACCATATCTATCCCCCCCCCCCCAAAAAAAACACTTACAATAACAACTCCTACGAATCTGACATCCGATTCGATTCCAGCATCCAGTCAGACGATTCTCCCAGAAATATAAAAAGAACGAAATCGACGCTATCATCCCCCTCTCTGCCCCTACCAAACGACGCACTCGAGTCGCGAGCACCATCGAATCGAAATACCTCAACCGAACGACCCGGGCTGACTCCCCAAATCAGCCTATCGAACGCCGCACACCGGCGCATACCTCGCGCGGCGTTCCGAATCTCTCTCGAGGAGGGCATGGACTATCATTTGAAGGATTAGCATAATGACCGGGATTTATACTTTACGCCGGTGTATACGAGGAGGGAGGGCGCTGGTAGCAAACGCACAGAACGCAATAATGAATAGGATAGTTTCTGGTATTCGATGATTATACGCATCGCGACCGGCAAATTATAGATTTGTGGTTTCGGCTGTTGGTAGGTACCGAGAACTTGCGGGCGGGGTTTTCGTTGCCCCGGCCGCTTACGCGACCCCGCGCGGCGGCAGCGCGTCGGTATCGTTATCCTGCCGCGCGCGCGCGCGGAGAGAGTCCGACCAGAGGAGCAACAAGAAGGATCTCGATGCGAGAGCCCGGCGGATGCGCGCTCTCGCGGAGCGCTTTATACGACCTGTTAATTATATTTTCCATAAACTTCTTCTACGCCGCTCGCGCAGTGTTTTATGTTTGCAGCAACGTGTTGCCTGCCCGCGACGGGATTTATAGCGCTGCCACGCGGAGTAGCCTTCCACGGGGCGGGGGAGGGGGGATTTTAAAAAATCCACGGAGTCTCCGGAGAGGGCGCGCGCGCGCTCATTGCGACCCTCGCGCGAGCCGATCGCTCCGCGACGACGCCGAGATCCCGCAGCGATCTTCGGCTTCGTTTTCTCCCGAGGCGAAGGCGAATAAGGCGTCCCGATAACAGGACGCGTCTTAGTAGCCGGACATATTTGACTAGAGTAGATCGAGGCGAATCGGATCATAGATCTATAGGTATTTCTTAAATTGTGGTGAAAATGAGTATTTCGACTGTTTCCGGATAGACACACTGAGAAAAAATTTACTTCATCCACATAAACGTGCCTTTGGATAGTCCCAAGAGCATATTTATTCGATTTAAATCAATGTTGGTTGGACGCAAATATTAGATTATTGAATTAATTAGATGTTATTTGAATCAAATCGATATTCATTTAAATCGAATAAATACGCTCTTGGGACTATCAAAAGGCACGTTTATTTCGATCAAGTACATTTTTGTCTCAGTGCAAATGTACGTATATTATACAACAACTTTAGATAGTACTAGCTTATCTGATCCATCAAGGTTGCGCACCTTATAAGTCATCATTAAACAAGCATGTTTATGTCGTTAAATGATTTCAAATTAATACAAATGAAATGCTAGGCATTTATTAAATATAAGTATCGTAAATTCTTCGCAAATATGTTGATAAAACAAATACAGCGGCTAATTTGAATCGCATTATAATGTAAATCAAACAATTTTTTATAGAACTATCATTGTTCTAAACTCAAGCGGCAAAATAAACGTAGATTTTAGAATAAGCAATTATTGTATTATATTTCGTATGAAGATCATGACGATCATATAGACTTATAATTCAATATCCTATAATTCAAATTATTGAATGGGATAAAAAGGAACGACTAATAAAAATAAATCCTAAATAAATTACGGATGTATGCAGAAAATATCACTAGTTTATACAAAAAAGTGGTGTTAATTTTTAACACCATTTCACACCGGTGTGGACCTACATATACCACATTTGGTTTCATTCAATCTTACGCGATTATTATTTGACACCAAAAGAGTGGTCTACGTATTATAGGTCCACACCGCAGAATCTCTTACCGTGTAAGAACCTGAGTAAAATCTGCCGTATGAATTTGTATGCCCGTCCGAATACTGGATTTAGTCGTCCGACTATTGACACAGTTACCTTTCCCGGCCGAAATTGCCGCGTCTCGAATTTTTTGTCGATCGCACTCGCACCGTGAGTAGGTCGCACCGCCGGCGCGGAGTCTTAACGACGCTGCGTCGTGGCGCGGCGCGATAACGCGAGCGTTAAACGCCCGGTGGAATACATAGACGCGAAGGAGCGCTGGGAGGGGCTCGTTTCGGGGTGGCTCCGGCGAAGAAAGACGGTGGAATGACAAAATGAGGCGAGGATGCGCGCGGAAATACCTGGCATTAACCGCAGATCTGAGAAAATGAGTGTTTATGGCGCTTACGCCGCAATTATTATCGAATAAAGAGTCGTTTATAAATCCTGCCTGCAAATGACACGCGATTTTTACAACCGTTAATTCGAGACACGGGGGCGCGCCGACGCTCTCCTTAGTTCTATTTCTCTCCCTCTCTCTGAATACGAGGATGCTGCACACGCAGAGGGCTTCTCTCGAAATTGGGGAAACTTTGCGAGGATGCGGCTTTTAACCGAGGGGAAGGACGGAGGATGACCGGAGGTGGTCGAGTGGATTGTGGAATAGGAATCGTCCTTTCTACACACTGAGAAAAGAGTTTATTTATAGTCAATAAATGTATATTCGATTATGGTGAAAGACACATTTCGTTGGGTCAAGCAAATATATTAAGTACTAGCAGCCCGTCCCGGCTTCGCACGGGTAGATTGTGGATTGATTTTGTCCGTCCACCATTGTTTAAATACATTTTTAATACAAAACTTTTAGTATTTTTACCGGGCTACGCAATGGTCATATTGGATTTGACCTTGACCATGACCTTCAAGGTTATATCAAGGTCAAATTAATTTTTTTTCACGTTCAAATGTGTCCTTGACCATTTTTTTCATGTTACCTTTATTGTCAGCGGAGGTCAAATTTAGGTCAAGTATAGTTCGACTTTTTGAACACCCTGTATAGGATTTACTAACTCAGAAACCTTCGCGGATATGCGTCCAACTGTTCCCCAAATTTTCATCGCAATCGGATGAACGGTTTAGGAAGGCATAATAATCATCCATACCGGTACTTTTTGAACACCCTGTATAAGATTTACTAACTCAGAAACCTTCGCGGGCATGCGTCCAACCATTCCCCAACTTTTCATCGCAATCGGATCAACGGTTTAGGAGGCCTAATAATCATCAGTACCGGTACTTTTTGAACACCTTTTATAAGATTTACTAACTCAGAAACCTTCGCGGGCATGCGTCCAACCATTTCCCAACTTTTCATCGCAATCGGATAAACGGTTTAGGAAGGCATAATAATCATCAGTATCGGTACTTTTTGAACACCTTTTATAAGATTTACTAATTCAGAAACCTTCGCGGGCATGCGTCCAACCATTCCTCAAAGTTTCATCGCAATCGGATGAACGATTTAGGAAGACATAATAATCATCCGTACCGGTACTTTTTGAACACCCTGTATAATATGTACTAACTCAAACCTTCGCGGATATGCGTCCAACTGTTCCCCAAATTTTCATCGCAATCGGATGAACGGTTTAGGAAGGCATAATAATCATCCGTACCGGTACTTTTTGAACACCCTGTATAAGATTTACTAACTCAGAAACCTTCGCGGGCATGCGTCCAACCATTCCCCAAAGTTTCATCGCAATCGGATGAACGGTTTACGAAGGCATTTGATATTACCTTAAAGGTCACGGTCAAGGTCAAATCCAATACGACCACTGGGTAGCCAAGGGAAAATCCTTAAAGTTTTGTATTAAACATTTTTCTCTAAAATGTTTTCCCGTTGAGATAATCGGCCGTACCGGGACTTTTTGAACACCCTGTATAAGATTTACTAACTCAGAAACCATCGCGGGCATGCGGCCAACCATTTCCCAAAATTTCATCGCAATCGGATGAACGGTTTAGGAAGGCATAAGAGACATACAGACAGACAGACAGACAGACAGACAGACAAACATTCATTTTTATATATATAGATATGTTTCTTATTAGAATAATTTTTTCATTCGAACAAAAATAGAGTAGGTAACAGCTAACGAATATTTGCTTAGTCCAAAGAAATATTTATTTCGCCGTAATCCTGTATACGTATAGTAACTGTAAATAAATTACTGTTTTCTCAGTAGGTATGCTTCTTCTCTTTTTTAGGGCGAGTTTCGAAACGTGAGATAAATCGGTATCCCAAGGTAAACGAAGATACACCGAGAATAAAGACATGCTTTTTTGAACTATACGAGCATAGCAAAAGTTTTAGAGTCATCTGAATTATAATTTCTAGTCTTCGTAAATATTCTATAATAAAATTCACAAAAGAAATATACTAAAAACTTTGCTCCTGATGAATACCTATACTCAAGGTAACACGAATTTGAGTTAAATTAGTGAATAAATAGTAAATTTTTAGTAAATTATGATTATTTCTGCTTACGACTAACATAATTTATGGTCCGTTGCATCAATTACGAAATAAACTTTAAAATAAATGTGAGGCCACAGAACTCCTTCCAATATTACATATTAAAATATCCTTAGCTCAACTACATTTTTCTCTTGGTGTGTAGTTTGCCAGCGCGGTGGTGAGGACCTTCATGAAATTCGTGCACTGCCGTCACTAATCACCCAGAACTGCCGCTGCACTTGCGTGGTCCACCCCCCGGATCGCCTCCGCGCGTCCGATTTTGTTCGACGCGACTGATGTTCAGTCGCGTGGAGGAAGGGAAAGAATCCTTGCGCGCCTGACGTTATACATCGCGTTTCTCCTCTCTCCCCTTTGCGACTTCGACACGCGGGCGATAGGTAACGTGAAATTCGTGCACATCCATCGCGCGCGCGCGCGCGCTGCAGCTGCGTCGGCATTCGCTCGGTCGACCCCCGACCCGCCACCACCGCTCTTTCGGTCTGACAGCGACGAAGACGAGGGTGGACCATTAAGAAATTATCGACAGAATAAAACCGGGAAATTAGAGGCACGAAGAGATGGGAACGTCATTTCCTTGAACGGCGCGTTTGGGACTTTTCGGTAAATCGCTTCCAACGAAACAACGCGGTTATCCCGCGTTCTCTTTCCGCGCAGCGACACCTTCCAATTACCTACTCTGATGATTTTGGGTTTCGTCGCAGCAACACTCACGACTCGTGTCGGATTCCTTGTCTCGTGCAATAAATATATTTATTTATAAATAGAACTAGTTGGACTGGAGCAGAAATTCCGAAAATGAAAAAAGATGGGGAAAGTAGATGCGAAAGATGTGGAATTATTGTAGAGAGATGATGGGTTATATTTGCCAAAAGTCAATTTTTACCTTCGATTTTTAAACAAATGATAAAACGTTCAATTGGAAACTAAAAATTCATTTAAAACGGAGAACTTAATGTTTAAAATGGTATATACCTCGTTTATCGTTTTTAATTTCGTATGAAGAGAAAAAAAGGGTTTATCACGAAAAATCAACTTCTAGAAATAATACAGGGTCTTTGCGACTGATATTGATACAGGAATCGTGGGAGTGCGAGTGAGAACATCGATTAATACCGGTGAACTTATAAGAGCCTCTTTGTCGTACATTCTTCGTCCTTCTCGAACTTGTCCAGTTGGAGTAGTGTGCGACTAGAAACTCTTATGGTTTCACCAGGGTTAATCAGACAATATCAGACGGAAAGACTCCGTATATCAGATATCTACGTTGAGAGAGTAATTTATTTATAATTAATAAACAGATACTCGAATATGATGAAATCAATATTTCGCACGGACGAGAAAATACCGATTAATTATTAGAATATTAATTTTTGTCTAAACAATTACCAGTAATAGTTAACGAATATTTGTTCGTCTCAACGAAATATTTATCTCGCCATATTCGAGTACGCATAGGTACGTTTTATTAATTATAAATAAACTGTTCTCTTCCAGTAAACATCTGTACGGTTTCGCGCACATATTTTTCAATTTTCTCTAAATATCGGGTAATTCTTTAATATTGCGACAAACTTCAAGGATTGGTTCCCTGGTTAAAAATAAGAAAAAAAGTTCCTATGAACATGCGGGTCCGGAAACGCTGAGTTTCGGAATTGCATTTTTAAATGCCTTATCAAAAAAAAAATTTTTTTTAACGCAATGACGCATTCCTTCTTCTGAAATGATACTTAATACTCCTAAGAAGACCCTATTACAAAAAATAAATAAAATGGAAGCTCTGCAAAAATAGACTTCCTATTATTAGTATAGAAAATTTGTATAAAAATGAACACCCGCAGCTGTTTCTCCGAAACTCAGCGTTTCCGGACCCATGTTCATAGGAACTTTTCTTCTTATTTTCATCCAAGGAACCCGTCCTTGAAGTTTGTCGCGATATTAAAGAATCACCCGATATACGAGCACATAATTGTCCTCTGCACACCTATTCCCCACCTGGAAATGAAACTCTACGTAACGCGAGTCGTTCTCACACGACCCCGATGTGTCTTCCCGTGCCAATATAACCACGACGACGTTTCGTACGCGCGCTACGAGCAATAAACACTCGCTCTTCACGCCGATACACGTGTATACCTATAACCCCGGCTAGTTAGGTGAAGAATTACGAGCAAACCTCCGCAGGAGGAAAGGAGTTGCACCGAGCATTGAATTCACTTTGCGCGAGAGGATTTAAGTGTCCCCGCAAGAGCGATCACTCGCGTTCTCGTTGCCGACGTGCGAAGATACGACGAGAGGTCATTGCTCGTCGATATCCTACATACAGGGTGTTTGTTTTAATGCAGACCAGTTTCACGGGTTGCATATCGATTAGCGCACTCGTCCGCTGTGTACCGGTAACCAAGATCCGATCGAAATAGAAGTATCAGTCGGAGAAATAGCGGTCATCTCATTAACGGTTAAAGCGACAGATGCTGCGACATGTACTGAGAAAAAAGTGGTAGTAAAATCAGCCGTACACGTATGGTGGAATTTTCCTGATTGCTAGTACCATATTTATGATCTGACAGAGCATGGATGCAGTCGAAATATCTATTGTTACATGGTTATAGCAACAGTAAGATTGTAGTTTATGATAGCCATGCTCCGTGATTGAATTAGCCGCAAAAGTAGATCAATAATATTACTATTTGGTAGTGTCAACTATATAAAAAAAAATGTATGGACATTTATCAACTACACTGCAAGTTGACCTGCACTGAAAAAAATCTTTAGTTTTAACAGCAATACATTTCTGGCTGAGACTTTCTAGCCATTCCCCCCTAAAAATATTTTTATTACAGTAATTCTATTAGTTGTATTTGAGATACAGCATTGCTGTGTTAGCAGTCCAAGTATTGCTAACAGATATGTTTGATGCAGCAATATGGCATCTGATTACTTAATATACTAGAAAGGTTATCCTAAGCAGATGACGTATTCTTACCCCAACTGTATGATTATACGTAATATAGGTATATAGGTATAGTTAGCTGGACTATAAAACGTATGTTTACACCAACTGTAAACTTATGTGTAGTGTGACTGAACGGTATGGCTGGGTGGACTATACTGGATGCCTCGCGCAGTTCCACACAGTTGCAGGGACCCCTTCGGCCGGGCTTAGTCGGTATTCGAGCAATTTTTACCGGTAGAAGTGGCTCCAATACCGACCAAGCCCGGCCGAAAAGGTCCCTGCAACTGTGCGGTTCTGTGCCCGAGGCATACGAAATACCGGTAGAAGTCGAGTCGGTACCCCGATAGCAAATTAAATATTTATTTAAATATTTTTGCCGAGATATCTCAGTGTTGCATTATATAAAGGCCTGTTTTAGCTAAGACCACTTGAAGAGTCGGTGGCGCAATTGGTAGAATGCGAGCATTCCCAGTCTCGAAGCATCTCATCTAAGGAACGCAGGTTCAAATCCCGGTGTGGGCCCCGCGACATTGCACTTTCTCGTCGCGGGATCACCCGAGCTCTCCACACACCTCCGGATTTCTAGCCAAACCTGGGGATGGTGCGTAAATGCATTTCCCCTTCTATAAAAAAAAAAAAAAAAAAAAAAAAATCGAATCCCGGAAGGGTTGGAAAAAAAACCGACACCCCAGTAGGCGGGTTGGCAGGCGGCAGGATAGGCGTGCGCGCCCTCTTTTTGCAAAATCCTACTTTCAATTTAGCAATACGGTATAGCTGACACAGCTATACTGCTTGTCTAAACGAACCAAAATTCCCGCGCAATTTAGCAATACGGTATAGCTGACACAGCTATACTGCTTGTCTAGATGAACCAGAATTTCCGTGCAATTTAGCGATACGGTACAGCTTACGTAGGCATACTGCACGTCTAAATCAATCAGAATAAATAACTGGCTCAACAGTACAGCGCAGCTTGACACAAACATCACGATATTGTTACTTTAAACATATTAGCTTAGCCATACTCGGCTGGCTGTCTTAAGAAAACTTCTGGCTGTGGCCACGGTGGCTAGAAATTCTGGTTGGTTCAGCCAGAATTATTGCTCAATTCCCTGAAAATTTTTTTCAGTGTGGTGTTGCAGCAATTGTAATCTCTTATTACTATAAGCAGAACCTCACTGCTTGGAACAGTTGGCGCTAAAATCGACCACGATTTCTAGTTAAATGGTGGTTCTTTCAGCCAGATTTTTCTCTGAGTGTAGGTTCGATATTCGTTTGCGTTTTTTCAAATAATCGAGAAAATGAACGTAAACAATGCTATTTGGTTCGGATCTCGGCTATCGGTATTACCACGAAATTACAGAAAACCACAGCAGATGGAGTGCACCGACCAATACTTAACCCGTTATACTAAAATGTATTGAAACAAACACGGGGTATAATATGCAAAAAAACACAGATATTTTTATCGTCGAACGAGATTGTCTCCTGGGTGCATCCGTACGTGCGACTCCTTCAACGTTTCTCGCGACTTCCTCGACCATTTGAGGTTAAAGGTTAACCGAAGCGGCGAGACCTTAAAGAGATCCTTCGAACTTTCGCCTTTCCAACAGCTAACTCGGATTGCGTAACGCTACGAATCCGTCGATGACTCTTTCAGCGATCGAATGTCTGTAACTACTGTCATCGTAAAAGAACTACGTTCCTTCCTTCCTCTTGACAATTAGGAAGGAACTGCGGGTAACTTTTTGCGATTACAGAAGATACTGTTATCCTAAGTTAGCTAATATAACGACTGACGCATCGTAATAACGGCCGAGATAATTAAGATTGACTCAGTTTACACTCGAATCGAGGAAACTTTATTCAAGCGTAAATCGCAAACTTTTTCGAGGGCAAAATCCTCGGTCGTAAACGGCCGATCGGCGGAAACGGCGAAAGATCGGCCATTTTCTTGCAGGGTCGAGAGCGAAGGGAGCGTAATCTCTCCCTCTTTTTGCTACCAAGAAACGCGATGGGCGCGTCTAGGTGGGAAAAGGAAGAGCAACGTGGCGAAGTCGGTTTTAACTGCTCGACCTTCCCCTCGATAATTCGTCTAATCGTCCTTTCCGCTCGTTTCCGCCATGTTGGAGATACTGTCGGACCTCTTCGCGGCGAGGCTCTCGAAGAATGGGACATTAAGGGGGCTCGATGCAAAATAAAGTATATTTTCATGGACACTTTGGATTTTAGACTTTAAGTAAATGTATTATACCTTCTGACACTTTTTGAACGAGAGTTTTCTATATAAATTCTGTATTTCGTAATTATAATTTTTTCAATTAAGGGGGTATTACTGTCTAGACGCTTGTTTTTAATGTAATTTTTAGGAATTAATTTTGCGAAAACTATCAAACCTACAGAGTGCCGGGGTTTTTGACGCATAATAAGACATGTTTCAACTAACAATACAAATTTTAATAAAACATTTTATTGGAATCTGTACAAGTTATGCGCTGTTATGCATATCGTGGCGTGAGACGCTCGTCCAATCGGGCGACCATATTGTGGCGGTCCTAATCGTCTGAGAGAGAAGAACAAATTTTTTTTTTAATCTATATGAATGTAGTTATCGTCTGAACTAGAACTAAGTAGGTACGAAATTTTTTATCGCAATCGCAGCTGTTTGAAGATTAAAGTTTAATTTTCCCGAAAAATTGTCAACTAAAACATGAGAGCAGGGCTAAAATATTCAAGCTATCGGTATTATTCTAGTTCAGACCATAGGTGAAGGTTCCCTCGAAATGTGTGCAAAACCAGAAGTCAATCGGTCCAACAGTTTTTGAGAAAAACGTGCGCCCGACTTGAAAAATGTCGTTTCGAGAAAAACGCGTTTAAAGTTGATGACTACCTGCTGCGCCCCAACGCACCGCAGCCTTTAAGCCTCTGTAACTATAGGAGTTCTACGAATTTCAAATTAGTATTTTTGAGACACATTCTCAAACTCCCAAATTATAAGAAAATGCAAGAAAAAAAAATCGAATTTTTGAAGCGTCTAGACAGTAATACCCCCTTAAATATTCTGTATCGAAAATAAAATAAATGAAGGTTAGAAATCCTAGAAATTAAAAGCCCTGCTTCGATCCATCGTTTCTATTTCAAATATTGCAGCAATTGTCTGGCAAAATGATACGACAGATAAATTCGATGAAAGGTTCATGAGCCAATCGCACAATGTGAATCAACAACTCGTCATCATCCTCTCATCAAACATTTATTCCTTAACCATCTAAAAATATTAGTCAGTTGAAATATCAAGTTATTCTAATCGAATGTTTCATTATTCCAACCAAACGGTTTGGTTATGGTATCCAAAAGATCTTGATTAAATTGATCAGATTATTTTTCTTCCGGGGCTATAAAAATGGTATAAAGTGTAATGCCCGTCTGTTCAATCATTTGCGAGACATTTATGTTATTTCTACAATATTTCTTATCCAAATGTATTAATATTACATTGCAGTTTTTAAAGCAATGTATATTGCTATAACATATCAGCGATATATCACTGATAGATAGACGATAATTTTCTTGTTCGGGTATTGCAGAATAGCTATAACGTTTCATAGCAATAACATATTCTTTCATACAGCATCGATAGCAATCATTATTGCTACTAGTGCAATACTAATTTGCGATATTTTTATTGTTTGACTAACGATAAATTCTTGTTCGGGAATCGGGGTATATAGTAATAATGATTAGCAATAATATATTTTTTCATATATTACATGTAGCAATGTATATTAGTGCTGCGATTGCAATCACAATTGCTGCTAGTGCAGTATATATTCCTGCAATATTTGTATTGTTTGTTCGACGATAGTTTCTTGTTCTTGTAATAGAGTGTAACAATAATGGTATAGCAATAATATATTACTTTATATTGCAATATATCAGTGCTCTGATAACAATCACAACTACTGCTAGTGCAATAATATTTCTGCAATACTTTTCTTGCTAATTCGACGATACTTTTTTTTCCCGTGTAGAAACAAGACCGCGCCTCCAAGGTCCACCATAGACGCGCGTGCACACGCGTTATATCGACGCCGAAGGAGAATGAGTACAAAACGAAGCTCTCATCGCGAGGGAAAAAGAAAACGACAGTGAACTCTCTATGAAACGCGAGTACACCAACTCGGCCTGCCTACCTGCCGCGCTATACCCGCCCGCGAATATAGCTATTGGCACACGCACGCACGAGGCGCAGTACCTGCATTTACGCGCGTACCACACGCGCGGTACGCGCGTAAGTACATAGGCACCGGGTAAATAGGCAGGAACGCGCCGTGAATGCCGGGTCGGGCCGCGCGAACCGTACTACATAGGTACAGTCTGGTCCGCGCGCAAGAGAAAGAGAGAGACTACAGAGGGGGGGGGGGGCCGCGCAAGAGCGAGGACGGCGAGGGTGGCGTAAGAGGGGCCTGACACGCGATGCCTGCCCCAGGGGCGCAATCACGTGGCGGGCGGCGGGGGCGGCCCGAGAGAGCTCCGAGACGCCGTGCTCTGCCCCCCTCAACGCTCCGACGCGGGCTCAACCTGCCAGTCCCTCTCCCCCCTTTCTACGTGCCACCCTCGGAAAAAAATTCAGCCCCCCACAATGCCACGGGGCACTGTGATTACGCGGTATACCGCCGACAAAACGAGATGGTCGAACGAGGGCTGCGCGTACACTGGTCCCGCGCGTCCGCCTTGTAATAAGTATTGCCTACATTCCAAAATGTTCGGGTCCGACCCACGCAACACCCCCGCGTCGCCCCCCGTGCTCCTCAGCCCTATGCACTCCCGCCGGACTTCGCGGGTGATCCTGGACGCGAGGGTACGGAGGATTCGCGTATTAGCATTCGTCGGTCGTATGTGCGAGTACGTCGTTGAAGGCTTTTTTCTCGGCGATGCACTCGCGGAGAGTAGGTTTCGTAATGGGGATACGGTATGCTGATGTGAGTGGGAAGGCATAATTGATTTCGTTAGCTTTGCGATATGCCGTTCGTGTACGCGTGCGATACTGTGAATAGAAAAAAACGAGGGATGGTTTTTTCAGAGAAATTTTGTTGGCCGAATTGATCTCCTCCAAATGTTAATCGTGAAAATCGTTGCAAATCAGTGAGATGTTATATTCGTGTGTCAAACTCCCCCCGGACGGAAACGTTCTATACAATTTGTACATGGTCCATATGTGGATTTGGTCATATATGAATTATATATGATTTCTATAGGTATTAATCATATAAGAACTGTATTTGGATTTGTTAATGTTCATCCATATATAGTCCGTATATGTGGTTGATATAGAAATCATATACGATCCATATTACACTGAAAAAAGTATTTAGCTAATCCAGCTATATTTCTGGCTGCCTCAGACACAACTAGAAAGATATTGCTAGCATAGCAAGAATTCTTGCTATTGCGAAGAAAATTATCACTGCAATTACTATAATTTTCTAGTTGTGACCAAATTTTTTTGAGTGTATGTAACCGAATTCACATGTGGACCATTTACAAAATATATAGAACTTTTCCGCCTGGGCCTGCAATACCTTTTTCTTCGATTAAACCCAGGCGGAAAAGTTTTATATATTTTGTATATAGTGCATATGTGGATTTGGGGTTACATATGAATTAGGTACACCACTATATAGACCACTTTTGGTGTTAGATAATAATGGCATAACACTGAATAACACCAGCTGTGGTACATATAGGTCTACACCGGTGAAATGGTGTTAAAAATGAACACCACTTTTTTACTGTGTATATATTAACCATATAAGTACTATATTTGGGATTTTTTTAATGTTTTCTATAATCCACATATATTCGTATTATAGATCTACAACTTTGCTTCCGCTGTATTCCTAATGATGATAGATAGGAAAAACGGCAAAAGCAAACTTGTATACCTAATATAATCCATATTGAATATTTGTATAATCCATATATAGTCCGTATATGATTAATATATAAATCATGTATAATCCATATATGACCAAACTCATATATATGGATCATACGCAAAATATAGGTATAGAGCTTTTCCGCCTGAGAAATCAAACTTCCCATTTAAGCCACCAAACGCTAAATGCTATCAACCAGGAAAGCGCTCATCCGATGGCTAAATTCGAACCAGAACCGAAGAAATCGAGCCTAAGACTACACCTCGCGATATTCCGCGCCATACGCCAACCCCTCACGCTCGCGGTACTTTATAAGGGCACCGCGGCTGCGATACGCGCCGGAAAAGTATCCCCGCTCGCAGCATCCGCGCGCCGCTGCACCCGCGCGGGGGGAGGGGACTGTCGTTGCGAGGAACGACAGCGACGCTCGAGGAGGCCGTCGAGGCGGCGTTGCTAACTATGTAAATGAGAACGGAGAACAGATCGCCTCGGTTCAATAGACCTTCGACCCTTAGGTCTGGATAATTTGTTTACGAGCACCGCACGCGGCTATCCTCCGAATGCCGCGGGGGAACCACGGTCCATCTCTCAGATTCTCTGCCCTCTTTCATCCCGAAGATCCGCGCGGTCGCGCGACCAGGACGGCAGATCCCCTATACGATTTACATACGATTACCCGGCCAAAGTGGAGGCACGCACACCCACGCCACTGCGGCGCGAAAGAGACGACGAGCGACGGTGAGAAAGTGGGGAGAGAGAGCGGACGAGGGAAAGGGTAGGCCGGAGAGCGCGTCGCGGAACGGTGGTCCCAACTCGCGCGGGGGGAGGAAGCGAGGAACGACGGCGCGGTGCGGTTCTGTGTTCGAGTCCCGGGGCTGTCGGGATGTCGATGAGCGGCAGTCGGCGTGGGCCGCTCAGTAGGACGCCAGCACCCTGAAGAAGCCCGCACCCTTCGGGCGACCGCTCCGAAACAATGCTTGCGCGCCGATACCGCGCGGTCTCCACCTTCTCGCCTCCTCCCCCTTCATTGGAAGCTCTTTTCTATGAAAGGGGAGAGTGGGGCGGGGGACGAGTTTTGTGGGAAGGGAGAGCTTGATTTCTGTTCTCGTTTCGATCCTATCCGACCCGAAACAGGGAAGAAGGGGTTGAAATTCGTAGAGTTTATTATTCCGTGTACCGGAAGAAATAAATACGGTCGTGACAATTATTTCGGACTAAACTACTCAAGATTGGTAATTAGCACTAGTTTTTATAGTTTTCGTAACTATTTCAAGTTACCGGAACCGAAGAATTGTCGCGACAATTATATAAAACTGGTAATGATTACAAAACTTTAGCAGTTGAGTCCAAGATAGTTGTCAGTGCTATTTGTTTTTTTCTCAGTGTGCATTGAAATTTGCTTTAGATAGGTATCACTAAAAAAAACCTGGCCAATCAAATCAAAATCCTGGAGACCATAATCAAACCGTTTGGTGAAATATGGATTCTCCATCTATTTGGTTAAACTCGCCGTTTTTCTGGTGAGAACACCTGTAATTGGAATAACTATAAACATGGAGTTAGAATAACTCGATATTTGGTTCAACTGATTAGTACTTTGGTTAGAATAATTAAACTCGTTTAACCAGATGCATTTTGTCATTTTAACCAAGTTATTTTTCTCAATGACAGTTTAGGATGAGAGTGGAGGTATAATTTTAGCGAATAGTGACGGTTTCGTAAGTGTATCACGTCAATTTGTATATTGCCCCCCTGATTCAATATTACTGAAATGGCCTATTTTGAACGAAGCCGGCACCCTCATAAATAAACGATAAACGCGCGAGATGCTTCGTGCGCTCGTATACCTGTGAATAAATTATTTATACTTCCTATCTTGCGTAAGGAGCATGCGAGAGGGAAGATTGAATAAGACATGAATCCCTCCACGCGGCAGCGGTGCAATCATAAGTCGTCGAACCTTCGGGACTGTAATTATATGCGCATATAATATAAAGGAGTCGTATCATGCATCGATTGAATTTAATGCTACGTGCTGGCGTCATGTCGTGTTCGATTAATTGTACTTGTAAGTTACTTCCTTGATCCTCGACGTTCCTTTATTATTCGTACGCTATATGGACGTAGTTACGATTCTCCCACGCTCGTTATGTACCTACGCGCCCTCGGGAAGAGATTGCAAATCGCCGATAACGAAATGCACGAATATATAGCGTGCGACTGCATCTTTAATTCTATCATAAATTCCTCCACCTATTTCTATGTAATATAGAAACGTTTTAACGTTGTTACACGGAAAACGAACATTTCCAAACCACAAATTCTCGGGCGGCCAACTAAATACAGTTATCTCAAGAAATATGTAATTAGAGTAACTAAAATTTAATTAGGGTAACTTGATACTTGGATGCTTCAACTAAATATTCGTTCAAGTAACTATATATTTAATTGAACGCATGTAATCTTAGAATTTAGTCGAACTAAACGATTTTTTTTCTTAGTGTAGTTAATACAATACTACCACCGTTCGTCTGAACAAAAATTTTGTTCAAACAAACCAACTCGAATTGATTTAACAAAGCGATGAAATTGAATTGATTTCCATTTACTAATGAAACGAATTTTATTGAATGAAACAATAAAAATGTAGTATTATTGTAACTAAATACAATCCCTACAAACACACAATGATTAGTTTAACGAAATTTAGTCTTCAATCTAAGCAATGTAGTCGGAACAACTAAATTTGGTGCTCAGTGCGATCATCATTTTATTTCACAGAGAAAAAAGAATTAGTTGGATTTACGAAAAATTACTTGCGGGGTCGCGAGTAATTTTTTATTTAGATCAATTTGATTTTTTTTTTTCATATGAATTAGACACTTCTTCCTTGCAATCAGATGCTATTTCACATGATTGTAGGGGGAATAGATGTTTAATTAATGTATCCATTAAAACATTTCATTGATATAAATAAATAATTACTTGCAACCCCTCAAGTAATCTTCAGCAGATCCAACGAACTTTTTTTCTCCCTGTATTTTCGTCAAATAAATTAAACAAATCGAGAAAAACTGGATGTCCTACGTCTTAATCAATAGTTTACCGAAGCCCCGAAGCTTCGCGGAGGAATTTCAAAAATCCCTGACTCAACTTCGAAGCCCGGAGAAAAGATCCCACTTTTTGTCCGATCGACAGAATCACCGGCCGTTTAACTCGCGGACCGCGCGCACTTTCACTCGGTAATTCACGAAAGATCAAACGTCGAGCGAAGCAGCGATAACGTTTACATTCCACGCCGAACCCGATATTTTCCGAGCTCGGTTTCTCAATTAGCCCCAGCGTCGTGCGGTAACTCTTCCACGATTCCTAGATCGGCGCAATCCGATTCCTTCGTCGGAATCGTTCCGTCAATCCGAGAAGGCTTCTCCCTCGGTTTTCATTCGCACGGGATTCTCGAGATATCGCAGCTCGGAGCCACCGCGCTCCTCTACTTTTCGTTTTTCACCGCGTCTCTCTATACCCACGACCTAATCCAATTTCTCTCGGCGCGTTCAGTAACGCGCGCGCGTCTCGCTCTCCCCGCGGGAACGCCCGATAAAAGGCGGAACGAGTTTCTGGGATACCTACGCGCGACGTTCCCCGCGGATGACAAAGTGGGTGATAAAGCGCGAGAGCGCTGAGGCAGGTCCCCGGGGATTCGACGCGTATACGGAATGGGATGGGAGCGAATCGCTGGAGACGATCGGAAGAAGACGTTTCTTATCGATCCGAGTTTCTTATCGTCCTATAGAGAGCCTACGTATATAGGTACATATAGATATACGAGGGCAGAGTGAAAAGTCCGATACTTTTCTAGTAGATGGTGGTGCGATCGCGAAGATGAGTATACGCCCCCATTTGGCGAAAACAAAATTCTGTTCCACCACACGACAATGGATCTGCCTATTCGTCTGCCGTTGCAACAGCGAAATCGGTCGATTTGAAGTTCGAATTGCTGCCGCATCCACATTATACACCGGATTTGGCTCCTTGTGACTTCTTTCTCTTCCCAGACTTGAAAAAATGGCTGGCTGGAAAGACATTCTCATCAAACGAAGAGGTCATTGCCGCAGCAGGGGGCTGCATACAGACTTTGGGGCGCACCACCATCTACTAGAAAAGTATCGGATTTTTCACTCTGCCCTCGCACCAATTAACTCGCGAGGGAAACTTTCTTTCGAGCCTTCTTCCCCCTCGTAAAAACAGGAGCATTTCCGTGAAAAGACGAGCCGACACTGAGAAAAGTAATTAGGTTGAAATGACAAAATGCATCTAGTTTGACGCGTTTAGTTATTCAAACCAAAACATTGGTCAACTGAATTGTTGAACCAAATATTTAGTTATTCTAACCAAATGTTTAGTTATACTGACCAAGAGTGATCAGTTTGATTAACCAGATGGAGAGGATCCATATTTCACCAAACAGTTTAGTCATCGTTCCCAAGATTTCAGTTAACCCTCGTACGGCTCTCATTTTACTGTATATTTAAAACATTCGGGTCAAATATTATATGACCCGATCGGAAATAAATAATAAATATACCTATACGCTGATTATTAATCAAATTGATTAAATTCCTTATATGTATCGTTAAACTGTTAAGTAACTCTTAATATCGTCAATCGCAATTCATTAATATTGAATATTATGGGTCATTATAGATCCGAAGACCGTATGAGGGTTAAATTGATCAAATTTTTTTCTCAGTGCACATAAATTGCGCAGTAAAAAAGGCAGTGTTCATTTTTAACACCATTTCACCGGCGTGAACCTATATACACCATATCTGGTGTCGTTTAGTCTTACGCCGTTGTTATTTAAAACCCAAAAGTGGTCTATGCAGGTCCATGTCGCACAATTTTTTTACAGTACACATCGTTTCTTGCTCCGTGGAATAATCAATCTAAGTGTACAGAGAAATGGGGCTTGAAGAAGAGTAAGTTTCAGTGAAACTGCAGAAGAACGAGAGAATCAAAAATCTATCGATTTCGAAGGGCCACCCTCTCGAGCCGGCGCGAGCCGAACAACGCCAGCAGCCGCCTCCTCGGCGGCGTCGTGGCCGCCATGTACGCGCATCCGCCATCTTGTAATTAGGGGATCAAGAAGGCATCGCTTTAATGAGCCGCGGGGCAAAGGAGCAATAAGAGTCGCCGCGTGCAAGAGCAAAACTCGTAATATAAAAGCAAAGCCAACGGGGTGTTCGGGAGCAAAAAAGGCATGCGCGAGCAAAATATTTCATGCGAGGGGGAGGGGGGAGGAGGAGGGAAAAGAAGAAGAAGAAGAAGAAGAAGAAGACGAAGGGAAGACGCAGAAGGAGGGGGGGGGGGGGGAGGCAGCAGTGTTCGGGAGATACAAAACTGCATGGCATTAAGAACGGCGGAGTAGGAGGTAGCGAGGAGGTACTCGCGCCGAGGCACTGGCAGCGGCACGAGAACACGGAGAGTAAGAGAGAGAGAGAGAGAGAGAGAGAGAAGAGAGTACGTAGAGTGCGAGAGACAACGACGAAGAAGGAGGAGAAGAATCAGGGGTGGGGTTAGAGATTCAATTGCAATAAAAGCAGTAAGCGCGTAATCTTAGGTGAAGAGAGAGAGAGAAAGAGAGAGAAGGGAGAGTGAGAGAGAAAGAGAAAGAGCGATGTAGAAGAAGGAGAACGGGGATCTCTGGTATAGGTCGAGCCACCGCACGAGTTACGTATCAAGAATCCGCCACGGGCGTGGCTACATCATCGACTGCGCAGCTTCTCCGCGATTTTTTCGAGGACGATTCCGGCGCGCGGGAGTGGCTCGGCTCGCGAAGTCTCGAATGAAAGGGACGCGGGCGAAGGGCTCGGGGTCACGAGGCGACGCGGCGAGGGGATGTAAAGATTCGCGGATGTATTATAGGACCCCCGAGAGGTGAGGCGCCTCTGTACGACGTACACGCATCATTCGAATCTGGACCAAATGTAATCTTAATACGAATCGAAAGAAAAACGAATGAGACTCAGGTATACGTGATGCTGCACGATCGATTGACCGATATCGATCGCATCTTCGATCAGGAATGATTCTAGACACTTCAATCTCCATCTCCAATAATTGATTTGTCGATATCCGCGAGTACGAATTACCCTAAGATCTACGAGTAGTTAGGGGAGAGTTTGTTATATCGTATCACTGTCTAAATCACTGACATGAAACAGAGTGCTCTGCTATTTCTACTTCATAAAATATTAGCGGTGGTACGATTTAGGCGATGATACAATATAACCAATTCTCCTCTGCACGGTAAAAAAGTGGTGTTAATTTCTAACACCATCTCACCGGTGTGGACCACAAGTCAAAATTTTAACTTTGTGAGTTAGTCACTAAGAGTACTGTTTTACACTACCAGAAAAATTGACCAAGTCATATATTCAACTGGCAAAGACTCTGTAAGTTGAATATATGACTTGGTCAAGCTTTCTGGTAGTTAAAACAGTATTCTCTTAGTGACTGACTCGCAAAGTTAAAATTTTGACTTGTGGTCACTTTTGGCAGTAAGCCCACGATATACACACCACATCTGGTGTCAGTCGGTCTTGCGCCGTTGTTATTTAACACCAAAAGTGGTCTACGCGCGACTCCGCAGCGCAAGTTACCCCGTTTACGTCGTTTCACCTCTCGTGAATCAGATACCGGCATCTGCGGCATAATATATCACACTGGAACGTTTGGCCGTGGGGCCCCCTCGGGACATGCGCGGGTGTATAATCTTTGGCCGGTCGAGCGGAGCTAAGAGTTTGGGCCCAATTACAGGGCCAGTACCACCGAACGAACGCCTCCACGTTCGGGGCTTTCGAACATCGAGATCGCGACGCTGGTGTTGGTGGCGCGCCGGTGTCTTCTTCTCCAAGGCTGTGGAGAGAGAGGGGGGGGGGGAATTCCTCGAGCGGGGCACGGCGCACTCTCGGGCCCTCTCCGCCCTGCCGGAAGACGATCGTCGCGGTCAAGAGAGAAACGACGAACGCGCGCCGCGCGGTTTCACGACTTTCGTGGAATCGCGATTCCCCTGGCGGAGGAGTTGCGAGTATACAGTTGCGGGTATTTTGCGTCGTGACGTATGCGACGTGTATGACAGTATTGTTTGATGAATTAGTGTGACATGGTATTGACCTGGTTAGATATGAATTGTCGATCGACGCATTAAGAGAAAAATGCAATCGAATCAACCAAATGTTGCCAACTGACTCTACTTTAGTTGACTCGAATATTTTTATCGAATCGATAAGAAATTGTGGATGATATTTTCGTCGATTCGATAAAAATATCATTGAACTGAAATAAAGGAGAGTCAGTTGGCACCGTTTGGTTGATTAAAGTGCATCATCTTTCTCAGTGTCTGAATTCGACGTCTTTTCGATGTTAATCGACCCTATATTTCTAGTTAGGAAGTGGAAAAGGGGAGAATCGATCGAGTCCGTAAGATAGTTTGGTACCTACCGGAAGTCTCTCACAGACGAAGGAGGGTTTCCTATTCATCGACGCGATAAATTGCAGCTGCGTTACAGCACAGTGTAAAAAGATTTGTATTTTTAATATACTTTTATATAAAGCTTTTTACCAGTGCCTGATTATGAAAATTAACCCATTTTTTAACGCCTAAATTTTATCTTTGTTTTGAGGGTTGTCTATAATACCTTCTGGCACCAAGGCAGGCAAAATAACAACTTTAATGTGGGCGTTAATGTACTCCGTAGTTATAATATGAAAATCGATATATTTCTTTATCAAATTGCCCTTATAAATTTGATAACGGAGTATATTACTTTTCATAATCACGTACTGGATAAAAACTTTATATACAATTATATTAAATTTAATACAAATCTTTCTTATACAGTACACTCAATGAAAGAGCGAATTATACCTACGTCTCCTAGGGTTAGCTATCCAATATATTGGCTGGATCCAATATATCTATAGATAAACTTCTAAGCAGACGACGAAATTCAGTAGATGGAGAGAACTTGATATTTGAAAAGCAGCGAAGTGTCCATCTATTGGAGTAAAGTTTCCCCGTCAAGATCGAAATCGTGCGGAAGGCCATTATAGTAGAGCATCAAAAAAAAAAGAATCACATATCAGCCGCGACTGCAGCATATTTCTGACGATCGCAAAAATAAACACACGTCGCTTCGATTCCCGTCCATTAATCGATCGCCCTTCGTATTCGCGGAAATTCAAGAACTACAAAAAGCAGGAATTATACGTCCCGCAAAAGCTGACGGATCCTCCACGCTCCGGCGATGGGCTATCGAACGGAAGACGGCGCGGAAGATCGGAAAAGGTCGGGGCGAGGAGTTCGCCCCTCATCGCCTCGCCATTTGAATATTTTGCCTATAATTTCAGCAGGGGAGGGCCCGGCTAGAAACGCCGGGTAATGGGTATCGCGCTCCAAAATACCGAGTAGACTCCTAGACTTCCTTGAAGGGTCCACCGTTGCGCCTAGGCCTGCGCACGCGATCCCCGCTATACTTAATATGCGCGCGAGGGATTCTGGGGAAATGACGATGACTGAGCGATCCGCCCGAGCTATAAAGAAGATCCAATCGCGAGAACATCGCCATTGATTTGGCCCCGTTGTGCTTCTTGATGCTCGATCCGAGATCGCGAAAAGGGAGAGGGAGATCGATCGCGATTTTACGATATTTCCGACTGCCGCGCGGCGATTGCCGAAAATATTACCGCGGAAGTGAATCGAATCATGGGAGAGACTTCGTTCTCATTATAAAAAATCCTCAGGTTCTTTAACATGCACTGAGAAAACAAAACACGCTGAGAGAAAAGGTCAAGTTGTATAAGAACATAATGGAAAAATTTATTTGAGACAAAAAGGAATCTATTCGTGTCGAACAAAAGTTTATTTAAATTAAATACATATTTTGCATATCTTTTTAATCGAGCACAAACTTGGTAGAACATCAATCTAATTCCAATAGACTTTTGTTCAATTTGAATAAATTCCTATTCGTGTCAAATAAATTTGTCTATTAGGTTCGTATTCAACTATAAATATTTTCCCTGGGTGCATTAGCAGTTAATGATGCTTCTTAACTGTCACTGTACCTATCAAAGGTTAGAAATCGTGTCGCTTGAAATCGACAGGACGATTAATATAAAGTAGATCAAGTAGCGGTTATCATGCACTGTAAACAAAATTTGTATTTTCAATTAACTTCTACATAAAACTTTTTTCCAATGCGGCGATACTTTCCGTAATTATGACAATTAGTATATTTCCTTCTGAAATTGCCCTTATCAATTTCATTACGGAGTATATTATTTTTCATAATCACGTATTGGATAAAAGCTTTTGTATACAATTATATTAAACGAAGGGTCCAGTAGAAAAACGATGAGATTCCATTTTTTTTCGAAATCGATATTGTTAGCTTGTAACATGAAGTATCAACATACCAAACCTTATAGGGGACAAACAATGAGATTCCACTAAAAACTGTGGTTGAAAATAGGCGGCACAGTGGACTCCCGCGCGTTGTGAAACTTTAAATGTCGTGTTTCTCAACTTTTAGAAATATGGAACCTCATCGTTTTTCCACTGGACCCTTCAAATGTAATACAATTTTTGTTTACAGTGTGTCACACATTAGCGAATCCACCGTAGGCTCTATTACCTACATGCTAATGGATTTATCTCAACTGCTACTTGATTACATTAACTACTAATATGAGGGGCTGAGAAACATAGTGGTGTAAGTCAACAATAATAAGAAATTGTGTTAAGCCACTATTCTGGTTCAGAATCACGAGCTTCATTTGGAAACATTTCGAAATAATTCATGTTTCTACTATATTTCACTAGAAAGCACCATCAGTTTTGTGTTGTAAACGACTAGAGATAAACTCGCTGAATCATAATGGTGTAAGTCAGAGTTACACCACTGTGTTCAGAAACGTTTATTCAAAAGAAGGTTATAAGGTTATGTGGGTTTTGTTTTCGTGCTCATCACGAATTATTATTAAATAATATAATTCTGAGTAATTCTGTTGTGTACCTATTCCTACCTACCCAATAACAGCGATTTCGGGTTAGTGGAGAAGGAGAGCACAGGGAAGACTATTTTTGTTCCAGATGACTGGTATAGCATTATAAAAACTGCACGGCGAAGTAAGAAGTTTATGTTAGTCGAAATGCCACAAGAGGATTTTCTTAACACCGACTCACTAGAAAGAGCTATAACCAAACGAAAAAAGAATGAAAGTGCTGCAGCGGTAAACTGGTTGTCAATACAGTGGCTGAGGTTTGAAAACGGAAAACCATTTACCATTTTCTATAAAGAAACCTTAAATGAGGATATTTTCAATTTAATAAAATCAACATTAGGCCTACTAAAGACGGACGACCCAGACTCCTGAAGAATGTTGAGCAGGCGCCGATGTATTCTGGTCCGCGGAATATGAACCACTTAAAGAAAAGAGATATGCTGTCTCTCTTAAAATACATTCCCTCCATCCACCACAATTTTTTTGAAAACATAAGAACGTCTGCAGAAGTTGTGGATTCGGATCCACTGCCTGACGACGAGGAGGATGTTGATCAGTAGACTTAATAATAAAGTGTTTGTGTTTTTTCATTTTGTGTTAGTACAATTTTTTTTATCCTTTATTGTTTTCACCCACTAGACGTATTACATAGAATTTGACGCATTTTTAATCATCCATACCGTTTTGAAACACGATACAAACATAACTTCGTTTTTTATTAGCACTTACTCGAAAGGTTCATTTCCGCAGAATTAGGTTTTGCTGACTTGCACCACTATGTTTCTCAGCCCCTCATATGTAAACCTTACGCTACTGATGTATATACCCATTATTTTTCATGATATCGTTTTCCGTTATTATTGAATATTTTATTAAAACGTTCAAAAGTCAGCTCTGCGTGCTCGTGCATAATTCTTTCTCGTTATGAAAAAAAAGAAGGAGGCTACGCTTTAAGAAGAAAAAAAGACTGCCTTGAAACACAGCCTCTCCCCCCTGTAATTTGCAGCGCGGTAAATTCACTCCTTCGCTACAAAGTATGTACGAGAAGCGCACTGCACGCGGACTCACAGTGCAGGTTGCACCGTATCGTCGTTCGCGCGAGCAAGGCTACATCTTTTTCTGAAAGCTAAATTCTATCGCCACTCAGAGCGCGTAAACATCTCGAATCGAACTTTCCGTTTCCTCAGTAATTGCCTCGCCGCAATGGGCCTTCGTGGGACCTGGGCGCGCAATACTGCACGCACCGCGCTGCGCTATACGGCCGTGCAGCTACAGGGAGGACTACACACACGCGCGTGCGCCCGCGCGAACAGCGCCGCTGCGAAACCCCGCGGTAACCACAGAGAAGTCGGACCCACGCGAGATTCAGGCTTAAGGCTAAATGTAAGAAGGCTGAACGCACCGCCGCTCGAATAATTGACTACTGATACAAAACACAAACAACCGCGGAGCGCATGCCGCGCGCGCGGCACGATCGCTACACCGCATCGAGGAGGCGGCGTTAACCCTTTTGTGTATGCGTATGTAACCTTGCAGAGGCTCGTTGAGAAATTGTCCAACGCGGGGTATCAGTTGACCCTTGCAAGGAAGTACTGGAGCAATTTGGTTACCTTATAACTTTTATATCGCTGATTCGAAAAATACGTGGTCAAAATTATTTACGTCGTATTTTTTCATTTCTTATTTTCGCCTTTATTTAAGCTGGAAAATGACCATTACAAATGCAGCTGCATCATCGTGCTGTAAGACTATCTCTCTTGCATTCGATGCTTGGCATATTATACAGTAAAAAATGGTGTTAATTTTGAACATCATTTCACCGGTGTAGACCTATATGTATCGCATCTGGTGCCGCTTTGTCTTATGCCATTGTTACCTAACACCAAAAGTGGTCTATATAGATCCACACCGCAGAATTGTTTATAGTGTAAGTGCGTTTTTCTTGCGTTTCGATAATGTCGTAGAGAGAAACGCACCTATAACTTTGCGAATAATTATTCTCTCGTACATCTTCTTTTTCGTGTGATATCGAATACATATACACATTATAAATTGAATTTGAAAATAGGAATATTTTTTTATGGAAAGACCGAAATGTAATACTTTTTTTCTGGGCTAACTTATAGTTGACACGAAAGTACAGAGTGAGTTTTCTGAGAGGTAAGATTGGTGTGTGGTCTAAATCGACCAATTGTTTTACCCCTGTCTGACCAAATTCCGTTGCACTTGTCATGAAGAGAAATTTGACCAAACAGGGGGAAAACAATGATTTCTTTCATGATGATGATGATGATGATGATGATGATGATGATGATGATGAATCTACTATTGGTCGATTTAGGCTATACATCAATTTTACCTCTTAGGAAACTCGCCTTGTAGGGTAGATCGAGGCAAATCGGATCATAGATCCGTATTTCTTAAATCGGGGTGAAAATGAGCATTTCAATTGTTCGTATTACTTCATCGAAGAGGAACGAAGTAATACGAACGATCTGAATGCTCATTTTCAAAACGATTTAAGAAATATGGGTTTACACTGAAACAAATAACCTGATCAATTTAATCAAAATTATGAAGACTATAATCAAACTGTTTGGTGATATATGCATTCCCCGTCTATTTTTTTTTAACTGACCATTTTCTGGTTAGAATAACTAGACGTGCAGTTAGAATAACTAAACACGTAGTTAAAACTACTTGATATTTGGTTCAACTTACTAGTTTTTCAATTAGAATAACTAAACTCATCTAACCAGATGCGTTTTGTCATTTTAAAACCGAGTTCTTTTTTTCAGTGTATGATCCGATTCATCTCTGTCTACCCTACACAGCTACTCGCGTGAAAAAAGAATGAAAGAATTTCGTCAGAATTGGCATTTCGTCGACTGCACACCAAACGCTGCAGGTTGCACCGACCGAGATAAATCTCCCTCGCGTCACCTGCGCGGCGATTCCCCGTAAAATGACTCACGCGGTGACTTAAGGGTACAACCCGACTGCCGCGCACCTAAAATACCCCGTGTACAAATAACGACGCCTCCGAGACACTTATCGCTCCGCTCTCAACGCCTCTTCGAAGACTTCTTATTGGCGATCCGCGCGGCACGAAAGCTGCGGCGCGGCACGCCCTCCTCTCCCTCGCGTGCGCGTTTCCTCCGGACGGCCCGGTCGTGCACAATAGTCTTGGAAGACGCGGGAAAAATTACAGCGCGTAAAGAGCTTTACGGGGCCCTCGCACTCTCGCAGTGGTTCTGCCCCCCCTCCGACGTTCCATTTCCTGTCTTTCCGTCCCCCCTCCTCTTACTCTCTTTACGATCTTTTCCACCGCCTCGCGGGCCTCTCTTTCTCTCTCTGACACGGTAGATCATGAAATCGCCATTCGGACGGAACTGCTTCATTCCCGCTCCGCTCGAGCGGCAACCAATTTTCTCGTTGCCGCAACGCTGCAGTTCCACCCGCGCGCGAGAAGTCGTATACCTATGCAGGTGCATGCAGTCGCCGACAGAATGCAACGGATGCTGAGTTGTATTGAACGCGTGAGTCAAAGAAATATCATTATTTGCGAACGATAAAATTGTATTTGTAAAAATATTGTAAAATTCACCCCCTTCCCTTAAACTGGGAGAAATATTTTCTTTATCGAAATAAACGTGTTTTTGGATATTCCTTGGAGCACATTTATTCGATTCGAATGAAAATCGGTTTGATCCGAATAATCATTTAATTAAATCAATAATATACTGAGGAAACAAATTATTTGGTTTAACTAAACTAACTTTAAACGTGTTATTTTACACCGGATTTTAATAACACGAAAAACGTGTGTCGTGAGTAAATTAACGTATTTCATAACACGCTTCCATTTGCAGTGTGGTTTGACGAAATTTAACCTTCAACCAAATAATTTGGTTGGAACAATACAAATTTTGTTTCAATGTATTTATAAGCATCCAATCGATATTTATTCTAATTGAATAAACGTACCCTTAAGACTTTTCAAAAATATCTTTCATTGACTTGAGTATAGGTACTTTTTTTCTCAATGTAGAAGAAGAGCCATACCCGTAATGGTCCATTGAAACGAGTACAGTTACATATCCCTCCCCGACTCGCAAATCCCGCAGGCGAATATGTGCACTGCTTCGATCGAATGTTTACATTGTACAACGTTACTTGTTTATTCGTTTTACGTCGTCGCGTACCCGTAAAGCGAAGCGGAGGTTCTTTACGAGCGCGAACGAAATTGAAAAAAACGAGTATGATTCTTTTTCCTGGAAAAAACACCCCGTCAACATATTTTCGTAGCAGCCTCACCCTCCCACCAACTTCCATATTATCTCGACTGAATGAACTTTTATTTATAGCCGGCTGGCGCTGAGATTGCGTATCGAATGGAGCGCTGGTATATTAATCGAACGACTTTACGTAATACCTCGATAGTATATGCGGACAGCGGCAATTAAAATATTCGAGGTCGATGATTTAGATATTCCGGCATACGCCGCCGAAGAATTATCAAGACACAGTGAGAATCTTATTCACTCTTTACATTTTAATCAGTGGGAATCATTTGAAATTACTAGCCGTTCGGTCCAATTTTTTCTAGTTTGAAGACAAAAATATTTTGCGAACCTCACACATCATATAAAGCTAAATTTACTCGCCACGCTTTGGAAAAGAGTAGTTATGACAACTATTAGGTATATTTAGGACTTAACTGCTCCAGTTTTTTAATCAGCACCAGTTTTATATAGTCATCGCAATAATTCTCTTGTTCCGACAACGAAAAATAGTTACAACAACTATAAAAACTGGTGTTAATTACCAAACTTGAGCAGTTTAGTCCAAAATAGTCGTCACAAACACATTTACTTTTTTCTGCAGTGCAGGATAAAATTTCGATCATTATTATCTATTATATCTTTATTTACAACAGTCTCACATCGATACAGGCCAAAAGTTCACAAATAATGAGATAATAGTGATCGAATTTTCTTTTCCAGCCACATGTGGAATACAATTTACGACATTCACAAGGTCTTCAAATTCGTTATTCGAGACTCCGAGCTCCGACTCTGAGTCCGACCATCGTCTCACGTTAATCTCCCTTCCCTGCGCACCTTGAGTCTCGCCCCGTCGCAAGAAAGAGGGAGAGAAACGCGACCGCGCTCGCGTGCGTACGCGCGCAAGTAGCAATTAGACGTAGCGTACGGACGCTCGAGAAATTTGAGTGTCAATGGGTGGTCGCGCGCGATATGGCTAAGGGCGAGGCGCGCCGCGCGCGGCAGACGAGGAAGGGCCCTCGCTCTTCCTGGCTGCGGCCGAGGCCAAGACTTCTCGGCCACATAATTAGCCAACATCTATCAGCCCGAAGCTATCGGCTCTGTATCCAGGCTCGACCCACCCTCGAACCGCCGCCAGATATAGATATACAGCCGCTCGCATAAAGGGTGGCTGCGCAGTTCGCCATAGGTCCAGCGACCACTACCGGTACGGGAGAATCTCCCATTGACTTCTATGCGGGAGTCTCTCCCGCGCTGAACTTTGACGGCTGGTTCCGGGTGAACCTTCGCCTTTTAACGGCCCCGCCTATCTCGACCCGATATATAAATAAGAAGCGAAGGGAAAACTGCCCAATTACGTCGAGTGACGAATTTTGTTATCGATTGCGAAATTGCTTTAAATTTCGAATTGTACACTGAAAAAAGTATTTAGCAAATCCAGCTATATTTCTGGCTGCCTCAGACACAACTAGAAAAATATTTCTAGCGTAGCAAGAATTCTTGCTATTGCGAAGAAAATTATCACTGCAATTACTATAATTTTCTAGTTGTGGCCAAATTTTTTTGAGTGTACCTACTCTGTAAAGAATTCTGCGGCGTCGACCTATATAGATCATTTTTGGTGTTAAATAACAAAGGCATGAGACTGAACGACACCTGCAGATGTGGTACATATAGATCCGCATCGCGCGCGGTGAAATGGTTTAGAAAATTAACACCACTTTTTTACCGTATACAATTGAGAATAATTTAGAATTAAGTATTCAGTTCGAAAAGTCAATTTCAGGAAAAAAAATACGATTGAATCAATTGAATATAAATTTAAGAGCAAATATATTTAATAATTCCGATAAAAAAATGATCGACACATGAGGAGCTGTCTTTCAAAACACAGTTTTTGAACAAAACCTCGTCTTGAGTAAATCCTAATTATTTCTTAATAACTTTTATTTGGGTGTAGATTTTTAAATTTTGCTGAATTCTTTATGGCACTTCTAATGCTACATATTTTCACCTGCAAAAATTAGATATTGCGATTTGTAACTTTAGAACAAATAATTAAGATTTACTGAAAACAAGGTTTTGTTCAAAAACTGCGATTTGGAAGATAACTCCTCATAGAGAAATGTAGAGCGGCGGGGCTAATTGATCCAAGTGCCAAAATTCCATGATTTCGGAATTTTTCTACAAAATGATGTATGCGCCAAGGCCAATGCAGAGCTACATGATTTAAGTGCTAATGCGCTTTCCTTTTCGTTGTATAAGCCGTCAAAAGGTGGTCAAATATCAGTTTGGTTTCACTGATGGGCAGTTTTTCTTATTTTCCTGGGAAAAATGTTTTTGGCACTTAGATCAATTAGCCCCGCCACTCTACAAATATTAATACACAGCAGAATGCTTAATTTCCTCCTCGTGATTCGGACGATTCATTATTTATCCATCCAATTAAAAGGAACGATTTAAATCTTATTATATATGGTATCTACGACTCTACGCCCTTTTGATAATACGTCAAGTGCATACGGATACGCCTGCATCCCCGTGCATTCAACCTCGTTTGACGGCGCTTCTAGGCGCGCTCGCCGGAACGTAGATCGTGACGCGTCTCGCGTTTCGATCGCGGAACTGATTTATCGTTAGAAATAACGCGAAAGTGCGCTCGCATTATCTCGGTCGCGGAGGGCCCTCTTTGAGATACTAATGGCTCCGATACTTCGGTGTACTCGTCTCGTAGCCCGAAGTAACGGGGCGAGTTTATAATTATCGCGCGACGTCGAAATGATGTAAAACCCTAGCCCCTAGCGCAATCGTACCGTCGCCGGTATACGTATCGACGTGGCCGGTAGTCGCGATAATAGAGTGGAGAATCCGGAGCATGTGATTTAGAGAGTAATGCGGCCGATTACTGTCGGCTACGGATACTCGCTGCAAGATGGATCATTTCTTTTTCAAGAGCTCTCGCTCGGCTCTCGCTCGGCTTATAAGCATGGCACGCTGTACTCGTATATTTTAATTTTGCAATGGAAAGCAATATCGCCTTGAAATGGAATGCCACAGCGATACGATTCGTCGGCGAAGCGATATTTTCGGTTATCGGACCAATGTTTTTGGATATAACCATTGCAGCTGCATGTTTTGCTATCTGTGAGTGTATCCAGCGACACTCACAAATCTGTATACACGATGTACCTACTTACGAAAATACGGCTTACCTACATTCTTCCGAGCTGTGAAATCGGACACCGTTGTCCGTCTCCGTATTACGAGGGCCATCCTCCAATCTAAAGTGCGTAGGTTTCCTTGCCGTAACGGTACAGGTATACCGACAGTCTCTCATTGCACTTAATCGACCAGCGTGACACGCGAAACGCGACGAATTATGAAACGATCGTTCCACTGTTTACAGCGCACTGCTCATCGAACGTCGAAGGACGGCCATCTTAGTTTTTTTTTTCGGGTAGTACCACACGCTCGCGGCAAGCGCCGCCACGGGCCCAGTTTTCAATCAGCTGAGATTTTCACGGTATTCTTTTTTAATGCATAAGTATAATAGGTTAATAAATGAAAAGCTTTTTGTTTTGTAATTGATAAATTAATTATCAGAGTTGAACTTGGCCAAACAAATATACGAAAGTCTCGCAAATTAAATAATTCATTACATGTTTATGAAAACATACGAGAGAGGGCAGTCTTCGATCACCCCGATTAAACATGCATGTGGGAGTAGTTTTCGATCATGCATGAATCCGGTTTTCGATCAGGGATTTTAATACGTACAAACAAAATGAACAGAATTATTGGAATATTATAGATATTTTGTAACTTATTTATTAAATTTATCAATTGGCATTAATGTTCGAATAATAATGTATTATATGATATACGCGGAAGTAACAAACAATAATTATGTAAAGAATTGAAAGAATTAACTTGTAACGGTTGCCTTTTTTTAAACTTCTGAAGCTGTCAAAATCTTTCTTGCAACTTTTTCTCTTAATTTTCTCCTTCTTTTTCTTATCACCTTTCTCTTTTATAATTCTTATTTATTCTAGCCTAGCATTCTTCCTGAGCTAGGTACTTTTCTTTTTTTACTTTCCGTTTCTTTTCAAAAACTTGTTGGTGATACATTTTCCACTAAAATAATTTCACTATTTCGAATACTGGAAAGTATTTTTAACCTGAAATATTTGTGGTCAGAAACGTGATCGAAAACTACGGCGAAGTATGAAAACTGGGAACAGTCATAGATCATTACGTTATTTTACTAAAAATAAGAGGTAATAGCTAACGTTTTATAAATTATTAATAATTGAAATATTACATAATGAAAACACGTAATAATTAGCTCATAAGCTCCAAAACACGAAGTATTTAGACGGAGTTGTTTTGAATAGCGTCACTTTTTTCTGACAGATTGCAGTAAGATTACGGCAGACGTGCCATCTAGCCGAACACGCTAGATACTACTGCAGCATTTATTTTGATGGAAATAGGTATTTCTCAAACTCTCTTTCGGAATATGGACAACAGATTTCGGAATAGATGTTTAATTAAATTTTCTCGTGTTTGTATGAAATATTTGTACTGAAAATTCTACTCTAGAAAATTCTTCAATTTCTCTAACCTCTCTACCGTGGAAAACAATCCATGAAAATTTCAGTTGCTCCAAAATTCCCTGACTGCCAGAATACCGTGCCCACGTGCATGTGCAGATACGCACGATCGTGTGCAAAAATATCTACCGAAATATTCGAGCCGCGGGCGCGTTCGAGTACCTTTTAGTCGGACCCGAGAGCATTTAGCATATTTCGCGTTAACCACGTATCCTCAGCACGCGCGCAGCTGTCCCAAATCCCACGTGTCGTGATTGCACTTGGCTTCGGGACAAGCATTTCGAATAGTTCGTGCTCTGTACTTACTCCGAGTGGACTGGGTATTAGGTATCGTTTCGTGGCGGGCACCTTTTACCTCGAGGGCGACGGCATTCAAGGAGAATAACGACGAGTCGAATTTAGTTAGAGCAGTCAAATCCATTGCTCGGAGATCCGAGGATCGATTGTATGTATCTCACGCGCGAGGCGAGGATTTCGAGCTTCTCATTTCTCGACGAGTCGCGATGCTAAATATTCGTGTTGCACCTGCTTGCCTCGCTTCGGAAATTTCAGTATAGGTATGTTTAATCATAATTTTGCACCGGTCTGCGAGCGAAGTTGGCACGAGGTATGAATAATTATACTTTACGCATATAATAGACAAGAAAATTGTTGATAGCCTGTTTGGATGAATTATAAGTAATAGAGTTATTGTATAATTAACGAAAATAATCTGCACTCGGAATACGAAAACATTATTGACTATAAATTTGTATAACGAATTCCAATTTTTAATGCTCCCGTGGAAGCTATATTTTATCAAAGTTTTAGCGAAAGAAATAAAATATCGATTCAACTTTTTCTTGCAGAGCTTGGAAAGTTAAAAAGTTTTGAAATATTTAGGGTACCGTATAAGACTAAACTTACTCGCCAGGAAAGCAACTCTGATCACTATTATCTCATTATCTATGAGCTTTTGGCTCGTATTTGTATAATACTTTTTTGAAGACTATATTTTTATCTACAATAAAGTCTTATATCGATATAGGCCAAAAGTTCATAAATAATGAGATAATAGTGATTGAAATTTCTTTCCTGGCGAGTTAGCTGAGCCTCATATGGTATACGAGGAATGGCTGTGTACGAGTGATAGGCAATTTTCTCTCGCGTGTGAAGTACCCATAGCTATGAGTGTATCTGCCGCTGCAAAGTGACGAGCGACCTTTAATTATTTAATCTCCCAAGCCGATAATGGCCAGTTTTCACCTCCGTCAAGATCGCATACGGCGTGGCCTTTTATGCTGGTTCGGCTATCGGTAACACTCACTGCCCCGCGCCGCAGTGCTCGTTTCCTTTTTGCGGGCCTGCTCGTGGACACGTGGCGGCGCGTGGCGCAAACTAAAAAAGACCCTCCGAAAGCCTGAGTCCGAGTTCAGTTGCGGGGCGAATATAATTAACCATCAGTTTTAGGTTTCTTCGCGAGTGTGAGAAGAGGGAGGGTGCAGCTTGAGATGGGGAGAGAAACGGCATAAAAAGAAAACGGAGCGGGGAAAAATGGACTAAGAAAAGTACGAACCATATAAGACACGCGTAGTATAACTACGTAGTAGTATACAAATTTACGGAGTTAAAACGAAATCGTTCCGTTTCGTAATAAAAATTCGTAAAATTTAATACATTCTCGATATCGCTATTCATTATGAGAACCACACAATCGGTATCTCGAAAACGAAGTGGTTTTATGGGATATCGAAATGAGTTATGGAAATTAAAATAATGCAGAGGAGTTAATTTAAACTTCGAGTAACTTGATTAGGTGTTCCACAAAGTGCACTGCGCTTTCATTGCACGTCATATGATGTTAATCGGTATTTAGAGCATGTGTCATCGTTATTTAGTAGTTACACATACAGAGAAAAATCAATCCATAAATCATAGTTCAGCAATGGTACAATGATTTTCGTAAATAGTATGAGAAATAACATCGGATATACAGTGATAAAATATGGCACAGAAAAATAGATAAAAATACATGTCGACCGGTATCAGAGAAAAGCGCGTATCTTTTCACCGTCATTGAGAAACGTAACTCAATGCTATGTGAGGAAAAATCGTAAGTCCTTTTTATCATCGACGTGACACGATTTTTCCTTGCATAGCAATAAGTTACGATGTTCTATAACGATAGTGAAAAGATACGTGCTTTTTTCTGGTGCCGGTCGATAGAAACGATATAACACATGTATAACTATATAAATATACAGTAAATATATAATATACTCGTAGAGCACATGCAGCAGTGCCTGACACGATAAAAAATTACATCGAAACATTACAAGACCCGCGTTAAAATGCGAGATCAAGCGAATTAATTTCTTAAATGATTTTTTCGATCGACAGATTTCATCTCCGATTTCTCGGTCGAGTGGTGGGGACGTCCGGCGCGAACGCGATATCGGTTTAATTGGGAAAGTAATTGCAGGGTCGAATCTTTCGGTGTAGCTCGAGGGGACGTTGATGACTCGATTGAAATGTTGCCCGTAAAAATAATCCAATTTGGTCAGAGTGGTAGTTACGACATTAATTGCGGATAATTTTCGTCCCCGCAGCTATAACCCGCGAAGACGGTAGTCGATATTTACCTCTTTAAGGTCTGGAACGTCAAGATGACGTTGCAGCTATGGCTAACTGCAGTAATAGGCGATGCTATTCTGTTCTCTGTAATTTGCTTACCTGACGATCTTGAATTGCAACCGGATTCCGCGGGGATTGATCTAAAGGCCGCTAGTGCGACCAAATTTACTGTTAAGTATACAAATAATTCTAATTCTGCTCGAAATCCTATTGTCGGCCGTCGAATTTTGTTAGGCATCGTAAATGATAATGGGCATCACCTGCGATTTTCTTAATCAAATAATAAATTATTAGACGATTTGATATAAAAAATCACTCGCTAGCGGCCTGGTAATAATTAGATACGATGAATTAAAATGAATTTCGACGTATACGAATAAGCAGGGAAAGAAATATTTCGGGACTATTGATTTGTGTCAATTTTGCTAAAAGACGCTGCTTAATATCATTTTCTTCTTGTCGTTACTTAAAAAAAACGAATACCGCGAAACAATGTTAATTCGACAATTCCTTTACACGATCATCACTTGATGCGGCAGTGCAACGCGCTACAAATGGAAGAATAGATAACGATCTCTCGAAAATTATGCGTTCCCGCTTGGCCGAAGCGCGAAGTGATTTAACGAGGAACGATGCCGGTAATAATTGACGGGATCGACGCGATACCGAAACTATACTTTCAGCTCGGAATGGAAACATGTTACGCGTGCGCGCGCACACTCGTGGAAGGCTCTCGCGAGGTGAAGTGCGTCTAACGGGGAGTCTAATAAACGACAGGGTATCGAGTGCTCTTCGCTTAGCAAACAAAACAGCCACGGTCGCCACGTGCGAAGCTAAAATCATGATACTGTAAGCTTTAGTTTTGCCGTGCCACCCTATTTTCGCTCTATATAGCTGCTCGAGTGGATCGTCGAACTCGAGTAGGTCGTGTGGGTCGAAAACCCGAGCGGGGATCATCGGCGACGAATAAACGGATCGACGTCCCGGCACACGCGACGATGCTGCGTGTATCGAACTTAGACACATTTCGATACCACAGTGCAATAGTGTAACTACTCAAAAAAATGAGATGTCGAGTCGACCCGTTTTATCACCATTTATCTGTTTTATGTAATGCAATAGAGAAACAAGTACTAGTATTATACAATAGTTAGCCATGGGATGGCATTAGTTACCATATTGCAGAGAGAGAGCAGTATCTTTAATTCCATAACTCTTGAATGAAATCTTTACCTATGTGCGTTTTCCCACAAATCACTAGTGGCGACCCGTCACGCTGCGGCGGCCTGACGCCAGATGGCGCCGACCCTCTCGGCCCTCGGCTTGCGGCTCCTGGCCCCTGGCTCTCGGCTCTCGGTAGTCCAACGAAGGTACAGTTACTATATAAGAGGACCATAGAGCGTTTAGACGCAGGAGTCGGCCTAGCCTTACTGACGAGTCCACAGGCCGACTCCTGGACGAAACGCTGCGCCAGGAGATGGCGAGCTCACTTTTCGTTCGCCATACATGTGAGGTTAGAGGTCCGGCCACGTATAGGTAGATGGAATGCAATATATCATGTGTATATTATGTACTTTTCCATATTGCTGCAGACGCATGCAGATGCCATGTAGAGATTGTTTATGGAAAAGGTGACTTTGTAAAGATTGTCGCTCACTTGCCCGGTATGGCACAGCACGGCACAGCCCGTCAAAATACTGACTGGATAAAATGCCCACTTGTGTCTGGTACGGCACGGCCCGGCCGGGACCGTCGCGTACGCGAGCGGGGTTCCCCGCTTCCGATCCTTTTCGTCAAACGACGGTACGGTCATAAAAGTGGGTTTTTACGCTCATGCAATATGCGCAAATTGGCTTGTGCATGCCCGATTTGCACAAGTAAACTGTGCATGAAAACTAAAATCGTTCACTTGCCCAAGAGAGCAAGTTTGACTTCAATAAATTTGGCGCAGTCAAATAATTTGCACGTGGTTGGCGCACGTTTTCACGCTCATGCAGTTTGCGCAAATTGGCATGTGCAGTCCGATTTGCACAAGTAAACTGTGCATGAAAAGCAAAATCGTTCACTTGCCCAAGCGAGAAAGTTTGACTTGAGTAAAACTGGCGCGGTCAGATAATTTGTATGTGGTAGGCGCAAATACTTGAACGTATAAACAACACTCCAACTTTATAACGCTACCGCCCGGTCGCCCGCATGCGTGTAGCAGCGAATTTCTTGTCTTGATTTGCACGTGGCTTTTGTATTTTACGTACTATTTTGTCTGTTTGCATTTGTTGATACATTTGTTAACGCGGAATTGCTGTTAAATAAAAGTGTTCCGACAAACGATAGTCGGAATTCTGAGTATCGACTCTCACCGCTCAGTATCATCGCGATCGAAATACCTCACTAATCTAGTGTTTATTCTAGCCATCAGGCGAGCGGCATATTTCGGCACACGAGGCATGGTGAGGGTACTAGGCTTCGGCGAGTCTCGTCCTCCCACCATACCTCGTGCTACGACCTAAACACAGCCTTAAAAATCCGAGGATTTCAGCCGCGAATGACATGTACTATTTTTTCTCACGAATGCCAATTTCTCAAAACAAAACAAACAGTAGTATACCGATACCTTACTTTGAAAACCTCGTAAGTGCAATTTTTGATAAAAATGCCATTTATAGCTTACTGCGTTAAGGTTTAAAATCTGAACACAGTAAGCTATAAATGGCATTTTTGTCAAAAATTGCACTTACGAGGTTTTCAAAGTAAGGTATCGATACAGGGCTCATTTCACGTAGCGTTTATCAGTTTGGAAAAAGGATCCACTTCGGACTAAGCAATCTTTTGACAGTCTGCGGACTCCCGGTCGGTGTCACGCGGGAAATTGCCATATTACGGTCTAAAAATAGGCTGGAGAAGGCCCCTAAATGGGCATGAGAGAAGAAAAAATTGTTTCTCTTCGAAGTGACTTAGATAAGCATGCAACGCATTGTTTCGATGATAGAAGACAGACGCGTATTCCATACTCGGTGATAGCAGACAATCGCATTTCGCGGAATATTCCGCGCTTGGATATAAATGGGTTTAATGAACGGATCGAAATAAGCTGTTTCCCGCAATACCTATTCTAATAGATACTGCTATATTTCGAATGCTAAATCAGCTGTGCAAAGGGGAGAATGACAAGTGGTGGAATTCTCCAAGACTGGCGTGTTTTTTATTGATAAGATGGATCTACATTTTCTTCTTCTTTCTATTTCTTTCTGACATCAATGCTACCATAACAACAATCTCCTCATCAGAACTACTGCTGCCGTCGTACATCTTGTTGCACTGCTAGATATCGTCTGATTATAATATATTTTACAAAATTTATAGACATTCAGGTTCGAATGTGATTTAAATTAGATAACAGCGATCGAAGCTTCTTTCTTGGCGAGTAAGATTAGCTTTGTATGGTGCACTCGAAAAAAAAACAACGAATTTCACCGTACCTGGTCAGTGCGTACTTTTAGAAGCTTTTTAAAGCTTCCAACACATATGTGATTTAACAGTATAAAAGTAATTATGAAATTTAAAAACCATTTGGAATTTACGATACACATTGTGATTTTATGATATCTTATCTTAATCACAATTTTACAATACAATATTCATCGTGATTTTTCTATACATTCCTTGTGGAATTTGTGTTTTCGCACCAAATCGTTAGTAGTTTTACAAAACTTTTGTGTATATAAAAAGCCTCCAACACAATTAATGAATTTGAAACAGAAATTTTTAACAGCGCGCGGCCATCTATCAATTGAAGACCAAACTGAATAAATTACTTATTGGTTCGCGTATACGGCAAGCTCGGAAAAGGCTCTACTCAGTCTCGGAGTCTGGGCGTGAACACCGTACAGTAAAAAAATGGTGTTAATTTTTAACACCATTTCATCGGTGTGGACCTATACCATATGAAGCTAAACTTACTCGCCAGGAAAGAAACTTCAATCGCTATTATCTCATTACCTATGAGCTTTTGGCTGATATTTATATAATACTTTTTTAAAGATTACATTTTAGTCTACAATAAAGTCTTATATCGATACAGGCCAAAAATTCATAGATAATGAGATAATGCCGATTGAAATTTCTTTTCTGGCGAGTAAGTTAAGCCTCATTCAGTTAACAGTAACAATTGTTATTTAACACCAAAAGTGGTCTATATAGATCCATACCGCAGGATTTTTTACAATGTATGTATCGCGTCGAAGGAGGGAGCGGGGATTAAAGTATGTAGTGTTATACAAATGTAACTCCGTAAATGTTTGAAATTCCATAATCTCAAGGATTACAAAAAGGCACTTTTGCAGTATTAATATTGTCGATGAACGATAATCCGATCCTTCTTCGTACAACGAAACCGTTCGATCGGAGCAACGAACTAAATTGACGCAAATCATTTCGAATCTTACGCGAGAGAACGTGCTCGCGCTCCGGCACGCGGGCGCGTTTCGTTCAACGGAGATTCGATTTTGCACTTCCGTTTTCCGGGCGCCGAGGGCACCGCGCGCGCCGCCCGAGGCGCAGCGGGCCAAAAATAACCAATAAGCGGCCAATAAAAGCAGACCGTTAAACGCTCCGACTTGCTCTCTTGCGAGTAAAAGAGCTACCGGTTAATTACAGGGCCAACCCTACGCGCCGTAGCCAAGAGCCAAAGCCCTAATAGATCGGTCCGTCTTCCGGCGAGAGACCGCGCCTTCACCAAACATCCCCTTCCCCCCTCCGCCTATACCCCTGCCCGCAATTAGCTTCGTGCCCCAGATTCCACGAGATACCAATTTTCGAAATTATCGTGCCAGTCCGCGTCGATGTCCCGGATAGCGGCGCGTGCTCTGCTTCGTGCGAAAGATAAAAAAATCGACCGCACTCGTGTCTCTGTTACATCGAAATCAATTTTTCTTTCGGTGGATTTTGTATTCTGATTTTGACCAATGATGAATCTGATGAGATATTACGCGACGCTAGAAAATAAAAATAATACACGGAGAAAAAGGATTCGTAAAAAATCATGGGAGAAAGTATGAGTTTTTATAGTTATCCGACGTAGACTAAAAGAATTAATTGAATCTACTGAAAATGACTTGCAGAGTCGCGAGTCATTATTCATTTATATCAATGAAGTCTTTTAATGCATCAATTAGATATTGCTTCCTCACAATTATGTGTATGTTATTACAAGGAAGAAATATCAAATTAATACAAAAAAAGATCTAATTGATATAAATAAATAATTACTTGCGAACCCGCAAGCAATTATTAGCAGATCCAACTAATTATTCTTCTCTGTGCGGTAACAGGGTTCCTCGAGGTGAAACATTGAAGTTTTTAATAGACCACAGCGTACTTTTTAAACTTCGTAATAATATAAACATCGGTTTATACGGTAAAAATGTACCAATCTTCCATTGATATGTGTCGGGTATTTATGGGTTTATACTGTAACGAACTGTAAAAAGTATGCTGTTTCTATTAAAAAATTTAATGTTTCATTTCGAGGATCTCTATTACTGCGATTCACTGTAAAAATTACTTATCCTTTTTATCGGTGCACATTGAGAAAAATGATATATCAAAATGTAGCAATAAATCCCAGAAAGTATGAGGGAAAAATTCCAAGAAATCTAGTGATAGTGCAATTATGAATTCGGTTACATAAATGCTATACCGTATACAATTTACTTATGTGTTAAACGTAAATATAAGTCATATACAGTATAACATTTAACCGAATTCATAACTGTCCATCACTACATTTTTTATCTGGATTTTTCCCCCATACTTTCTAGGATTGATTGCTACATTTTGAAACGTCCTTTATCTCAATGTATGTGGAACACTTTTCGTGTAATCGACGAACCGCATGACCGAGATAACAGGCCTCCTCGTTAATTTTTCCGGAAGCTTTGGGAGACTTTACATTGTCGGTAATAATTATTCTGCTCGTCTTATCCCATAACGCGCTCCCGGAGTTCTTCCAACGCGCGCGGGCCTCGAAGAAACGATCGGAGGCTAAAGCCAGATTAGGTCAGCTTCTCTCGAAGCGCGATTTCCTTATTACGAACGGAGTCCGAACGGGAGTCGTGTGCTCGCCACGGGGGTCGTATCCCGCGGAGCTTCACTTCCGACACCTTCCCCTCCTTACATATACGTCGTATGACGGATGCGCGCTCGTGATGAAGCTCCTTTCAAATTACAGAGATACTCCGTCATGCGGTATCCTACCTTATATACACGAAGCGAGGTTTTAGGAGAGATAAAAAGCTGGATATCTGCGGTTGACATCGTATTATCCTATTCAACTTTCGTACTTACAGCTATTAGAATGAGAGAAGAAAGCGATTGTGCGGATGAAAACTTTTTTGGGAAAATAATCAAAATAATTCGCGAGGAAATCGCCTTCGAGTTTGAAGAAATCAGGCAGATTTTAGGTTTATTCTTTTTTTAATGAAATACTTTTCTTTGAGTCGCAGAGAAATAGGATAATATCTCGGATAGGAAGCAAGATACGATAAAAGTTGTTATACAAAAGTTGTTTAGAATTGAAAATCGAATAACATTCGTATTAAAATTTTTATCGTATCTCGTTTCTTTATCGAGATAACCTTCTGATTAGATGGAAACTCTAGAGAATTCGAGTATTTATCACTTAAAATCATATTTGCGAATGGCAAAAATGTGAAGAGGTCGTCTATAATCGCACGGTGACTGCTCCGGTGAAAAACGCGGTGCGATCGGGCGTCGGTTCGGCCGCGCGGGGAACGGCAGAAGAAAAAAGGAGAGCGGCGTTAATGAATTGATTAAAAGACAAAATGAATCACCCACCCGTTGAAACCCGCTAGTAAAAACTCATTAAGCCAAAGATTCCCCCCGATGATTTATCGCGGATTACCGCGCACTACCTGCAGATAGAAACGATTTTGAGGAGCCGCGAACGACATAAATTTCACGCGGTTCGACGCGTTGATCGTGCGGGAAGGACTTTCTAAGATTATCGCGTTAGGTCGCCGAGCCGTGCGTCGATACGATCGAGTTAGCCTTAAGTAAATTTCGACGGAATTCAATTTCGATTTAGCGCAACTCTCGGGAATGACAGGAGAGAGTCTCTCTTGGAAATAGTATCTGTTAAACTCGTTGAATAAATTATGACAAACATAAAAAAAATATCTATGTCTGTTTTATCAAGATCAGAATGTCAATTGTTCAGTTCGGAAAACGAAAATTCGATAGTTTTTCCCTCGTTTGATCTTCCTACACTGAGCGATCATGAAAAAGAGCTAAAATTATGAAAGATGACAAATTTTTTCGCTCAACATCATTTCTATGAAGATGGCGTGGTGTAGCGATCCCCGCGAGAACCCGTTAAACGACTCGTTAATTGTATTTTTAGGGGCTTCCTGCGAGAGGTCCCAGCTCCTAATTTACAGACTCGCCCGTTTGGTTTATAGGTGCCCCGATATACCGTTTATAGTATAACCGACACCACACCTCGTTAAATCAAAGGAACCGAGTACGCACTTACACATATGTGTACCTGGGGTACCCTTGTATGTGTACCATACCTATGTTCTCCGAGAATTATAACCAAACGAGAAAGCCTTCTCGGACATCGGTCTCGCCACTCGAGGTGGCCTCGTGTACGTACAGATGTGTACAACATCATACTATGTCCTACCTGTAGGTACAGTATAAAAAATTGGTAATTAACTTGATATAATTGTGTACATAGTTTTTATCCAATATGTGATTATGAGAATTAATACACTCCGTTATGAAATTTATAAGGGAAATTTCATAAGGAAATACATTAATTTTCATAATTATGGAGTACATTGCACGGACAAAAGTAAATCGCCGCATTTTTACAAAGTTTGTGGTAAATTTCGAGACAATGCCGATCTGTTCTTACGATAACTACAATTTTAGTAAAAATTGTAGTAAAACTCATAAAAGTTTCAAGCGCCCTGCTGTAATTTTTACTAAAATTGTAGTTATCGTAACACCAAATCGGCCTTGTCCCAAAATTTAGCACAAACTTTGTAAACACTATTCGCTTTTTCCGTGTAATTTTCATAATTACATATTGAAAAAAAAAGCTTTATATAAAATTATATTAAAAGTACAATTTTTTATGGTATACTCTGAACAGAATAGTAGATGCGGTAATACTTCTCATCGTCATCGCGACACAAATATCATTGCAACAGCTATTCGATCGGCTGCAGCGACGATGCGATTGATTCCTGCAGCAGCAGCCAGCCTTATCAATCATATCATTGCTGTGGCAAAAATTAAAAGCATGAAACAAGGGAATATTTATATATTTACCTATCTCTGTCATCTCGAGGCGCCACGAATACGATCGGACATTCACACACCGCGAAAAACACGCACGTTTTTCCAAATAAAATCCGACCTCCGCACCGTCGCTTCTTCCACCCCTCCCCCTCGCTCTCATCGCAGAAGTCCACGCGGCGAGAGACGCGAACGAGAGTCGAATAAAAAATAAAGGACGCGACGAAGGAGAGCGAGAGCAACGAAGCGGCAGCATCTCAGCCATATGGACTTATCCGCGGCCGAACGTAGTCCGAAAATAATAAATCTCTGAGCGTGCTGCGGGATTATTAAAAGAGTCCCTAGCTCATTCCCTTCGGAGCGAGAGAGAGGGAGAGGGAGAGAGAGAGAGAGAGAGAGAGTGAGGAGAAGAGAAACAAAACGCATTACCGTTTCTTAATGAAGCCGAGGGTTACGGACGACGGGACCAACCCGAGGAACGGACGCGCGGAGCATCGGTCTGTCGGCTCCAACGGTAGAACGAACGGCAGAAACGGACGGACGGACGGACGGACGTTTGGAACTAATTGGAGCCACGAGATATTAGGGAAGGAGGAGAGGGAGAGAGAGAGACGACGCGGTGCTCTCGGATGGGCCCTCGGTGGTTGTGCAGGGGTGGACCAGATACATTAACAGCTAGTTCGTTCGCGCTATGGGTTTGTTTAATGATATTTCACCGGGTTGCGCCTTCATCCCGGTCAATCGTCGAGGCACCATGAAGTGATCTGCGCTAAACAGGCGAATCCACGGAGGGGGATGTGCGTGGGGAAAAATATTTCGGGGCTGTAAAGGTATTTTCGTCCGGCGTGGCATTTTTTTAGTGTCGAAAATATTGCTGCGCGTCCGAAAAAAAAAAAGGATTTTTTCGAATGTGAACCTAGTAGAGAATTTATTTACGATGAATATATACGAATTTATCGAAGACGAGAAAAGAGAAAAAAAAATTTGGAGTAAATAAACGTACTATACTGGGCTCGCAGAACATTCGTTTAGTTCTAATAAGCTTTTATTCGGTGCGAATAAATAACTATTTTAATTAATAAATTTTCAAGCGGGTTCATAATCAAATCATTTTTTTCTCACAATCAGTGTAAATAAGCTTTTCTCTCAGTACGAGAATGAATCGATCGTTATTATTTATGTACCTACCAATAGATGAAGTTTTGCAAATCGAATCTATAGCTCGATTTAAATTAAATACTTTGTCATTATATTAATAAGTACTTAACTCTATCTTTTCATAATTCCTATTCACCACGAATTAGAATTAGGTCTCACGGTGGAGAAGGATCCCAGTTCGAGATCATCTCATGTCCCGAACCTTAATCGCTTCCTCATCTCGTTGATCATTAACCCGTTTTGCGGCGGATTAAAGAAAGAAGCTCGTGCTTACGACGCTCGTTGAGAGTAATGCGTTGAGTCGAAATGTATTTATTCGAAATTACCCTCTCGATGAGTATTTAAGTGTAATGCAAACGCGGCTGCAGGTATGAATATACACAGAAAGAAATGATTTTGCAGGCTTAGTCTAGGTTCCGCTGCTAACTTTTTGTTACCGCGATAAAAATATTATCCGTGGCTGTGTAAAAAATACGTCCGATTGTAATAAAATATTTGCTGGGATAGCAAACATTTTTACCGAAAATGTTCACTGTCATTGCAGTTAAACTTGCTATTATTATTATTGGACATATCTTTCGCTATAGCAGATCATATTTTTGTCGTGACGATAATAAATTTTCAGCAAAATCCAGTTTCGCTAAGACTGCAAGATTATTTTGTTCCGTGTATGTATCAGCCGAATCTGCGCCTGGTATTATTTTCCACTTTATAAGACCGCCGCGATATTTTACGACCGAAAGAAGATATCGTATTGCCGAGCCGGGATTGTTAAATCACTATTAAATTTCACGGCGCGCGCGTGCATGGTACGTCGTTGGATCGCAATCGCTGTTACGACTATGCTAATACACGCATTCACGCTTCGCAGGTTATTCCATCGGATCGTCGCTGCTCTTGCTCGTAAGAGTCGCGAAATCTTTCGTTCCAAAAATTATTTTGCTGATTCAAGCAAATATTTGTCAAACTGCTACGCGCAATCTCGATATACTAAATCTTTCATTACAAACGAAATAGGGTTAAAGTGGGATAGGGGTCCCGGTTGAAGAGTATGTTCAAAATCGATTATCTTGAAATCAATAGTAGATATCGAAGAAAGGTTTAAATAACAAAGGTTTACTTATATTTTTACTATAAAAAAGCTACTCTATATTTTTCATGCATCTCCATTGCGTCTCGAAATAATCGTGTTTAAAGTTGAACAGAGACTGATTCATCTATTCCACTTTTACCCTATGTGTATAGGAATGTGACATTTTCTTTTTCTTTTCTTTTATAGTGTTCCTCTTAATAGTTGTTTCGATTACATTTCCTATTCGGTAGTCACTATTACTGGATATAGATACATGTCTCTTGGCGTCCGATGACAATGACGCGTCGTGTCATCGTATTTTTAAATTAAACGTGCCAAGAGATGAATAATAAAATTCAGTCGTTGAACACTATTAGTCACGAGCGCTTCATCATCGTAAAAGCGATCTTCTCTACTCTCATCACGAATTCGAAGCAAAAAAAGACCCGAAGAGTCCACCGTTTAGGTGTTACTCGATAAAACGCAAGACGAGCACACCGACGGCCGCGCGCCGTGACCCTCGATACCTGGAAACGCTCTGTGATGATTTTTTAATGCCCATTCTCCACTCCGCACAAATTATAGTCATCTCGCGATACGACCAAAGCGGGATTAGCATCTTCCCGTAATAAAATCTCTGTATTCGTATTATTATCGAATTAGGCTACGTCGAAAAGATCGTAATCTGCTTAGAATCTGCTATGAATATCCACGCCTACGCATAGACAGCGTATACATGGTAAAAGTTAGGCGATAAAAGAGGGGAGAGATTATTTATACAGGGGTGAATTTTGAGAACGAAAATTTGGGAATTCCCAGACGGAAAAGTCTTATATGTGTATTTTTTGTATATAGTACATATATGGATTTGATCATATACAAAATATGTAAGGATTATACAAACATTCCAAAATCTATATATAATCTCTATAGAGAGCTAATATAGAAATCATATACAATCCATATATGACCAAATTCACGTATATACATAAAATATGAAACCTTTTCGCCCCTAGGTTCATAAAAGAGTGAAGTTCCGTATAAAAGCAATATATTTTCGAAATCCTTGTTCATCAACTGGTATTGTGGGGTCTCAAAAACCCCATTGAAAGGGATAATCAACATTATGCAATTTCACAACGTCAGTTGGGAGTTGATAAGAATTTTCACGGGGTTCAGTAAGCTCTGAAGACCAAAGTTGAATGTTTCGTGCTCCGGCATATCCGCGCGAGTCACCCGCGAATTGGTCGCGCGCCGGGCCCGTCGATATGGTGCGTGTATTCCTTCGATTTTCTAGTCGAGTAAGCGATGTTTGAAGGACCCTTGCGCGCCCGGCAGAGCGTGCACTATCCTGTTACGCGATCTCTCCCGGCCCGCAATCAAAATTCAAATCACACTTTTACAGTTCAACATAAAATCAATATCAGCCTTTGCCCATTCGTCGTCCCATATACACACGGTACGTATTTCGTCGCCTTAGAGCAGAACTATACCAAGTCACATTTGTAAATGTTGAACTTACAATTAGTACCTATACTTCTGCTCTAAGGCGACGATTTATCACGCCCGCTCAAATTCTTATCGAGAGAGAAAATCACTCCATCCTCTCCCGCCTCGAATGAGTCGCGATCTGCACCATACGGAGAAAAATGATTATGCAACCCAAACAAAACTAGATCTTGCTGAGTACTTTTTGCAGTCATGACAAAAATAGTATCTGTGGTAGCAAAAGATACGTTCGATGATAATGAATGTAACTGCAAACCCAGGAATCACTTTTACTACTCTTGGACATATTTTTACTGCCACTTCACGATAGCAAAAAGTTCTCAGCAAATCCGAATTTTGATAAGATTGTAAAATCATTTCCTTCTGTGCATGTAGTCAAAGGATTTGTGCACTGAACAAAAAACTTGCTTCATTCAACCATCGGTGGAGTTAAATACGGCGAACCTCATGGTGCAATTGTTTCAATGCCATAAGAGTCTAAGGAAAAATAACTAGAATTGAAGCAACCGAATTGAAGTTGAAAGAAGTGAATATCTACTTGAAACAATTACACCGTGAGGCTCGCCATATTCAACCTCACCGATAGTTGAATTGAATGAAACAAATTTTTATTTCAATGTAGTTCATGTAACCGAATTTTGCTTAACATGATTAAATGAAGGTCGATGAAACTAAGTTAATGTGGTAGCTGCCACGTCAAGTTCTGGAACCAACTGCACGGCACAGTTGACTTAACTACTAATGCAATTGCCGCAAATATGTAAAAATCGAAACAACGTTTGAGTAATTGAATTAACTATAATATTCACCTTTTTATTAATACAATGCTTCGATCAGATCATCTTAAGTTTCTAAACAAATTACATATCTCAACCACAGATGGGGTTCATGGAAAATCATCATCCAGCTGCGACGTGTACACTGCAACTAGAAGTATGTTATATTTACACACTTTACGCGTGTAAACCTTGTACTCAAGTTTTAGACGTTTCCAGGTGCGTTAATTTATCAGAAAACATACTTTAAATGTGTTATTTTGATCCTGTGTATAAATTAAGTCGTTCAAAGTGTGTTTTCTGATGAATTAACACGCCTGGAGAAGTCATAAGCTTGACTACAAGGTTTGAACGCGTAAACTGTGTAAATATAACACACTTCCATTCTCTCTCTCTCTCTCTCTCTCTCTCGCAGTGTAGTTGGCTTAGTTGATATTCAGTTGAGCCAATGGATACTTTCTCTCAGCGTGCGAGAGAGCATCGAGAGTTGGCGAAGAAATTTTTTTTTTTTCCTCCTCGCCGGACCCCCTTTTTGATTTATTAGAGTCAAATCGAATTTCGACCGCGGCGGAAGTGGCGCGCATAGCTCATTCCTCGCGCGCGCGAGCAACGACTCCTCGCCGACTTATTCTCGACGGCCGCAGAAGCGCGGGTCCGGGCTACCTCGCAATTTTAAAGGTTGATAAAAGGAACGAAAAAGTCAGCGGATATCCATAATAGTGTCTTATAAATGGTTTTTCTATATTGCCCCGTGTCTGCGGCTCCGCTCGCGCCGGACATGGACATGGGTTACTGGTTCATTTAAATAAGTTAAGGGTCTCGCTTAGTGCCTTAGCAGGTCCATTACAGCTGGCCAAGAGCGGCTAATTACCTGCCTGACGTGAGTTATAAACCTCCCCCCTCCCCTCGCCTATCCTCGCTTACCGGCTCAGAATATTTTTAACCGGATCCCTGTATTTTTACAATGAAAACGTCGCGCGCCGTACTCACCCACGGCCCTCGCGCGAGCGACACACTATTTCTCTCGCGTCAGATTCGGTTAATCGATCATTTATTTCCGCGCGGGCTCGAGTGCGTCTGTATATAGCCAATTTGCCCAGCCATCCATCGAGAGTGAAATTCCGGAGCCTCTCTCTCGAGGAGAAGAAAAAAAAAAGGAAGACGAACTATTAACGTCAACCTTCTAAAAACGCTTTCTCGTTTCAGGGAGAGAAAAAACCGCCGTCTTCGCGCGCGCGCGCGCGCGCACGATGCACGCCTGAGGAGAGCGCGCGAGGGGCCGAAATCTTTGAGGATCGCGTCCACCGACCTTTTTTGCAGTCCCGCACCCCGGCGCACGACAAAGGCCTCTGGCGCAGCCGTGCTTCTCCCCCCTCCTCTCTCCTCGCTCGACGGTAAGTTGTAATTTCGTAATAAACGATCGGTGGGGCGGCCTCTCTCTCTCTCTCTCTCTCTCTCTCTCTCCTTTCGGACAGAAAATTAATCTAGTTTGTCATAACGTGGGCGGGTTAGTTCAAAGTGCCGCTAATGAGAAAAAGGCCGGCCGCCGTCCTCCTATTTGTCAATGGGATCACCGCGCCCATGAATCACGACGCCGAGGTTCTTACATCCCTCTGCGAGCCATGGTGGTGTATATCGCCGAAAGGGCTATCGCGCGACCCCGGGCGAATCCTTCGCGCGATACCCAAAATTCGCGCGCGCGCGCGCGTAGCCGATATCTAGGCGCTGCAACGCGATAAGCGCGCCGCTCGAGACGGGCGGGTCTGCGTCGGTTAGGCGCGTCGGGACGCTCCGCGCGTGATGGATGGCGCTGCGTGGACTGCGCGCTACCGCTCTCTCGACGGGATAGACAGACACTGGGGCGGAGGGAGTCTATTTCATGGTTAATTTGGCTAACTCGATTTCACCACCACTCCGTACAAGCGGGACCACTAAACTAGGTGTAGGGTGGGCTCACTGTCTACCCTCCCGCGCGTCCGCCGCCGCGGCGAGGGTGTTCGCTACGCGGCGACGGATGACGCGCGCGCGCTGGGGCGCGGTCCTGCCGAGCTAAAAAGCTCCGGGTCGGAGGAGAACTTCTTCCTCGGGGAGATTCGTGTTTGCCCTCCTTCTCGCGCGTTGCACCCTCGTAATTTGTTCGCGTGGGTATATAGGTGAGGGGTGGTGCACGCGTAATTCCCCGGAAGACGTACGTGGCTTGCGAACCAACAACGAGATGCTGCTGACGTGGTTTTTCGGTTCGTCGTGGGTGTCATTGGAGTTTGCACGGAGATAATTGAATGCGACGATTACCAGCCAGAATGGTAAACGGGCGACAGCTTCGACAATATCGTGTTGAATAATTTGCAGCAGAGTAACGTTTGCCGTTCGAATATAGAGAGAAAAACAATTAGTCGGACCTAGGTATACTGAAAATTACTTGCAGGGTTGCGAGTAATTATTTATTTGTATCGATGAAATTGTTTGATACGTCAATGAAATACTTCTTCCTTGCAATCATGTGAAATGGTATGTGATTACGAGGGCGAAATATTCAATTAACACGAAAGAGATTTAATTGATGTAAATAAATAATTGCCTGTGGACCCTGCAAGTAATTTTTAGCAGATCCAACTAGTTCTTCTTCTCTGCGTAATGACGATTACTATTCTGCAGATTTTTCAGTACGATTTTATCGAAGCTGTTACCTATTTACTTATCTGGCTGGTAATCGTTACTATTCAATTTTCTCCCTGAAGATATAGTTTCTTATCTCAGTTACCAAATGGATACGTGGTATTTCGTACACTGAGAAACAAAATGTGATAGATTTGACTTAATTAGCGATTACGGGCGGGGGAACGCAGATCAAGTTACTTGAATTAATAATTTGTTAAATTTGACTGCAGCTTGTTTTCGTCAAACAATTTCAAATTATTATAAAGAAATTACTTACCTACTTCAAGTAACTTGATTGGCATTTCTTTCTTGGCTTAAGCAATATATTTTCCTAATAGGTAAATATATTTTGTCATCTCTTAAAAAATATTTTATCCGGGCAAATGAATATTCAATATTTCAGCTAATCAAATATTTAATTGCGACTGTTCAACTAAATGTCTAATTGATTTTATAGAATCTTTTTCTCGGTGAACTTCTCATGATACTTCGAAAATGCTCTTATTCTCGTAGGTATAGTGTATACATGTGGTTTTGCGCGGAAAATCGAGGCCACCTTAATTATAAATATCGCCCAGCTCGGAAAATATCGATCTCCCGATATATCCTTTCGACGAGATTACATATCGTCTCTATTTTTTATAACCGATATCGGCTCTCGCGGCACATACGCGCCCTACATAGGACGCTTATACATCCACATATGTAGGTATACGAACTCCCGCGAAACTATGTATGTACGACGTCAACGTCGTAGGTACCTGTACAAACTGACAAAGGCAGGCGGCGCGAAGCCCGGCCGCGCCTCTCCCATTCCGCGAAAAATCTGAGAAAAGTCGGAAGCAAATATTAGTTGAACACTGGACCAGTCATTATTTCCCTTTGTGACTGCAAATGCTACTCTCTACCGGTGTCTTCCTCAAAAGGGCGGAACAAAAGGGGGCGTCATCCGTCTCTCTTTTACACTCGAGTCTTAATTACTGGAAGCGGAACGGGATAAGGACAAAAACACAAGCTGGCGTCGCTTGACTGATCACGGCCCGCCGCGTCTGACGTCCGGACCGAATGAAAGAGGAGCGGGTCTATGAAAATTATTATTACTCGGCGCGCGCGCGTGTCTCCCGTCGAATCTTGCGGCCGTTATATGCGCCTATACGAATTTCCCGACGAAACCATCACCCCGCGCTCTCCTCGCTCGCCGCCGAATTTATCATCTGCATTATTCAAGAAGCCGAGCGTTTGCCCGCACGCACGGCGCAAAGTAAAGCGAAGTGCTCCTCTCCGCTGCTATTGTATCGAGCGGCGCATTCAACTCGAATGTGGGACTCACCGCTGCGAACCTGTCGCTTTGTCACCGGGGTTAAACAACGACCCCCCGACGCCGAAGCGCGCGTTTAGCGCCGTCGAGGAGTAGGTATGGACGCCGGGTCACCGCGCCGCGCGCGCGCGTCGTAATTTATTCAGCGTCGAGATATGGCGCAACGATGGGGGGCGACAAATCGTAGGGAAATTCGGTTTAGACACTAATTTGTTTCATTGCAGATTCGGAAAATTTGGACGGAATTATTTACCTTGTATTGTTTGTTTTTAATTTTTCACTTTTCGGCTTAGCTGAGCTGGAAAAAATGATATTTTGAAATGCAGCAATGTTATCGTCCGGCAAGATATCATCTTTCTCGCACTCATTGCTCAGCATAAGTGCGTTTCTCTGACTTTTCGATGACGTCACAATTTCATTAAGAAAAACGCACTTGTAATTTCAAATACGGCGAAATAAACATTTCGTTAGGACGATAAAATATACGTCAATTATTAAAATGTATATTTCATCCAAATGATTGCCTCAAAGGATCAAATTGTACCAAGTAAATATCGTAATAATTAACGAATATTTCATTGGTCCAATAAAATGTTTATCTCACCATACTTAAACAAACATTTGTTAACTACAAATAAACTGTTTTCTCAGTGTAACTCAGCGCGAGTAATTATTTTTTTGGACCGTTATTTATTCCTTTGCAATATATTGAATATATATTCGGATTACAAATTAAATTTAAAAATGTGAATATTTTTTATGCTAAAACTGAATTGACGAACGAGTTGTGTATAGAACTTTTCGAGAAATGGAACGTCCGCGAGATAATGACCGATCGATCTCGATCCTTGATCGCCGCGCCTATCACCACGATCGATACACGGAATCGTCATCTCCCGCCCGCTCGTTAATCCCGTGCGACGGTTATTCCGAACCAAAATGAAATTGAAATGCAATTTGTCGTCCCCTGCAATTTTCTCTCGGTGATCCGCCGCGCCGTGGATTTCCCTTTGCAAACCATCACGCGATTACACTAATTCGGGTATCATTTATTTTTCGTTCACCCTTCCCTTCCTTTCCTCCCCATTAGCTCCGGTACGGGGCGAGAGGCAACGCGCTGCAACCCTCCCCGCCTCCTCTCGAAGCCTCAACCCCCTCGGCGACTTTGAAGTGCGGTAGGTTTTTGATGTTGCCACCAACTGTTCCGCCCGTCGACTATGCAAACTAGTGAATCACGTATTAAGCGACGACATAGCGACAAATTGAAGAATTTACGGCCGAAACTGCCTGCCGCTTCGTAGGCGCGTGTAGTTCTTGCCTCGCCAAAGAAGAAAAAATATATTTACGCAGTTCAAAATGTGTTGGAATCGGTCCATCCATTTTTGTTTCTTAGAATCAACTGATTCTTCGTATTAATTCAATATTTTTTTTGTATTAAATTAACATGAAGAATGTTAAGATTAAAATAGAGAAAATGAACACACAACAAATCAGTTAATTTCAACATACAAAAATGGATGAACCGAATTCCAACACAAGATTTTCAATTGTGTAAGTACACGCTTCTTTCATCTCTTTCCTCTTTAACTCTTTTCTTTGGTCTTTTCTATACAATTTTCTATATAGAATTAGTTCTAGTCATTCGGTAGAGCTATTTATTGTAAATAGTTGACAAAATAAAAATGCATTTAGATACATTATATATAAAATTTAACGCAATCAAAATAATTACAAAAATAGAAATTAAAGCAGAAGTAATTATGTCTCTTTTGTAAAATAATCAAACCAACAGTAACATCTCGAGCCTCAGACGCATATAACTCAAAATTGTACACCACGATAAATGAACTGGTACGCGGGTTGCGTTATTCGCGTGGGACCGCACGCCTATCGCATGTGTGATCGCCACAAAAGTCTAGTACGCGCGGGTACGAGCAAAGAATTAATTCCGCGGTGGATATCCCCTTGTTATTCCAACCGGAGACACAACCCGCCACTCAGGCTCGCCACGCGACCGCATCGCACTTTATTGGAAAGCGTGCAAATACGACCCATCCCCCCATGCAATGATCTCATCTCGAATGTCGGATTCTGCACGGAAATCTCGACAACACGCGCGAAGTTGCAATGAGAAAATGATTTTCCTCCCGACCCGAATGAAATTCCATTTAAGGAGATCCTCTCTCGCTTTGAACAGAATTCATTCGCGGATGAGAAATGCTCGGTCCAACGGTTGAAGCGGCGATTCGTGGAGTTATCGCGTTACTTACGGGCCGACAGTGAATTGAACCCAATTTGGCGGAGAGTAAGTCCACACCCGGCTAACCTTGTTTCCCCCCGTCGGACAAGGTCGAGAACTTACATTTCCGGTTCACCCGCCTGATTTCCTGCAACCTTCGAAGGGGAATACCTTAGCTCGCGCCATACCGTGGAGAACGCGCGGGCGTGTGGACGATTAGGGCCAATTTATTTTTAATTTATGCTCCTTTTTTCGACTTCTTATCATTTTACTCTATATTTTTGTCTTGTTTTCATTGCTACCGCAGTATGATTCAACGAATTATTATTTTTTTCCCACAGAAATAAAATAATTAGGTATTCTCCCATCGGTCATAATGATGCACTAAGAGAAAAGGTCTAATTGAATATGGACCTAATTGAAAAATTTATTTGAGATAAATAGGAATTTATTCACATCGAGCAAAAGTCTATTTGAATCAAATAAATGTTTTGCATATCTTTTTAATCGAGTACGAACCCAGTAGAGTATTTATCAAGTTCAAATAGACTTCCGTTCCATGTGAATAAATTTCCATTCATCTCAAATAAATTTTTCTATTAACTTCGTATTCAACTAGACCTTTTTCATTGCATGTACATAGAGAAAAATAATTAGTTGGATCTGTTAAAAATTACTTACTTGCGGGGTCGCAAGTAATTATTTATTTACATCAATTTGATCTTTTTTCATATTAATTAGATACTTCTTCCTTGCAATCACATACTATTCCACATGATTGTGAGGAAGAGATATCTAATTGAAATATATAACAAGATTTCATTGATATAAATAAATTATTACAAGCGACTCCGCAAGTAATTTTCAGTACCCTTGGCAAAGTTTTCCATTGAGTGTTTAATGGTAATGAATGGGACCTAAAGGTAATCAATGGGATCGCAATGGAAATTCAGAGGGAAAAATGAACTGGCACTTTCTACCATTCAATATAAATGGGAATCCACTGGCAAATCAGTGGGAAATATTGAAAGGTATGTATTCCCATTCGTTACCAATGGAGGACCAATGGCAAGTTACTGGGAACATTCAAGTGGTATTTTGTTCCAATGGTAACTAATGGGAGTCCAATGGCAAATAACGGAGTTCCATGCGGAAGCCGGTTACGACTAGACGCGTCGCGGATCGATCGCAGGAAACAGTGCCGATACAGCGATATTACAGGATAATCGCAGCGATTTTTTGGATCAGGGGAGAGCAGAGCGTGCCGCTAGCAAGAACACGCAGGAGGAAGAGAGGGGACTGCTCTAGATTTCAAAGGAGGGTTTCAAAAAAGTGAAAAGAAAAGGTGAGGTTAGGGGAATATGGGCAGAGGAAGAGGAGGTGGGGCACGCGGGGAGGATGATTCGGGCGCCGTCGGATCAGGAAAGTCGGAAAAAGCCGAGGGGACAGCGGGAAGACCGACCGAGGCGCCAGAAGGAAAGCGGAGGAAAGGCAGACCAAGAAGCGCGAACAGAGATGACGCGGCTGCGGCGACGGGCGGTCTTGGACAAATAGCTAAGTAAAGTATCACTCAACAAATAGGAAATGGATGATTATAATTGAATGGGAATTAATTCCATTTCACGAATGGTAATGTCAACGGTATGAAAACACCATTAAACACGAATGGGAAAATAAATGGGACGTCGAATGGTAGTATAAGTGGGAAAGATACCATTGGCAAAACCCCATTGATTTACCTTTGACAGACTGTCAGTGGTATCCAATGGGATTTTTTAAATGGTATTTAATGGGAGACTTAGCCAAGGGATACCCAGACGGAAAAATTCTTTATAATTTGTATATGATCCATAGGTGGGTTTGGTCATATATGGACTGTATATATGATTCCTGTGTTAACCATACAAAGACTATATACAATTTTTTGAATGTTTTAATATACAAATCATGTATAATCCGTGTATGACCAGAACCACATGTGAGGAGCAGACTTTCTAAGTGCAGTTTGTCCATTCGCAGAGTTTGTCCTATAATCGCTATACTATTAGCCATGGCTAATGCATTATAGGACAAACTGTACTTAGAAAGTCTGCTCCTCATGTGGATTATATAGAAAGTACACATATAGAATTTTTCCGCCTGGATAGATCCAACTAATTCTTTTTATCTGACAATGTGAGTACCATCAACCACCGTTTCTTCCACAGTTCCACACCGTAATACGATCCCACGAATTCTCCTCATCCCTGTCAACCAGTCAATCACATCCGTCGTCTCTATACTCAACCTATCCAATATACGTCGACGATTATACCCCAAAACGCGCCAGTATCAGGTCTCCGCACCGATCGCACTTCACGATCGCGTGCCCCGACCGCTTACAGGCGTTCCGTGCGATCACGCGTTCCTCGGCGTTACGCACGCGTTATCGTCCGCCCGTGATACGCATGCGTGACCGCATCAACCGTTACTAAATCGCGCTCGTAATGACTAGCAACTACGGGGAATTAGTCGAGCCTAGTTAGATTCGTATCTACCGGATGGTTTATGAACCGCGGGGGGAGGCGAAGGGAGCAATCCCGGCCACCGTATGCCAGCGCGAGATCGATCCGTACTGTGGCGCGAGGGGGGAGGGGGGGGGGGGGAGGGACGTAAGGTTCCTTCCCTGAAATCCGTCGTCGAAGCGACCCTCTTCCGCGCTTTCACCGAAGATGGAAGCTGCGCGCCGCGCGCGAGACGTTGGACCCGCCGTCTACCGCGCGAGAGGAAATTTTCAGTGAGGATGTGGTCTCCCGAGAGAGGGAGCGCACCTCCCCACCCGCCTTGTTCGGTCGTATGAATATTCATGATCGCTTTCTGCGCTTCTCTCTCTCTCTCTCCGAGTCTCTCGCACAGCATCCGAGAGCCTTCGGGAAAGAGAATTTACCTGCGAGATCCTCGCGTATTGACGGGAGATAACTCGTTTAGTTTCGACGTGGAGTCGCGATGCCTCGGCGGGTTAATCGTATAAGGCTGCCGACGCCGTCGCGTCGGGAGAGACTCGTCCTCTCGAATCTCCTCCGGCTTCTTCCCGCGTTCGAGCGAGCGACGCGCCCGTTAACCGAATAACGTCGCGCGCTAAAGCTCGCCGTCGACCATTTTTGGCGCGGTGCAACGTGGTTATCGCGCGGAGATTGTGCTACCACCGGAACGGAGGCTAATCGTGCGAGAACTTTCGGCGTGCTTGATGGAATTTTGGCTTTGCGAGACGTGTGATAAATTCGAGAGGAACCAAGCTCGTTGGACGTGTAATCCTAAATATAAGAATCTAGGCAGACGATCCGGTTTTCTAAGGATCACTATATCTCGTTATTCGTATATCGCAGAAAAAAATCGTTTAGACAAAAATTGTAGGCCTATCAAAACCACATAATTCTTGTTGGGAGCTTTTTTTTTTCTATTATCGATCAATCGCGAGATACGGTGAATCTATCCGCATTTATGACGTATCGCTCATCGTATTTGAAACGTGACACGAGAATAAAATTCTCCGTTTGAAAATTTCCAGGGAAATTTAAATTTGAGATTCTCTTACCTGCCAAGCGTTCGAGTCCAGGGCGAGGTACGACATGTTGTTGTTCGTGTCCTCCGTGGTTGCCGGGATCGCGGACCACTCCAAAATCGATCACTGACTCGAGCTCCTCCTCCTCCTCCTCCTCTTCCTCCTTATCCTCCGAAACCCCAGCAAAATTCGATCGGCCACTCACGTGCCGCACGGATCCGCCAGGAACGACATCCCTTCCTTCCGGTGTGATATCTTGAAAAGTACATGAAAAAAAAAATGATACTAGCGCTTCTCTTATTTCAATCGCGGATACGCGCTCCGGAGACGCGGCTTTCGTTCTTTTTAGAAACAGCGAAAAAAAGTCACGCCAATTCTCGCGATTGCGGAAGGGACGAGAGGAAGTTAAAGTGGGAAAAACAGGGTGAATTATACCGACGATATCGAGCGTCCCGGGGGCACACCGTCGTCAACGGATCGAGAACTTAGTTAAGTAAAGTTAAATATGGCTCCCCGTGGTGGCACAACCTCTTTTTAATTGCAAATATTCGCAAAGGGAGAACCGCGTCGCCGCGCTGGAGAAATATTCGGCGAGCCGCGAGGGAACGACTACAGTCCGTATACGCTCCATCCGTGGGCCAATGAAATTCTTTTTAATTTCTTTAAGGAATTTGGGAGATGGATTGATGAACTATATTCGTACGATTTATACGGTTCGTCTGTAATTTTATAATTCATGAATTACATGGGACTCTGGATATTTCTGCGTTCTCATCTGCTTATCATGCAGGAATACATCGAAAATAATGCGACGCGACATACAATCTGTTCGTAAGTAAATTTGATAAGAGATATACGAGGAACCATTTGATATAATCACGGAATAGTTATTCCTAATTTTTTCATATTTGTAAAAATCTATTCCCCGCATGGGGACAAAATTGAATAGTAGGGATTATCAGCCAGAATAATAAATAGGTGATAGCTTCGACAACATCGTGTTGAATAATCTACAGAATAGTAATCATCACTATTCGAAGGGTTATCATTACTATGCTGCAGATTATTCAACGCGATATTGTCGAAGCTATCACTTATTTATTATTCTGACTGGTAATCGTTGCTATTCAATTTTCTCCATACAGGGAAACGTCACTTCTTATCAGTAATATTCGATATTTAACAGTTCTTTCGACGAATAAATTTGGAATCAAAGAAACCAAGTATTAGAATTAGGTAATGGAAAATATCGTTTTAATGAATGTAACGCGCACTTCTTTTATTGGGAGTTGACAAACGAAGCGGTGCGGTAGTAGATGCAATCTATCGTAAATCACTTCACATAGATAATTCGTTGTCAATAAAACTCTCAAGTAGTATGAAAACTGGATAAGTTTTGTTATTTTCTTCCTCATTTTCCATATCGTTGAAATAAATATATTTATATCTTTATTTCAGAATATATCTGTGCAATTATTACACTCAAAGCTTGCATCTCACAAATTGAATCCGACCCAGATTTTGTTTACACTTTCAATAACACGATCATACTCATATTCCCACCGCGAAATAACTTTGTGCAACCTAGTAAATCGTTCTAAAAATAACATTTTCACATTACTTCGAATATACAAACAGCTTGCCTGATCACGTACGAACAATTTCCACTTGAAACCCACTCCATAAACACATTTTTATTTCCGAAGAGCATTCAAACCATTTTATCTAATTTACCGGACCTATGCTCTCCGCACCGCGAACGTCCTATATATTCGTTTTCCTTTCCAACAAATACGATTATTGAAATTTCCCTTCCTCTATATGCATCGTAAACGCAACAAACACACGCAGAACACAAACGTACCGCTTACAACGATCGATCTTAACCAACAAAAACTTACTAGGCCGCAGCAGCCTCGTCTCGTGTAAAACCTCCGCGATGCACACGACACGCAACAGCAATAGAAAACAACAAAGGAACCCTAAACAATTCCCGTCTCACGATCCAAAACAATATCACCGCCAAATGCAACCGTCGACAAACGTCGCACCACTTCCACCTTCGCCGTGCGAAGCGACGCGCGACAGATCTTCACCCCGACGTATCTCGACGAGAAAACTCGGGACACCCTTATCTCGCGCGAACGAGGAAGATCGCCCGGTTTCCCCGATCGGTTCCGGCCGCGCGCGCGCGCTCGATCCCGGTACACGCACCGTGCACCCGCACACGCAAACGCGAGAATCGGCCGAGATCGCGGGCACGTAGATACGGAAGGACGCAAGCCAGGCAAGGGCAACGGCGTCGTCGTTGCGAATCGTCCGCGAAAGCTCTCCCTCTCTCCCCCCTCTTCCACCCGGTCTCTATTTCTCTCTCTCTCTCTCTCTCTCTCTCTCTCTCTCTCTCTCTCTCTCTCCGCGTTCCGTGCTTTCTCCCCCCTCCTTTCACCGCGGAGCTTACGTTCGCGTCCTCCGTGCGCGTCTCCCCGGAGTCGCGAGCGTCTTCGAAGAGAGAGAGAGAGACCGTAAGTACAGAAGCGAGAGAGCGGCGTCGCTGTCGCCCGCGGTGGGGCACTCGCAATTCGTGTGCGCGAAGCCGAATCGAACCGTGTCGTGCGCGAAGGAAGGAAATGGTTTCGGATCTCGGCCCACTGCACGTGGCGCGTCGCGACGTCGCACTGCGCTCGGGGCGAGAGGCGCCGTGGCGCCCCCGCCGGGGGTGTGGTACCGCCTCCAGTCACATGACGTCCCTCCGCTAGTACTCTTGCTCCCTCTCTCTCTCTCTCTCTCTCTCTCTCTCTCTCTCTCTCTTTCTCTCTCTCTCTCTTTCACCCCTTAAATATATATATACATATATATACGCTCGTATACACATCTACATACGTATACCTACAGACGCGCCTATAATCGCGCGCGCGTGCACACACACACACACATCCGCGTGGACGAGGGTGCTCCGCGTTACGTCACGTCACGTTATCTCCTCCCCCATTCCTCCCTCGATATACCGCGATATCGTGCCCGACGCAACGCGCGACCGACCGCGTCGACCATCTCTACCGTCGCGCGCGCCGGCGACGCCAGCGACGTGGACGATGACAACGACGACGATGACGACGCACAGGGGGCGCGCGCGCGCGCGCGCGTCTGCGCAGATGCGATCGATGCCCTCTAACCCTCCCGCCACGGACGCCAGTTCCTGTCGGCCTTCTGCTCGCGCTCGCACCCCTACTCTGTACTTCCGACGCCCCGCGTACGCCCATCCCACCGCACTCAACCCCCACGACTCGAGCGGGGAGGTTCGATCGTCGGGTCGAGAGGAAGAGCGACGGCTTCTGGTTTTTTTCCCGCGCCGGAAATTTTTCGGCGGTTCCCCTCGCTCCTCGTGAATTTTCTCTCTCGCTCGTTTTTTTTTTTTCGATTGTAATTAGTTTCGCCGTTTCTCGGGTGCAGCTGGAGAATTGGCAAGGGCGCGAGAGGAACGCGCGGGGATTAATTTTCCGCGGTAACACGTTTGGACAGTGAGAACAAAATTTACTTGATCGAAATATACATATTTTTGAATAGTCCTAGGAGCATATTAATTCGATCAGAATGAATATTGATTGAACGAATATAAATATTATTGTTTTAATTCAATATTATTTGGATCAAATCGATATTCATTCGATTCGAGTAAATGTGCTATACGGACTATCCAAAGGCATGTTTATTTCGATAAAGCAAATTTTTTCTCAGTGTACAATTCCGCGATGGTTACACATGGATAGAATGGAACCAACCGATTTTTAAATAATAGCCGCATCAATAACATTTTTCCAATTTAGACCGACAAGTTATGGAACATTTTCGAACATTGTAGAATGTCTAATGACCGTGTCTACGCTGAAGGGAAAGGTCTTAGTCGAATACAAACGTGATAGAACATTTTTTTTTAGATAAATAGGAATTTATTCACATCGAACAAGAGTCCATTTGAATTAAATAAATATTTGCATATCTTTTTAATCGAGTATTAATCTAGTAGAACATGTATCTAATTCGAATAGACTTTTGTTGAATGTGAAAAAATTCCTATTCCTCTCAAATAAATTTTCTTATTAGGTTCGCATTCAATTAGACCTTTTCCTTGGGTGTACGTGAGAAATGAAATGATAACATTTTCAAAAACGATCGTGAATATGTAGATACGTACAAAATGAACTGTTTCAATAAAAGTACTATAACGTCTTTATTTTTAGAGTTTTCTTAATAAAGTCGACGGATTATTCACATAAAAAATATGGTACTTTGAAGCAATAAATAATTCTATAGTACACGTTTCAAAAACGATTTTTTTCAAAGAAGCTTCGTAGTCATGATGACAAGAAATTCTTAGCGAAACCTAATTTTGTTAAAACTCCAAAATCAATGTTTCCGTGCACAGAGGGTTAAATGGGACGCTTACAGTTCGACGGATTGCGGAAAAGTTCGTCCCCTCTCCACCGAGAGAAATCGAAATACGATCCTCTCCAGTTCGTTCGACTCCAATTAGGACCTCTCGTTCTCGCCAATTGGCGCGCGAAACTCTCTCCATTTCTCAAGCTCCTCTTCGAGCATCGCCTTCCCTCCCATTGTGCACTTCGCCGACGATACTCGCGATATAATATTGAACGAGGTCGAAGCACCGTCCGTCTCGTTACACAGCTGGAAAGTGCATACATATACCACGCCTATAACGGCGGTCGTGACTGGATCGGCAATCGGAAACCGAGCCGGACGACGATGCCGTTGGAAGGGGAGACAGGGGGGGGGGGGGGCGACGAGCCGGATGACGAAAAGCGAAACCGTGTACCGATTGTACGCGTCTGTATCCGCGCGGAAGGGTTGCGACGGTATACATATACGCGGGCAGAGGACCATGGATACCCATGACAGCCTCGCTCTCCCGAGGCTGGAGTCACGGCGAAATACCGGAACATCAAAACCCCACGAGGGGCTCGGGGCGTCCCCTCGCAACCCCTAGTGCCCGCCTACGGCCTATTGCCGAGCCTATTACCGTGCAGAATAATCTTCAGTATAATTGTGCTAGCGGCCCTCTCTCTCTTTCTCTCTCTTTCTCTCTCCCTTACTCGCTCTCTACCTATCTACAGACGTCGACCCTCTCACGTGAGCTTCCTCTACGTATACTCTTACGCTTCGGTGCTTCGCACCGCACCGCGACGTGACTTTAACCGAGTGGAACGAATCTGGAGCAAGTACAGTCGTCGTACGTTCCGTGTGAGGACGTGTGGAAAAGAGGGCGAGGAAGAGACGTACGCGGTAGTCAGTGGTCGAACGCACCGCGCGATAAGATCGGTTACCGGTGCGCCAGGGGTTTGTATAATAATTGCAATGGATAATGCGGATGTAATTAAAATAATGATATTTTTAATTTCAATTTGTAATCTGCATGTCTGCATGCATTTGTATGCGTGTTTAATATTACACGAAAAAGAAAATGTCTGAAGAAATAATTATTCGCTGAGTTTTAAGCGCCTTTCTCTCTGCAACATTGCGATGTCATTGAGACGCAAGAGAGACGCACTAGTACCAATAAATGAGTGCGAGAGAACTGCATTTCAAAACGTCGTTTTTCAGCTTAAGTAGGGGAAGGTGGGGCAAGATGGGGCCATGGGGTAAGATGGGGTACCCGTTATTATTTATGTTAATAGTGGTGCCAACTTTCGAACTACCTCAAAAATGGCTTCGGAATACGCCTATTAGTGTTTGCTGTAAGTCTGGCGACGCTAGCGCCAGTTATTCTCATGTTGTCATAGAATATATATGTCGTGCTATATGTCCTAAGAGATTGCTATTTTATTCGAAGCTGATTTCAGTGCAGTTATCGTAAGTACAGTGCCATTTTAATATAAACTGCATGCCTTTGCTTAATATTTGCTTCTTTATGATTAATATCATGTATAGTTAATATAATTTTGTTTAAAGTGTAAGCAATTTGAACACATTTAATCTCAAAATGTCATGTAGGGGTAAGATGGGGACATATATACGGGGCAAGATGGGGGCGTCTATGGAAGGTCGACTTTTTGGTCTTTCTACTTCTGACTTGAAAAAGTTAGCATATCAGTTGGTGATTCGAAAAAACAAAGAACACCCTTTTAACTTCGATAAAACTGAAGCTGGAAAAGAATGGTTGTGGTTGATTTTTAAAAGAAATTCAAGTTCATCACATTTAGAAAGCCTGAGTGAATATCGGAAGCTCCAGCACATTACTCCTGTGCTGGAGAAGAGGAGAAAAATAACGATGTGGCGCACGTTTGCGTATTCCGTAATTAGTTCCATACGTATATATGGTACCCCATCTTGCCCCGTAGGTGGGGCAAGATGGGGACTTTTAGATGTTTTCATTATAATTCGTTTTAATGTTCATAATCACTTTTAGTCGCTCTTCTGTATATCGAATATAGTCAACAACTTATTGAACAATACGAAGTGCAATTGTTCATTCAATTTCCTGGGAAAATTAATTTTCTAGAAGCAATTGAACTTTAAGTACCCCATCTTACCCCACCTTCCCCTAAGGCTGAAAAACGAACAATGAAAAAATAGAGGGTTGATAATTTTGTCCAAATTTTTCTAATTTGCAATACAACAAATTTATCAGAAGACCGACTTCTCTGATTTTATAATATAACAACTATAAGTAATGATAATTGATTTTGGCGGAGAGCAAATTTTTGTTCGGAACCGCGGAATAGGTAGCGTAAAGTCGGGAGAGATAGCGCAGCGGTTCAGTCAAATAATTTCTTTGTCTGTGTGGCAACATTGATTCAGTTCGCGACACAGATGATTCGTGCACATGTGCAGTAAGTGTGTGTTGCCGAACGGCTATTTTTCTCATCAAAAGGTAAAATAAACAAAACTGTAAATAAATAAAACTGTATAGGTATTGTATTGGCCCTGATTATTTTTTTATGTAATAATAATTAGGCATCCAGTAAGTTTTTATTCTGATTTGAATGTATTTGGTTTGGTCATTTCACTTGGTAAACTTTTAAATATTGTTCCTAACCTTAAATTTCGTTCCGTGCTTCATGTACAAGAATTCAGAAAAGTGGCAGAAAAGCGAAATAACTCTTACGTGTTATTATTAAGATTTATTATTTCTTAAAGATGTTTTAAGTTTATGTGGTTGGAATAATCAATACTTTGGTATTTTTCTTTAAATTTAATTATTTAAGATGATTTTGTATTTTTGTTTTTGTTATTTGGCATTAAAAGTAGTTGCACTTTTAATTTTGAAGCCTATTCTTGGAGAACCACTCACCCCCACCAATTCTTTCGACTGCGCCATCTCACCCATACTAGGGCGGGTGAGTTGGTTTTTGGTATATTTTCTTTTGACAAATTTTTTACAAAACTCGATAACACTTTTGGTCGTTCCTTTACAAATTCCTATATTTTATTGTTCGCTCTATCCACATTATCAATTGAGTATTGCTTATTCTGCAAATATATATTTATACCACTTTAAAAAAAGGTGCGCCATCTCTCCCGACTTTACCCTATGATCTTTCGATTCGGTTGAAAATGCTTATACCGAATTATTTTACCATATTTAATCGAAATATCGCGAAGGTGCGTGTCTTGGCTCTGATTGCTTATCAATTCTACCTTCGAACTTTTGAGATTGGTGGCTGAATTTCATATACGATTCTTCGCGTCCCCCGTAACTTCTCCCCTTCGCCCTCCGCGTATCCTATATAGGTACGTGTACACTGGCGGAGTTTAATTCGAGTTCGGCGATCGTGACGTTATATACAGGGTGGAAAAAGGGACTTTCTGTTTTTGACGTACTCGCGTCGTACGCTGAGAAGAGATAATTTACCTTCTACCCCGCGGGCGTCGCGCTCGAAAACAATAATCGAAAACCATAAATGCACCGCTTCTTCCAGCCCGTCGGGGAGTACCTATATATGGCACGCGTTTAATAAGATTCACTCGTGGAGGAGGATTTACTCCGAAGTGAGTATACAGCAACGCTCGCGAGTATCGAGCGCGAGATCCCCCCCCCCCCCCCCCCCCGCCAGGGAATAAACATGTCCCCTCTCCGGAGGACTTTTGCCTCGGATGCATCGCCGTAAGATTATACGACGGCGCGTCTTCCCGGCCCTCGTTTCCCGCCATCTTAGACGCTGGCGCCGCGACGCCTCTCGTCTCTAAATATTTGTCGAATGCCGTCGCTACGTCTACTCTGTTTTCATAATCGTTTCGGCCCGTTTTCGTCTCCCGGCCCGAAGATATTCTTGGAAAATGCCACCCGTTCGATCCATTCGGTTTTGTGGCGAGAGGAGGGGAGGTTCGAAATCCCAAATTTCGATTCGACTCGATTCCCAAGTGGGAAAGTTATATATGGTTCGTATATATATGTAGTTTATATATGAATTTGGTCCTACACTTGAGAAAAATAATCTGGTGAATTTAAACAAAATCCTGGAGACCATAACAAAACCGGGTGGTGAATTATGGATCCTCCATCTGGTTGGTTAAACTGACCATTTTCTGATTAGAATAACTACTAAACATGTAGCTAAAGTAACTAATTATTTGATTCAACTTACTAGTATTTCGGTTAGAATAACTAGACTCGTTTAACCAAATGCGTTTTTTCATTTTGACCACGTTATTTTTCTTAATATATATGGATTACTGGCCTTCCGCTCGCGACTTCGTCCACGTGGATCTCGAAATAATCTCATCCCCTATTTTACCCCCTTAAGGGATAAGTTTCCAAAAATTTTGAAACACATCTTTCTTAATTTCTAACCGAGAGGCCAGAAACCAATTTTCGTAGATCTAACTTCAAAAGTGACGGATTTTCATACAAACTTACATCCCCTATATTATCACTTTAGGTGAAGAAATTTATAAAATACTTTCTTAGTGGATGCTATGTCACAAAGGAAACCTACTATCCAAATTTCATGTAATTAGTTTCAGCGGTTTCGGCTCATCGTAGATGAATCAGTCAGTTAGAAAATGTTCTTTTATTATATATCTATATATCTATATGTAGATGATTTCTATATAAACCATAAATATACCTACCGACTACGTATGGATTATTTGAATCTTTTAAATTTTTGTATAATCTATATACCTATAGACCATATATGATTATATAGAAATCATATATTATTCATATAGGAACAAATCCATAATTGACTATATACGTAATATGTATAATCCATAGTATAGAATTTGTCCGCTCGAGTTATACACTGAGAGACATTTATAGGTCGCACAGCAATATGTATAGCTATGATAGCTGTACTTTAAGGCTAAATAAGGATATCATATAGTACAGGTAATATAGCAATACTGAATATTTTAACAAGAGCAATACGTATTGCTGAAACAACTGTACGTATAGCTGAAATAGAAATACGTATTGCTAAAGTAACTATAGAACGTATTCTTATATTAATAAACTACTAGCACTGCCGTGCAATCTATAAAATTTCTTTCAGTGTAGCGACTGTATAGAGTTTCGGCTTTATTCCAGCGTCGTCGGACATTCGTATGTCGCGTTATACGCGTAAAGATAGACACACGCGTTCGACGTACCCGTTTCGCGAAAGAATATCTGATATGTACGACCTCCGCGCTCGGCTTGTTTCGCGTAGATCAAAGGGCGTTCGATATGGAGGAGGGAGCGGGCGAGAGGAAACGCGGGGGGAGACGAGATTTATATATACTGGAAAAGAGAAAAAGAGGACGGTATAGGAGCGAGGGAGTGACAGGAAGAAAATATCCCGTCCACCTCTCGACTCGCTTCGTAATGGAAGAGTGATACGTTGTTTACTATACCTACTGCCTATAACCTCCGTCGTATACACGTTCGGCGCGCGTTTAACATTCCATATTCCATAAATGCACGTGGCATACGTGAAGCGTGTAGCGAGACGCTCTTTGAAAGTGTCGTAATAACTAGATTTCGATGGAATTTTGGAAATAAATTTGAGGAGGGATTTATAAATCGGATAGTAATTTTTCTTATAACAAATCGAAACATAAATTATGAATGCTTTACTCAATCCTTGAATTATACATTCAGAGAATAGAACACAAACCTATTAGAAAATTTATCGGTTACAAATAGGAATTTTCTTGATGTCGAACAAAGATTTATTTGAGTTCAATAAATATTTGTGTATATCGTAGAATGTTTATTTACTTTAAACTTCTGTTTGCTTCTTGTAAATAAATTCCTTATTCATCGCGAATAAATACTTCTACTAGGTTTGTTTTCAAATAAACTCTTTTCTGGGTGTAGGGTTTTCTTAATTAAATATTTATATAGGGTAAAACACGGGGTGATTTGGCGAATGAAGTTGGCCCCTCGTTTCTATGGAAAGTAATGGAAACGGGGGGCCAACTTCATTCGCCAAATCACCCCGTTTTACCCTAGTTGATTTCTTAATCATTCTGTATGTAATATATCAAGTTGAACGAACGTCACTTTTTTCTTGTCGAAAAAAGACACTAAATCCAATGGGGTAGTGGCACAAGGTAGCAATTCCCATTTTCTTTTCCATAAATAGTTTCTTTATACCTCAAGTATCAATTACATATATCGCAAAGACCATTTTCTGTTCTTTCACTGCACATGAATTACATAATACGCATTAATATACTAAAGAAATGCACAAGTACCTGAACAGTCGTAGAGAAAAAGTAAATACTCTTAGACTTACCTTCAATCATACATAGCTAAGAAATTGTATCAGAAACACTTCAAATAAATAAATGTCTCATGAAGCGACACTGTCGCTCTTCCTTTGTCATTCTTTCGAAGTTCTCCACCCATGGTACCACTGTCGGACGTTCCATACTCCAGCTAATTAAGTGACCAACATTACCGCTGATCGTCATCAACCCGTTCTCCTCTAAGCTTGAAGCGACGACCAAGACACTGTATATTCTGCGCGAAAGTTAAGTCAGGCGTAACTGCGGGGAGACTAGCGAAACTGCCAGTTTCGCCGGCACGTAATCATGGTGCGAGAACACAGCTTGGAATAGCTCGTAACTCGGTCGCTTAATATAATTTAACTTGCGCGATATTACCGCCAAACTTCAGCCCGCGCGTAACTTGGGTATCACTGGTTAAATTGCATATGCGCTCGTGCGGCGCGGCCGAAGACGATGGTGTACGTGGGATGTAACCCTCTCGTCGCTAGTTCGCCTCCCGATCGCCACGAGGAGAGGACCGTCTTACCCTAATTACGTAATTATCTCAAGCGATGACCTAATCTCCTCGTTAGTCGCGTCCCCGCTGCACGAATCGGAATATCAGGTGGGCAAATATGGGCACGCGGTGATGCGTTTACGCAAAAAGACTGATAACGGTCAATTTTACTGTATTTACAATAAAAGAGGTACACATGAGGATTTCCGGATGTTCCTACTGTGCCGAAGAAGAATTTCTCCTTAGAAACTTGTAAATTGTAATGTAAACTATTATGATTTAATGCTTTCAAAAGAACAATTACTGTACCGCGCTGTAAAAACATCCGAAAACCCTCACGCGCACCTCTCTTATTGTAAACTAGCTGTTTTACCCGGTGTTACTCGAGCTTTAGTTAATTTTGTAAGGTGATGATTATTCGATCGAAACCGACCCAACGCCATTCGATAGGAAATTTTATCAGTCTCCAGAATAGCACCATCAACTTTCGCCGATTTTCTCACAGTTTTTGAGATATTTGCGAAAAACTGAAATGTTTCACGTGTAAACTTTGTTTGGAATGGTTGAAAAGGAAAGTGGGGGTGGGTTTCAGTAAACCAAACGTGGACAGTACTTTTCGCAATGTTAAAACCATACGCGTGCAAAATTTCATCGAGATCGGATAAAAACTATGGATTTGTATAAAGAATATACAAATACAAAAACACACATTCATTGTATGTGTATAGATACAGTACAATTTACTGGGGTATCAGTATTTCCACAGAGTTTAGCTACAGTCATTACAAATAAAGATTTCCCGTACCTACATTCGGTCGTAGATAACGACCGATTCTGATAAACGTCCCGACAAAGACGTTAAAAACTATCCAAAAAATTGGAACACGCCCCTCCGCAGGCAACCTAATCCAACCCCATTATCGTGAAAAAGCCAGAAAATACCAACTGATTCCGATGAATGAAGTTGTCGCGTATTTCAAACAAGATAAAACCCAAGTAAATACCCGTACACATTCCGTTTGTCAGTTTCTTTCTCCATCGCATCGATATGTATCCACCGTGGATGCCGGATCCAATGAATCCGCCAGACTCCATTCGGGGTTTTGTATCGATTCGATACCGCGGATTATTCGAGTGTGTATCGAGGCATCGATCGATGGATCCTCGACGATGCGTATCGTCCCATAAAGGGAGCCAGTCGACGGATCGATACCTGATCCCCATTGATTGCAAGGACCGCAAACTCTCTCGCGCGACCTCCCGAAATCCTTTCAAACTCCGGCGAAGAGCCCTCGGGCCGTCAGGTGCCGCGACCCTCCTCCCGTGAAATCGGGATATCGAGCTGATTATTGTGAAAACATTCTACTCTCGCGAGTTGAAAGCCCATAGAAAATTTTTTTTTTCTCCACCCCGCCCACCTCACCCGTTAAAGAGGAACTTGTTGACTTAAGCGCGTGGCGAATCCCTCCCTTTGAAGCCTGCTCCCTTCCGCGCGTCTGTCTAGATCGCTTCGCGATGGAATTATCCTCCCACAAAAAATTTCGAACCAGCGTTTCGCGAGCGAGTCTCCGCGCACGGGTATTTCTTCGTGGATTTTTCCTCGAATTTTCTTTTCGAGATTCTCGCGGTGTAACGTCTTCGGAATCTACGTGTAATTCTTGCTTTATCGGGTGTAATTGTGAGTTTTTACGTGAAATTGAATTGATCTCGTCGGAATAGCTCACTTCGAATGAAAATACGAGAGGGTATATTTTTTTCTCGAAAGAGAAAAGAGAATCTTGACGCTTCTCCGCAATGCCACGCGAATTTACGGAATCGAAATTCTCACTCGCCCAGCCCCAAACGCAATTTCCCGTGGCTCGAAATCCCGACGATTTCGCGTTCCTTTTGAAGTTTCGCGTCGAGGAAAGGGGGAGGATAGGGACGATTCGCGAAAGGGGCGGAGAACCCCTCACCGTGGCATCGACGGAATACACCCTCTCCGATTTTCGGGAGAAATCTCGAAGGATTTGAAATTCCCGCGAAGGGACCCACGCGAAATCGAGTCCCTCCTGATTTTTCTCGCTCGGATCAAATTCAGCCGCCAGATCGCAGCATCCGAACTCTTCATCTTTCAATCGTAGAAGGCGTAGTGAAAGGTACAAAATTTAATCATCCCGAAATAATATCTAGTCAATGGAAGCAATCGAGAATGCTTATCTAATAATGGAATAAAAGTGGGACAGATGCCCCAGTTTCTATTTAACTTTGAACGCGATTATCTCGAAACGCAGTGGAAATATTCGAAAAATGTAAGCTAAATTTTTTATAGGAAAAATAGGTAGAAATATTTTTTATTTAAACTTTTCTTCAATATTTGTAATTGATTTCGAGATAATCGATTTTGAACTACTTACTCTTGAATTGGAGCATCTATCAAACCTCATTTCTATTAGGGGAGAGTTGGGTAAAACAGGATGGTCTGGTAAAACGGGATACATGTTTTTATTTTAAAACAAGTAGCCACATCTATCGGGCGGTAACCAAACTAATCTCCCTTGTTGCTTTCTTATTCAGGGCAACTAATCTAGTGACTTTAGCTTCACTCTGGACGGCGTGATAAGTGTCTTAGTAAAATTTGAGGTTAAACTAATTCGTTTCGCTTGTACATTATAATTCGATTTTTCGGTTTAAATGTGAAATCAATTAAAGGTGAGTAAATTGAGAGCATACTACATATGCTTACTATAAGTACTTACAACAGTTTTAATAAATTTGCTCTTTTTAAATATTTACATATGATTCCATTTTTCAATGCACAGTTGGGTAAAATGGGATACGAGTGGTTGGGTAAAACAGGATGGTATCCCGTTTTATCCAACCTCGTCTATCTATTGCTTGTATCATTTTATATCCTAAATGTATTCTCTTTTAGTCCAGCAACACAATGGGAAAGTACAAAAGAAAAACAGAAAGGCAGAATTGGGATCAGGACAGTATGCGACAGGCTGTTGAAGAGATACTGGAAGGAAGAATGGGATATCTCAAGGCCTCGAAAAAATATGGTGTCCCTCGTACGACTATAGAAGCACGTGTTAAGAAAATTAGACGGGGTATTCTCGATAGAGAGGAGTCTGCCAATAAAAGACTAGGACGTCATAAACCCGTTTTCACTCCAGCCCAGGAGGAAGAATTAGTGCAACACATTTTGTCGATGGAAGCACGTCTTTTTGGATTAACTCTTGATGAATTAAGAAGTTTAGCATTTGAATTGGCAAATCGCAATGGTTTGCCTAACAGATTTAACAAGAATAAGAGGAAAGCGGGTAAAGCTTGGTTGTATAGCTTTCTCAGCCGGCATCCGAACATAAAACTACGGTCACCTGAGCCAACCTCACTTGCACGGGCCATGGGGTTCAATAGGCCTGCCGTTGAGAAATTTTTCTCATTACTTTCTGAAACGATCAATAAATATAAAATAACTCCTGATCGCATTTATAATGTCGATGAGACAGGAATTATGACTGTACCGAAAAAAAGATCTAGATGTTTGTCATTACGTGGAAAGCGACAAGTTGGCTGTTTGTCCTCAGCAGAACGAGGAGTTCTGGTGACGGTGGAGATTTGCATGAGTGCTAGTGGTATATTTATGCCACCAATGTTCATCTTTCCAAGAGCTAGGGCAAAACCAGAACTTCTGGATGAGGCTCCTCCTGGGAGTACAGCTGATTATCATCCATCAGGATGGATGCAGAAAGAAATATTTTTGAATTGGTTTGATAAATTCATTTCTTTTGCCAATTCTTCTAAGGAACACCCTGTGCTTTTGCTTCTTGATGGGCATACCACCCACACCAAGAATCTGAAGCTGATTGAAAGAGCCAGGGATAAGGGTGTTGTGTTACTATGCTTCCCCCCACATACCACCCACCGCCTGCAACCCCTGGACGTAAGTTTTATGTCACCACTTAGTACATATTACACTTCGGAAGTGCAAAGATGGATGCAACAACATCCAGGCAGGCCCGTAACGATATCCCAAATAGGCAAACTTTTTGGGAATGCCTTCATGAAAGCTGCTAGCATCCAAACAGCAGTGAGTGGATTTAGAAAAACAGGCGTGCATCCCCTAAATTCGGATATATTCCCAGACTGGATGTTTGAACCGGCTGAAACTACAAATAGATCCATACAAGACCAACCAATTAGTCAAGAAGAACATAATGATGACCTTGTACCTCAAATTACATATCCTTCACCAAGGACATCACCGATATTACCACCAAGAACACCACCGAGAACACCACCAAGAACACCAACGAAAACACCACTGAAACTTACAGACCCCCTGTCAAAGGTTCAGGAATCAGATGAAGAATTAAATCCTGTAAATTCCTCAGACACACGAGATACTACTCCAGGTCCAATTACAACGACGAAATTTTATACGAATGCGACTCCTTCGTGTTCCTACAGCGCCAAGAATTTTGTGGTAACGCCGAAACAAATTGTTCCAATCCCTCATTCGGAAAGAAAATTAAATTCAAACGACAGACGAAGGGGCAAAACTGCAGTGTTAACATCGACACCTTATAAAGATGAACTCGAGCAAAGTCTTAAAAAAATGCCTACAAAGAAACCAAAACTAAACATGGAAAATACAGAAAAAGGAGCCCATACAGCCAAACTGAATAAAAAAGGCGAAACAATTATTAAGAAAACGACTAAGAGAAACTTGAAAGCAAAGAATGAAAGTAGTGTTTCAAAAAATGGAAACGCGAAAGTAACTAGACAAAAAATGTCAATGGACAAAAAAATAAAAAAAGAAAGAAGACAAACGACAGTGAAGATTCCAGTTCAGAAGAAGAAAGCATAGAAGCAACATGCTTATTTTGCACTGAACTTTTCTCGAATTCTAAGGCAGAAGATGGTTGGATAAGGTGTCAGCATTGCCAAGGTTGGGCCCATGAAGCCTGTGCAGGCGTAGGGACCGATGAGGACGAGATTTTTATATGTGACTATTGCCAGTAAAAATAATATTTTAATGATTTTTTTACTGTTAAAGAGAGTCTTTATTTAGTTTTCTTAGTTTATAATAATATACCAATTATTATTTGTTGTAAGAAACGCTTATTTTGTTAATTTTCGTAACAAAAATAAAATATTACTTATATTCGTACAATTGAGTATTCCTTGTTGTCTCTTTTTTCCTGATGAATAAACATGAAATCTACGAAACTGTAAGTATCCCGTTTTATCCGACTAGAAGGGTAAAACGGGACAGTTCCAACTTTTAGCAGAAACATTTTTTTTCTCTGATGTAACTTCTGTTTTTTCTTAAATGATCATTACCATCAAAAGCTTTGTTACTAGTGAAACTAGAGGTAAAACATTATACTTTACAGTACTTTATTTAGAAAGTTACAAGGTTTTAAAGACTAAGTATCCCGTTTTAACCAACTCTCCCCTACATACATTATTGAGATATCGTCAAAACTCTCGAATAACATTTCAAAACTCCGTTCCTCTTCTCCCGAAGGAGCAGCCGAAATTCGAGCTCACCCTTTCGATCGAGAAGCGAGAAAACAAATAGATCACGGGGAGGAAAAATTCCCATTAAACCCCTTCAGCTGCCTGCGCGGGAGCGATGCGTCCCTCTCGACTATTCGCCCATTTGCCTCTCCCATAGCGTGATCCGGCAACATTTTAAAAGTCGTGTAAAACTCGTGTATAACCCTCGTAAAAATACCACTCCATAAAAATGCCGCGCCGCGTTCGGCATAATTTTATTGCCACGGCTCTTAATTCGTGATAAAACATTAGTTTCGAACTTATCAAGCGCACGGCCGGACGGCCCACGGCGCGAACATGCCTCGAAATCACCACCGGGCTCGATGCCCCCGCGTGACTGTGCACGGCGGCGGCGCACTTTTTCTTCCCGCTTCCACCGGACCGCGATTTGATTTATTTCCGAGATTTACCTCGATAGAGCCATTTCCGAGCGCGGCCGGGGTGCGTATAGCCATACATTCTCGAGGAACGTCTCGTGTCTATGGGTGATATATACCTGGCACGTAGAGGCGACTCTCCTGCACTGTTTGTCTACCACGAATCTCCGACGATGACCATCTTTCGAATAGATTTCGCGTTGCTGTTTAGACTACAAGTTGATTTTTACATTAATAAGCCACGTATCTTTACTCTTCTATCTGAATATACTTTCGCATGCACTGAGACAAATGATTAGTAATGTTAATCATGTTTTGGTTGATATGGGAACAACGAAATCTTTTTATTTATTTTATTTTATTGGGACAACAAAATTTTTGATTGCGATAAGTACCTAAGTGTTGATTGTTGCTGGGAATGTTTCTAAATGTTTGATTGCGACAACCAAATATTTATTCCCAGGCGAAAAAATTCTATACACATATTTTTCGTAAATCGTGAATTCGTAAATCAAATATGAACCGGAATTTTATGAAATAAATTTATTGAAACTTCAGAAAAATAAAAACAAATAGGTTTATTTCTCTACATAATCCCCTGACATAGAAACACATTTTTCCCAGCGGGTATATAGGTAGTTTTTTTGATCTCGCTCTCGTACAATGAAGATGTTTGTGACACCAGTGCACGAACGCTTCGACAGCAACACATCGTCGTGAAATCTCTCGTCTCCAAGTGCTTCTTTCAATGGTCCAAACAAATGATAATCGTAGTGCGTAGAAATCCATACACGACCAAAACCACATATGGATTATATACAAAATATATCAAACTTTTCCACCGGAGTTGTAATAAAAATATCTCGTTGTTCTCGTATGAACCAAAGTTTGATTAATATTACTGATCATTTTTTACATACTATTACAATACCGGTAGTAAATATCTTCTCCCTTCACTCTCTAATTAAAACAAATCCCTCGATCTATGTAGGTATACCTCTCGTCGACCCAGGGAGTCATCGACCCTCCTTCGCCTCCCATTAATCAATACACATCTACGTCCCGACGCCCGATAACGACACTCGCGTCCAAGGCGAAGCGATCAGGCCCGCGGAGCCGCGTGCTCGCGAAGACCTCTCGCTTTTCTTCGGGATCTAATTCGAACGCGAAGCTCTCGAGAACGCGGCGTAACATTACCTAACCCCGAAGACTTTATATCATCGCGCTCTCGCTCGCGTCTCTCATTAGTTGGCACGCCGCCCGGGGGCAGTGCGTGAGTTTAATTTGTGGTGAGTATGCGTGTACGCGCGCGAGTATGCGTGTGCGTGCGCGGCGTGGGCGGCACGCACGCCACATTCCGCCGGCCGCTGGCCGCCCGAGCGCAGGTACCACATGCACGAAACGGCGTAATATGGGAATGTGCGGCGGTTTGATTTTAAGTGAAGCGAACAAATATCTCGCTCCGCCACCGACGCGCGGTCCTCAATTATCGAAGAATCCCGGGACCGCGAGGCAAATTCCCGGCCGGGATTTGTATACGGGTTGCCTGTATACACCGGACCTGCGAGCTCTGTGGAAGGATACGCGCTGACAAATTGCCTGGATGATGTATGATTTCGATTTGATTATGTAGGCTGAATCGGGGGTGGTAGTGTCACCCTTTACTAAGACTTAACTGAGGAAAATGACTCTCTGGATTTGTGCGATTTTTTGTTCTCCCCGAAAGAAGTGAGTTACGATCAAAATTGACGTATGAAATCATTTTTTCTGTTTTAAATCAAATGCGATTTATAGACTCGGAAAGAAATTCGGTAAAGTCAACTGAAAATTTAGTTGAATAGTCGAAAATGAATATTTTACTAGCTCAAATAGTATTCATTTGTCTAGACAAAATACTTTCTCGGCTTAAATACATAACATATTTTCTTAATAAATATTCGTATCTATCTTGTCAGACCAAGATAATAATATTTTATCGGGGCAAATGAATATTACTTGAGCTGATAAAATATTTTATCGCGACTATTCGGCTAAATGTTTAGTAGATTTTATCGAATTTTGTTCTCAGTGCAATTCGCTTCAAATTCGCTTCCCCCCAAAAAATGAGAACTCGCGACTACGATCTAAGTATGTATATATACTCCTCGATCCAATATTCGATATTCCTCTAAATCCATAAAAGCGCGAGAAGAGCCCGGCATCTTCGCGCGTGGAGATAAACAATGGCCGTGGGCGAGGGGAGAAGTCCGCGGCCTTTTTTCACCGAACGACGACCGCGACCTCGGTAATTGCTCGATCGATCGGCCTTATCGCGGGACGAAAGCCCGTCGGCGTCGCGCAGCCGATTCTCGTTCTTCAAACAATGCCAATATGTTGGTTCGTGGGTCACTGCCTTGGCACAGAACTCGTATACACACGGTGAATTGGGGTGTGCCCGCGGATGGTGTGGGGTGAAATTTAGTGCGGGATATAAGGGGGTCCTTCCTAGCTTAGCCCAAGGCGGGGTTTACAACCCTCCTTGTGAATCTGACCGTGTGCGCATACATTTTCAAAATTCACTTCGATCGGCCAGGTTGGGAGGGACGGATCGTATTACGAGATAGAGGTAGACGCGCCCTCCTCGGTCAGCTGAGTTTTTCGAGGGCTTATACGTATTTTTAGCTTCGAATACCAGCATCAATCGCTATTTCGTATTATGATATTACGAGACTTTCCTTTAAGGGATGTTTTTTAGCATCATTATATGTCGGCAAAATTAACGCAAAACAGTAGTATCGAAATATCTCTTTCTCTGCTTTCTTTATACCGAAATTAATTTATTCAATCGTATTTAACACTAGATCTACGGATGGTTTTAAAATGGTCATTTTTTCGCGGATAATTAGGTATTTCATTATCTGTGAAATTTTCGTCCATGCTACTATACTTTTATTATAGAGCGAAATGTAATCTACGAAAATATCTATTTCACCAATCTAGACTAAACCTCTTAGGTTATTAGATAATTAAAATTGAATGGCACTCTGAATAAGTCGCCCGTCTGATTGACGGGGTTCCGTAAACCTAGTGAACCAGGACGCGAGAGTGCGCGGTTTTTTATATTTAATCGTCTAAAAATATGTAATGTAAAATTAAAATAAATCTCCTAATAATGAAGAGCAACCAACAAAATTCCACGTAACACAACACGCGCCCCAATTCTCCTCGCAACTGACTACCTCTCTCAGTCATTTCTCCATTTCTCCTCCACTTCCGTCCGCCTCTCATCGCTACCCGCGCGGAGCGCGCAAGGAAACCAGACTAATTCGCGGCCGTCGAAGCGCGCCGCGCGTGTCGCGATATAAATCAAGCCACGCGCGCGCGCGTGAGCGACGATCGTTCGGTATCGCGGCCGGTAATGGGCGCGAGTATAATCTCGTGCAAACCTTAGGACGACCTTGAGCGTTAATAACGTTCCGCGTTAACGCATTATGTACCCGGCTCTTGCATAGGTAGACGCGTGTATCTCGGTTATTCGCGTAGGCGCTCGCACTTACGAATAATAGAGGCGCGGACGAGCAGCCGTCGCGCTGTAGTATCCGAAAAAATTGTGCGTGAGCGCAACTGGCTCGAAATAGGATCTTATACGACTCGACGTGAGTATAGTAAAAGGAAGAGCTCGCGTTTAATGAGCGGTTAACCTACGCGAGCACGTTCGCAGCTCCGCGTGTGATTTACCTGCACGCGTCGCGTCTTTTACGCTCCGATCGCGCGAGACAAATTGGGAGCGAGCGCACACACGCACGTATTTCACGCACCCAGAGCGCGCGTAACACGAGCGTTGCCACGCGGGGCACCTGCGTCCTTCGGTGAATTCCGGAATTTACAAGGGTGACTGCCGAGATCGCGCCTTTATATGTAGGTGACTCTGCGCGCGTGCGGATATAAGTAATCCGCGTGCGACGCACCAATGAGATTCTTTATCCGAGCTGCGAGGACGGTCGCTGATCTCTGAAATATCACCCTGCCTCGTCCTTCGCGATATCCTTTTATTTGCGGGAGAGACGATGACATTGCTCTTTTCTACTTCGACCGCGTATTCGCGTACCTACACTCGTTAAGGCTTCATCCATAAATTACGTCTCGTCTTTTTATCGTATTTTTGAACATCTCCATTCCTCGTGGCACACGATTGGTGAATGTAACTTTTACGCGGATGGAAATGGAATGTATTGCACCACGGCATTGGAATCCTAGCCCCCGAAAACGTAGGAAACGACTACCCTTGATCTATTATACGGCACTCTACTCCGGGATGCTGTGCGGTCCATGAGATTCCAGCATCCGGCTTCGGTCCAGCGCGATCGCAAGGAACCCGTGCGAGGAGTCGATTCTTACGTTTCGAGGGTCGCCGAACGCGAAAATGACATTCGCGCGAACGAAAGTCCTTTCAGAAAGGAGTTACCAGCAGATCTACGTAATTCTCGTCCTCTTCGTCGACCGCCAAAATCGCGTTGGGACGTGGAGACTTAAGCGCGAAAGGGAACACCGACGCTCTCTCCTCCATCTCTCCTCCTCCCTCTTCAAGAATCGCGGTATCTCCTCACTCGCGCGAGCTGATCCCTGAAATATCGCACCATCGCCCGAGTGGTTCGCCGGCGGGCGGTCCGCGAAAGTTTGCGGATTTAAGAATCGAGAGGAACATAAATTGAAAGTAATGGCCCTCGTGCGTTGCGCGTCGAATGCCGATGCATTGCCCAGCGTCGGAAAGGAGCGAGCGAGCAAATGTCCTGCTAACACGAAAACTGAGTTTCCCGAATCGGCCGATCCGGCGTTGGACCGCATATCGCGCGTGCGTCCACGCGCAGCTTGTAAAACAATGTCGTAGCCGCGAGAGGGAAAAATAGCGAGGGAGCGAGAGGGGGAGAGCGCGTGTCCGGGGATGGAGGAGAGAGACGGAGGAAGCAGTTGGATGGAGGAGGGATGACGCGAAAGAGAGAGAGAGAGAGAGAGAGAGAGAGAGAGGGAGAGGGACGAAGACGCTGTAGCTCTTGGCGCGGTGAGGTGTCTCGAGCCCCGGGTGGTAGCCAACCACCTACTGGGAGTTAAGAACTCTAAATTACGCGTGGACACGGGTTTATGTCTTCATCGGTTATGGCTGGCGATCGATCTGGGAGGAAGCGCCGTTTCGTCTTCGGGGTGCTTCGACTGGCGTGCCACCGATCGACGACCTTCCGGAATTTGTCTCGTTGGTGCAATCGGATAAAACGATCGATGACAGTGGATGGAATCATTTTTGACAGGGACGATGTGATATAAATAGTCTTTGTTTCGAACGACGAAAAGTATGTAGAGGTAATAATGGATAGAAATAATTCCTTCGGGAGGATTAGATGTAAATCATTCTCCTTTCGATGTATACTTAACCCTTTGTGATTATCAAGGATTCAATTGACCTATAGGCTTCAATTTTAAAGGTAACTGTATTTTTTTGGTACAATCATAACTGGACCCTCGTCAGATCTTGGAATAAATAGCTTCTTCTTAAAACTCGTACTACGAAACTTCTTCGGACTTCGGAAAAGTCCGGATTCGGATTTGTTCAGAAATCCGAAGAAGGTTAGTAGTACGAAATTTAAGAAGGAGCTACCTATTTATTCTCATGAGTTATGAGAATCATCCGTAGACTTTATTAAGAAAACTCTAAAAATAAAGAAGTTATACCACTTTTATAGTAGAGTAGCTTATTTTTCATGTATCTACACATTCACGATTGTTTTTGCATATGTCATCATTTTATTTCTCACATAAACACGGTGATCTAATATTTTACGATGTTCGAAGAATATTCCATAATTTGTCGGTCTAAATTGGACGGATGTTGTTCATGTGGTTATTATTTAAAAATCGACAAGGTCCATTTGTCCCATGCATGACAATCGTGGAACTGTACGAATGTGTGACCACGTAGGGTTAATAATTGTCGGTAGAATAAGATGAAGTAATGAATACAGTGGATGAGAAGATATTATCCGCTAAAATATATGATCTAGCACAAGTGGTCCCTCTCGGTCCCATGACGTTTGATCGCACGCCATGAACTGGCCTATCTAGAGGTATACCTATCCTTCTTGGGGGACGCCTTTAACATAACGCAATATCCTAACACGGTTCGGTCATTTCCTGGTGGCCATATAGAGGTCCCTACAGCCGGTCCCTGGGGAGAATTTTGTCAAAGGATCTTTATTCTACGAGGAAGTATAATACGCTATTCCGCCGGAGGCTAGCGGGAAATGTGACATGGCGAGTGGCGCGCCGCTAAAATTTCGGCTGCGGACGATTTTATTGGACGCACGCTGCGCGCGCGTCGGACGTGACGATTAGATATCACGATGGCTACGAGGCTCTCGCTCCATGCGATGGAATCATCAGGATGGTACAAATTGACAAAATGGGAACGAGAGAGTGATAAAGTGTAACAGAGGATGTGCATAGATTCCTCAAAAATTAGGTACTCGACAGCTAATCGTCCTGAATCCTTAATCATGTAAATAGAGTCTTCGAAACTCCAATAGTACACTGAGAAAACAGTTTAATTGTAGTTAATAAATACTTGTTTCAATACGGCGAAATAAATATTTTACTGGACCTCGAGTAAACATTCGATAACTATTACAATATTTATTTGTCACCATTTGATCCTTTGAGGCAACTGTTTGAAAGAAAGAAATATTTTAATAATTAACGTATATTTTCTTGTCTTAACCAAATATTTATTTCGCCGTATTTGAAATTACATTTATTAACTACATATTAATAAACTGTTTTCTCGGTGTCAAGAAGCAAAAGAGAGAAGGTAAAGTGAGATTCCATTTAAAAGCTGAAAAACAATTTTCTAGAGAACCGCAAAAAATTACACAAAATGTATGGACTAAATAAACAGGAGGCGAGCAGCCACGTATCACTCGCGTGTCGTACATTCGACGGATACGATCGAACTTCGATCGACCGACGGTACTCCGGAATTCAGTTGCGAATATTGCGCACGTCAAGCCTTTAAACTGATAGGCAGCCACGGCTGAGCCAGACGTCATCCTCTCGTTTCGTTTGGCGTTTGACGATTTTTTCCCGAAATTTCCACGTTTCCCACTGATTGGAAATTCATCCCACCAACGCATTCGTGGGGCAGTAACGCGATTGAAAAAATGCATCGCGCGCATACCACGTTTGTTCGTGCCCTTGTCGCCTTTTTTTTTTTAATGCGCGTATGTAGAGACGTTCTTTTGGCCTACGTGATACACAAAAGCATCCGATCGATTCTCTTTGTTGCACTTGCCGGGGGGGGGGGGGGGGGGGGGGGGGGGGGTTCCACATATAACGATTTCTCACGGGTTATTTTTTCAGTTTCGTTATACGCGCCACGAGAAAATTTTTTAGAATTTCCGTGAACTATTCTTCGACTCACTGTGCTGTCGCGAAAATGATTTCAGAATCTTGATGCAACTTTTTTATATAGATTTTCCGAGCCTACAGGAATATACCTATTACTATTCAGTAGAAAGCCAAAACAAAAAAAGTCCTTTAAGAAGTGAACTTGCTCGACTTATCAATCGTTCTATTAAAACAAAATGAGGTGAATTAAAATCCTTCCGAGAATTCCTGCACTGAGAGTTTATTCGTAGTTAATAAACTGTATACTTGATTACGGTGAAAGAAATATTTCATTCCTGCGCTGAGAGTTTATTCGTAATTAATAAATGTTTATTTAAATATAGCGAAACAAATATTTTATTGGGTCAAGTAATTACTCGTTAACTAGTGCAATATTTATTTGACACAATTTGATCTCTTGAAGCATACATTTGAATGGAATGAACATTCTAATAACAATTAACATATATTTTCTTGTCTTAATGAAATATTTATTTCTCCATATTTGAAATTACATGTATCAACTATTAATAAACTATCTTCTCGGTGTACCATCTCGTAGGTAGATCATTAATTAGTAATAAAAACTTAAAGACGCCAAGTGCGAAGAGACCGAATAAATGAGAACCCTCTCTCTCCCCGCGAAATCTCGAAAAATTCCAGTTCGACGTTTCGAACCCTCCCGCTTTCTGATAATTACACCGAGGAAAAAGACAATGGCACCAATCACGCGGCGTAACAATGGGGAAACACAACAATTGCGTGTAGGCCCCCCATGAAGGTACGCGCCCAGCTGGTAATTGGACGGCGGCCCGGCAGCCCTCTACGTGCCAAGTGCTCAACCCCCTTCGTTGCTAGATACTTGCATTGTTTATGCCTCTCGTGCCCCGCGTATCTCGTGCCCTCGTAGGCGCGCACTGCTGCACTCGTCGCGAGACGCGGTTAGATCCGAATGGTTAGACCACCTGTACTCGCCCCCCTGCATCTTTCGTCCCGTCCCTCCTCCATCGCGATATTCCTCCTCCCGGGTCCTTCGCTCGCCGCGGGTAATTATTTACGACCGCTCAAACGCAACCGCGACGTGATGCAACGGCGAGAGGCGCGCGGTATCGCGGGTACAACTGGAAGGGGAGAAAAGAGGGACGATAGCCGGGACAACGCGCTGAGTCAATGGGCTCGTAACGATTTCAGCGCGCGCGCGCGTTTGACGATATGCGTTCGTTCGATTTGCAATCTGATCCAATTGCAAGAACTCGGCTGGACGTTAACTCGATTTAGGGTGCCTGGTACCACCTAGCTGTGGTGGATGGTACCGTTTGTTAATTATACGACGGACGATCGTCGAAAGAGGATTGGAATTGAATTATACGAGTATATTTTGAAGCGCGTTGATTTAAATTTATACCTGTACAAGTTGCAGCTTGATAGAATCGGTCTAAATATCGAACCGGGATGAATGGTAGTAAATGTAGGACGATATTTTTAACGAAATTTAAATTCCGGAAATATTTGTCTCGCGAATGTTTCTATTTATGAAAGCTTTCGATTTAAAAGATTCGTGTACCTAGTTCTCTTACGAAAAGATTCGTAAACAATTTTTCGCTCTGGCTCATCGCATTATTTATTATTACTAGCTTTCCTCCCGTGACTTCGTTCACGTGGATCTCGAAATAAATCTTATATCCCCTATTTTACCACCTTAAGGTAAGAATTTCATAAAATCCTTTCTTAGTGTATGCTTATATCACAAAAGAAACCTTGTAAGAAATTCCCATACAAACTGTCATTCCATTTTTAACCCCCTTAAGGGATAAATTTTCAAAAATTAATTTTCATAGATTTAACTTTGAAAATGATGGATTTTCATACAAACTTACAGCCTATACTCTAGTCTATATAAATAAATAAATATATATATGTATATATCGTTGGTATACCTACTGCGAAAAGTGACCAACTCAACAATTAACTTGGTCACTTTTTACAGTATTACTATCAGTCCTATGGACTTGGTCATATATCTGTAGTATCAAAATAAACTTAAATATTTTCAGTTTATTTTTACACTGCAGATATATGACCAAGTTCATAGGACTGATAGTATAATACAGTAAAAAGTGACCAGGTTGATTTTTGACTTGGTCACTTTTCACAGTATACCCACGATACGTATATATATTTTATTTCAAGCGATTCATAAAAGAATGTCATATGATCGCCTTGAACCAAAATCGTTTCGCGTGTGCATGGCGCGTATCGCGATACCTTCCGGCGTCGAAAAAGTGCACCGTCGCAGCCCTGCACTCTCCCCGATCCGGGGAACTATAGGAGGGCTCGAATCTTTCGAATTCCGTGCATAACTGCACGACTCCCGATCGTGAGGTGCGTTTAAGATCACGCAACACCGTGAATCTTTACCGGCCCCTATACAAAATTGTAATATATACCTATACGGAGCGTAGACGGTCGTCCCCGGGGTGTACCTCCCTCGAACTCGGACAACGGAGGGAAAAAAGGAAACCGTCGCGTATATGTAGTCGAGTCCGAGAGAGCAGCGCGGCGCGTTCGGCTGCAAAAGTTATTTGTCCGCTCCGGAAAACGGAAGATCACGTTTCGTCGACAAATCATTTTCCCCGGCCAAACCTCGTTGATCCTGACCCGAATCGTCGGGTTGGTCGAAGCGCCTGAACCGCCTTAACGGGATTACTTGCCTTGTATTGGTCGAAAATAAGAAAGTGGAATGCTTGCGAGAAACGCGGGATGATTAGCTTTTACCTATAAATCGAGTCCATTTTATTAAAGAAACTGTGCATTAATTCGTCTTAAATCGTAGCAAGAAAATCTATCGTGCTCTCTAGAGAAGTACGTACACTCTTAAAAGTTTCCTTAATTTATGGACAAGATAAAAAACAAACGTAGCTTAAATTTATGAATTTTACGGTTAATTTTAAAGGACGTGTATTTATCTTAATTTACATTGAAAATTTCGCAATAATTTGGATTTATTCTTAATGTTAAACCACGATTTTGCAGAAATCCGTCGTCCATCTGGAGCTTTTCTAAATTTCAAGGAAAGTGTATATAGTATGTTATATTTAAAACCCATTTCTGTCTGATAAAAACTTCAGTATTTTCCTGAAAAGTTTAAAATACATATTTTCAACAGTTAAACGATATATAATGTATATACTACATATTATATCCATACATTTTAAGAGGTATACTTACACACGTATATCCTTCGCGCTGCCAGATGGATGAAAAATCAACGCTCCCCATGAATTTTTTTGCCAAACCCCCGACGCCTCGGGGCAAACGGTACCCACGCGTCTCGATAACCATAATAAATCGTAGTAATGGAGTATTAAAATAGGTGGTTTGGCCTGCCACATGGCACATCCGGTGCGGATTGATAACCACGTCCGTATCGTAACGCGGGTATTTGAAATTCTACACCCCCTCGATGACCTCGCGATGCGATTTACTTTCCAAGGTCGATTGCCTCGTTATTTCTCAAATTTACAAGGCTTCTCGAAAAAATTCCTCTCAACTTTTCGACCCGTCACCACTCCACGCGATATTTGACGCAAACAGCGCGAAAACTTTCGCTCCGAAAACACGAGGAATAAAACGCGGGACGCGTAATTCGAAAAATGTATTCGTAATCTCCGCGGCCGTCAGGCGCCGACCTCCACCCGCGCTTTACTTTGCATCGCAAACGGCGTAACGCGGTTCCCGGATACGCAAAAGAAAAAACTTTATCCCGCGAATTAATTATAATAAGCGCGCGCGGAAAAGCGGGGGAAACATTTTTATTTAACGACTAAATGGCGAGCTTACTTCAAAGCCGGTTACCCCGTCTTGTTCTTGACTCTCCCTCTTGTTTTATTTTTTTTTTCAACGGGAGGAGCGCGACGAGATGGAGGAAGAGAGAAAGGGGGGAGGGGTGAACCGGGAAAGGGAGTATACGAAAGGAATATGCCGAGCGCGCAGCACAGCACCCAAGAAAAATGTTTTATTTTAATTAGAGAGGTATGGTATATAACGTGGGGGTCCACGGGATGGTCCTCTTTTCCACCGAGGTAATGAATCTGTAGGACATACCCTCCTTTTGCGCTTTAATTGGCGCAGAGTTGTTTGGAGCTTTCTTAACGTTCATCGCGAAATACCGTCACAACGCGTGCACTCGTACTCGTATATATATATATAATGGATAAAGAGAGTCTGCAATTTGGCGAGGAGACAATAGGAATAATAAATTATGACAAATTCAACGACGATATTCCTTTACACGCACAGCTGAAAAAAAAATTAAAGAATAATTACACGAGGAAAAAATGTGGTAGATTTGATCAAATCGATGGTCACGGATGGGGGAATGCAGAGTTAGTTACTTGGATTAATGATTGACTCGAATTTCTGTTTCCTTCAAATGGCCGTTAATCGTTATAACCAAATTTATTAATCGGAGCAACTAATTCTACATTCCCCTATCCGTAAACGCATTTTTAATTGAACACACCATTTATTCTCTCACCGTGAGAACAAAATTTGTTTCATCGAAATAAACGTATTTTTGGTTGGTCTTATAAGAGTACATTTATTCGGCCTTGCTGAACATATAAATATTAGGTATATATTGATTTAATTAAATATTATTTGGATCAAATTGGCATTCAGTCGCGTCGAATAAATGGGCTTTTGGAACTGTACAAAAATATTCATTTCGATCAAACACACCGACAGTTTATCAGTAGTTAATAAAAATGTAATTTCAAATACGGCGAAATAAATATTCCAAGAAACTATATATGTTAATTTATTAAAATCTTTATTTCATTCAAATGGTTTCCTCGAAGGATCTAATTATACTAAATATATATATCGTAATAGTTAATGAATATTTACTTGAACCAATAAAATGTTTATTTCGCCATATTCAAACAAATATTTATTAACTACAAACAAACGGTTTCCTCGGTGCATATCTTTTTCTCCTCCTTCAATCTCATTTCCTCTCTTGCGTCACTTTAAAATGCAACGACATCTCGAAATAACTCGTCACCTATACATGTGTATATCCTCGTAGTCGAAACGAGGATTTCACCGAGAGATGAACTAAAGACTGCGACTCGAAGTCCAAGCATCTACGCGTCCAACCTCGATGGGTTAATTAAAGTTACACCCTAGTTGCTCGACGCGTCAAACTGACCTCCGAAAATGCCTTGAATATTCATGGATGTCCAGAACGAACGACGGTTTCGGGCATTAACATACTCGCATATATCATCGCTAGGGATAATGCAACTGCGGGTAACTCCTCTTTCTCTTCGTCCTTTCTTCTCCCCTTCGTTTCCTACCTCTCTCTTTCTCTGTCTTCTCTCTTTCTCGCTCCAGCGAATGCGTAATTTTTCACGCGATCGACAAGCACATAGCCCCTCCCGCCCCTCTCGCCGTCGAACCCGCGTGCGTGCGTACCCGCGTGCGTGTCCCACCTCGTATACATATAGACGTTATTGAAAACCGAACGAAACAAATATCAGTAATATATCACGATGGAGTTTTAATGCCCCGCCTTGCTAGCATAGCATAACGACCATCTTAATCACCAGCGGAGTCCAGACGGACCCATCCGACTAATGAGCTCGGTGCAAAGCAAACACGCGCCCATACACAAAGGAAGTAGTAAAAAGAACTAGAGAAAGAGAGCAAATAAGAGAAAAATCTACATAAGGTCCTTACGACGTTGACCTCGCGCGCGCGCTCGAGCCTCCTACTCGTTTCTCTCTGGTTTTCTACGTGCTCCTCTTCGTTCCGTATCGTTTACCGAACCCTCCAACGCTGGAGGTAGCCTCTAATCCTCGTCGCTGCGAGACAACGAGCTCAGTGACGAGCGAGGGATGCGGGGGAGTCTTAGCGCGTCTGCAGTAGGTACACACATACCGTGCATACTTACTCTAGGCTGGAGCGGACGAGGGCGTATAGATATCGTGGAAGTTGTCGTGTTTTAGGTGAAATTCCGCAGACTCGTGATCAGCGGAAATTAATAAAGCCTTTATTTTAATAAGAATCACATTTTCATCCATACTGATATTATAAATGTGACCTGATATATACGAGGGCAGAGTGAAAAGTCCGATACTTTTTAAAGCAAACACTCTCTTTTTTATCAATTATTAATTTATTTTCAACACAGTCGCCTAGTAGAAAAGTATCGAACTGAAAAGTTCGATACTTTTCACTCTGCCCTCGTATGTAAGTAAGTTTGTCTGTATGTTTGTTACCTCTTCATATGGCAAGACTATATCGATAGAACAATTTATTAACAATTAATAGATGTAATTTTAAATATGGCGAAATAAATATTTCGTTAGGACAAGAAAATATATAATACTAAAATGTTTATTTCATTCAAATGAGTGCTTCGAAGAATTTAATTGTGCTAAATAAATATTGTAATAGTTAATGAATATTTACTTGATTCAATACAATATTTATTTCGTCATATTCAAACAAATGTTCATTAACTACAAATAAATTGTTTCCTACATGTATTGAATGGACTTTGATGAAATTTGGCAAAGCGGGAACTTGAAACTCAGAGGTGACGTCATCATAAATTCAATATAGCAAATGCTCTAAGATGACGGCGTTCAATGAAACCTAGCAGTCATTAATGGCGCGTGGTTAGGGGGGAAGGGGGAGGAGGGATGTACATCCTCCATTGATAATATCTAACATTGATTCCGTCAAAAGAAATATAATCGTTCAAATTCCACGCGGACGGAGTCGTGGGTAACAGCTAGTTGCTCTATAAGTAGAAACATCACTAATCTCGAAAATGGCATTTTTTATAGCAGAATAACGACATGTGCAAACATTTGGCGCGGAGCCGGAAACCGCGAGTCGGTTTGTATCCGCATTCGTTATGAATTAATGAATCGCGATATATGCGATGAATGCAACATTCTCCAAAAGGCATCAAACTATCCAATGACATTCTACGCACTTAACAAAAATCAAGAGGTAATCTTCAGAAAATTATTAGGTCGATACAAATAAAAATAAAAACACAAATTATCCCCGTTTCGAGATAAGAAATGACACAGAGGTAAAGAATTAATTAGATCTACTAAACATTATTTGCTGGGTCGCAAGTAATTATTTATTTACATCGATACAATCTTTTTTCATATTAATTTGACATTTCTTTCTTGCAATCATACACTATTCCACATGATTGTAAGGAAGAGATATCTAAATGATGTATTAAACAATTTGATGATTGAAATAAATAATTACTCGCGACCCCGCAAGTAATTCTCAGTAGATCCAACTAATTCTTTTTCTCAGCGCGCGCATCGTCGAAGATCGATATCGAAAGATGCGATGGATCTAATACACTGAATGTCGCTCGATCGATCCTCCTCCTCCTCCTCCTCCTCCGACGTTCGAGTCTCACCGAGGCTGGGCGCGATGAAAGCGTTTTTGAAATTTCGGAGGTTCGCCCGGCAACCAAAAAACAAGACGAAGCACTCAGAGTGCAACTTTTCCATCGGCGCTATCTCGCCGGAGGCGAAAAATCGCAAACTTGGGCTCGCCCTGCCACCGCGCGCGCCCGCTCCGGATTCGCGGCCCGAGGTCTGAGATTCAGGCCAGCTGTCGAAAATCCTGATTTTACATTCTCCGCTCTCCTCCACGGTTTGGTACCTAAATGAGTACGACCGTCGAGAGCGAGAGAGGGTTGCGTTTCGTGGCTGGACGCGAGAAACAAATAAAAACAATATCGTCGCTCCACCGCGTTATGAATACGCATTAATCTACGTCGGTTTAAGCGTACCTCGACTCGCGCGTCTCGTTGTCCCGAGGAGTGTATAACCGACTTTTCAGCTCGGAGTAATCGTATGCATGGAAGTTACGCGTGTCTACCGACGAATAATTGGTCCAGCCGAGACGACGGAGAACTCGTGGAACGCACGGCAGTGATCCTCGTCGATCCTTTGGTATTCTCTTTCTTATCGTTTAAATCTACATACGGGGTATCCCGTGTCGAGTTAACCGTTCGCGGTTCAATTGGGATCTTTTAAAGTGGCATCTCAGACTCGAAGCGTTGCTCTTGCCTTTAAATTTGACTCGAAAACATACTCTACGGTTTAATTAAATTTCTAACTTCTGGAAATAATATAAGGTAGGTAACTGTCCCAATAGCAGAACTTGTCCTAATAGCCCGACATGTTTGAGTATAATTCAAATGGTGGAAAAAAGTCATCAATAAATTAAGGATGTGTACAGGAAGAGTCTCGCTGGTATAAGAACCCCGTAGGGGTTTTTATACTTATGAGTAAAATCTGCTGTATGCATGGAGAAAGAGGAACTGCATGAATTACAATTTGACTATAGCGTAAAGTGTGTAAATATAACACACTTCCATTTGCAGTGTATTGGGGCAGTTAGGTTAGACATGTGAGGTGAATCGAATCACAGGGTGAATCGGATCGATAGATCCATATTTCTTAAATCCTAGTGAAAATAAACATTTCTGTTGTTCGTATGGTATTACTTTACTGGAGAAGAACGAAGTAATACGAACGATCGAAATGTTTATTTTCAACACGATCTAAGAAATATAGATCTATGATCCGATCCACCTCGGTTTACCCTATCTTAAATTCGATATTTCGATATTTTTCTCTCAACAAGAATCTTAACTACCCCGACGTCGCATCTTCTCATTGAAGCCTGAATTTCTACCGGTGGATATTGAGGGAAGAAAAAAGAAAGGTGTCGACGAAAGAGAAGTTCTGCGCGGGGAAAAAGACGGGGGAAAAGGGGAAACGCTGTGTATATATTATTCGCGTATTATTCGCGAAGGTCAGATCTAACAATTCGCGGCTATTTACGGGAAGAGTCAATTACCGGGAGTGAAACAACTTTGTCCGTGTCCGTCGAGGCGAATGGCGCCCACGAAATGTCTAAGCCACCGGCGCTGAACTTCGGTAATCATACGGGCTACTGCACCACAAAGCGAATACTTGCCGCGATCTCTAAACCCAACGTAAGACGTCATTATTTCCTCCGCGTTCCCGCGAGATCAAAAAGCTTAAATTAATCATGTCGTAAGAACGGATTGTCCGCGATTCGACGGAGCGTCTGAAATACATAATTATTAAGGGAAAGGAGGCACTGCTCTTCTAGCATCGTCGATTAATTAAATGCGTAACAGTTTCTTTTCCTTCTTCTTATCGATATTTATAATATCTCGAGAATAAAGATTAATAGTTTTGTAAGGATATATTATTATAAAAGAGCTGCATCTTTTTCGCAGCTGAAATATAATTAAATTGTTAAACAATGTGTCATGATTAAAGTCGTCATCCCTCACATTACATATGCTACACTCTGAGAAAAATAAATACGGCTTAAACCAACGATATTTTAACTATAGTGGAAGACGCTCTGGGGTCTTAAACTTATTTTATAATTTATGTAAATGGTGCAGTGGGCTATATATTATATTATTCAGCAGCAGAAAAGCTTATTATCCATCAAAAATGCACTATTTATTCACAAATTTAACAAAAATTAACATTATTTTGAGTACATTAATCAGGAACAATATTTTCAATACACTTTTTTTGTCAATTTTATTATAAAATACTTACGAATGACAGAAATTATAATTCTCAGATGACTATAAATCTTTCACTATGGTCGTAGAGTTCACAAAGCATATCTTTCTCTCTATATGCAATTCAAAGGAATAACGACAAGACGTGCAACGTTCTCGTAATTTTAATACAACACAAATAGAGTCAATGCTCACGGCGTGATTAATAAGTTGCTCCATATTTAACGAACGGAGCAGAGAAAGGCTCAACGTGATATTCGCGAGTCGGAAATACCTAGGCAGAATTTTTACATAATGCGTAGGCAGGATATGTTCGATTGCACACTACATTCAAACTTTCAGACGCGAAACCTCTCATTAAAAATCGCGTAATAATATTTTACCCTACCTCGTTAACTCTGGAGTACAAACACGGCGAGCGAGTCTCGGGAGTGGAAGTTAAAAATGGCGCTTATTATTAGTTCAAAAACGTAGCTTCCCAGTTATCGCGTTTATCATATCTCCAGCGCGAAAGTCGTATTCATCCATTTCGAACTGAATATTCAACTCTGTAATAAAAACTGCGGCTTATTCGCGTTTTCTCATTAACTAAATAAAAATTTTTAAGCATTCTCGGCGCCGGGAAAATTCCCGAACGGGCGCAATATTTTATTTTATTTTTTCCTTCAGGAAACAAGAGACAATTTTCGATTCTCCAATTTCGCAGAAAGGTGTCATCTGCCTTCTGGAAGTATTATCGATTGCGCCTGGGAGAGTAGACGATACGCGAGCTCTCCGGGAAGGCAAAAAAGGAAAGGGTTCCCCCGTCCGCGCGCACGGGACGTACGAGCGCCGTAAGTGAAAAGGACATTCTGAGTGATTGTGGTCGCGGAGATCTCGACACTTTCCGGAAGTCCTCGTTCCCCGGCACGTGTGTACGTGTGCATAGGTGCGGTCGAATCTCGGGTATGTTTCCGGACATTCTCGTAGCTCGGGGAGTTTTGTGGGGGAAAGTGGAGTGAAGCTGAATGCTCTGATTGACCCTTGATTATTATGGTAGGCAATGGTTGCTTGCAAAGTGCTTATGAATTAGAAATTGCAGTGCATATGAGTCAAACCGAAAAACAACTCATCAAAATATGTATACAGGGTCATGTCCAGACTGCGAGAGAGGGTAGAGCATTTTTCGAGTTTGCCGGCCACGTAAACCAATAGTGATTTGTGCAGTTTGGTTTTCAATTAATAGGTGGCCGCAGTGACAACAGGGAAGGCTAATCGAGCCACTAATTGGTTCGTATAGGCGGCAGATTTAAAATAGACTTCACACATTCTCGGAGCCTGGGCATAAACCCCACCATATGCACCAGTTCTTCGCTTTACACCGATAATCGTACAGCTACATCCATACTGATATTTTGAATGCAAACCCAGGCGGAAAAGTTCTATATGGATTATATAAAATCCATATATGGATTCGGTCCTACATGTGGATTATATATTATTTCTATATAAACCATAGATGTATGGACTATACATGGATTACCTATACAAAAATTTAAAAGATTTAAATAATCTATATATAGTCCATATAATATGGACTATATACAAACCATGTAGAAATTTTCCACCTGGGAAAATGAGTGCGATATCGGATTATGCCGCAATACATGTACTTATATGGGATATTTTTATTATTACAAATGCAAAAGTGAGTTTTTCTGTATACTTATTACGTCTTCACAACTAAACCACCGAACCGATTTTGATGAAATTTCGCAGAAAGTTAACTTAAAACCCGGAGAAGACCATAGAGTACGTAACGTCATCATAAGTCACGTCATTTAAAAAAGAATTATAAAAATGTAAATTCCACGCGAATAAAGTCACGGCTAACAGCTAGAGTATAGGTACTTATAAACCGCGCGGCAAGTTCCACCGGCAGATTGCGTAGCCCCGTCAGCCGATACTCAAAACAACGTAACGCCGTTTCCACTTTGACCCCGGGCACCGGAGTCAGCTTTGACCTTTGTACGTTGCCGCTCAAAGTCCGATGCAGTGATACTCCACCTCGGCAGCCGTTGCGCAACAAAGCCCTCTACATGCCTCCCCCTCCCCCTTCGCCACCGTGCGCAAGACATACTCTCTCGCGAATAAAGAGAGCACCACGACGCGTGCGCACGTTTCTCGGAAGAGCTCCGAATCTCTCTCTCTCTCTCTCCCTCCCCTCGCCATCTCGACAACGTTCCACGCAACGCCGAAGGCCCCGAACTCCACCCACCCGCGAGCGCTCCCTCGCGAAGGAAGGAATCGGCGTCGGTCCTTCCAGGCGCGCGCGCGGATAACGACCGGCGATAACGAAACGTTCCGACGAAATTCTAGGCTTCGATACCGGGCCGCGCGCGCACGAGGCCGCAGCCGTGGTCCACCCTCGCCTTTTAGCCCGGCGCGCCATGTGTATAACCTGGCATTTTATAACGCAAGATCTATAGAGTCTAGGCACTAGCGTTTAGCGATAATTCTAGGGTTTCTCGCGCAGCGTCCCTCGGGCTCATCGGGATGACTTATGTCCCGGGCCACGGGCTACGGCCGCATTAAACGAACTCGTCATTCTCGCCGTTCTCGTCCGCGTGTCTTCGTCGTTACGATCGTCGTCGTCGTCGTCTTCCTCTTCTTCCTACTTCGCCCGCTCCTTCTCTCCCGCCCATTCTACGACGAGAGAGAGAGAGAGAGAGAGAGAGAGAGAGAGAGAGAGAGAGAGAGAGAGAGAGAGATCGTCGTCCCGCAAACGTCCGCGACGCACAGCGCCACTCGATTTCTCATTACTCGCCGACTCGCGGGGGATGACGCGTCTGCAATAAAGCTAATTAGGTACGGAGTAATCCGTGCGCGTTGTCACGGACTCGTCGGGTTGAGTGCCGTCGAGGAGGAGACGCGCGAGTGTGCGTACCGCGATCTCGCTCGCGCCAAAGGTTCGGATCGCAGACCGGGGCCGGAGCCGAGACGCGCGCCCTTGTGCTGCGCTCTGGCGGATGACAAGGCGCGCGCGCGTGGGGGTTTGAGGACAGGTGCTACTGACACCTTTGATCTCTCTCCGGGGTTACACGCTTTTGAGCATCGCCGGCGAAAAAGGGAATTATCGAAATATCTCGGGCACTGCTCTCGCGTATACGACGGGTATGTACGCAATGTTTGCGGCTCGGTTACGGACAGAGAATTATGTACGGGTAGTTGTATATACTCGATATATAAAAGTTTCTGATTGCTTTCAAAATCACCCTCGACTGCGTACTCCATCTCTCTTCGTAATACGATATTATTTTACCAAGGAAGCTTTTAGAAAACGCTACGGATGCTAGGAAATTATTACAAAAGGCGGATTCAAAAAGATTTTTCTCTATACTGAGAAAACAGTTTATTTGTAGTTAATAAATGTTTATTTGAATATGGCGAAATAAACATTTTATCGGATCAAGGAAATATTCGTTGATTATTATATTTATTTGGCATAATTTGTTCTTGAGGCAACCATTTGAATCAGATAAACGTTTTTATAATTAACATATTGCGCGTCTCATGCCAAAAGGACGTATAATTTGTTTATCTGTTGGTTTCGATTATGAAAGGTAAAAAATGGCTTAAGCTGCCAAAATAAACAAAAATGGAAGTTCAAAGCAAAAGGGCGTAAGTGATGGCGGATGTGCTTATTTAAAAAATCTCTAGATACTAATTGAATTAATCTTCGAAAAGTTTATGTAACACAACGCATAGCTTTAGTCTCTGTTAATCGGAATATAATTTGATCAGCAGCGATAAAACAATTAATTATTAGAATATTAGCAAAATGCCCACCGTTTATTGTTAGTGCAAAATAACGTCTCAAATGTGACCACGGAATAATTCTTTAATGATATTACCAGACCACGCTATACTGTGCCGTTCTGAAGGACTCTTTGTATATAGAATTCATTTTCAATTTTTATATTTCATATTACGTAACTTAACTATTCACAATGTTTTTCTTATTAATGTAATTTTTACCGCTGATCGAAAATTCGGTCGAGAAAGCACTGAAAGACCATTCCAAACATCGCGAGTTAATGAAATCAATATTTGGCGTATACATTCTTTTGGCTTTAGAAAATGATCAATTTCAATAAAGATGATGCCAAAAGGGCGTATTCGTTGACACATATAATCTTTTGCTTTTAGTTTTTCCATTTTTTTATTTTGCCATACTTAGGCTTAATACTCAATTACTCAGGTATGCTTAATTATTTAGGTATGCTTATTATTCAATTACTTCGGCGAATGATGCCATAAGAAAATTATACGTCCTTTTGGCATTGGACATACGCTATATTTTCTTGGCCTAACGAAATATTTATTTTGCCGTATTTAAAGTCATATTTTTCAACTATTAATGAACTCTCTTCTCGGTATATGGTCTAGAATTGATGTTAATAAGTGTAATGAGTCGGAATTCCTCTGACAACTCGACTGCGAAGGAGCAACTGTCAACTTCGACGGCTCCTCGACGATGAGCGTCGCTCTGACAAAATTACTGTCCCCTTGCAGATCGAGAATCGCCGAGCGCGTCGCGCGATTCTGATTACTCGAGGGGACAGTACCAATGACTCCAAGGTCGCCCGTTACCTCTCTGCCATCATCGGGCTCATCATCCCCCTCGTGCGAAGGACAGACAAAAACCGACCGGGGATTCCCAACGGGTTTGAAAGCTGTTGACGACAAATCGAGGGTTAAAATACTATCGGTAAATAGTGCGCGCGCGGAACGAAGGGATGTCTATCGTGGGGCTCGGGGATTATAGCCCTAATTTCAACTATTCGCGCACCGCCACCAGAGTTCGCCCTCGCATCCCCGCGTGAATCGATGGCTGCTTCAGAGAGCGAATCGCTAATTTTCTCTCATCTCGATGCATATTTCTGGTGAAATATATTCGCGAAGAAAAATCGCGTCGAATGTGAAGCTTTTGAAAATATAACTAATCTTATCTGATAACCCGCGTAAAAAAGGATAGCTAAAGTACGGTAAAAATCTGGGAAAAGTTGAACCAAAATAGTACCTATTGCTACGAATAGTATCTCGGATTTTCAATCAGGCAATTTTCTTGTATCGACTGAAAAGTAAAGCTTACTCGACTTACCTGTACCTTTTTGATCCAATTTTGTGGGTACAAGTTCTTCATTATAAAATTATAATAGCTTGTTCGGTACAAGAATATAATTCATTAGTACTTAATGCTTTGAGAGTTTGATAAGATAATTGATTGAAATAATACGAACTGACAAGAACAGACATCGAGTACATCATAATCTCGTACAAACAACTTAACTGTAATTGAAGAGCGCATCATTTATCAACTAAAAGTCTGCACGGAGAAAAATGTTCGTTAAAAATTACTATGAAAATCGCGTAACCATGAGACATAGCGCCAACAACCAAATTTGTATTGTAGGCTACGGTAAAATTCATTTATCCCTCGCTCTATTTCAGTCGTTTGCTTCTCTAAAAAACAGTCAATTCAACCCTGAAGCATATGTAAAAATTTGGTTGTTGATATCATGTCCCATGCTTACGTGAATTTCACGGTAATTTTTACTGAAAATTTCTCTCTTCGTGGAATGCGATCCGTAGCCATACTTTTTTGATTCAACTTTTCCCAGATTTCCGTAATACTCTTTAACTATACTTTTTCTTTACGCGGAAATTTTCAAACTATTATACATTTTCGCGCAAAAGAACACCCAGTCATTCGTATAAATTTCATTCAATTTTCGAGCTTCGTGAGTTTTTTTTTCAACTTTTCCATCCCCGTCAGTAGTTAACACGCTGCAGGTGGAATCGTAATTCCCCGCTCTCTGGAATCGAAACGTCCGTCATAAATCAAGCCACGCGGACAGCTTAAGTTCCTTTTAATTTCGTCAGCAGTTTGGGTCGATCCTCGCGCGCTGTGCGGGACGGGGCTCTTTCTCATGGTTCGGGAGGCGCGCGGAGAACGCGCCGCGCCGCGCCGCGCTGCGCGCGGCTTCCCCGAATCACCGCGCGATATTTCATCGTGAGAGAAAACTCGATAATTCGACGGCGTTCCGTTAAAAACGCTCGCTCCGCAGCGCGTTCCGCGTATCCCCGACAATAATTATAGCCGATCGCGGTCGACGTAAAAGTTTCTAAGATTCTCTCGTTTGTGCTACGCGCGCGCGCGCGCGCGCGGGTGAATCGGCGGCGGCGGCGGCGGCGGGCTCCTCCTGCGCGCGTGGGGCCCGAGTTGCGGGGGCCAAAGTGAAGGGTTCGGCCGCGGAGAGATTAGCAGTTCCGACGAGACTTTCGTGTTGTTTCTCGGATCCCAAAACTGTAGGGCACGATAATTGTGAGAACAATGCTTCAGAAAATTTCACGCTGTGAACAGTCTCCGCGGATCCTCCTCGGCGGGGAATTCGGCCGTACGGCTACCGCGCGCGTGCTCGCGCGCCGCGGGATGATTTTTGCTGCACTAGCCTTTCGGCGGTGTTCTTTAAAGCGAACGCGTTTCGCTTGGGAACGTTTCTCTTAATGACGCGTTACTGTCGTTGTTTTCTGCTTGGGAATTTCAACTAGCGACGCGCCGCCGAAAGTCGTGATTACTTTATTTCGCGTGCGAATTGTCTGGACCGAGTATTATGATGGCTATGGGTCTAAAAATTAAAGATTCCGTACATACTCGGTAGAGGGATTATTCATTACATTGACAAATCTATAAATATTCTCGAGGAATCGAATTTACGAAAACTGATTACTGGTGTGATCGGGTACTTGACAAATTTTTGATAATCTTCCTTTACAAGTGTGTGAGATTCGGCTAAAGTGCACAGAGAAGAAAATTTAATAACATCTACTAAAAATTACTCGTGCAGTCGACAATAATTATTTATTTACACAAATTAAATCTATTATTCGTATTAATTAAATACTTCTTCTCTTTGCAATCGCATGCTATTCCACACTATTGTAAGGAGGAGATATTTAATTGACAAGTGTATAACCAAATTTTATTGATGTTGATATATAATTATTGGCGATTCGTGCATATAATTTTTAATAAATTCAACTAATGCTTTTCTCTATGTGATAAATTGCATATATTCTTATCGATTTTACCACTTAACCTAAATAAGGTAATTGTCCCAACATAACAGCCGGATGGCTAAATCCAGTATCCAGACAGCCGTAAAAATGTACCTATATACTAGATTTTATTGAGTGTTCTCACTAGTGAAACTTCTTCCACGCATCATTAATTCATTGAAAATTTTTGTTAACTAGTCATTTCTTTTTGTCTCATTCAATAATTTGAATCGCAATAAAATATGTCAGGTTAGTAGGACGTATCCTACTATTGCGACAGCAACCTTAATCCCGATACGTTCATAAACCCGACTTCTTTTCCACCCACCTATGTTCCGTCTTTCTTGAAAAAAGTAGCAAATTATGTTAACCCAGTTATATACGGGCTTCCAAGGACTTTTAGTAAGAAAATGAACGAAAACCGAAAGATCTAAGACCGCGAAGCTAAACCGAGCACCACTCCCACCGTGCATACACCTATATTCGCATTAAAAGTAATAACGGTTACACCGATAAGGTGGCGATACGTGGCTGTATAACTATATAGAGAGCCGAAAGTAACTTTGAAATTCATCCGAACGACTTCGCCGCGCTGCAGGATCGCCCGCGGGGTCGTGGGAGAAACGCGTTGGAAAAGACAAGCTGGATATTCGGCCGGGTCTAAATGCAACCCTAAAACTTTTAGCGGACGGCAAAAGAATGTACAATTACGAGGCATAAAAGTAACCATCGCCCACTCAAAGCACTTGTTGTGGCGTACCGTTGTGGGTCGTCGCACCCACAACCGCAGGTTCCCAACGGTCACTCCGACATCGAGATGTCGGGTAATTTTTTAAGGGTGATTACAGTGCAGTTGCCAAGTTCACAGCTGTAAAAATTCGGCTTACTGCCGGGGGAGTTGGCCGATCTTTGGATCCGGGTTCGAAGGGATATATTGCATCGATTGCATTTCAATTTACGCAAAGAGTGGGCACGTGGTGCGATTCTTGTTAAAAAGTTGAATCTTGAAGGTATACGCGAAATCTCATAATCGTCTAAACTGAGATAAATAATTTTTAGTGTGAAAAAAAGTGTTTTTTAACCAAAAACATTAAAGAAGTCCAGAATGAAACTATAGTTTTCTTCGTGTAGGACAATATTTGGAAGGCTCGCGTGTAATTGTTTTATTTCGTGATGAAAGAAGTTTTTGTCTCAACCAAAGTACACTAAAGTCAAAAACACTGGTAGAAGTTTTTAAAAACTTCCAACACATTTGTGAATTAAATTTACAAAACTAATTGTAAAATTCAAAAACAACTGGGAATTTACGATGCATATCGTTATTTTCCTATAACTTCCTTATGAAATTTGTGTTTTCGCAATAAATTATTAGTAATTTTACCACAATTTTGTATTTATTAAAAGCCTCCAATACAATTTGTGAATTCAAAACAGAAATATTTAACGGTGAATGTATTAACTATGTATCCTTTGATCAAGAATCTGTATTCCTAAAAATGTTTAAAATCACATGTTCTTGAGTTAGGAAATATTTTTATTGACACTACCAATTATTTGTCTCAGTATACCATTCAAGAGTTTATAAAGATGTGTGTACTAAAAAAATTGTTCTCAAGAAAAAGAAGTCGTAGTTACCGGGATAGCAAAAATTGCAGTTAAAAAAGGGAGAAAACATTTATACAGTCGGACCGAGAGAACTAAACGCGCGTGACAAATAAAAAGATAGATTCTGCGAGCTAATCGGTTTCGGCCGAAAGTTCGTATAACGATCTATAAATACACGGAGCGAACTCTACCATTAAAGTAATTCGCTTACCTTCCCTCGAAAACGGGTTCCTAAAGATCGGTCGAAACTTTGGTGGTATATATGAGAGACCCACGCGGAAATGACGAAGTTTCTGCAATTCTATATACAGCTATTAAACTAGATAGAGCGCATGAACGCGAAGGTTTCTAGTTACAGTATTAATTTAGAAGAGAGTACGTACTTCTTGTTTAATTTTCCTACATCAATTCAATGGGAAACCTATATAAATGTAATCTCTCAATTATAATGCCGCCTCATTTCCCTCGCACTTCTGTATTTAATTTTTTTTACCGGTAATAAATAATTACTGCAATACATTTCGACCAAATATATACCGAATTACATCTACGTTTAATTTATTCTCGCTCAATTATTCGCTCATTTCGAATTCATGATTAAACGACGAATATCGCCGCACGAAAAAATTCCAGGAACGCGATACCGATATCCGCCCCGAGTGACCATCTGTCATTTCGGATTGTTAACTCGGTTAGCACGCGCATATCAAATCGGACGGGACGAAGCTAGACGCGGAATTGGCGGCGCGGTAATGCGATTTGGATATATGGAGAGTCCTATGGGATATCCCGGGCAAGTAAGTTCGTCCCTCGCGAGACGGGATAAATAGCATCCATATGTAAATAATGCCACGGAGCATCGCGAATCGACACACAACGTTCGTCATTGTGATACGGCTCCGTTATATGAGTATGTGTCTATATGTATACAATCGCGTGAACACTAGAGCGTGAGAATTTATTCGAAAATCTTTTCCTACCGTAATTGGAACTACGTAGGACTTCGCGATACCCTGTTTATTTAATATCGTGGTTCTACACTAAAGGAAGGGATGTTTCCGAATATGTACCTACACAGAAAAAAATAATTAGTTGGATCTACTAAAAATTACTTGCGGAGTCGCAAGTAATTATTTATTTACATCAATTTGATCTTTTTTCATATTAATTTGATATTTCTTCCTTGCAATGTGATATACTATTCCACATATTTATAAGGCAGATGTATTAAAACATTTAATTGATATAAATAAATAATTACTTGCGACCCCGCAATTCTTTTTCTCTGTATAGCAATTATCAACTACGAAAAGGATGGAGGAAATAGGACTTATATGTACTGCATAGTATTATATATAGGATTTAAATTTACGACAGAAGAGAGTAAATTGTATGCAGTATAGTATTTAACCGAATTCATAACTGCACAATCACTAGATTTCCTATCTCGAGTTTTGCTCCATATTTTCTGGTATTAATCGCTACATTTTGAAAAATAATTTTTCCCAGTATATAATTAATTTGTTCGACACTGAAAAATGCTTTAATATAGTAGAATTTCATTTTATATGAAAATGATGAATATAGGTAGAATCATAATGATACTCGATAGCAAATGCCTCGTTCGTGTAACCATGGCAAGGACGAGAAAAAGGACCCCGTTACGCGAAGGGGGAGGCAGATGAGCATCGCGGGTATCTCGACTGTATCGAGTAGTCCCTTTCTCACGCCCGCTTTCGTATTAGCGGTGCGCCAGGATTATCCCGTTAACAGGATCACGAAGGCTTGCGCGCGAGACGAAGGGTCCTTGTTATTGGCGACCGCCTACTCTCCCGATCCTCGGGGACCGGAGATTCCAGCTGCCTCGGAAGAATTGCTCCGAAGAATCGACTATAGAATTCGTATCGCGTTCGCTGTATATGCCTACACGGAAAAAATGATCTTCCAGTCTCAGCAAAACTGGGTTTTCCCGAGAATATTTTGCTATCATGACAAGAATATTATCTGTGGCGGCAAAAGATGTATCGAATAATAGAGTAAAAATATTTGTTGGGATAGCAAATAAATTTCGAAAAAAAATTTCACTGCGACTGTGCAGTTACATTTGTTACCATTGGACATACATTATGTGTTGCCACAAATAATACTTTTGTTGTGATAGTAAAAAGTTCTCAACAAAACCTAGTTTTGCGAAGACTGCAAAAAATCCTTTTTTCCGTGTAGCTATCGCACAACCGCACCGGCCTTTGCCCCTCCACGTTCTCGTTCGTCGCCTCGAAAATTGTCGCGGAAACGACAAGAAAGTATCCGTCGCCGCGCGTTTTACCGCCTTTCGGCGAACAGGACTCGCCGTGGTCGCGACGACGAGCGATGGACAAAGGATGGAGTTTCGCGACATTTTCGTCGAGGGGAAACGATGACGACACGCGGCCTTTTGTGTCTTTGTCGAATTATGCTCCCTCGGCGCATATATTATATCGTTGCATCGACATAATTAAAGAAAATATTTTATCGTCCGATGTGTATGCAATATTTTTGGGATGAAGTTATAACTCTCCTCGTTTGACGAAGGAGAAAAATAATTGGGACAAGTCGAAACGGTTCATTGTACAAATAATGCTCTGGCTATTTTTCCATGCGATGCAATTTCTTTTTTGACGCGTTATTAATTGGATCCTAACTTCTTTTTGCTTTATGATTTGGTCTCAGATCATTTTCGTCTCTTGTCTTTCATGTAGGTATCTCTATTTACAAAAGTTTCTTAAAATAAAGAAATAGTATATTGCCGCAATATTTCAGAGCCACCATGTTTCTGTTACGAGTCCCACACTGAGCGAAATAATTGCAGGTGTCGAAAAAATGTTTCTTGAATCAAGAACATGTGATTTTAAAAATTAAAAAAAATATATAGAGATTCTTGACCTAAGAATACCTTCGTTGGGACGAGAAATTTTTCCTGTGCGAAAGAAACGATTACTCGAGCCTATCAAATATTTTCTTGCGCGAAGAAAACTATAACTTAATCCTGAAATTATATCGTGTTTTTCATTGAAGAAACAATTTTTTTGTCATCAACAATATTATTTCTCTCTGTGTATACGAGTGTAACGAGAGAGGGCAATCCCCGTTGCGAATATTTCAATGCACCTGCTCCTTCTCAGTGACATCGCAACCACGAATGTTACCTGGGAAGGTAAGTACGAAAAAACCACAAGTCGAGTGTCCCGGGATCGTAATACGGCTAATGAGGGTCCGTCTTTGTTGCCGCTTGACTTCACCTAATTTCCCGTATTTTTGTTATGGCTTATTCTATAACTTCTGCCGTTCACGTTCGTCGGAGGGTCGCAAATTACAGTTCTTCACTACTACGCAATTTTGCCAAAGCATTCTCATCCGTATTACTCCCGGCAAATCACACCTTTGTTTCCCATGACAGTCGGCCACAAGCCGCGCCGTATTTTTAATTTATATGCGTAGGCGGAATTAAAAAAGACATGCACGCTCATGTGCACACCTTTATCGTTTTCTAATAATATTTCTCCATATAAAGCAGATAAATTATTGCAAAATGAAATAATTGTTCCTGTAATTTCAAATTCACTTCCCCCCAGCTACCTTGTAATTAAAGGGGCGCTTTTGGAAATTCCATCTCCGAAGGCAATATCTTCATTACCGAATAAATACCGAAGTTTATTTTCTACTTGTAAATAAGGCGCGACGGTTGCGGCATTTCCTCCCTACAAGTCGGGCACGCTTTTGCCGTTAGACTAATGATTTGCAAAACTCCACCCCCCGCAGCTCATTACAAAGTTTTTGCCGAGCGTGTTACGAGTGAACAAGGCAGATATCTCGAGGAAGCTTGAGAGGCGGGTGGGTTTTATTAGAGGTACGGTTGATTATGGGGAACATCCGCTTTGTTTTACGTAGCGTAAATTTCGGAAACTGAACGTTTTGCATTTTTATTTACAAGCTACTATAATGCTTTGCCGCATAGATATACGAATTGGGGATTTTGATTTTCGATTAAATTTTAACAAGACGAGGATATTGGAACAAATTATTCTGTTATAAACGATTATCTTTACCCGATGCTGAAATTATTCGTCGCTATATAAAAATATCAAATGGCAGTTTAATTAATTAACATTGCATGGTTTAATTTGCTCTTCATTTCATATTATTTTTTCTTTTTTGTAAATCCAATACTGCTCGGTTGATACGGTTGGAGGTGAGTGCGCTCGTATTGCCAGTCGACGATCACTTTCCCTCGGAAGCTTATACCCCGATAACAAAGTGGCGCCACCGTGACTGCACATTACTTTCACGCGGTGCATTCGAGTGTGTGGCGAAAAGGATGTGGTCGCCATCTTATCGGCGGAGCGTTTCGTCCCGGAGTCGACCTGTGGACTCGTCAGTAAGGCTAGGCCGACTCCTGCCTTAGACGCTCTGTGGTCCTCGGTGAGAGACGGGCAGTTGCAGTCTTATATAGAAACTTGCTCGTTGTTGGACCACTAACGAGAAGCCGAAAGCCGTGGAGTCGAAGGTCGGCGCCACCTGGCGGCAGAGCGCCGTAGCGCGACGGGTCGCCACAAGTGCATGCACTGGGGTGTCCATCTGGATGTCCACCGTGAAGCCACACTTCAGGTGCCACGTAGCGGATTACCAATCCAAAACAATAATCCGCGACTGGAAAACAGATGTTCTGATAGGGTTTTCCGGATTTAGGAAAACATGACGCTTGGGTGAAAGTCACACTTGGCTATCGGGGATGTTTCTCAAAGTCTCCGCGTGGTCTCACAGTGCCACTACTGTGAAGTCACCTGGCTCTATCAGGGGGGGGGGGGGGGGGTAGGTATTTTACATACCTATATGAGGAAATGTTTTTTTTAGATACTATATATATATATATATATATATATATATATATACCGTATGTCCGTCTCTGTACTGGCCAGTTTGAAAGTTACCTTCGGATAGGCTTGGTCGGTAATCGAGACATTTATACCGTAATTATAATTATTTTCGTAATTTCCATTATTCACACTCACAATTTCGAGGTTAGACGCTTCGATCTCCTGAATTGACATCAACTCTAACGGCTGACTCGACTTCTACCATATTAAATGCCTCGAGTACCGACCAAGCCTATCCGAAGGTAACTTTCAAACTGGCCAGTACAGAGACGGACATACGGTATATATATATTATTAGACAGGAATAATCCAAAACTATTCACAAATATAAGATGGGTGGGGAAAGAATGACTTGCCCTGTCTTCTCGTATCCCTCTCCCAATATTTAAAATTCTGATGTGTAATTTTAAATTTACACTCCCTGTAAATAAATTTGCAATTCTTTTCCATTTTAAATAAATTATAATAACTGTAGAGGTCTCTTCCGGTCTTACAAGAATTTTTAAATTTCGCACGCGACACGTCATCGTCGTAAGTCCTACCATCTATAAGTCTCATTAGGAAGTTTCGTTAAAGTGAGACAGCTTCCTTTGCCTCCGTCGATAATACCGCTCCAGTATGACCAACGTTAAAATACTGAAAACCCTATCAGAACATCTGTTTTCCAATGGTCGCGGATTATTGTTTTGGATTGGTGATCTGACAGTAGTCTTGAAATTTATGAAAATTAACTGAAATATGGAAAATAAAACGCTTGAAGAACAGCCGGCGAAACATATAGGTACTTTAACGAACGTATTTTTATTCAAGAAATACTGATTGACCGATAACGTATACTTGTCTTCTTACAGAAGTTAATCAAGACGAATTGATTCTTCAGCAACAGAAGCGTATTGAGAAAGAGGTTAGTAAGGTTGTTTTCAAAAGCGGAGTCCTCCAATCGAATACTATAATTCTCCGAATAACAATTAATACATTAGTCGGTCGAAACAATGTTTCTTTGGTTTTCGTACGCTCTAAGTCTCAAAAACTACAAAAAATAATGAGAGGAGCGTTATATTCGAAAATGAGAAGGGATGATATTTGGTCGAATGTGCAAATGTAGTACAATTTGCGCTACTTCTGGCTGTTCCGATTATTTAAATCAATGGAAATACAAGCAACTTAATTCAGTTTTCACCAGTTTCAAGTTAAACTACTCACCGAGTAGAATTTTAAGTCCTCTTCAAAAATCTGGAGCATCGCATGCACTCAAAATGGATTTAGAAAGATGATATGCTTTCTACCGCTAACGAAACTTTAAGTTCATTTATAAATGAAATATTATTCTTCCGGTATCTAAGAATATCGAGTTAGTTGCTTGCATTCTCATAGGTTCCTTATGTGGTACACTTAGTATACAGGGCTTCCGGTTAGTTATATTTCTTATAATTATTTATTACTATTATTTCGAACGTTATTATTAATCATTAAATCAACACTTCTTAGATCATAATTTTGACTAAAAGTGTAAGTTCTTTTTGGCTTATAAGAATATCGATCAACAAAAAACTATACTTTCCACAAAGTTATGATGAGTGCTTGTAAGAGGGATAAAAAAAAACAGTTAACTATTTATCCGTTTATTTGATAATATTTATGCCATGTGGCGATGGTTTCATTTATTTTATACTATTTTTTGAATGGTGCTTTTGCTGTTTCTCGTTATTTTCATTGTTTTTATAAAGAGCTATACAGAAGCAATAGGATTTTAGTTTGCAGGATAAACTTTAATCTGTAGGATAGGTTGTAAATCGTTAATATAGACCAGGTATAAAAAAAGGAGAAGTGTAGCCTATGTGAAGCTTTTTACATAAATTCTTTAAGCAACATTGCATAAATGTGCATTATTAATATTAAATACATGCTGCTCAATCAAAACAATATTTAATGAAATTATCTGTGAAATTGTATAATGAACGTGAATTGAGAATCACAGCTTCATTGTAAAATTGATAAACAGTTTTTAATGCGCTTAGGGTGAAAGCAACAGTAAATAGTCATGATCCAACGAATTAATAATTTTAATTTGTTTCAAAGTATTAAGATTTTCATGTCAGATTTCTGTACCACTTCACGCTCTGAATACCTATATCTTTTTCAGAGCATTAAAGAAAAGATGAATCCGGCATGAAAATCTTACAGGTTTAAGACGCTCATTTACCGGATCATTATTCACTCATCAGTGCCTTCACCTTATACTGATGCACTACAGATATCTTTTACACTCGAGAATGTTCAAAATTTATCCGACTGTGATCAATGTTAGAGGTTTTGTTACTTTCAAAGACAACGTTTTCGAAGTTCTATCTAAACCAAACAGTCATTGAAATTAAATTTCTACAGAGAGTGTTTAACATCGAAATCTCTACACGATTTGATAGGAAGCTCTCGTACTTTTCAGATATCCGAATCCATCGCACTAGTCGGCGAGAAAGAATCTGTAAAAAGTTTGGAGCGTGAATATCTTGAGGATGAAGTATACCTTTCGAAGGTGAAAGTTCTAGGACAGAAATACTCTTACGTTCGGAGAACTAGACCCGATGGTAACTGTTTCTTCCGAGCGTTTAGTTACGCTTATTTGGAAAGATTGATCGACAACAAGGAGGAGTATGAGAACTTTAGAGAACTCGCGCTGAAGAGTAAAGATAATCTCGTCGCGTTAGGTTTTCCTCATTTCACCGTTAAAGATTTTCACGATACGGTAAGATCGTCAATCACGAGAAAGCTTGCTCTTTTCCGAATACCGCGATACGTACTTCAAGGAAGAGTCAGAACTTCTGTACTCGTTTGCAGTTCATGGAGGTGATCGATAAAGTTGGAGGCGGGACGGACGCCAGTCGTACGGAATTACATAAATTGTTTAACGAGCAAGTCTACTCGGACTACGTTGTCGTATATCTTAGATTAATTGCCTCTGGTCAGCTACAACGCGAAGCTGATTTTTACCAGCATTTTATAGAAGGCGATCGTACAATTGCCGAATTCTGCCATCAGGTTCGTATCGAAAATACGACTGTACTGTCGTTTTCGGTTAAAACGTCCTATCTAAAAAAGAGTTGGTCTTTCTGTAGCTACGAATGGGACGGGAACACTCGACGCGCGATCTTTTGCCAAAAGATCGATAGAAAATGTATCGATGATGTTTGAAAAACCAAATAAATTATTGTAGAATTTATGGATGGGAAAACGCCTTAGCCGAGATAGGCAGTACCGTACTCGAACAATTAATTATATCTTTGTGCGTCTCTGCCATAATTCAATTGATTCGCAGGAAGTAGAACCAATGTACAAAGAATCGGACCACATTCACATTATAGCAATCAGTACAGCTCTCGGCACTGGAGTGCGAGTACGTTACATGGACCGAGGGGCAGGAACGGAAGTAACTGCTCACGATTTTCCCGAGGGAACGCCAGCCGCCGTACATTTACTTTATCGCCCCGGTCATTATGACATTCTTTATCCCTGATAACTCTCTTGCCGCGTAAAGTTTTTTTTCCCGTCCCCCCCTCTCGTCATAAGAAAAATCATTCAGTTTTTAATACCCTGCTGCTCTCCCATACGTAAACGGAAGTTAGGACAGAACGATCATGCGCAATCAATTTTATCAAAGGAGAACAAGATGTACAGAAAACTCTTTTCTAAAAAACTTGTGATTTATTGTAGGTATATTCTCTGCAATTTATATTGCGATGTGATATACATAGGTGAAAAAGACGATGCATATATTTAGAAAAATCAAGCGCGTTTACCGAAAATTGTGGCGTATCATGTCGATTAGAATTTGTTTAGACGGGCCGAATTACAGTGGAAAAATCGATACGTGAAATTGATAGGATTATAAATGTCATTCGTGACTAATTAATAAATTAAAAAGTTTACAAAACGTACATAGGTATTATTGAATTGACGTATGTATAATCAAATCTCCCACAACATTATCCCCTATTCTCATTTTGTTTTTATTGATATTATTTTGCATATTCTCCGATATGTTATACAGGGTCAATTCTTGAAAAGTGGATTAAAGTTCGTCCCGGCTTAGCTTCGTATATTTCCAATGGAGTCAATCCTGGACTAACTTCAATAGACCTCTGTAGAATTGCTCCAATATCACTATTGCTTTCTCGATAAAAGAAAAGCTAATCAGTGATTTGATATATCGTTTTATCGACATCGTAAACCGGCTATAGGATGATGTTCGGTTTTACGAAGCTCGGGAAACGATATGCGGTTTTTCACGTTATAAATGCGCGTGGTGAGTTTCTGCACGACCGTCGCATGCTCTGCACTAAATTGATCTAAACGAGAAACATTTCCTCATATTATACACTTACCTCTATGTTTGGCGTGAATAAATCTTCATTAAACATTATTTAATTCCTTTTCATCTTTCCTTGGAAATCCGCCACTCCTTCCGGTCGTCGGGTTTTATTAGAACTTCAGTTAAGGTGTATATGTAAACAGGAACTATACTCATCCGTACAGCGTATCAGGGCTAAATATTATTAATCGTGATATTGTACTTAGTCTACATTATTAATACGCATATCCGATTAGGCGGGAGTGTAAACATCACATGCATAGACGATCATTAATTTAATGCTCCATTTATTAAAAATATTCACTAATTCACATTGTGTATTTCGTTACTTTCAGTTAGAGTAGAGCATGACACAATCGTTTACATCTTCTTCTACCTACGTATCGAAACGTGTCTAGGACACAACTCCCAAAATATATCATATATCATTTCACGTTCATCGTTTATAAAAGACTAGAATCTTCGTCTAGACACTTCGGCAAATTTTGAACGACTAACTAGATTTTGTTAACACCTTTTCTAAATTTGGTTTGTTGGTCGAGTCGACGTTACGCGTTGTCCGCGCGGAGTCTTTTCCTTCGCTAACGTTGGAATCGCTCCGACTCGCGCGCGTGCTCGTAATAGAATCTTGCGATACGTGTCGCCTCATTTTTGTTTTCCTCTCTCGGAGCTCAGTTCTTCGCCGAGCGCTTTTTTCGCCCGGTGAAGTATTGAACACTCGCGTGATTGGCAGCGCGCAGCTTTTTGCAACTCGCTTTTTAGAGAAGCTACGCTTTCTCGAACGACCGTGGCGGACGCGGAACATCGGTTATTATTATTATTAGTATTATTATTAATGTTATTATTTTTTACCAGAAAAAAACTGTCCACAAGCGAGTGCAATTTCCGTACATTCTTAAACGTCATCGCTCGACGTACCTTGCGCGTCGACCGGTGTTTCAAGACGAACGAGATAGTGCAGCACACCGCAAGAAATTGGATATACGCGATTCGGAAAAATGATTTTTTAAACATTTCTCATCCGCATCCCCGCGTACACCGAATCGTACTTACGAATAGAAGCATCTTTCTCTATACACGCGTAAACTACACACAAAGAAATCTCTCGAAATGTCTTCTTTGCGAATCATCGAAGATATATCGTTGATTGTGTTTTACCTACCAAGAATAGAACTCTTCTAGTAAATCGCATCAGGAGAGAGGCGAGTGCGTTTCCTCGACAAACGTGCCACGTGCTCTAAATTCAAGGAGAAAGCCTTCAGCGCCTCGTTTTCAATTCTCCGCGTACAGCCTCACGGCTGCATTTAATTAGATTCTACGATTACTAAGTGGCACTCGATGATTTGTTATTGCCCAATCATTTGTTGGTGGCTAGCTAATGAAGGGGCATTAAATGCATCCTAATGATTGTTTATCCGTTCGCCCAGTGCAGCCGAAAGATGCATCCAACGTACAGAGCGACATGATCGTTTCGATACTCGTGCTGCGTCTTTCAGGATTGGATAATGGTTACTTGTTCCGAACGATTCGCTCGCGAGTATTTCTTGGAACGTTTTCCTTCGCACCGTACGTCGAATGCACGCTGCAACGCTTCCGTAGAGTCAATTAAGAATGCAGTTTGTGTCTTGCAAGCATTGCAAAATGGATGAAAAACGGCACATTGTTACATTGAGAGAAAAGTATACGATTGAATGAATTATAATTGAACTATACGAATCCCAACTTATTCCAGTCTCTCGTTCATATTTTTTTTTCAAAACGCAACATTCTCCTTCCAGCAACGGTAAATTGTAGTTGTTACTGTGGTTTTTGTAGCACAAGCCTACAAGTCATTTCTAATAGATACGCTCTCCATAAGCCCCGTTATCCCAAGTCTAATCTCCATTGAAAATGTATTATTACAACAACTCTTAACTTAGCGGAGAAACTCCGTCAAGCGATTATGGCAGAATTCACGGCTTACTCTTCTCTCAATGTACCATTATCCACTACTCCAGTAATACGTGGCAAATTGGTTCATCCGTCACGTTAGGTTTTGCTCTGCCCTATCGAATGAAATACCGACCGGACGTACAGTACACGTCGAGCGGGAATAGTTCTCGTAAAAGATCGTCCTTCCATGCGGCAACCGTACGTACGATTAAATGATATTTTGCGTATTTTGGAGTCTGCTCTCGAACGCATCGTCGAAATTGCTACAAGTAGTATCGCTTTATTTGAAATACATATAATTTGCCTTTAATATATTCTATGTAAAAAGAGAATCAGACGGTGAAATACGTTAGGGTCACCCGTTTAGCTCGGGCGACGCGTCGAAATCAATACACGACGGCTTTCGTAAATCACGTTGGGTAAAATTATATAAAACGTAACCTTACGAGAATAATAATAATAATAATCACTAAAAAGGACTTAGACGCGCAAATCGCGTGAGTAAAAATCGCGCGACGCAGTGGTGACAGAGTATCGTACGCGCGTGTTGATTAGCTTCGTCGTACGACAGGGAAAAATGTTAGTTCTAATAAGGATACTAATAAACGATAATAATAATTGCGGTTCTTTCTTAGGGATGCGAGTCTCGCTCCAACGAGATTAAACATCATCAGGTATTCGTTTAGCAACATACTACAACACGACGCGTTGTAATTCGCGATTCAAAATATTTTCGATTCAATGACCGAACGAACGAGGGATTAACTAGATTGGCAGTCAAGTCTGAACCGCTTACGCGAGGGATCGTCATTTTCATTCTTCTCTGCGAACAACGAAATACCCTGAGAATCTACCGTGATAATTATATAATTATTACGCTTCGACTTTTTTCGGGTAAAACGCAGCCGAAGCGTCTCGTCCTTTTGCGTGGGGGTGTTCGTCTGACTAAATTAAACACAAAGGTAAAAATATCGAAACACGTAGTACCAACGATCGGGTAATACGGCATTGAAAAGAGTTCTAATGAACAATGAGGTGTTTCAAACGAGTGGTTTGCTACATCAAACGAAACGTATCCAATGCAAGAGCGGAATATCTAAAATTTCTTGGCGTTTCATAAAGCAAATATACATATTTATATATATTTATATATATCGGTATTATTGGGACGTATAAAGATCATCATTTACAATCAATACGACTCGCGATAGCTAATTCGTCAAATAACGTCGGTTGAACGAACGATCGCGCGTGCTGGACGGTTGCCGTTCAACCAGTCCACCGGAAGTACCTACTAGAGAGGGGGAGTATTTCGTTAAATAATGCCGATGAAAGTAACGTTTTGCATCAAAACATGACAGACCTACTGCGTAGCTCAGGGGGCGATCTATCTCTCTTTGAAACGAAGCATCGTCGGGGGACGAGTTGTCGACGATGGGTCAGTTTTTGCTATCTCTCATTGCTGTTAAAACTGAATTCAAGAAAACTTCCGTTTTATTTTCTTCTCCCGTGAAAGAATATGTACGTATTGGCACTTTTCTTACTATTTTGCGTACGGAACGTTTCTTCCAACCGTCATTTCACTAACTTTCAATCCTTGCTAAGCTAAGCTGAGTATTCCATATTTGACTCATACCATATGAGGCTAAACTTGCTCGCCAGGAAAGAAATTTTAATCACTATTATCTCATTACTTATGAACTTTTGGCCTACATCGATATAAGACTTTATTGTAGCTAAAGATGTAATCTTCAAAAAAGTATTATACAAATATGAGCCAAAAGCTCATAGATAATGAGATAATAGTGATTCGAGTTTCTTTCCTGGCGAGTACGTTTAGCCTCACATGGTGTGTCTCCAATTCCAGGGTTTTCCCTTAAGAATGTAAGAAGTAATGGGTAGAAAATGAAGGCATATGCCGTTAAACGAATACGAGCTGGAATAGAATGTGACAGCTTGTAGAATATTTCGCGCGAAAGGGGCTTCGACTGCTGAATATTCCGCTAGTGCCCCAGTTTAGCGGGGCTACGCAACAGGCCCATTTCGCAGTGGTAAATATCTGCTCGTAGCGCTCCGATCTGGATATTTGTGGAGATTCTCCAGGGTGAATCGGGCAAGGAGGTCACCATTTTACGGCATATCGGCTCACAGACACGGTGAGCTGATTTGTCTCGAAATGATGGCATCAATCGGACTCCTCTTGGAGGGCTTCTACATCTTTGCGTCAGCCGCATTGAAACATCACTGTATTTGAATAGATGCATCCAATACAGTTTCAACACGGGCATCGCGAAGGTTCTAATCGAAGCGCTCCTCGCGTATGTCGTCAATGCGAATGCAGTCTTGGCAATACGTCTGCAGTAACTGCAGAAATATACAATGTGAAATTGTTTGGTATAATACAGTTCCACTCGAACTAAAACGGCCGCGGTTCGAAGGAGCTTTCGCCGATTGTCCCGGCACCGCTCGCTCGACACGTCGGCGATACTGACAAAACGTTCAACCGCGTTTAAACGTCTAGACGTATATACAGAACGACTGAGGAGTATTCGTTTTACCCCTTTACCCCTCGCGAAGAGAATCGGTCCTACCTTTCTTCTCCGACGAGTTAGCCTACTTAGGTTGAACACAATGATCGGGAGTGGCCGATCACAACGGATTTGTTGATTCAAAAGCATACGTACGATCGATTATCATAATATAGTATAATATAATATCAGCCGCAGGTCAGATAACGTAAAATTTTGATTTCTCCCGTGCTCTTTCGTTAATCTCTCTTTCTCTCCGACTGATTCAAGAAACGGCTAAAGAGGGATGAATGCGAGTATAAGTGTTACTGAAATATCCAATCGCGACCTTTTTCTTTGGACAAGTCGAGCGCTATTAAAATTAATCATTGTCTTCGGATGCAATAAAAATCGGAAGGTCAGGAAAATTCAGCTATTTTCACGCTAAAAAAAGCAACTAAAAATTCGTCCGTTAATGTCTCTTTCAAGTGACGATTAGTTCATTGCTGAAAGAGAAAAAGAGGGATTCTTGTCACTTCATCCTCTACACTTCGCACAGTATCGGAGAAACAGTAATCATTGCGAGAAGACAGTTTTCTCTTCGCGTTAACACGCCCGTGTTTCCGCTCGAGCGGAAGCCACAAGGCGACGGGTCGCAAAGGAGAGAAAGAAAGGAAAGGAGGAACGGAGAGGAAAGAAGAGAAGGCGAGAGATATCGCCGACAGGTAATGTGGTAGCAGGATACAGCGGATAAAACATTATAGATAGCGCTGGTTGTTCACCTCCCCTTCAAGCGCATTTGGAACTCGTCCACTCAGCGGTTCCTCCCCTTTCGCGGATAATTATTTCGCCCCCGGTATCTTCCCTAATACCTGAAACAGTATAGGAATACGAGTTGTCATAGGAGTTCCGTCAATTTTGCCAACGAAGTCCGCTTATTGTTACGATTTATGTCCTCTGCGCGATCCATTGTAAAACTAATAACAATATAAGTGAAATAAAGTTTAGGGAGAAATCAACAAACCTTCGAAAGGTCTACCCCCGTCAGAGCTTGGACGGCCGGTGGCACCTGTCCAACGAGACGAGTGAGTTCTCCGGTGGTACTATCGTTCCCACTCAGCAGCACGATCTCTTCCGTCCTCGCCAGCGGTGCGGCCACTTCCGCAGCGATCTGAAGCAACGAGATCGATGCATTCCGCGTTGCCGTTTAAAGCGAGACCGCGAAGATACGACTACCGACCTTTGGCATGGCGTTCAGTACGAGACTCAGTATCGCCGCTTCGCCGTACTTCTTGTAGACCAGAGATTTCATGCGCATACGTTCCGCCTCGGACACGCCGATCACCTGCATCGCGTGGGCCTCCGCTTCGCCGATTAGTCGAATCCTATCGGCCTCCGCTTTGGCGCAGTCCACTGTCTGTGTCCTGAAAAGTGGAAGGAACGCGGTTTGAAGAGGAGCGTCGCGCTCGGGGTTGGAAAACCACGCCGAAAAGCGGAACCACGGAAGTGAATGCAGTCGCCGTGATACTTCCGGAAGTCAGAGCTCACCTCTTGCCCTCGGACACCTTGCCGATCTTGTAGGACTCCGCCTCGGCGGGCAGTCGCACGGTGCTCTGCAGCTCGTGCTCTTTGCGTCGCACTTCTTGCTCCTCGACTTCGATTTGCTTACGTCTCTCCACCACGTCGATCTGGATCTCTTCGTTTCGTATTCGTTGCTTGATCTTCGCCGCCTGCAGTTCGTAGGCCAGCTGGGCTTCCGCTTTCTGCGACGAGACAAATTTTAACGTCGGGACGAACGTCCTCGAGATTCATTCTTAGCCGTTCGCTTGCTAATTCGAACGTTGGTCGGGGAAGAGATATACATTCGCAGACCCGATTTTGGTAAGAATCGATCGCGCGTTTTGGGGAACGGATGATCCGGCCAGGATGTTCAGTTGCAGGGCTGTGGAGGAAATGAGGACACTCACCGCGGTGTTCACTTCCTGGTCGAAGTTGGCTTTCTGCAGCTGGTAGAGCCTAGCGTTATCTTCTATCTTTGTGTCGGTGTTGTACTTGATGTCCATCGCCGACTTCTCGCACTCGGCTTCCTGCGAAGCGGAGTCAATAGTATAAGCACGCGACCTAGCCAAGTGCGGAGTAAATCCAGAAGACAGTTTATTAATAGTTAATAAATGTAATTTCAAATATGGCGAAATAAATATTTCGCTAGGACAAGAAAATATATATTAATTATTAAAATGTTTATTCCATTCAAATGATTGCCTCGAAGGATTTAAACGTATCAAATAAATTTCGTAATATCCTTACGAAAAAAAAAACTAGTGCAAAAATACCACGCGTGTGGATATTGTAATATTCTGTAGTTAACTACAGGAGATTACTGTAACCCACACACGCGATGCACCTCTAGTTTACTGTAATATTATCTGTAGTTAACCACAAATGATTCCAGTAAACTACACGTCGTGTCCTCTGAGGGAAAAGGTCTAGTTTAATACGAACCTAATAAAAAAGTTTATCTGAGATGTATAGGAATCTATTAACATCGAACAAAAATCTATTTGATTGAATACACGTTTTGTATATCTTTTAAATCGAGTACAAAACTAGTAGAACATTTATTTCATTCAAATAGACTTTTGTTCAATATGATTAAATTCCCATTCATCTCAAATTAATTTTTTCTATAAGAGGTTCGTATTCAACTAGACCTTTTCCCTGGGTGTAATATTTTCGCACTCTTGCGTTAGGGTACACTGAGAAAAAAATTTATTTGATCGAAATAAACGTATTTTTAAATAATCCTAAGAGAACATTTATTCGATTAAAATGAATATCGATTGGATGAATATAAATTTTATTGATTTAATTGAATATTATTTGGATCAAATCGATATTCATTTGAATCGAATAAATGTGATCTTAGAACTGTCCAAAAGCACGTTTATTTCGATCAAGCAATTTTTTTCGCAGGGTAGTTAACGAATATTTCGCCATATTTAAACAAACAATTATTAACTACACATAAATTGTTTTCTCCATCGCTAAATCATGGCGGTACCCACCCGAATACCGGCGTCGCGGTTAGCCTCAGCGACGCCAACGTCGGCGTCTCGCTTCACCGCGGCGGTACGGGCCTTGCCGAGCGACGCCAGGTACTGGACGTCGTCGTAGACGTCCTTGATCGTGAAAGAAAGGATCTCGATGCCCATCCGGCCGACGTCAGGCGCCGCTACTTCCCGTACCAAGGCCGCGAATTGGTCTCGATCTTTGTACACCTCTTCGACTGAAAGAGTTCCTACAAACGAGACGAGAGTAATTAATGGATAGTAGTTATCATGTTGAGGAAGGAGAGACCTTTCGAAATTTCATCTCGTCGTGAATGAATATTTGTTCGATAGTCGTTGGCGATCGTGATACGATCTAATATGGATGCTCGATCGCTGAAAACGGAGGTTCTTTTGGGGGAGACGCGGGGGCGGTTGTAACAGAATATTGACCGGAAGAGGCGCTTTCATACCTTCGAATAACCGCGATCGTCCCTACGATGGTGAGAGTGATCCTGAAGCACTCCATCCAGATTAGAGCCATTTTCGAGCTAAGGAACGATCGTCCTTCCGAACGAGACTTTCGTGAGTGACTGACAGCGAGGTATCGTTACTCCGCCGAATAATATCGCAGTTATCGTAGGTAGAACCGGTGATAGCATCGGAGATCAAATGATGCTTCATGTATGACGCACGTGTGGTAGGTACGCGAGAGTGACGGTAAACGCGACATTTGTTTATATTATATATCATTGGTCCAGGCTTAGACGATGTTGCGAGAATGAAATTATCGTGAAACGGGGTTATTTTTTGCTCGTACAGAAGGAGAAACTTTTAAAGCAGCATTCGTTGATGAGTTCGTTTTAACTTCAAAGTGTATTGGCAGTTGCAGGCAATCGGAGTAATCGACAACGATAAAATGCATTTAGGAACTGCAATCTGACCGAGAAACACGTTAGAACGGCACGTTTACGTGTGATAAAGTAAGACTCCGATCGGAGAACTGACGGTAAGAAATCGATGCGGGGGAAATAACGACGCGTATGTCCACTGTCGCAACGTTACTGCTGTCTGGCAAAGTGGCTTCCTCGGAGCAGAGCCGATTTACGCGAAGGTCGTGACGATGGTAGACTCTATATAGTAATTACGTCGAGGCCAAGTCAATTCAGCGATATTGACCGTATCTCGCGATACTCTTGTTATCCCTTTTATCTTCTATTTCTCTCTCGCTGTCTAGAACAATATAGAAGATACTTCATCGGCTCACGAGAGAACATGATCCGGTTGACTTCTCTCAATTGCATCGCCGATATAGCGTGCGATGCTTTGTTAAAGTAGCCCTGCTTAAAGAATCCGATTAAATCTGACTCAAACATATTTACTTCATCAATCGGTCAAAATCCGATTTCTGTCTTAGTATTTTACTATTTAAACCTATCTTTCATTTGAGAAGTATCGATGGGTTTGTATTGAAAAATTCCAACTCCTACTTCAACTAGGATCGGTATTATCGTAATCAAAAATATTTCTACAACGTCAAATTAAGTGTCTTTTTCATTTTGTCTCCATTCCGCTCGATTCGCATTAACTAGGATAGAACCGATTATTTCCTATTCCCACATATTCCATTTCAATCTTATATAAAGATGAATGGGATCCGGACCAATTTATTCTAATTTGAAAAAAATGAATCGGAAAATAATATCCTAGTCGGAAATTTCCAGAATGAAAATCGGATTTGTTCCAATTTATTCCGATTTGTTTGGCTCTAATCGGTTTCAATCGGATCCTTTAAGCAGAGAGGGAGATGTTTGTCTCTTTTTCGTACCGAGAATCGCGCGCAAATGTCCCTCGAGGGTGGACAGGATGGTGGACTTGATCTCGTGGACGGTCTTCCCGAGGAACTGCTCGCTGGCGGTGTGCAGCAGTTCATCGGCCTTCATGATCTTGCACTGGGCCACCCCGGTCACCGTCAACGGAACGCCCATGGCTGTTTCGACGCTCTCGCACACCGGGTTCAGCGTCATCACCTCGAGCGAGAGACGCTGAACGTCCGTGACGAACCACCAGGTGAAAGCGTACCCGCCGACGATCGTGCGCTTTTTCATGAAGCCGCAGCATCCTCCTGGAAAGGAAAAGAAACGCAACGGGTTTACAATGAGTATTTGGACAAGGCTCATGCTACAGTTGGCCATCCCCACCGACGGTACACCACCTCTGATAGCTTTCATTTGGGATAATAAGTAAATCGAGTATTCCAGATTCTACGGATGAATCGAAGTCTTCCCTGTTAAAAATATCCGATGGAAAACGATATAATATAGCAAAAATTATTCAAAAATATCATAGAGTGTGAAGTCAATCATTTCTTATAATTTGCATATTAAATACCATAGAAACTTATACAGATGTTATGTCGATCTCATTATTCATTATGATATTCAATGTGAAAATTATAAGAAACGATGGAATTTCTAACTCTATGGTAGTTCTGCATCTTTTCTATCATTTTCTATCGGATATTTTTAGCAGGGTTATCACTTATGATTTAACAGATTGAAGATTTAACAGGTCGTGTGTTAATTGGCTTAAGATTCGCAAATGACGTAGTCAGCAGTGAAACGAACGCACGTGCATGGCGTCACGTATACGCATCCCACTTGCTCAGTACAAGTACTCTCGAAAGCAGCGGTAGGTAGGTCAGTCATTAGACCGCTCGCTTTATTGCATCTTGACCGCTTCGCGGGTATCGTACCGTACACATACACTATGCTCACTTGCGATTTCATTCAAGGAGCTCGCGACTAAGTGCTAAGTTAGAAAGAAGGAAAGTTAGAAGCACTCTTATCCCCTTAGAATCGTAGGTATAAAGTGCAATTATGAATTACGACTCTCTTACTTCTGTAGGTCGAAATATTCTTTGAGTTTTTGAAGAGGCGTCATTTTACTTATTATCTATTCCGAAAGTGACAGAACTCTCATTCTCATTCGAAGTACCATACGTTTCGTCCTAAATTAATTATGAATCATCATCTTCTCTCGATTGAATGAAAAAGAAATGGTCGATTCACGCTTCTATCCCTATTGAGAACATCCCATAGATTCCCATAGACAATTTCTATGGGAATCTGATGTGCTTCTGACACAGCAATTTCAGATATTCACTAGAAATGTTTGAAAAGGTCGAATATGAATCTGAGATGATAAATAGGGATTTACCGAATTTTACATGTATCCGCAAAAACAAATAAAATGTTATAAATATAATAAAGGTTTATAGACGCCGTTTTATTTGTAATTACTAATAAAAGCTTACACGATTTTATTTGTTTCTACAGATGCACGTAGAATCCGACACATTCCTATTCATCAATCTTAGATTTTTATTACTGGGTATCTCTGGAATTGCTATGCCTGAAGCACATCAAATTCCCGTGGGGATTCTATGGGATTTTACAAGTTTTCAATGAGAATTTATGAGAATCTATGATATTTCTTCAATAGGAATAATTGCAATTTAAAATATATGAATATTACATGTTACTTGCAAACAAAATACGTCTTGAAGCGGCGATTAATCGGTGAAGAGGACTTCTCGAAAATCTTCAGCAAATTCGAAGAAACATTTTTGCCAATCAATCACTGCTCATTATCCGTTATCCTCGACGCATTCGGTTCTCCAGAGAGTCATTATTGCACAAAAGTCCTTCTTCGAGTTCTAGGAAGGATAACGCGACGGTCCTTATATTTCTCGCATCCCCACTTCAAGCGGCCCGCATGATACGATCGGCAGGTCACGTTTCGCGGTGGACGGACCACGCGCGCGGTACGCCCGCGCGACAAGTGGGTCAGCGTCGGTCTTTACCGTAAGTCTCGGTCGTGACGTCAGAAGCATTCTCCGAACGTCAGGAATTTTTATTATACCACACCGCGCGCGGTAACGAGTGACGACGATTTGTCGCGCTATTATATTTGCATCGAGACCCTTGCGTAGTACAATATTTCGCGAACGAGAAACGCCCGGCTGAAGATAATTTATTAACGTTGCAGGGTAACGACGGACCAAGAAGACGGCGAATATCTCGCCAGAAGTTAATAATCACACTCGTGGAGAACGCGGGCGTCGATTTCATTTATACACTGATAAAAATAACTTGGTCAACTTAATGGGTGTCTTTTAGAATTATTGTATGTTGTCAAAATTGACACAAATCGGTAGTCCCGAAATATCTCTTTCTCTGCTTATTCATACGCGCCGAAATTAACTCTTAATCGATCGCATCTAACTATTACCAGGCCGCCAGCGCGCGATTTTTTTATTTCCGTCATCTAAAAATTTATTAATAGTTTAAGAAAATCGCAGGCGATGCCTATTACCATCCACGATGGGTAATACAATTTGACGGGCGACAATATTTCGAGCAGAATTCAAATTATTTGTATCCCGATTACACACACACACACACCTATTACCTGAAAAATTCCTATGAGCTATGTATTTTCAAAATCCCCAGAATTGAAAGACGCCCCTTAACATAAATCTTGAAGGCGATGACCAAACTGTTTAGCGAAATATGGGTCTTTCGTTTGTTTGGTTAAACTGACCACCTTTTAGCCACAATAACTGAACGTTTGATTATACAATAATAACTAAATACTTCGTCCAATCGACCAATATTTTGATTAGAATAACTGAATGCATTTAACTACATGCGTTTTGTCATTTTGGCCTAATTATTTTTCTCAGTATAGCGATACTGTGATTTTATTACGAAGCTGCTACATTTATTCAACGATCAACAGAATTCATAAATAGAGTGGTAAGTGCTTTAAAGAAAGGAGTAGGTCTTAGAAGAGGAGGCTGTGTAGAGTATAAAGTACCGATATAGGCAACGGGAGTGGAATATCAAATATTGACATAGACTGGAAGTGGAAGTGGATCGGAAAAAAGTTCGCCTTCTTTAATCGGCAGCGCGTGCTCACCTACCTATCCCGTTAGCGGGGTTTTACGTGCAGCGGTGAACGTAGCCGCTCTTGCCTTCTTTGCTGTTACCCGCTGGTACCAAGGATCTTATCGAAATCGTCGCGAAGACTATTTCGACATCGGAGCCTGAAACGAGAGCCGTGCAAACGACATTCGCCGCACGTACCCACAGAAATCGGTAGTGCGATCGGTAATTGATCGATCTCCCTGGAGAAATTTTGCAAGGATGGGTGAGCGGACTGCTGCACGTACGCCGCGGGTCGATAACGATCTTAATCTTTTAGTGAGGACATTTTCTGCGATACCCCTCGTGATCGTAAGTCTGAGACGAAACGATAACGTCTAATGAATTATTGAAAACTGGAGAAAATGACTACGGTTCGCTAACAATGATCAGAATAATTTACCTATTTATAGAATTATTATCAGTACATCGTTATTCGTGTTTCACATGTCGCTGCTTCCCAACAAGACCGTCACAACTCAAAATTGCAATAGGAGCATTTAAAGCTTATTAAAAATTCAAATTAAAAGCTATTGTAGAATCAGTTGTCTGAATTTTTTTGACTTCCACTACATTCAGACAGTAACTCATTCTACAATAGTTTTTAATTTGAATTTGTAATAAGCTTTAAATGCTCCTACTGAAATTTTGAGTTGTGACGGTCTTATCGGGAAGCAGCGATATTTTCCCCAGATTGTGTGTGTGTGAAGTAATATTAGAATTGTCTGAATTTTTTTTTCTGGGAGAATTTAAAAAGTCACGTACATATAGCTAAGCTCTAGGAACTATCACCCTATATATTATGAAATTTTACGGAAAAAGGAAATTCCTTCGGGCGATGAGAACTTTCCTAGAGGAGCGAGGAGATTAGCAGCCTCGAACTTGGAACATGAATGTTGCAAGCGGTTGACCTCCCCGCGGTCTACAGGTAATAGGTATATACATATATACTATCTTATTATACTATAGGTATGGTAAGAGAATGTATATATGTATATCTCGTAGGCATCCAATGCACGCGTAACAGTTATAGGCATACCACTGATTTAACTGTCGACGTATTCAATGTTAAAATGTTTCTGTAGGATATATGTTTGTAGATCACACTTCGCAAAGCCCGAAAATATTTCTGAGGCCAAATGAAATTGCAAACAAAAATGTTCTCTTTCTTTCTGCCTGCTCGCACATATAGTAAACGTAGTTTGAAATAATTTATGGTTCATTTAACCGCATCAGAAATATGTATTTCCATTTCACTCTGATTATACTTCAGCGTAGATAAGCCAAATTAGAGCAAATCCCCGATTACCGTCATCGCTACCGATATTCAGGGAATAATTTGATCTGAGTTTATCTTGATTTTTTTACTTTCGGACTTCATAGCCCTTATTTATTTCATTTTAGAGGAAAGAGGGGACATTTGAGCATAAAAGGGGACATGTTTGATTGAAAAAAGAAGATTACCATCCAGAATTTCGAAATGTGCAGTAATTTAAAAAAAAATGTTTAAGATACACAATGAAATAACAATGTTTACTGAGCGAATGAAGGATATTTTTGTAACTTAAAAATTTATATCTCATGCCAAATAATTTAAATCTGATTTAAGGAAATGGGAATCTAGTTTCCAGTGAGAAGCATTATTTCAACTAGACTTTTACATATTACGTGAAATATTGATGCAGGTAGATGAATTAGGGATCATAATGCCATTTTATAAAGAAATAAGAGATTGACAATTTCGACCCTTTCCACGTAATTTGAAATGATGAAAAAAGATAAACTCAACTAAGAAGCTAAATAATAGGTGGTTTTAGAGGAAAAAAAAAAGAATTATAGAGGAAAAAGGGGAAAATCGCGAGTTTTAGGGTGAAAGAGGGCAAACTTAAACAAATAAGGGACACACTGTGAAGCCTGCACTCTCGACGGAAGTAAAGCGAAGCCACCGATAAATTCAAAAGCTTCTCGACGTTCTCCGCCGACTCCTCGTCTTTCACCTTCATTTGCATCGTACAAACGCATAGGCATTGTCTAGGTGTGTACACGGCAGGGGCGTAACGAGGAACAGAGGCAGCAGCCGTAGCCTAAACCCGCCGGAGAGAGGGAAGTCGATGACCGTTATACGGTGTACACTAGTCGCCTCCGGAGCCGGTCTTACAATCTCAATGGATCCAGCATCGGCAAGGCCATGGCCAGTGTGTTACCAAGTTCAACGCTGCAGGTCGTCGGCGCGTGTCCGTTTTGCTCAGCGGTTCTCTTCCGGCTTTGCTCGTCAATCGTTCGACGTCGGTTTTAGAATTAGCCCGCCGAGAGGGAGATCGGCGAACGACAGTGCAACGAACCGAGGTTCGAGTGACAAAATATAGATAGCGAAGGCGGTCGCGAGGTGGAAACTCAGTGCATACAGGAAAATCACCGTAAAACTTCCGTTAAACCCGTAATGCCTTATCTGTTCGCGATCGAAGTTCGGTGCGCTCTGATTTACCGTTCGGGAAGGTCAACGAATAGCGTGGTGCAACGGGTGGATCTGCAGCGATCGTCGTTTTCAACCGATTGAATAGCGAGCGCTCGGTTGCCGGTTCCCGGAAGGGGCAATCTCTGCAGGTTGGTAGAGAGAGAGTTTCGTTTGAAAATGCGCGGGGATACTTATAACGCCAGTAGAAATAGTACCGGGAAGGTTGGCCAACGCGAATCTGATGCGTGCGGGGTTTACCGAGAATTCTCCTTTCCAACCGGATCAGGACTCGGTTGTATCGAAAAATTTCACTTTTCGGATGCAAAAGGTTACCTTTGCGGGGCGCGGGTCTTGCGCAAGCGAAGAATATGCACGATTAGAGAAAACGAAATGACCTCGCGCTCAAGGTGCAGCTTTGCTGAATAATTCTGCAGAGAAACGACTTTGAGTCGAGTAGACGTCGATGAAATTTAATTGGTCTTTTCTTTTTCTCCGCTTTAGAAAATAGGAGTAGTTCCTCAAGGTTTAAGGTGTCAGATCGCCGTTACTCTCACGCCACAAAATTCATCAGAGTTTCATCAAACTCCGTACTCGCGACTCGCTGATAAATGACTTCGTGTCGCTCTTCGGGGTAACGCGCCAGCCTCGCCGCGGGAAATGACGACGGCGAGTGACGTTCAGTTGCAAAGAAATCTGTTCTAATTTCCGCGCAGCCGGAGAGAGCGTTGTACTATCGAGACCTCGACCTTCGAAGCTTCCAGAGAGCCTCTAATTTGTCCTCTCGCGAGCCCCACTTCTTTTTACCGACCTGTACACGTGGATGAGATTGCAGTCTGTCGCGGAGCGCCTCGACTCGATCCTTTCCGTTAGCGTCCGGAGGCACGCGACGCTCTCTCTGAGCCGCCTGCGACGTGCAATTGAAAATGTAAATGACGCCGGCTCGCGCGAAATCGAAGTCGTGCACTTCGAGTGACACGAAAACCTGGAAACTGCGCCTGAACTGCCAATCCGCTGGTGCATTTATCTACGCGATATCTTCAGCGTGTTGTACGATAGAAAAGAGGATGCATGAAAGCTATCAGATCCACTTGTCGAGGTTTATCAATCGAAATACGTTCGAGAGGAACTCTGCATGTGAAAATGGCGCGAGAGAATTCTTTCAGGATTTTTGCTCTACAATTTCATTAAAGACCAGCTTCCCGTCCGCGAGGATTTCGAAATAAATAGAAATTCTCTCATAGAAATTGTCTTTTCCTGTTTTAACCTCTTAAAGGATAATTTTTCAAAAATCCTAAAACACGTCGTTCTTAATTTCTAACCGAAAGCGTAAATATCAATTTTCATGGATTTCACTTAAAAAATAACGGATTTTCATGCAAAATTACATCCTCTATTTTACCACCTCAGGTGACCAATTTCGTAAAATTCTTTCTCAACGGGTGCTTACGCTATAAAAAAACCTACTATCCAAATTTCATATAATTAGCTTCAGCGGTTTCGGCTCGGCTTTGATGAATCAGCCAGTTAGTCAGCTAGGACATGTTATTTTATACATATGAGGAGCACAGTTCCAAAACTCATTTAGTCCATTCGCAGTTTGTCTTATAATCGCTAAACTATTAGCAATTATAGGACAAACTGCGAATGGACTAAACGAGTTTTGGAACTGTGCTCCTCATATGTAGACTAGCTTTCCGCTTGCAACTTCGTCCGGTGGATCTCGAAATAATCTCATCCCCATAAATAGACGATTTAGGTAAAAAATCAGGATTCTTAACAATACCGAAGTATTTATTTCATTAAACTAAATTGAATACGAATCAAATCAATATTTAGCAGGCAATGGAAGAATACACATTTATTGAAAAGAAAGAATCTTTGTCTCGATGCACGTACAGAGCGATTAAATTTGATACGTTTGCAAATTTTCTTTTATTCATTTTTGCACTTCGAGGATAAAGGAGCTAAACGCGGGCGCTTAATACTTTTACTTAATCGCCGCGAGTTTCACATTTCAGTGGCATTGTCCATTCGTTACACGTCCGCGGGCTTACACGGGTTACGGTATATCATGTGCACACGTGCAAGCTGACCGCGGTGTTCGGCTTTCGTGTACCGGGAACATCGCTGTTTCTACGTGACGTGTCTCACGTTACACGTGAAGTTCTACAGAAATTCGAGCGTCTTTACTACACGCAAAAATCAACGAAACGTTAAGTAAACTCCAAGGAAACCTTTTAATCTTTGCCTTTTCGCACGGTATAACGAACTCTGCGATCGATCGACGAAACGAGCGAAAAGGCCAATGAGATGAAGGTCGAAATTTTACCGGAAGAGAAATAGAAATCGATCGAATAATAGTCGCAACTACTAAATCGAATTTACAGCGTATACACTGAGATAAATAATCGTTAGTGTAAAAAAATGTCTTCAACCAAGAATATATGATCTTAAAAGTTTTTAAGAATTCAGATTCCTGGTCGAATAATATACATTCTTGATTCAAGGATACCTTCGCTGGGACGGGAAATTCCTCCTGCGCGAAAAAAAAAAATATTCGAGCTTATCAAATATTTTTTTGCGCAAATAAAACCATAGCTTATTCTTGGAATTATATCATGCTTCTGACTAAACGAAACATTTTTTGGCACCCGCAATTTGTCTCTCAGTGTAGCGTACCCGTGAAACGACAACTTGTGCAATGTAACAAATCTGCATTTATCGGCAGTTAACATTGAACTTCGAATTTTTATCGGCGCCTTGGGCAACGGCTAATCGATCCTTAGAAATCTTTCTTGCAACCGGTCATACGAATTATGCAAGGGAAGCCCGGCTACGCGACAGAGGCGGACAACGATTTGCACACGTGCGTGCACGAAGGTTGAGAGGCGCGACTTTCATTCGGTCTCCTCCGCGCGGCGTGCGTTTCGACGCGTCTAGGGGGTTAAAAACGTGAATATTTATGGTGGTGGAGAGAGAGAGAGAGAGAGAGCTTTCTCCACTCGGTGAATATATCATTGAAGTCGATAGCTCAATCACCGCCAGTCGAACGGCGATACTTTGACAATCAACGCCAGCGTACCTCTCCAAACTCCTAACTAATCCCGGTGCGACGAAACTCAGTGATACTCGCATAGGTATACGCGCGTTTTTTTTATTTATACACCCTGATAACATTGATCTTCGACTCGAGAACGGCTACATTATAAGTTAAATAGAATATCTGTCGATGCACGAAGGTGGAGATGATTTTAAACCACGACCGTACGTTTCAGAACAATCTGAAAGTGAACTGGCAGAGAAGTCGTTCAGTGACGAATGTGCGGTGGATTTCGTTCCGAAGACGAAGTGAGTAAAGTGTCCTACAGTAAGACGTTGGTTAGTGTGCAATACGTGTCACCCTGTTGCGTGCGTCTAATATGCAGGTACGCGTTTCGAAAGACCGGAAAAGTGTTGTTAAAAAGACTGGAGAAGTGGATGAACTTCGACTGACGTACTTTTTCTATAGTGGAATTGAAACGAAGTCGATTGAATGGCTCAGCTCGATATTACTAATCGTTATTTCAGCGACGTTCGTTTGTCTTTATTTTACTCGATGGTTTACAAATTGTATCGTCGTTAGAAGCGCGATAGCTCAAATATCAATGGTCCTTTCTGTGGCAGGAACTCAAATGGACATAAGTTCAAAAATTGACATTTTCAAGAGAGGAATGCAAAGTTAAACTAGTTCTTGTAAATCAGAGATATTGCCAAAATTAATTTATGAGCCATATTGGTTATCTAATATGTTGTCAATTATGTCGTTTTTACTGAGGAAAGATATTTAATTTTTATGATGTATGCCCTACAAATTTCCATTTAGTCATAAATCGACTTATGCCCTTTTGACTGCCCGCCACAGCTTTGCTCTTGGATCGTGTGTTTAAAAAGAAGACAGAAAAGAAATCACTTTCAAAGCACTTGTTATCCAGCCTGATAGATTTACATTGTGAGTGGATACCTTAAAAAGGTGGCGCGGAGTAGAAGTTCCGTTAAATTTATGCGAAACGCTGGCCGCTATTCATCAGCGTCGAATTCCGGTCGAGGTTACCGTTTCGATACTCCCTGGCAAGAGTTATGGCTATCTAAAATCGTCTCGGATAGGATATCCGTTTCAGCTTTTATTTGCAATCTTGGAATATTCCTACATCGTTGAAAGCCTTTGTCAAAGCGATTGATGTCCATTTAATAAAAGAAATCACGTTTTTATAAAAATATATTTACAAAATCGTCTTCGAAATTAACTCGAATCAATTTAGAGGCTCTAAACGGTGCTTAATTCCGATACTAATGTATTATATTAATGTCTGTTAACAAACATTTATATCCGAAGACAATCAACGTTTTATTCTAAAAACTTTGTTTATCTGTAAACGCATTTGTAAAGTCGTATTTAGATTTAGTCGAAAACTCCGTTTGACATTTCTTCAACCGGTAACTACTTAATTTAAACTCATCTGAGAGACCAATTAACGTCTTCTAACGTTTCCGCTTATGCGGTGAAGAACACGTGCGGTTTGCTATATTTCCGTGACGTGCATTTCAACGTGACGAGCCGATATAGTTCTCGTTAAAAATAAATTAAGCTCAGATTTAATAAGGATGAATCAATGCCAGAAGCATATTATCCGTTGTAATATCACCGACGTCAGTGCGCGATAACGAGTGTATTTTAGTTCTTGGGGTTTCTCAATGACTCTCTCCCGATGGTGTTGAGAAAGAAAAAGTACATTCATCCGAGAATTATTATCAATTATAACGCGACAGCTTGTTATCGAAGTCATCCTGTTCTTCATTCCAGACATCAGAAGTGATTCCGTTACTTCTTCGACGTCGAGATGGGCGTCGAAACCGTCTTGGTGAACGCGGTAAACTCGGCATCGGGCGGGTTGACCTGGTTCTTCCCCGTTTTGGCTGCCGCGATCGCGTATTTTCAATATGAGGTCCTAGATCCAGAAGCGAGGCCAATCAATGTTCCCTCGGAATTATTGCTACCCACTTACGATTTTATCGTCGTCGGAGCGGGTTCTGCAGGTCGGTAAATTGATAACGGTGGTACCGATTAATTTTTAACCGCGAGAACCTTCGTATAAGATTTTTCTTGATGAAATTAGCGGCTAAACTAATGGTAGAATTTATTGTCCATATTTATACATTTTATTAATACAATTATATAGGCTTCTTTATTTTCAAGGACATTTAATATTGCAATATCGATGTTTTATTAACTATTACATTATGAAAAGCAATAGTTTTCTTCTTCATTATTTATACGTACATCCCAGCTTAAGTTATTACCGCAGCGTTCTACTGAAGATACTTTTTAATCATCACTGTGTCGTTCTCTATACAGGAGCTGTCGTAGCAAGTCGCCTGTCGGAAGTAGAAAACTGGAACGTCCTCCTCTTAGAAGCTGGAGGCGACGAGACTGAAATTTCTGATGTACCAGTGTTGGCAGGCTACCTGCAGCTGAGCCAACTCGACTGGAAATATAAGACCGAACCGCAAGGAGACTCTTGCCTTGGTATGCAATTCAATTCATTCGCGTAATAACCATTTCCACGATAGTTTCCTCATCGCGTGACTCGTTTACCGGAGTATTCACTTAACGGCGAATAAAAGACATTCGGTATCGAAACACAAAACTCTTGTACATCATCAGCGGGTTGTATCAGATGGTATCAAGCGATACCACTGATCCCGACTATGGAACTCTTCTCAATCAAACAAATCGTTACGAGCAATTTCTATTTCCATTTTTAGCTATGGAAAATGGCCGTTGCAACTGGCCGAGGGGCAAGGTCATCGGGGGGAGCAGCGTACTGAACTACATGCTCTACCTGCGCGGCAACAAGAAGGACTACGATATCTGGGAGCAGCAAGGCAATCCAGGCTGGGGCTCCGCCGACGCTCTCTACTACTTCAAGAAGTCCGAAGACAATCTGAACCCATATTTAGCGCGTACTCCCTACCACGCAACCGGGGGATATCTGACCATTCAGGAGGCACCCTGGCACACGCCATTAGCCGCCGCGTTCGTTCAGGCCGGCCAAGAAATGGGCTACGAGAACCGCGACATCAATGGCGAGCACCACACGGGTTTTATGATCGCTCAAGGCACCATCAGAAGGGGTAGCCGTTGCTCCACGGGGAAGGCCTTTCTCAGACCCGCCAGGCTCAGGAAGAATCTTCACGTCGCCATGAACTCTCACGTGACCAGGGTTCTGATCGATCCAACCACGAAGAGAACTTACGGCGTGGAGTTTACCAGGGACGAACAGCTGTATAGGATTCGCGCTAACAAGGAAGTTATCCTGTCTGGCGGTTCGATCAACTCGCCGCAGATGCTGATGCTGAGCGGGATTGGACCCCGGGATCACTTGGCTCAACTTGGAATTCCGCTGATTCAGGACTTGAAGGTCGGTTACAATCTACAGGATCACGTGGGCCTAGGCGGGCTCACTTTCATGGTGAACCAGGAAGTTTCTATGGTGGAGAACCGACTGCACAGCGTGCCGGCGGTGATGCAGTACGCGGTACTCGGCGACGGACCTCTCACGGTTCTGGGGGGTGTCGAGGGTCTTGCTTTCGTAAACACCAAATACATCAACGCCACCGAAGACTTTCCCGACATCGAGCTGCACTTCATCTCGGGGTCGACGAACTCCGACGGCGGCAGACAGATCCGGAAGGCTCACGGACTGACGAAGCAGTTTTATGATTCGGTCTTCGGACCCATCAACAATAGGGACGCCTGGAGCGTGATTCCCATGCTTTTGCGACCGAAAAGCAGGGGTGTCATCATGCTGCGCAGCAAGAACCCTTTCGATCATCCGCTTATCTACCCCAATTACTTTAAAGACCCGGCCGACGTGGCGACTCTCGTGGAAGGGGTCAAGATTGGTATCGCTCTGAGCAGGACCAAATCGTTCCAGAGATTCGGTAGCGAGCTTAGCCATATACAATTTCCGGGATGCAAGCACATCGCCATATACACGGATCTTTACTGGGAATGCATGATCAGGTACTACTCTGCCACTATTTATCATCCCGTTGGAACTTGCAAGATGGGACCTTATTGGGACACCGACGCCGTTGTGGATCCCCAATTAAAAGTTTACGGAGTAACTGGATTGAGAGTTATCGACGCTTCCATCATGCCCAATCTGGTCAGTGGTAACACCAATGCGCCGGTGATCATGATTGGCGAGAAAGGCTCGGATCTAATCAAGGAGTTCTGGTTGAAAAAGAAGAACAGAGGTTGATGTAGATTTTTACGTGGAGTAGACGATTTCATGGAGGCTTTTTGTGATGACAAGTAGTGCCTCGGTATGTCGGTTCGTTATTGAAAAACGATGAAGAAATATAAACGATGATGAAGACTGATGCAAAATAGACACGTCGAGGTCCGGCTGACTTTCTGTCGCGCTTCTTCGAAATCCTCATCGACCGGGTCAATGCAAAGTGCAATTCATGTGTCTCTCTTTCTAGAATTCCACTTCGTTCTTAAAAATAAACGGCGGCATCGGGGAGAAAGGAAGTTGCTAATTCGTTGATGAAACGCGAAACAGTGACGAAGAAAGTGAAAGTGTTCTTACTGAACATTTCGGAGAATTTCTCAAGTTCGGAAACTTTCCGATTTCGCAGGGACCGTCGGATGTAACATTTCGCGATGTGTGATATAACGAGGCAAACCAAAATCGAAATGGTATCGAGAGTAACCATCTCCATGACGACATATCAAAAATGGACAAATAGACGTTACGTAGTGTAAGGGATATTTTGAAAAGCACGCCAGTATTTAAAAGGAAAAGAACATTGATATTAAATAAAGTGATTAGCGTTTATCGAATAATCGTAATAACATAAACATTTACCTTCAAGTGTAAAAACTTCAGAGCAAATAGTGCAATAATGACAGTCAGAGGGAATTACATTTTCATCGACAAATAAAATCGGTTATCGCGCTTCAAGATGGGAAAGAATAATACAGCTGCATATAAGGTATCATATAATGACATCGGTATCAAACTGTGCGTCATAAATGAACAGATACAAGATTGTGATAATAAATATTTCAATGTCTAATGCTGCAAAGAACATCTGTGCAAATATGTTGACTCTGAATTACGTCTTACAGCGTAAGCTGTAGGTACGATCCTTCATTTTCTTTTGCGCGATTAAACAATTGGATTGATCAAGAGCATTTGAAAATTTAAATTTTGCATGCGTCGCCGAGTTCCACGAATTTAGAATGTTTAAAAATGAACTATTTCGGCAACGCACGGTGTGCGGTAAGGAGATATGCTTTATACTTTGAAGCATTCCAGTTTCATGGTTGCTTTTCATAGGCACAACGTTACCTACTCCGGCTGCGCCTAATGGAAGGCAACCACGAAACCCATCGCTGCAAAGTATAAAATGTATCGTCTTCCGCATCTATACTCAATTTCGCAAATACATTTTTTGGGATTATTTATTAGAGGCTAAGTCCTCAGATAATCAAAACTTCTTTTGTATTTTTTTTATTTCAATATTTGAAAAGTGGAGATTATTTATTGAAAAACAAAAAATTCTTTAATGTAGTATTAAATTATTTACGTAGTTTAGTTGTCAATTTTACCAAAATTTCTATTTAATCTTATTACATGGCTTATTAAATAAAACAACGTCATAACTCAAATAACGTCATAAGTCTAAGTGAGAGCATTATTTTTGATTTTGTAGATGTTTATTATGTTTGCACAAAAACTTTAAGTACTTGATAATTAATACAACTGATTACTCTGCCGAAATATACAAATGTTTTGGTTATAAATTATTTCATATACAAATGACAGCAATTCGAAACTTTAAATACGCGTTTTCTAGCATTTTGAGTTAAGACGTTGTTTTATATAAGCGACATGCTGAGATAACGAAAGGCCGGTTGTCCCAATTGTTCTCATTTTTTTCTTTCTTAGAATTGTTGATGCAGCTGTGAGTTAGTTGTCATTAAAAGTGAAGAAAAGAACAACGTTTTATTTTATTATTAAATAACGTTTCGTGCGGAGTGCTCCAAAAACAGGTCGACGAACGACTAATGCAATTCATCGTACCAGTATCATATTCTAATCGCATCAGCAACATACGATACGGCATTGATTACGCGAATTTAATCCGAAAATAAAATCGATAAGAATACCTACAATTATGAGTTTTATCTATTTTGGAGCTGTAACTCTGAAAGGGTTAGATCGATATTACGCGATATGTGCATTTATTACAGACTATTTTTGAATTGCAGTGTTATTATGTTATATCTATACGAACGACTTTTTGTAAATAGAAAGATTATATTACTAAGAATTACTTGAATTTTCCAAGTTTTGTAGTAACCTTTCTTTAAAACCTATATTTTTCCCTTGTGCCCTATATAAATAAATAATTCGCAGTATTAAAAAATGTACATTTTTTCTTTACAGGGGTACATGAGCTCAATTTATTTTTAAGTTCTTCTACTCTAATAATTATATCCATGTCATATCCCATTTTAATAGATTTTCTCCTGCTGAATCTACATGTACGTCTACATAATATACTTACAATTACATTGGAATAAATTAGTTCCATTTCGAGGTGCATCTAAACACCCCAAAAATTTACACGAAGAGTCCACTCGACCCAGACGTCTCATTCAAGTAATACCCGAAGAAGAAGACGCAATCGAGAAACTCCTATTCAGTAGATTCACTCAATTATCGATTTAAGACTAGATTTAGTCAGATAAGACACGTTCAAGCGAAAGCATGACGTGAGGATACTTTCGACACCGCCACTGCGAATATCGCCGATGACCACGTACTATGTGGAGCTGCATTTGTAAATAACAATAAATACCACGAAGCCGTGTGTGGATGCTACATCGCAGCACGTGCGAAACCGCTGACAAAGCGAGTCTCGTTTCCAGACGAGTCACACATATATTCCAGCAGTGATCAGATACGTACAACGTTCATCCGAAGTAACTCTATACCCAATTACCCGATCGACTGTCTGCTCCGAGATTACCGCGGGGTCTTTGCAAACTCATAGGACACTCCCGCGCGGGGAGGAGTCGTCACCTCCGGGAAAGAGGCTGCTTAAGTCACCACCGATCGTCACTCAGAAGCAAGTCAAACAGTGCCCAGTGTGAGATGACGTTGATGGGGACATTTTCCGCCGCCCGAATAGCATTGTCCTACGGATCCGAAGTAGGCTTCCTGGTCTTCCTGAGATTTCTCATAGTGTTGCTGCGTCAGGACATAATCGACCGCGAGAATCGCGTCGAGGTGGTGCGCACGAAGGAGATGCTGAGCACCTACGACTTCGTGATCATCGGCGGTGGCTCGGCCGGTTCCGTCCTGGCCAACAGACTCTCGGAGAACGAGAATTGGATGGTCCTACTCTTGGAAGCGGGTGGGGACGAGACGGTACTGTCGGACGTGCCGTTAATTTTCCCATCACTTCAGCTGACCGCCCTTGATTGGCAGTTCAAGACGGAGCCGTCATCCGATTACTGCCAGGGCATGAATGAGAATCGTTGCAATTGGCCGCGCGGTAAGGTGCTAGGTGGTAGCAGCGTTCTCAACGCCATGCTCTACGTGAGGGGCAATCGGAAGGATTACGATATCTGGAGGGATCTCGGCAATCCCGGATGGGGCTACGACGACGTGCTACCGTATTTTAAAAAGTCGGAGAACATGACCATCCCCGAGCTCATGTACTCACCGTATCACAGCACTGAGGGTTACCTGACCGTAGAGAGGTTTAGGCATCACACGCCGATGGCCAACAGTTTCGTGGAGGCCGGCCACGAGATGGGCTACGATATCCGGGACATCAACGGTGCTCGACAGACCGGTTTCACTTATAGTTTCGGAACTCTCAGGGACGGTCTACGCTGTAGCGCAGCTAAGGCTTTCCTTCGTTCCGCCTCGAAGAGGAGGAACCTTCACATAAGTACGCACTCAACGGTTGAGAAGATTCTAATTGATGAAACCACGAAGACTGCTTATGGTGTCAGATTCAGGAGGCGAGCCAAGAAGTATACGGTTTACGCGAGTTACGAGGTGATTCTTTCCGCCGGGGCAATTCAATCGCCTCAGCTATTGATGCTCTCGGGAATCGGCCCGCAGGATCATCTGAGGGAAATTGGAATACCTGTGATTTACGATAGCCCCGGCGTCGGGCAGAATCTACAGGATCACGTGGCTATGGGAGGAGTGACGTATCTGATCGATCCTCCGAAGGAATGTCCCGAACCTACCGGTTTTGGCTTCGTCCTGCCGAAGTTCATGACACTGGCAACCATAAGGGAATTCTTAGGGAACAAAACCGGACCGTTGTATACCGTGCCCGAGTGCGAAGCTATGGCGTTTGTCAATACAAAGTGAGTATCTGATAGTTTATACGGTCTTTTTATATTGACCTTTCTATAAATACATCCATTTTTTCATTGCTTAACTCTATTCAACGTATCTTTTAAGATATGCTAACGGAGAAGAAGATTTCCCAGATGTCCAGCTCTTCCTCGCCTCCTCGGCTGACAATACCGACGGCGGTCTCTTCGGCAAGAGGGACTGCGGTCTAAAGGACGAGTTCTTCGCGAGCGTCTTCGAGGAAATTCTCTTCAAGGACACTTATTCCGTGATGCCTCTGTTGATGAGACCACGTAGCAAGGGTTACATCAAGCTGAAGGATGCTAATCCTAAAGAGCATCCTATCATCGTACCCAATTACTTCAGCGATCCTTACGACCTAGATGTTTTGGTGCGTAATCGTTGCAGAACGCAGGAGACAATAGCACTTTATACATCGGAACCCCAGTATCAGAAACTACAATACTAAATATCCCCGAAACTTTTACCACGAGATTACTTCCGAGTAATTTCGATAAAGAAATCACGACTCGACCATTCGACCATCTATTTCCAGGTGGAAGGTGCCAAAATAGTTCACAACATGAGCCGCACGGCGACTATGAAGAAGCTGAACGCTCGCCCCAATTCCAACATCATTCCCGACTGCGCCATTTATGACTTCCCTTCAGACGACTACTGGCGCTGTCACGCTCGTCATTACACAATGACTATCTACCACCCGACCAGCACTTGTAAGATGGGCCCCCGCGATGATCCCATGGCAGTGGTTGACCCCAGGCTGAGGCTCTATGGTGTATCGGGTCTACGAGTGATCGACGCCTCCGTCATGCCGAACATAGTAACGGGAAACACCAATGCACCCACCATAATGATCGCGGAGAAGGGTGCCGATATGATAAAGGAGGACTGGGAAGTCATCACAGGCTATATAAATGTCTTATCCGACCCCGTAATTCTGGATAAGGAGAAACGGCAGTTGTTGAAGGCGCAGAAGTGGGAGATCGGTCAGGTCCGCGAGGAGCGGATGAAGGAGCAAGAGGTCCGCGCCCTGAGGGATAACAGGATAATAGATAGGTTCGATTGTAAAAGAGACGATACTTTGGAAGATTATCTGGAAGATCCTGACGATCTGGAAACCATACTCGAAGAGGATTGGCGGAAGGAGGTCGACTTGGTGCACCGACAATTCAAGACGATGAAGAAACAGAAGAGGGACTTGATAGGAAAAGGTGCGGATGGGGAGTCTTGGTTGCAAATCAGAATCATACCCGATGAGCAGAGTCTGCAGGAATCACGAGTAAAGATTCAGGAAAATTGGGAGAACTTAACGACGTTATTTCCTATCTTGGAAGCTGATTTATTCGTTACTGAAAATATTGCGAATGAGATTGGCGAGAATGAGGCGTTTGACGAGTCAAAAAGGCTGAAAAATGATTCGGAGGACAGTTCGGAGAGCAAGGGTTGGCTGGAGATTAGGATTATTCCGGACAAGGCGAAAGTGGCGGAGAAAAAAGCTGCTCTTTCAAAGTCCACAAAGGTGACTCAGATGAAGTCTATTTTCATTCCCGTCGCGAATAGCGAGCGACACAAAAGGCGCACTAAGAATCATCGTGAATTTTACCATTAGCATTGGCACTGAATTAAGCATAAATAAGTTTAGCACTTCATGAAAGGAGAGAGATGAAGAGGAACCTGAGGAAGGAAGACTTGTAGGAACAGTTCTGTAATGGATGCGGGGACACGTTTAAGGAATAATCCACTGAGATCATTGGGAATATTCATCAAGGACTTAAAAAAGAGGTTTGGCACGTGCGCGTACGAGAGCACTGCTTCATTGAAATTGCAATGCAAAACGAAGAAGTGCAAACGAATAAGCGCGCGTTTCGATGACTGCGCGGCGGTTGCCTAACTCGGGCGATTCTTCAATCGTCTTATTTGTAAATAAATCACATCATTCTCACATTTGCAACTTGCACTCGTTGTGCAAGGCTCTTTTCGTGTGTATATATATAACTTTTTTATATGAGTTGATAGTAAATTATTATTGCTTCTGGAGATAGCATGCGTTTCCTTCGAATGCGATCAACCTATATGTAATTAACATGATTCACTCGGCGTATACCTATTTCTTGCTTGGGCAAGTTAACGATTTTGATTTTCATGCAACAGTTTACTTGTGTAAATCAGACTGCAGAAACCAATTTGAGCAAATTACATGAGCGTGGAAATGTGCGCCAATCACATGCAAATTATTTGACTGCGCCAAATTTACTCAAGTCAAACTTTCTGGCTTGAGCAAGTGAACGATTTTGGTTTTCATGCACAGTTTAATTGTGCAAATCGAACATGCACAAGCCAATTTGCGCAAATTGCATGAGCGTGAAAATCCACCTTAACGGTCAGTTTTAATTCGCACAAATTAAAATCAAGAACTTTTTAAAATTCTTTTCTGTAGGTGGTTCTCAAAGAATTTATTTTCTTTACCACGATTTCCCTGTTTGCACTTTTGTCCACTGTCCGGATTTTTTTCAATAAGAATTTCATACGCTTGGGATTCTGCGTTTCTATCGCTATACTCTTTTGATTTAAGGTATTCCTAGCGCGAGATGAAAAATTACAGAGAATGCTCATTTTTTTGTACAATGGAAATGAATATCGTAAGATTATTTTTGAAAAGTTTCAGGTCCGGTTACCGGGCATTTAAGAAAGAATTTTGATTTTGAAATTAGAAAATTTAACATGTAGCCTTATGGAAGACTCCACTTTTCTACATTTTAATGCCGAAATCCTCATGTTTAAAATTTATACACATTAAATAAAACCATTTCCATATCTTCAGAAAATTGCACAGAATCTTTTTAGTTCATAAGAATATAAGGTCACCGAATGTTTGACAAAGATATTGATGTTCGTAAACAGCAAAACGTAGAGTTTCGACGACAGAATATAACCTGAAATAGAATTGGCAGCGTTGCATCGGTTGCATCATAGGGTTCGTGCATGGCCGAGTAATGGCGCGACAGTAAGCAACGTTGAACGCCACCGGTGGCCATCTGAGAAGTATTGTCGTTATGAATTGTAGGTACTGGCTCTAATGGTACAGAAGTGAATTTTATTATATTTTTAAAAAATGGGAGAAATTTCGATATTCAAATTCTTTTCGATGAGTAAAGATTTCGATGAGTATGAGTTGGCGGCAATATTTGACCGCAATACGTTGAATTCGTTGATTTATAGAGGTTATGTTTCAGAGCTGCACGGATATACGGTTATTCTACTCAGGTCCGTACTCCTGTCATTTCCTAAACCATGTGATGCGACGTTGCCAGATTTCAAATTTGAATATTTTTCCAAAATTTAAAAATGTAAATAATAAACTTGAATACTTATTGGCCTTATCTTATTTATTCATTATCAGTATTATAAGGAATATGAGTATATTATATGACGTAGAATTACTGATTTATGAGGGGCCCGCCCGTGTGTGGCACCCTTAAATATCGCTCCTACGCGCTAGGAATACCTTAACTTTCCAAAGACAAGGAAATGATTTATATAGTTCAATGGACTCTCCCATGAAATCCTTTTCTTTTTTTTGACATTATTAACCTACGTAAACAGACAAAATAACACCGAAAATACAAAAGCCACATGCAATTCAAGACAAAAAATTCGCTGCTACACGCATGCGGGCAACCGGGCGGTAGCGTTTAAGGTTGGAGTATTGTTTATACGTTCAAGTATTTGCGCCAACCACATGCAAATTATCTGACCGCTCTAGATTTACTCAAGTCAAACTTTCTGGCTTCGGCAAGTGAACGATTTTGGTTTTCATGTAACAATTTACTTGTGCAAATCGGATATGCACAAGCCAATTAGCGCTAATTGCATGAGTGTGAAAACGGACCTTGGCCTTTAGAATCCTGGGAAATTTCAGTTAAAATCGACTTTTTTTAGACGTGAAATTTATAAATAAAATGAATAAATGTCCTATTTGTAGTCCCAGACCTGACTGCTGGTCAATTTATTGACCACTTTTGGACTCTAATGGCCAGTTTACATTGGCTGAGTAGATGAGCGAGCAAAAGGCCGAGTGAAAAAAAGCAGGTTAACTCGACTAAAGCGGGGTTCTAACTGGGTCGTGAACTGGGTCATTGATGAGACACATGCACAATACAGGTAGTGCTTTCGCCCAGTTCACGACCCAGTCAGAACCTCTCTTAATGTAAACGATTGGGCGAGTCAAGTAACTGAGGCGAGTCGAGTCGACCAATGTAAACTGGCCATTAAGGTTAATATTCGGTTCATTTACACAAATTTGCATGTACAAGTCAATTTATGCAAATTGCATGAGGGTCTAAACCAGGCTGGTAGACACAATGTATGCCAACTTAAATGTGCACATTGAAGTTAGCGAATCGTTTTTATAAAATAAGAACTTGTACTTTTTCCTCCAGAGCATCTTTACTACCTTGCACGGGGAAGAACGTGAACGCAGGTATTTATCAAATTGTGATAAAAATTTATTACACAAGGATATATTTTGAAATATATACGAGTACAAGGCATAGCATAGTCAATAGATTACACTGGTCAACAAAATTACATTTTTTTTCTGTCACACGAACCAGACCAGGTGATTTTTATAGATTTATGTGCGCTAAAAACGAATCTGACTCTCAAATTTGCGTATCACGTCAGGATTTTGAAATACTTGAGGCTAAATATACGAAAATGAGTGATTTTGGCCATATTCACGGGTCTATTACAATGAAACTAAAAAATTTTTCTTAATTGCACTTACAGCATTTGAAAGTGTCGTTTTTGAACTTTTCAATACATTACTTGATTGTTCCTAAACGCAAATTTCAGTACGACAAGTGTATCGTTTAGGTCTACCGCGCTACGCACCTAAATGTATCAGGCGCGTGGTGCGGTGGACCAACATGATCGACTTGTACTGAAATTTGGCTTTGTAAAATCGTTTAGGAACAATCAAGTAATGTATTGAAAAGTTCAAAAATGACACTTTCAAATACTGTAAATGCAATTAAGAAAAAGTTTTTAGTTTCATTGTAATAGATCCGTGAATATGGCCAAAATCGTCCGTTTTCCTCAAGTATCTCGAAATCCTGACCAATGTCGCAAATTTGAGAGTCAAATTCGTTTTTAGCGCATATAAATCTATAAGAATCACCTGGTCTGGTTCGTGTGACAAAATTACTGTTGACCAGTGTTATATATCGTGCTAACACGTGAGCAACGTTGGATTGCAAAGAAAATAGAACGCATCCTAATTTCGCCTAAATTTTTTGCGTTGCTTTTGTTCATACGCTTGTACGTTTCAAGCTGCTGAATGCCGCTTACATATATATGTATATGTGTATATGCAGTTCCTCTCATGATTACGTAAAGCGGATTACCGAAATATTACCAAGTTCTCACGTTGATTGCGCAATTTTTTATTGCTATCACCGAGTGGCATGCCTTACCACGTAAGAATAACACTTTTCAGAGACAGAACTAACGGTTAGTGTAATTACCTGAGCTGGTGTCGTTGTTAATGAGGGTCAGTTAAATTAATGTCGGTGAGAACAGACTCGAAATCCGAGATACCGATACAAAAAAAAATTGCGCATAGTATGCAACTGGCAATTACGAATGACAGAAACGGATCTGGTTTTTTGGAATACTTTCTAGGACGATTTCCTGTTAATTGCTAGATGTTACAGTTACAAATGCGGATTAGAAAGTTGACGGAATGGTAGTGTAGGTTAATTATTTTCTTCTTTAAACGCCGAATTAAATAGATGCAGTATTCGCATCGAATCAATTATACTTACAATTAGTAGATGACCGTAGAACTTATGAAATCAAGTAAGTGAAAAGGTATAGGTATGAGTTGTTGCAAAAAACCGACCGAAAAATTATTCCGGATGTTGTAATTAATAAGAATGATGTGAGTATGTTGTTTAAATGGTGATGCGACCTTGTATTTAGTTATTTGTTGCGATTCTAGTGGGCTGATAATATTTAACTACTTTCTTATCAACATTTTGTCCTCGTATGAAGTATGTTTAATGACGATAAGCATAAATGTAAATGATAGGTAATATTCTTATATTTCTAATAATTCACATCTAATTGTCAATTATCCGCACAATGCAACGAAATAAATTTTTATAAATTCGTAGTTATACAATGTCAAAACATTAGTGTGAAGCGGAAATTAAATGATTGTTAAATAAATCAACATCGTTCCCATCAATACGCACGTTTCAAGATTTTTTTATGAAACCAGTCTATGGTGCTTCTGTCATATCGTCACTATCAGTCCGATTACCGCGAACTCACTGATGAAATGATAAGGATGAGGAATGAGTTACTGATTCTTCTAACTTCAGATAAGATTATTATACGTATAGACCACCGCGAGTCGTCGTCAAGGTAGATCGGTTAGTTATCTCAGGATTCAGCGTGGATATGTTCGGGAGTGACTGATGGTCGGTTTGTCGGTAGCTGGGTACTGAAAAGACCATGAGGAGCATCCTGGGGAATTGTGTAATCTCCCTACCAATATTGATTGCAATATCCACTGCAGATCCTCTATTGACAATCGATCAAGGAACTTTGCGAGGCATTGACATTATTACAAGTAATGGCAGAAACGTTTCCGGATTCCTCGGTATTCCTTACGGAGAGCCACCCATTAGAGATCTTAGGTAAGCGTGTTAGTATATCATATACATAAATGAAGTTATTACGGATGAGGTGATATCTACTTTGTTTATCGGCGTGACTCAGGTTCCGTTCGCCGCGCTCTGCTTCTGGTTGGACTGGAATTTATAATGCAACGAAGGATCGTCCTGCTTGCACGCAGATTATGCTCCCAGATGTTGAAATTACCGGAGAAGAGGATTGTCTCTACGTGAATGTCTTCACGCCAAAGGTTCAGGCCTTCCCATTGCGCTTGAATGAGTAATTTTTCAACATATACAGGGATCGAGATTTGGGCAATTTTTAATGGCCAACATTACCTATGCAATTTCTAACGAATTATTAAAGCGTGTTAGATTCCCTTTCTTCGTTCATCGATCATTATGGGCGACAATTTTCCCCTCAGCTTGCGAATGACGAAAATTTGACGCCACTTCCAGTGATGGTCTGGATTCACGGGGGCAGCTTCATGCAGGGAAGCATTCACAGAGAATTTTACGGTCCCAAGTATCTGCTGAATCACGATGTGGTGCTAGTCACGCTGGCTTATCGACTCGGCGTGTTTGGATTCCTCAGTACCGCCGACTTGGAGGCACCTGGAAATTTTGGCATGAAAGATCTGGTCCTGGGTTTACGTTGGGTGCGAAATAATGTCCGGCACTTCGGTGGGGATCCCGAGAGTGTTACGGTGTTCGGACAAAGCGCCGGCGGTGCGGCCACGCACCTCTTGACCCTTTCCGAGCAAACTGAAGGTGTGCTACCACGGATACCATTTCCAGAGCGTTTTATCTATTCGGTATCGCTCCTTTAATCGAATCTTTCAGGCCTGTTTCATAGGTTCATTCTTCAAAGCGGCATCGGTACCGCTCCGTGGAGTTATCGGGACAGCTCATTGATCAGAATGAACAGTATCCAAGTGGGAGAGTCCCTTGGCTGTCCCACGAATTCCACCAGGGCGCTCCTTGCTTGTTTAAGGGGACGGGAAGCGAGCTCCATCATAAATGCAAGCTCAGTGTTCACCATGGCCTTCATACCGACGAATGAGCCGGAGCACGACGAGGCGTTCATGACGGACAGTCCGTCGAATCTTATGGAACTTGGTAGGATGAAGGATCTTCCTTGGATTTCCGGAACAAACCGTGACGAAGGATTGTTAATAACGGCAGGTTTGTCGAGGATTGGCTCATTGTTTGTAGTTATTATGGGTGATCATCAAATCTAATGCGATCTACTTGTAGGTTTCTACTTCTGGGATGGAATGAATGCAACCATTGTGTTGAACGACCTCAAAGATCTGATGAAAAATATATTAGCCTCCAGTCGAACTGAAAGTCAGATCATTCATATAACCGAAGCTATTGATGATTATTACTTTAACGATATGTCAGTGGAGAATAAAGTGGTATGTACAGATCCAACTGCAAATACGGCATCTTTCCACTTTCAGGTATCGTCACAATCGTTATCGTTACAATCCTTCCACCATCTTGCATATAGTTCCTGGACAACCTGACGACTGCCATTAGCGATATGATGTTCCATTACCCAGCGCTGGACCTGGCGAGGAAGCAGGTTACCCGTGGAAGTGCTTCTACATTCAAGTACTCCTTCGAGTACCGAGGCACGCTAAGTTATAGTTATAACAGTAAGAACAAAACTGACATAGGCGTATCTCACTCCGACGAGCTCATCTATCTCTTTCCCCTCGTGGAATCTACGTTAGAAAAATTAAATGAAAGTATGAGCACGGAGGATATAGCGATGATTGATAAGATGACAACGATGTGGACCACTTTCGCAACTACTGGGTTGGTCGAGTTTTATATACTCTCTGAACTGGGTGAAAGTATTTTATTCTTTTTTTATGATAAATTTTCTTGGAACGTTGTTCCTTTCTATATCAAGTGTTAAAACTATTTTTTTTCAGAGTACCCAATATGACGTGCTGTGACGAGTGGAAAGCCTTTTCCGAGGACGAGATCTACCTCCAGATAGGAAATAATTCGGACACTACATTGAGTATGCGCAGATCCCTGAATGATGAGAGAATGCAGTTCTGGTCGGAACTTCTAGCTAATCATGTAGATAGTTCCAGCACGCAAAGCGTGTCGAGCTGGCAACCGTTGGTTATAACGATATTGATTTACTCCATTGTTCGTTGCATATCTAATTGGTAATTGCAGTACCGTAAAGTGGGGCGACATTGATTTCTAGAGGCGAGATTGATACAAACTTCATAGACGCGCTATACAATGTTTCCAGCTCCCCCCACTTATTTTTCAAATAGTCCGCCAGATGGAATGGCCAGTTTTCGTATTATCAATGCTAGACCGCATATCAATCTCACTCGCCGATCGACAAAATCCGCTATATTGAAAAATCTATCGGGTTAGATTCAAAATGGGACGAGATTGACATGTTCTTGTCCTAGACATTTAGTTTAATGTAATTTCAAAGGGGGTATCAAACTCGCCCCATTTGACGGGTAAGATTGAACAAGCCTATTATATTTTTAACCATGTTATTTTTTTCTTATTTTCTATCAGTAAGGTTACCAAATGATTGCAATTATACAACCATATAACATGTTATTTTTAAATGGTTTAAAAAGAAATCTGGGTTTGTTTTATTTGAAGAAACATTTTCAATATTATCAATCTCACCCCATTTTACGGTACTTAGGTACGATAGGATGATTGAGAACCACTAATTTGAAGGTAGCTTTCTTCGATAATAAGAGAATGTAATTATATTTGAAGGGATTTACAATTCTAGAGAAATTCCATTCATTTGGAGGACTCTTTCGCGTATAAGAGAAAGCGCCCTCGAAATCATCTATAATAGATAGTGTAAATCATAAGGCTCTGGATCCCTCCGGCAAGGACTGATATCCTATGGTAAGAAATGCATTGCAATTGAACTGCATTCATCTTAGTTTTCCATATTTAAAAATAATAATTTTATTGTTGAGAGATTCGTAATAACTTGTTAATTTTTATTATCATCTTTCAAATTTCTTGCGAATATATTCATAGTTTCTTTTCATGTATATGCACTGTCGAAATAATTACTTTTGTTTTAGTGACGAGTTGACGTTATACAAACGGCTGCATTAATGAGCAGGAAATAAGGTTCTAGTTACAAATTTCATTAAAAATTAGTCTCGAAAGATTTTTCTGCATTAATTAAATGTATGTCAATAGTTTGTTTGACATAATTGAGTTAGAAAAATAATTTTATACATTTATTGGCGATATGATCGATGTTACGCCAGATTTCGACTCAATAAGAGCGAGTCATTAATAATTCTAGAAATTAAAAACTAGTTTTTAACACTCTTTAATTCATATAAGGAAATGAGTGTGTATATGCGTGCTATTAAAGGAAAAAATAAATTACGTCATACCGTCAAAGCTTTCATAAGTCCCCCGACGATAACTTAATTAACTAACAAAACATTAAATAAATATTGATAACCAGGCACATACGATAGATAATGCAAGCACCGTGTAGATGGTATTTAGTAAATAATATGACAAAAAATAGAATATTTGCCAAGAAGAGTCCCCTGATAAGTGCACGTTAATATCGGAAATCATGGAAACTCATCATCCTAGTTATCACTTATCATTCTACAGTGAGAACTGCAGTCTAACGGAAGGTTTCTATCTTGTATTAATTAATTACACAGGCACACACAAAACAAATTTTGTCACAGAGATCAGACCCATCTACCTCCCTGTATTTTTGGCTGCTGAACACGATCCCAATGTTAGATTTGACCCATTACGTTACAGTTTTTTCCTAAGCTCAAAAGAAATTGAAAAATCCAATAATTGCATATATTATTTTCCACTACTAAACTCTTATTTTTACAGCCATATGAGTGCAAATGGTATTGAGGTGTTTGAATCGAAATATATCCTGCTACGTCAACAGCGTCTGAGTCGATGTGTAGAATGATTCGAATCCCGATCTGTATACGTATCGATAAATCGATGAAAATATATCAGAATATTTATTTTGAATTACTGATAACCCGTATCCACGTTGTAGAATATGATATATGCAATTTTTTGATTTTACAATTTTTTTTTTGAGATTAGGGAAAACAAACTGTGACGTAATGGGTCAAATCTAACATCGAGATCGTATTCAGCGGCTAAAATTCCAGGGGGGGTAGGTGGGTCTGACCTCTATGACAGAACAATTTTGTTCGTGTGCCTGTATCATTTAAGTTACATTTCATATATTCTGAATAAAGTATTTGATATGCATTCAATGTAATGCCTACACTTAGCAAGTAAGTATACATATTCATTGATATCATCATATTACTTATTTTCTATCCATTTCAATTTCATAGTCTAAGAAAGATCTAGACTAGATTTGAGCGATTTAAAATTTGTCTCCTCTATTCTCCTCTATTTGTCTTCGCAATCTTATTTAAATTATATCGAGTCATTAACCAATTATTCGCGTCATCGATACTGTTATAAAGCTGCAATAGAATTTGTGGAAATGAACTGTAGAATAATATTTAAACTAATTATCAGCAGTCAGTTATTAAATTAAAGGCTATTACACCAATATAAACGAGTACTTCTAATATAATAATATCATTTCTTGTGCAAACTCTTAGCCAGAATTGTTAAATTACATCTTTGAAGATCATGTTCAATTTGTAAGGAAGTTTTGTGTTAATCTAAATGAAGGATTCATATGCAACGTGGTAACGGTGATTGAAGAAAATGTCGTCACTACGTGTAAAATAAATATAATACGATGAGAGAGAGAGAGAGAGAGTCTTTGACAGTGATCGATTTACGTAATAAGAGGACATTGAATAGAAGGAAATAGAGGTAAAATTAAATTTTTAACGGTTTTATAATGAGCAATCTGATTCGAAACTCTCTCAGCTATAATCAAAGGAAATCGCTTACTGAAACGATAACAGATCATATAATATGTAGCACGAATTTACTGCCATTCCCATTCAATAACATTGTTTCGAATAAAACTTTACTTTATCCCTTGATAACTGCTTGTCATGTGGAGCAAAATATTTGCACGTTTTATAAAGGATCCGGAGACTAGATTGTACTGAAGTAAACAAAGATAGCAATTACATTCCACACGTTTCCAGTTACTTTGGAAAGATTCCATGTTTATCACTTACCCTTTGAAATACTCGCATATTTTACGGAATAAAGTGTTCGAAACATTTGAGATACGAGAAAGTGGTAAAACAAACCACATAATAATCTTAATTGAATAAAATTGCGCAACCCGAAAAGTCGCTCGCATTGCCGACGCTGTTATACCACTTGAACTTCTGCTTTAATGAGTTTACAATTTTTCCGCTCGACTGTGTTATATTGTACGGCTGATATTTATAAACCGTAGGCATGAATTAATAAGTTTTCGATTTGCCTGTCTTCTTTAATAAGGTGGAACTTCGAGTACATATGTGTATAACGGTAACAGTGCACGGCTTGAGGCGCTCAAATTTTTTACGGCCACTTGGAATTTATCAGCTCGTCAACGATGGTCGCTTTACGGCGCAAGAGGGAAAGCACTAGAGGAATGGGTCTAATAATAACGTCAGTATGTCTTTTGCTGGGTCTGGCAACATGTAACGCTGCTCCTCAAGTGAGAATTAGTCAGGGTATCGTAGAAGGGATTTACCAAAAGACGAGTCACGGCCGAAAAGTAGCATCTTTCCTTGGAATACCTTATGCTCAACCACCACAGGGCAAATTGAGGTTGGTTCAGCGAACGACTATCTAGTGATAAAAGTAAGCTAATTAATTTCTATTGTAGATTTAGATCGCCTCTTCCCGCTAAGAACTGGAGCGGTGTTTTCAAGGCCACGAAAGATCCTCCTATCTGCGCTCAGGTTACATTAAAAAAAGCCATAACTCTAGTGGAAGATTGTCTCTTCGTCTCCGTACATACGCCACAAGTAAGTCAGCAGAAAGATTCATCATACACAAGAGTAAAGATACATTACTCTAATTTCTCTTTTTTATGTCTTCTTTCTGTTGTTTTCTTTTTCTTCTATAATATGCAGTCGTCCTCTTTAGTATACGATCTTCTTCAGTAACCCCATAGATCTGGTACTTCAGTTCTGCATTTCAATCCACCTTCTTGGACTTATATCGATCCGCCGTTCCAACTACCGTAGCTGACTTAAACTATTTATGTGTGATTCGGCGAATGCAGCTACCAGTAAATAAGACATCGAAGCTACTACCAGTGATTGTTTGGATCCACGGAGGTTTCTTCCGAAACGGAGGCATCAACAGCAATACTACCAGTCCAGGCTATCTCTTGAACCACGATGTAGTTCTTGTTAACGTGGCTTACCGTTTGGGTCCGCTGGGATTCCTTTCGACTGGCGACAAAAACTCTCCGGGCAATTACGGACTGAAGGATCAGGTCCTGAGCTTACATTGGGTACGGCAAAACATTGCGAAGTTCGGTGGAAATCCTAACAGTGTGACCATTGCCGGGCAGAGTGCGGGTTCTGCCTCGGTACATCTGTTATCTCTGTCCAACCTGACTGAAGGTAGGACTTGACGCAACGGTTATCCGACGACAATTTTTTTCTCACACGATCATGTCCTTTGGACCCTATTAGGTCTGTTTCACAGGATGATCATGGAGAGCGGTGTGGCAAGCTCCACATGGGGCTATCAAAGCAAAACCGCCTCCAAACTCGTAACGCTGACCCTCGGCATGGGTGTCGGCTGCAACTCGTTTAACAATGCCGCACTCGTCGATTGCTTGAGGAAAACAAAAGTCGCAACTATCCTCAAAATTGCAAAAGAGGCCAATCTATTATTCGGTCCTACGAGTGAACCAGAAGGCGACGGCGCCTTCCTAACGGAGGAACCCTCGGCTGTCGTAGAAGGAGGCGGAATGAGGGACGTTCCTTGGATCAACGGAATCAACCGCGAGGACGGCCTGGTGGTCACTTATCGTGAGTATATTAATCATTAGTGTTTGAATAATAATTTGCGGGCTTTTCGGATTTTCTCGAAGTTAATATCGTCGGTTGAGAAGAATACTATCCTATGTCCAAAAACATGAAACATGAAACAGTGTGTCCCAATTCACACACAGGTAACTATTTATATATATAAATTAAATAATATTTAATTTATATTAGATATATATATATATTATATATATAATTATTATCTATATATATAAAAATGAATGTTTGTCTGTCTGTCTGTCTGTCTGTATGTCTCTTATGCCTTCCTAAACCGTTCATCCGATTGCGATGAAATTTTGGGAAATGGTTGGACGCATGCCCGCGATGGTTTCTGAGTTAGTAAATATTATACAGGGTGTTCAAAAAGTCCCTGTACGGCCGATTATCTCAGCGGGAAAACATTTTGGAGAAAAATGTTTAATACAAAACTTTAAGGATTTTCCCTTGGCTACTCAGTGGTCGTATTGGATTTGACCCTGACCATGACCTTTAAGGTAATATCAAATGCCTTCCTAAACCGTTCATCCGATTGCGATGAAACTTTGGGGAATGGTTGGACGCATGCCGGCGAAGGTTCCTGAGTTAGTAAATCTTATACAGGGTGTTCAAAAAGTACCGGTACGGATGATTATTATGCCTTCCTAAACCGTTCATCCGATTGCGATGAAACTTTGGGGAATGGTTGGACGCATGCCCGCGAAGGTTTCTGAGTTATTAAATCTTATACAGGGTGTTCAAAAAGTACGGGTACGGATGATTATTATGCCTTCCTAAACCGTTCATCCGATTGCGATGAAAAGTTGGGGAATGATTGGACGCATGTCCGCGATGGTTTCTGAGTTAGCAAATCTTATACAGGGTGTTCAAAAAGTCCCGGTACGGCTGATTATCTCAACAGGAAATCATTTTAGAGAAAAATGTTTAATACAAAACTTTTAGGATTTTTCCTTGGCTACCCAATGGTCATATTGTATTTGCCCTTGACCATGACCTTCAAGATCTGTCTGTCTGTATGTCTCTTATGCCTTCCTAAACTGTTCATCCGATTGCGATGAAACTTTGGGGAATGGTTGGACGCATGCCCGCGAAGGTTTCTGAGTTAGTAAATCTTATACAAGGTGTTCAAAAAGTACGGGTACGGATGATTATTATGCCTTCCTAAACCGTTCATCCGATTGCGATGAAAAGTTGGGGAATGATTGGACGCATGTCCGCGATGGTTTCTGAGTTAGCAAATCTTATACAGGGTGTTCAAAAAGTCCCGGTACGGCTGATTACCTCAACAGGAAATCATTTTAGAGAAAAATGTTTAATACAAAACTTTTAGGATTTTTCCTTGGCTACCCAATGGTCATATTGTATTTGCCCTTGACCATGACCTTCAAGATCTGTCTGTCTGTATGTCTCTTATGCCTTCCTAAACTGTTCATCCGATTGCGATGAAACTTTGGGGAATGGTTGGACGCATGCCCGCGAAGGTTTCTGAGTTAGTAAATCTTATACAAGGTGTTCAAAAAGTACCGGTACGGATGATTATTATGCCTTCCTAAACCGTTCATCCGATTGCGATGAAACTTTGGGGAACGGTTGGACGCATGCCCGCGAAGGTTTCTGAGTTAGTAAATCTTATACAGGGTGTTCAAAAAGTACCGGTACGGATGATTATTATGCCTTCATGAACCGTTCATCCGATTGCGATGAAAAGTTGGGGAATGGTTGGACGCATGTCCGCGATGGTTGCTGAGTTAGTAAATCTTATACAGGGTGTTCAAAAAGTCCCGGTACGGCTGATTATCTCAACAGGAAATCATTTTAGAGAAAAATGTTTAATACAAAACTTTTAGGATTTTTCCCTGGCTACCCAATGGTCATATTGGATTTTACCTTGACCATGACCTTCAAGGTCTGTCTGTATATCTCGTATGCCTTCCTAAACAGTTCATCCGATTGCGATGAAACTTTTTGGGATGGTTGGACGCATGCCTGCGAAGGGTTCCGAGTTAGTGAATCTTATACATGGTGTTCAAAAAGTCCCGGTACGGTTGATTATCTCAGCGTGAAATCATTTTAGAGAAAAATGTTAAATACAAAACTTTTAGAATTTTTCCATGGCTACCCAATGGTCATATTGGGTTTGACCTTGACCATGACCTTCATGTCTGTCTGTCTGTCTGTCTGTATGTCTCTTATGCCTTCATAAATCTTCCGATTGAGATGAAACTTTGGGGAATGGTTGGACGCATGCCCGCAAAGTTTCTGAGTTAGTAAATCTTATAAAGGGTGTTCCCCTGATTACCCGGTACGGCTGATTACTCCAAATAAAAAAATAAAAAACATTGTCTACTCGCTGGCCTTAAGATAAATTAATAAAAGAAATCTACGTTCCAATTTAAATGAAATACATGTGTTTTTTTAGCGTAGCATGGCTCCCTACCTATAGATATCTGCTAAAAATTCGTCAAATGACGGCCAAAATCAATCCACAATCTACCCGTGTGAAGCCGGGACGGGCTGCTAGTATTATAATAAAAACCATATCTCGAAAAATTTCCCAGAATTATCTTCGTTATAGGGCAATACCATTTTCAATTGCGTAATACTCAAAACTAATAGAAAAGGACTTAGGATAGTATTCTTCTCAACCGACGATATGTCGACTCTGATATATTTGTATTTTCTTTTGTTTGCAGCGTTGTTCTTTGATCAGACATTTTTGACGAAAATCGTGGGAAGTGTGGGCGAATTTCTGTTAGGCTTCGTACAATTGTTTCTCGGACTCACCAAATATAACGCAAATGTACTGAACATTATTAGTGATATGTATTTCGCTAGTAATGCGTCAAATACCGACACGGTGAGTTTAGAGAAGCATTATTATTGGCAGTGTTTTTATCTGAGGACTTTGCCAAATGGCGATTTTTCTTAATCGCCAATCACCCGAATTATCGATGAATCCCTTCACATTTCGGAACGCATTACAGATTTTAAACAGTTGGACAGCCTTCTGTACGGACTATGGATTCGTTTATCCCACCATCGACCTGATAAAAAAACAAACGAATATCGGACGTTCAAAAGGCTACCTATACACGTTTGACTACACCGGAACTTTCAGTTTCATCTACCCTTGGAGTAGTTACAACAAACATCTAGGAGTCTCTCATCAAGACGAAACGATTTATCTCTTCCCCCAGGCTAATACTGTCTTTAAAGACCTGAATCAGTGCATGAGTGCAAGGGACTTGATTATGGTGGAAAAACTCACAGGGCTGTGGGCTTCGTTCGCAACTACTGGGTGAGTAGAGATATCTTTTAACGATACAAATAAACGACATTGAGTTGACGACAACGAGTTGGATTTTCAGGGTTCCACGTTTGCCAAAAGAAGTGGCCGATGATACGGACGATACTTGGATCGATTTCAAATCGGGCAACGAAGGTTACCTCCAAATTGGGAATAGTTCTAAGACATCCCTGACGATGAAATCTCATCTGAAATCTGCATCGGTTAACTTCTGGACGAAAGTCTTCAGTAATACGTAAGCAAGTCGATGCTCACAAATAAGAACATCGTATCTCAATTGTTGGCCAAAATGAGTTAACGATACTTTTCAATATATAAGAAGTTCTCCTCTTTCAATTAAAACCATGATTTCTAAATTATTTTTGCAAATATGTAGATTTTTAAAAAAGTAGTTTAATCGTATCTAATTAATATGGAAATTATGATAAAACCTACACGACTTTAAACCTACTTTCTGAGCAACTGTCATTATTGAGATACGATGTTCTTATTTGCGAGCGTCGAAGTATTCACAGCGAAAGAGGCGCTTTCGTACATTTGTAAATGTTCATGAATGTGTTGATACGTTGGCTGGAGAAAAAAAAGTGATCGCATGTCGTCGGCTAAAAATGTGTTAACCTGCTAACTCCATATCTTACGATTTTAAGATGTTTTGATTCTCGACGACTTCATGGCTAAACTAGACTAAATAATTTACATACATTTTATTTAAAAAAAGGTTAGACAAATACTGAACTATTATGTTAAAATCCGTTGTCATATAGGAACTTTTGTATTGATCAAGACAGTTTTGTTCTCGCTCCTGAAAATCTGACTGCATGTGAGTTAGCAGGTTAACATATTTAGCCGACGATGTATTCTCTCTCGTTATGAGAGGTATCTGTTATACCTTGTTCCTATATGTTACATTACACACTGATTTTTCGGTGCATTTTCTCATAACACATCTGCTGGAACGCTAAATAAAACTCGATACTCTTATTCCTCCTTCCTTGATCCGTTTAATTTATCGTTCGTTATTTTATTTTCTACTTTAATTTATAAATTAAGTAAATTTTTATACTACATCTGGTGAGAGTGAGCGACGAAGATAGGTAAAAAATTATAATAACGATCTGTTCAATGATAATATTGTCTTTAACCCTCTGACGGCAAAGCTCGATTCCCCACCACTGCGCGGGGCAGAGTCAAGCGTGAGACGTTAGTGTAGTGGGGAGAGAGTGACAGGGCCGTCGCAACCCGTATGGTCGCTGGGCACCGACGAAACGTTAAAAGTTACCTGCGGTGTGATTTTAATAAGCCATTTTTTTTAATAGTGACAATGAAGTAGTCTTCGACTAAGTAAATCATTAACTATGTTGACATACACTATCGATTCGTCGTTTCAATCAGTTTGAAACGACGGATCGAGGCAACGAATCATACCGTGTATGGGGCCCCTATTTCATTGCCGTGCCGTCGCGCGAAATCCCGTGAGTGCGAGTGAGCACGGTATATGAGTGAGCAGGCCCCTAACTACGAGCCTGGCTGAATGAGAGTGGGGGGCCATTTCCGTGACGTCAGTCACTAACACATAAAGCGACCGCGCGCGATTGGCTGTTCCCTTTCTCCAGCTCACGCGACAGGGATTGCTAAGAGTTTAGCGTCAGAGGGTTAAGGTTTTATTGCTAACGGTAATATTTAATTTATTACTTATAAACTCAAAACAGTGATAGGTACTCCAAGTTCTAGTTCTAACAATAAGAGAATAAAACTTAACGATATCATCACTTGTATTATTCCGTGTGAAACTACAGATATTTTGGCGATTCCAGCTATTGACCATGACATCTGGTAGCAGAGTCTATTTGGGTTCCAGATGTCAACAAATGTGGCTTTTGTATGACGTTTTGTTTGCATCTTTGGTTATGGCACTAGTAACTGTGTGTGGTGGAGAAGACAAAGCTGATGTTTGCAGCACTGAAGCATAAATTGTCCACCAAGATTCATATTTTTCTTCGGCCATAGTTCCACACAAAATCACGTGCTTTACTTGGAGCACTTCTTCACCTTCACAGAAGTTCCTCGAATCTGCGTTACACTTCCCGTAATTAAATATAGTTTTCAATTTTAAACACGACAAATTCTAATAATAGTAATGTCTTAATATAACAAGAATGTTGAAAAGAACGCTAACACCGGTAACAGACTACAGCTGTGCAATGGTTGTTTACAAAATGAACCCAAATAGGACGGCCATTTGCATAACTACTGTAGTGCCACCATCGCTAGTTTAACCGTTACTTGCCACACTTCTATAGAATCACGTATTTGCCACACTGGGGTTCATTTACACCCCAGTGAGAAAAATTGTTATAACAAACAAATTATTGCATATTTGTACTTGAAAATTTTATCAGCTTCTCTTAAGAGCGTACTTTAAAAGACCGTGTAACTTGTACTTATAGCCAGAACTTAAAATTAAGTATGCGAAAAAAATAAAAGATAAAAGTTATACGGTCTTTTAAAGTACGCTCTTAAGAAGAGCTGATAAAATTTTCAAGTACAAATACGCAATAATTTATTTGAAATAACAATTCTTCTTATTGGGGTGTAAATCAACCCCAGTGTGGCACACAAGTACGAATTTTACCATGGGGTTGTTCCGAACCCCAGTGTGGCAAGTAAGGGTTAAATCGCCAATAAAGTAACGACTCATTTCCATACGTAGTTTATAGCCATTGATATCAAAGACACATTCAGAAATCCCGCGCCTATAGCGAACATTGAAATAACAAAGGAACGGCAAACAAGTAGATACGCATAATAATTCTTTCTAAGAATTATCCACTGATAAAGTTCTCAGTTAGCAAATAGCTCTTGGTACAATTTTACAACCTCCAGTTATCTTGCCGCAATTAACTGGCAATATCCTTATTTCATGTAGGAAGATACTGCAAACATCATTTTGTTGCATAATTCTTTTTTGGTGGGAAAACTAATGATATCGTATACACATCATTTTGTAACTGAACAACCAAGAAGAGACAGGACTCTCTTCCTTCACGAGAAATGACGCCTACAGTGAGATTCAACCATTTAATTTTGGTTTTGCTGGTCCATGATACTTTGGCACAATTCGTCGTGATCGAACAAGGAGTCCTGGAAGGTTTTGAATTTACTACGAGGCTAGGGAGAAATGTAACTGGCTTTTTGGGTATTCCATTTGGAAAACCACCAATTGGAGAACTGAGGTAAGTGCAATAATAAAGAGCCTTTGGAGTTTACCAGCTTTCAAATACAAGTCGAAAAGTACATGAAATTAAAAACGGTATCGTGGTATTTTAATAAATACTACATCTTATTTAATTGTTTGGTAGGTTCGAGCCACCGCAACCGGCAGAGTATTGGACCGGGATCAGGTCTGCCAAAGTTGATCCTCCACCTTGCCCGCAACCAGTGAAACGTTTCTCAGTATCACCGTCCAAAGAGGACTGTCTTTCTATCAATGTGTACACACCGAATGTACGTATTCACTCTCCTGTTTGGTTTGGTCGTGAAAAATGCCGGAGATTCATGCGCAGTGTGTAATTCGTCCGATATCTCATGCTCTTGAGAGAAATAATTTACGAACTACGAGTTGGATGCTTTTCGCATACCAATGAGTCTCTTTCGGCTCTATATTATTTACTCGGCCTTTCTCTCGCAGCTTCCAAGTCGAAATCGACCGACGAAGTTACTCCCAACGATGGTATTTATTTACGGAGGTGCCTTCGAGTACGGATCGAACAGTTTTGATTTTTTCGGACCTCAGTACCTTCTCGATCAGGAAGTAGTTCTGGCAATTCCTAATTACCGTCTGGGACCCTTCGGCTTCTTGAGCACGGGTGACGAGGTCGTGCCTGGAAACGTCGGTATGAAGGATCAGGTCCTGGCGCTTCATTGGGTCCAGGGAAACATTGACGCTTTTGGTGGAGATCCCGATCGAGTTACTGTATTCGGAAGCAGCGCCGGATCGATATCCGCCAATGCACATGCTCTATCAAAGTTGTCAGATGGTAATAATGAATGAATTAGCTTGCGAACTTTGATGGAGGATGTGGACTTATTTAGGCGTATTGCAGGTTTGTTTCATCAATTTATCCTGCAAAGTGGCACGGCAATAAATCCCGCTTATTACATCGATCCCATTACGATGGCAGCCGAGAGCGTAGCTTATGGGAACAGTTTAAATTGCCCCACCGAGAATTCGACAGTATTGGTCAAATGTCTGCGCGCACTGTCCATGGAGGAAATGCTGAATGCCGTTAATTACGTTGATTATAAATGGGGAATAACGAAGGAGCCTGACGTTGAGGGTTCCTTTCTCACGGACTCTCCTTATAACCTGCTGAAGCAGGGTAAAATGAAGGATGTTCCTTGGATTGTAGGAGCGGATCTCAACGAGGGTGTGGTTGAGTCTCAGTGTGAGTTATTCCCTACTTATCACATTAATATTCCTGCAATTTAATAAGAATTCTCCGTCTTCTCTTTTCTTCACGCCAATTAAGTTGCGCCGATATGAGGGAGCTTGCTGCAATTGTAACGATTTATCGCTAGGACTTTCTCCAGAAAATTGCTACTAAAAAGTTTTAACTCTGACGGTAATGAATCATTTCCTGATTACTATAGATTTGTACTTCGATACGCAGATGGCCATGCAATTGTACAACAATTTGCGCGTAAACATGACATCCTTCCTAACGGAACATCTACCGGAAATCACTATGACCTCGGACTTCGTCGAAGCCATCATCGAGCATTACATAAGCAACACATCTGATCCACACGTGGTACTTTGCTACATCTCCATAATTGACACTTTATACGTTTCTTACCCTACAGTTCTAAATACATTTCACGGTGTTTCAATGCAGGTCTTGGATAATTATACCAAATTTATGGGTGATATTGAATTCATCTATCCCACTATCGTTCAGGATGAAATTCAACTGATGCTCGGCACGGCACCTTCTTATAAATACAGTTTCGAATACCGCGGTACATTTAGCGAAACTTATGCGAACACTGGGAATGGTAGTTATATTGGCGTGACTCACGCCGACGAGCTTATTTATTTCTTCCAAAACGATAGGGCGTACGCAAAATTCGGCAGCATGACCGAAATGGATAACGAGATGGTGGATGTGATGACTGGACTATGGGTTTCTTTCGCCACGAACGGGTGAGCAAGGACCGATCTAATACTTTAAGAAGTTTCGAACAATCAACATCCCTATTTTTGATCCCTGAATTTCCTCATCGTGAGATCGATAAGGAAACTTGAAAATGGTCGCAATGAGAAGAGAGTCTATTCGTAAAATTCACTAGGTTATTTTTTCCAGAACACCCACCTTGCAAAGGGCAAATGAAGTTTTCTCGTGGAAGGAATACGACAAAACGAATCGAGCACGTCTTCGGATCGGAAGTGATGGCGGCACTTCGCTCGTCATGGAGTCGAATTATTTACAAGATGTTGCTCAATTTTGGAGAAACCAGATCGATAATGCGCACGGTTCATCGTCTTCGGCAATAATCGTGGGTTCTTCCTCTCATTCTTGTCAATTCTTCCTCGACGCTTTCCTTCTCTTCCAAATTTTATTCGCCGTTAGCAACTTTATATAACTTAGGAATTGAGGTCATCGGTAGGAAGAAATGTTAGTTAGATCTAGGTTTTCAGCAGAACCACTGGGTAGAAGCTAGCAAGCATTGCGAGATTGTGCTAAGAGGGGGATGCGTTAGATAACCGGAAGCCGTTATGATAGCTCGTATGGTATCTTCATGTAGGTACTTGAATTCTGGTATTGAAAACTCTTCATAATTATAATTTTCTATAGGGGTTATTTTTATAATAAATTTATTTAATTCTTGACTCATTTTATTTCATCGAATGATAATATTTCTTACTTTAAACCGTATTGAAAGAAATATATTCTGTCTATGTGAAATAGGACCTTTTATTGTAATACGTAAATCGTTTCAATAATAAAGTATAAATCTCCTTGATAGTAATCCTGTTCATTTGAATGTATCATGGAATATAAAACATTGAAGTATATGGAATTCGAGTCGAAATAATTATCTCATCGAGCAGGACTCTGAATATTAAGTACCTTCTTTTTCCCTGTTTCATGAGAAGCGTCTCCAATTCATTAAAAGGTTGACAAGACATGTTTTTCACTATAATCGTGATACAAACTGAGCAGTTTGTGTGAGCAGACATATCCGATATTTTATAAGGAAAAATTAAAATACGAATTGAAAGAAAACATGGATGTGAGTTTTCAATTCTCGAGATTAGACAAATACAGTCCTGTTTCTGCTATCATCATCGCGAACAGAGATGACTCGCATATAATCACAAAATGGTTGGTTAATATTAATGCAGGCATTTTAAGTATTGAATGAATGTGTCGGTGAAAAATTTCTACTGCATCATAGCTTGGATGCAAAATAAATCACTATTGAGCAAAGGCCGATAACAAATAGTGGTAGGCTGAAAGCCTTTGGATGCCTTATAGGTCCAACGAGAATAGCTGAGTCTTCGGCAACGGGATGTAATAATTTTGCTTTAAAAAATGCTGCAATATAATATTATTCGTTGCGGAGTCTTTAAAAAAGAAACTCGATATATCATTACTCCTCGTTAAGCTGTCTGAATCGATTAATTAGGTGAAAGCTTAGATCAATGTTAAGGGGGGAGCCTCCTCCACACAACAGGTTTCCTATCTAATAAAATCCAGCACGATATAATCGAAAGTCGTGGTCACCTATCACCATTGGTTAGTTGATAATCGATATCGATAATCGAAAGTCGCGGTCACCTATCTAGGTCAAAAAAGAAAAATATGAAAATTTGAGGACAAAAAGAAAAAGTTAACTTTAAACGTTTTTTCTTTTTGTCCTCCAATTTTCATTCTTTTCTTTTTTTTGTTTGTTACATTTAGGTTTATGCAAAGCGGAATGATTTGTTTTAATGAAAAAAATTTGGTTCGTTGATTTTAGTTAACTATAAGGACCTGGCGTTCCACGGCACAAATTTCGAGGAGTCAAGTTTGATCAGCTGTAGCGCCGCCATTTTGTTTTTTTCACTAATAAGAAAATTTGTGTGCATACATTTAAATGTCAATATTATTATGTAATTTTATTCATTGCACTGAATTCTCTCAGTTTTTTTTTAAATTATTGAAAAACCTGTATTCGGGAGGAGGCTCCCCTCCTAAGGAGGCCTAACTTATGAGTGCACTATTAGCAAATGTATTTGCTGTAACAAAAGCATTTATGTCAGTTAAAATATGTTCTGCTGTAGGTATAAAAAAGTCCCTACTTTAACGAAATATGTTGCTAAATGAAGAAAACCATCATTAACCAACAGCAGTCGCTAAGCTGAATTCAACCGAATTGATACAATTGCAAAACATTCTCTACGATAGCTAAATATTTTGTTGGAATGGCAAACACGATACTAGCAATTGAAAGTTTGCTAATTCAACAGAATTAATTTTGTCATATATACGCGTACTGTAGACATATAAAGACACGTACGTCAATCAGATGTCTAATAGATGCAAAATTCAAAAATTTATAAACATAGAGGTATGAACGTAAAATAGGTTATCTATTAGACACATATCATGAGATATATTCATTATGTATAGAGACATAATATAATAGAGATATGTAATATAGATATCACTTATGGATCTGCCGCTGCAGAGATTTATACTAAATGTGGCTCAATTTGTCAATTATTGTCTCGTCAAGCGACAATCAATCGGAGGGTTTAAGAATTGACCGATAATATTTAGTTGAAACTTAGGGTAATTATTATCTAGCCGATTCATCATTGGTCGATAAGACAAGTATTGACAAATTCAGGTACCTACACCCAGTACTAACCGCTCTGTGTGTGCGTGTATGCGTGCGCGCGCGCGCGCGTGTGTGTGTGTGTGTGTGTGGAGTGACTCACTCTGTAATTATACTACTTAAGCTATAGATATTTCACATGGAAAAAATTGTATAGGGGCGGCAGCTAAATAAATATTCCATATAATTTATTTCATTCAAATTCGAATCATTTATACTGTGTAACACATAGTAACGTTTTGAACAGGTATTTTTTGCATATGCAATACCTACATATATCCAAATTCGAAGACGACATAGTCACGTGAAAATCAGATAAATCGTATGGCAAGAATTTCGATACAGTACGTCAAATTTTCCAATACTAAGGTAAGGGAGAGGAATAACGTCCGTTGGGTAACAACGCCCACCTTTGAATTTGGTGGTAAAAACAGAGCAACCTCAACACTGTGTACTGGCTTTAAGTTGCCGATGATCGGTAATTACGAGCCTAAACGTACAACGACTCGCGGCTCAGCATTCACTTGCTATGAGTAAAATGAAGTTTGAGTGCTAGTGTAGAGTGAGCAGTTTTATTAAATATTGATTCCCAAGAGTAAGGTGAGTATTTCTCAGAATATGATATTCTCATCCCTGTGATTTTTCATGTAGACTCCATATGATTATAACATGTTAGCCTAGTGTTGGATTGCGTGGATATTACATCCGTTTTTTATAACTTCACATTTTGCCTTTTTATGTTAGTGCGGCTAATAACGCCCACTAAAAATCAACGGTGAGCATTATTAAACGCATGAAACTAAATCGTGTTTTTTGTTTCTTTCAGATTAGATAAGGAAAGAGCAGCCCCTATCATTCGAAATAGAGGTGAGTCCAGGGACAATACGATTATGGAGTCTGCACTTAAGGGGTTACCTACAGTCATAAAACTCGAAAAAATCGATTTTTGAAAAATGTCACCAGGCGAAAGTATGGTTCTTTGACTATTCAATTCCAAAGTTGTAAGTCGATACGAGATTAGGAACCTATTTTTTTCGACCATCAAAGGGAACGATGCACTCCGTCGTGCGGCGGTCGCAATCGGCCCGCCAGATACTCTGTCCCTAATTATTCTATTATTCCCGTTAGCCTGCCGACCTATTTAAAAGGTGAAGTACGTATTATATATTATCTATCATTCAATCATTTTAAGAAATATTTTCGTACAATTAGGAATAGAAATGCCGTTGTATCAGTGGTTTACGAGTCGTGAACTGTTACGGACGCTACGTGTCAAACTTTGCTTTCCTGTATAAAATTGAGTATATAAACGATGAATCCACATAAAACAAGTCGACAGGCACGCGATAAAGGACAACAACGTAAAGATCGGCCGCGAAAAAGAAAACAAAGTTTTAATCCGCAAACAGCAGAAACCGAGGAAAGTGTATTCAGTGCGTCGGCGAAAAAACTGAAGAATCAAAAGGAAATGATTGTGGCGCAAGATGATTCGATCCAATATCGAATCATCAATTTTATAACTGTTTTTGCAGCAATATGTGAATTAGTAAAAGGTCGACAGTGTAACGGAAATGTTAAATTTCGGTTTCACTCAAAATAATAATGAGAGTTACAATCGGCTCATTTGGAAAATCTACCCTAAAATCCTTCCAGCAAGCTGTACTATCGTACAATTTTCTTCTTACATAGCAGCTTGTTTATTTAATGAAGGTTTCTTCAGTATACTGATGATATTTGAGGAAATGGGTATACATTGTGGCCCAAATTTGCACGGTTTTCCTGTAGAGAAGGACGAAGACAGGATCTCCTTGGCCGAACAGCGCGCGCACGCTGCTACGCGGGAGGAAAGAATGCATCGAAGACAGAAGCGAATAACCACGCTACCACGCTAGAAGCTGCTATGGATGCAGAGGGATTACTTTATGGTCCTGGAATAGATGACTCGGTGTAAGTCTATTTTTATGAATGTTACGTACATTTTATGTCATTCCGAAACTTTAAACGCGTTTTTCTCGAAACGACATTTTTCAAATCGGTGGACAGGATTACAGACAAACTTCTCAGCGGATTTTAATTAAATTTTGGGGAATTGTTGACGATAATATTGTCTCGTGATTGAACGTAGGATTTTTATTTCTGATCAAAATTACTATTTTTTTTTTCGCAGGTTGAAAGGGCTAAATTTTAGGCCAAATAACAGCTCTTTTCTACACACGGTCGCCATTTTGTGTCGAATCACCATAAATTAATTTCCTACGTTCAATCACTAGTCCATTCAATGTAGAATAAAGCGCAATTTTGTTTGTTTGTTTCAGATAAACGGTTATCGAGAAATCGTGTCCACCGCGCATCCCTACCGCGAGAACGTGCTCCCGGCGACAGGCTATAACTCCGCCATTTTTTATTATTTATGTTCATAAAAATTCACGAAAAAAGTTTAAGAATAAAGTATTTGAATGTACAAATAGTTGCTTCAATCTATCTCATACTTTCAGAGAACAAAAATGTGAAAAATGAGGTCAGGAGCAAGCTCGTGACTGTAGGTAACCCCTTAAGGCTGTGACCATGGGCTTGACTTTATTAATATGTTTCTTTATGTCACTAGTTATTTTATTAGACTGAAAATACTGTTATACATTTTTATTTTATTAAAAGTTTTACTAAAACTGTTTTTATGGTGTTTTTATGCGGGCGTTATTACACACGTACATGGGCGTTAATGCACACCTGGGTGTGTAATAACGCTTAAAATCTATTTTTTTTCAAAACGTTGCCCCTTCTCTTGATGATATTTTCAGCAGGAATATTTCTTGCATTTCTAGTCCTCATTAGTCAAATATGCTTGCATTACATTTGTTTTCTATTATCTCTACAGATGTGGAAACTATAACACATCTTCTCTTAGGTGGGCGTTCATCACCTCCCTTATCCCTTACATATAAAATTCTAGAACAGTTTGCCTCACTCGCAAATTATACAGGGTGTCTCAGTTAAACTGGATATCCTGCTAATGATAAATTCATTATGAAAATCTAAGACTATATTTCCAATAAAAAAATGTCGAGGGGTCAATATTGTTTAAGCGGGAAGCTGTTTAAGTTGACCAATCGTAATTCGAGTTTAGCGGATTTCCAGGGCCGACACATATCGAGCGCGAGAAATGGTATCTTAGGAGTCTGGTCTGGTGGGCTTCGACTCCGAAACTTTAAACAATGACAACTCAAAACATTTTCGCGGGTACTTACCAGACCAGACTCCTAAGATAACATCTTTCGTACTCGACATGCGTCAGGCCTGGGAATCCACTAGACTTGAATTACGATTGGTTAACTTAAACAGCTTTCCGTTTAAACAATATTGACTCCTTGGGATTTTTTCATTAGAAATACCTATAGTCTTAGACTTTTATAAAGAATTTATCATTAACGGGATATCCGATGAAACTGGAACACCCTGTATATTGATATATGATAGATAATAAAATGCGGTATTAAATCTATCGTATTACTTACGAGACATCGAAATAATGACTAGTTCGTTTAACGAAATGCCATACAGTAAACAATACAGTAAATATCAGTATAGTCGCAACAGGTTTATATGGCATTAATTGTATATATAGTTTTATATGCAATATAGCAATTTCTATTATACTCAGTGAATAACTTACTGGCAAACGTGTTGCGAAATGAAATACAAACATGACATCTGTTCTCACAAAAAAAGTACGTCCCCCCACTGTCAGACTTTGTATGAGTGCAGGGGACATTACCATAACATTTTATTTATGTTCATATTTATATTAGATATTCATATTCCACGTGGCAAGTTTATTAAACTCATTGTCAGCTGAGTAAATCCAGCGGTACGGACATTTCCCTATGATACCCTGTTAAATATTCTGAAATTTTCCCCGCCTTCGTTTATAATTAGATTCATGGATTTTTTGGCCAATCGCAAAGTATGCAATCCGATTATCCTTATTACAGCTAACCTAGTGTAAACATCGCTCCCCGATGTTATAAAACAGAGCTTTCAAAATATAATTTGAGGAGTCCTCGTTTAGTGTTCGTCGAGCCTTACCATAGTCGTCGTATTCAAACACGAATCTACTAACAATAAGAGTAAGAGACCGTCCTGCATCACAAGTCCGATTTAGTCATTTTTCTATTAACAGTACAGATATTATTAATATTACTCCAATCTATACTAATATCGTTGTGACGAAGCAATTTTAGCCCTCGGGGAAGTCGGAGGAGGTTAACAATGATTAAAGGGAAAAACTGTATAAAAAATCCAAATTAAAGTAATATCTCTTCAGAAATAGAGAATTTGTAATATATCACTCATATTATTTTACAGAATCTGAGTCAGATTTATGAAGGTGTTTCATATCTCTATACATACCTATATACCAAATTGACTCATTATTAAGTACATATATCTTTATAGAAAATCGGATGCAATTTCGAACAGGGAATATGAGCGAATTCGGAATCTTATGAATGATTGAAAAATGAAAAAAATTAATACTCTCTGTGATTGTCGAAATAAATTTTACGAAACTTTTATTAACTCGAGAGATTTAACATATGGATGACGAATCGCCTCACCTGTTTAGTGTTTTGATATCTTCATTTAACCCCTTCAGACCTGATTTTTGTTTGTTTGATGAAAACATTTCTTTGCGTTTGATTCTTGTTCCCAGTGGTCAATAAAACACACTTATGAAAAAATTTAGGAAATTATGTTCCTACATATATTTATTTCATAATGTACATATGTATCTATGTGTACATCTAATTCTACGCCGATTTGATAAAAGCAGAAATATTGTATTTAGATTATAAACATTTTAGCATATTTATAAAAGTGTAAGTAGTAACAAATACCCACTCGTGTGCCGATTAACTGTTTTTTTTTCTGGAAAAATAGACAACTTATCAGAGTGTTATATCTAACCTATACGATCTGCGTCTGATGAAACTTAAGAGTGGATAGTTCAACCGTTTGCCACCAGTTGGTACCAAAAATGCTTTAGTGGGTAGAGAACATGTGCATTAACATGTACATAAGGTCTGTGTAGATTATTTTAATTAAAAAAATTAATTTATGTGTAACTAAAACCATGTATATGTAGGTGTACGCCAGGTCTGAAGGGGTTAATCTCCTGATAAGATTTATTTCAAATCGCCAACGACTATAAAACCGACATTTGAATTAAAAAAGTATCAAATCGCGTCAGTTTGAGATTTATCATGCTTTTATAATTTCCCTAGAATATACTCGTACTTCACCCTACGGTAGGTAGTATCGTTATTGAAGAGTCCAAATAAGCGTACAAAATATTTATTGCGTACACCGAAAACCTGATTTTGATAATTGTGAAAAGGTAACGATAAGGCTCGGAATAGCACTCCTCAGAATTCTAAATGGACCTCGTACTTTTACTTTGCTAATAATTTTTTATTTCTCCCTGACGACGGCGCGCCTGTAAATTACATAATTTACATTTTTTATTTTTAATCCTGTAGAAAGAATAATTTAATTTTGTCTTCTCTAGAACGATACAGTGTTAAAATGGAGAGCTACGGGAGATTTAGCATCTTGATTGTATATATTCTGGTCGTTTTATGCATCAGTGACAGCCGTGCGGAACTCAAAAGAAATGGCGAGGTAAGAGAGAGATTTTCCCATCATGACGTACTCGTATGTAATGGGAACGGACGATACCGTAATAAGTAATAACAATTTCAATCGATAACAATTCCTCGATGGAATAATCTAAATCGCCTCGAAATATTAAATACAACTTTGATGTTACTGTTAATATTAAGATTTAACAAATTTTACGTGACGTTGCAATTCCATCTATAAACTATATATTGCGTGATACATTGCAAATGTTAGAGTCTCAGGAGATACTATTAAATTAAAAAAGCAATGAAAAACTGTCAATCAATTACCTTCAAGGAATATCAGTGGTCAAGATTGTAAGAAAGAAGGAACGACATCTAATCCTATCAATTAATTCGAGAAATATAATACTAAGTGTACAACTCTGCTTTCACCGTTTTCGGAAGTAAGGGGATTGGGAAAAACGACGGAAGCAAAGTTGTACACTTATTACTTTCATAATCGACATCTAACGTTCGATTTTCTCCTAGGTGACCATCAACCAAGGAACTCTCAAGGGGCTGACACTCAAAACTAAGAATCGCCGAGAAGTTAGAGGCTTCTTGGGCGTTCCTTATGCGCAACCACCAGTTGGAAAGTTGAGGTACTAAAACCTAATCATTAAGTACTTAATATAGAAATGGTCGCACAGGATAACTTTTACATCCAGCTATAAGAAAGCGCTCATATATATTTTATTAAAGAAAGTGCTAGGGAAAAATATACTCGACTGTTCTCTCCCGTCAATATTGTCCCTAACGTCTTCAAATATTCTCACAAAAAGGTGACTAAGTTCCTTCCACTTCTCGTGATCAGATTCACAGCTCCGAAACCAGCGAGAAAGTGGACCGGTGTCTACAGTGCCACGAAGCAACCCCCCGTGTGCCTGCAATACAATGGGGGCAAGTTAAACGGTAAAGAAGACTGCCTTTACCTAAATGTATTCACTCCAAAGATAAGTCTCTCATTCCTTTGACTCTTTGAAAATACATAAAATAACAAACTATCTATTGTATAACGAGATTTAAGTTGCATTAATTTTTGAAACGCCAATAAAGCAAAAGGCGATATCATTGTACATATCCAACAAATAATTTCAAGCGACGTGAGGTTAATCTGTGATAATAGTCACTCGTGGAGCAAATGTCATCGAAAATAAATCAAAATAAACTGCTCGCAGCTTTCAGAAAAGAAGAACAATTTATTACCGGTGATGGTATTTCTGCATGGAGGATATCTATCGGTAGGATCCATTAGAGGTAATATACATCCCACTTATTTGCTGGACCACGACGTCATCTTAGTTGCTCCAGCCTATCGCCTCGACGTATTAGGGTTCTTCAGCACCGGTGACAAAGTTATACCGGGAAATTATGGCCTTAAGGATCAGATAATGGCTTTACAATGGATTCAGAATAACATTAAAGCCTTCGGCGGAGATCCCAATCGCGTGACCCTTTTTGGACAGAGCGCAGGGTCTACTTCGGTTCATGCGTTGACGCTTTCGCATCGAGCTCAAGGTAGGATTTACTCCAGGATTTACGTAGAGAAAGAGTCATTTTTGTAGTAACTAATGACTCCTTTGAGTCATCTCGTATAAGACAGACGAGTCATAATGGACCTCTTCCTTCATCTACAGGATTATTCTCTAAGTTCATCCTGATGAGTGGTACTGTCATCAGTCCCCATAACTACAGATCTAGTTCATATTTAAAAGAACTAGCAAAAACTGTCGGAAAAGAATTGAAATGCCCCATTGACAATAGCGTGAAACTCATCCAATGCATGAGAGGTTTGAGTGCCTCGAAGATAATGAAAGCGACCCGAGACAAAACCTATACGAACGGACTGAGCAATTGGAAGATAACCAACGAACCGGAGTCCGCCGATGCGGTGATCACAGACAATCCACGAAAGCTCGTCAAAGTAGGCAAGATGAAGAATGTCCCTTGGATTAGTGGCGTGGTACGAAATGACGGACTGCTCGAAACTCAGTGTAAGCATCATCAATATAGCAAAACTCTTTTTTCGATTTTTTTTCGGTTATAAGTATTATCGACCTTCGTTAAGGAAATCTTTATCTTTCATCAGATTACTTTAGACATCGGGGAGAATTCAAGAAAAAGCTGAAGAATATCGACGATTTGATCAGCTCTTGGATAATACCGGGCACTATTAGAGATAAAAATAAGTTCTTGAAGGCTGCGAAGGAATACTACTTCAACAAACTAACGGCAAATGAAAATGTGGTAAATAAATATGACCTTTATATGTTATATACCTGCGAAACGTTCCTATAGAGAGAGTTGGGATTTAGCCTCATAAATTTACTTGCTCCACAGCTGTTGAAGAATTTGACGGATTTCGTAGGAGACTGGCACTACATCTACCCAGAGATCGAATTGGTGAAGACTCAGCGAAGCCATCCTCACGCAGCTAACGCCTACGTTTATTCTTTCGAATATAGAAGCAAGAGCAGTTCTACGATAGACATTAATGTGAATGGTGTTCACGTTGGTGTAGGACACGGTGACGAGTTGCCCTTCATCTTCGGAAAGTCACATTTAGATAAGGACGACGAAAAAATAATGCAGGAAATGACGAAACTTTGGACCAGTTTCGCAGCCAGCAAGGATGGGTGAGCCGGCAGTTTTACGACCATATTAAAACGAAGCTAATTCCTTCTTAATCATGATATCTAATTATCATTTTTAGGGTGCCTACTCTTGATACGAAGAACGGTTTTAAATGGCAGTCTTACGGGGACAAAGGCAATTACCTTCAAATAGGAGATGAAAGAAAAACTTCTCTCACAATGAAAACTAATCTTGACGGAAAACGTTTAGAATATTGGAAGCAGCACCTTAATGTATTCGTGACTGTCTCTTAGATGATGCGTTCGCATCCCCTTAACTCACAACGAAGAGATGCTCATATTTCGCAACGAGGGAAAAATACCAAAACCTCTAAACAAATTGTCCTAGTGGACATATATGGATTATTGTCTTCTCTAAATCATCGATAATTATCACTAGGCTGTTGAGATTGGATGAGGGTAGAAAGAGAGACTGACAACCAAGCTGGCGATGAGATAATAATACATTTTTTAAATTGCATTAATAATATGTTTGTAAATAAAGTACGTACATCTAACCCATAAAAAATAAAGATTTTCGAAGACAATTTTCAAGAGCAGGTTTAATGCTTATAAAATATCCTAGAACTTCCAATGCTGAAATTCCTTTATTGTTTCGATATAAAATTATCCGAATGACGTTAATTGTTTGAATATTATTAAACGTAACTCTTCCATGTGAAAAAGAACACACGCGAAATCGTGAATTGGAATCGCGTTGAATAAACTATTACGTTGTGCAATGACTATCTACGAGTAATTCGTAAACGGTCTAATCGGTTATCATATAAGTTACTATCTCGCGATACGAACAGTGACTAAGGCTGACGATATCGTAATCTCCTTTGGAAAATGTCTATAGCTAGCTGTATATAAAAGATGTAAGCCATCTTTCAATTTTAATTAGTGTTGAGATTTTATCTTGCAGTTTCCTTTGTCTAAAATTCAAGTGTTCGGTAATACCATGACGGGGGCTAAGAATGTCACAATGATACAATCCATCCTAACTGTTCTGCTTCTCGGGATTTGCAAGGGTCAAAATCCGATAGTAACGATCGATCAGGGGAAACTGCAATTTATCACTTCTACGACGACAGGAGGAAGGACAGTTTATAGATTTTTGGGTATATCTTAAGTATTCGCCTTATTAAATTTAACTAAAGTTAAATGACTATTCATTAAAGTACCCGAAAGAGAAGCTGAGTAGGTACTTATCCAGAAAATTAATGCGGAACTTAGCGAAATATGTTGCTAAATCAACAAAACCATCATTAACCAACAGCAGTCGCTAAGCTGAATTCAGCCGAATTGCTACGAGACAAAACATTCTCTACGACAGCTAAATATTTTATTGGAATGGCAAACACGATACTAGAAATTCAAAGTTTGCTATTTCAACAGAATTATTTTTTTCGTAGATACGCGTACTGTAGACATAAAGACACATACGTCAATCATATGTCTAATAGATGCAAAATTCAAAAATTTATAAACATAGAGGTATGAACGTAAAATAGGTTATCTATTAGACACATATCATGAGATATGTTCATTATGTATAGAGACATAATACAATAGAGATATATAATATAGATATCTATTATGAGTGTGCCGCTGGAGAGATTTATACTAAACTAGCAGTCCGTCCCGGCTTCGCACGAATAGATTGTGGATTGATTTTGGTCGTCATTTAATGAATTTTTAGCAGATATCTGTACTCATAGGTAAGGAGCCATGCTATGCTAAAAAAACACATGTATTTAATTTAAATTGGAAAGTATATTTCTTTTATTAATTTATCTTAAGGCCAGCGGATAGACAATGTTTTTTATTTTTTTATTTGGAGTAAAAACGTGTAAATTTTTCGGTGTGCCAACTCTGGAGCAAGCCACATACCCCCGGGGACACGGCAACTGTTGCTGGTGACTTTTTTTAAACGTTATTTTTAAACGTACTAACCAATAATTAATAATCCTCATGCTTTCATTAACGAGAGTAGACGCCACCGTAGCTAATGAGCGCATGAGAATTAATTATTCATTGGTTAGTACGTTTAAAAATAACGTTTAAAAAAGTCACCAGCGACAGATGCCGTGTCCCCGGGTGTACAATTGGCCGTGTGAAAAACATGAATTTTCCAAATTTAAGCCAGCAATAGTCAACGATTGACCTTGTGCTTTGTTGATGGTAATAGCAAAAGCAAGACGTAAAGGGAACTGGAGCCGCTTGAATTCGAATGTTAAATCGTTGGAAATCATAGGTGTGCGTGAATGAGGACGTCTTCGCCTTTGAATTTGCCAGTGATGATTGTTACCTCGATTAAATTTGGTTGGCACTAAGGGATTTTTCGTGTAACTGATTTGGAATATTATGTCAGATGTAAGAGATTCCAAATGAAGGTCATGGTCAAGGTCAAATACAATATCACCATTGTACAGCCACTAAAAAATCCTAAATCCTACTATCAAAAAGAATTTGTATAGGGCCCATAGCTTTCATGGTACGAAGCCGAACTGTACTTCACCTCAATTTGACCTCCGCTGACCATAAAGGTCACATGGAAATAATGGTCAAGGACATATTTGAACGTGAAATTTCCCGCTCTTTTCATTTCCGATATATAAAATAGAGGTTTGGATCTTTTAAAATCAATTTTACCTAGAAGGTAATTGTCAATGTCAAATCCAATATGACCATTGGGTAGCCAGGGAAAAATCCTAAAAGTTTTATATTAAACGTTTTTCTCTAAAATGATTTCCCGCTGAGATAATCAGCTGTGTCTGGACTTTTTGAACACCCTGTATAAGATTTACTAACTCAGAAACCTTCGCGGGCATGCGTCCAACCATTCCCCAAAGTTTCATCGCAATCGGATGAACGGTTTAGAAAGGCATAATAATCATCCGTACCGGTACTTTTCGAACATCCTGTATACGATTTACTAACTCAGAAACCTTCGCGGGCATGCGTCCAACCATTCCCCAAAGTTTCATCGCAATCGGATGAACGGTTTAGGAAGGCATAATAATCATCCGTACCGCTACTTTTTGAACACCCTGTATACGATTTACTAACTCAGAAACCTTCGCGGGCATGCGTCCAACCATTCCTCAAAGTTTCATCGCAATCGGATGAACGGTTTAGGAAGACATAAGAGACATACAGACAGACAGACAGACAGACAGACAGACAAACATTCATTTATATATATATATAGATGTGGCTCTGAATTTGTCAATTATTGTCTCGTCAAGCGACAATGAATCGGAGGGTTTAAGAATTGACCGATAATACTTAGTTGAAACTTAGGGTAATTATTATCTAGCCGATTCATCATTGATCGATAAGACAAGTATTGACAAATGCAGGTATACCCAGTATTAACCTCTGTATGTGGAGTGGCCCACTCTGTAATTACGTAGTACCTAAGGTACAAAAGTTTTCGGCCCGAACATATTAAGGAAGCAATAAAATCAAACAACTACTTTTATTTTTCAATATATTTACCCTTTATTTTTCAATGCATGTTTTACAACGACTAATTAGTTTTTCAATGCCCTCAAAATATAATCAGAATTTTTGTCTTCAAAATGATCCAGATCTACTGCTTGAACTTCTTCGTCGTTTGAAAATTTCTTGCCACGGAAATCTACCTTCAAATTTTTCAACAAAAAATAATCACTAGGAGCCAAATCAGGACTGTAAGGTGGATGATTTAATTCCTGAAAGCCATTTTTATGAATGCCAGTTTTTATTGCAAGTGACGTATGGACTGGTGCATTGTCATGCAATAACCGCACTCCACGGGTTATTTTTCTTCGACGATTTTTCTTGATTTCATCTCCTAGAAATTTCTTTCCTAGAAATCGATCAACAAAATTCCTTTAGAATCCCAAAAAATGGTAGCCATGATCTTTTTTTTTATGATTTCGTTACCTTCGCTTTTTTTGGCCGCGGAAATTCGAGACGCCGCCACTCCATTGATTCCCATTTCGATAATGGGTCATGGTACAGAACCATAGTTTCATTTCCGGTAACATTTGAGTCAATCACTTCTTTCTCTCGCCTGTTACAAAGTGTTCAAAATTCAGAACAGCACTCCACGCATCGTGCTTTTTCAACAGCACTGAGAATTTTGGGTATCCATCTTGCGCTGATCTTATTCATGCCAAGATGGTCATGTAAAATTCGAAGTATTGTGGTTTTTGAAAGACCACACATCGCTGCCAATCCTTCTTTTTTAAACGCCTATCACTTAGCACTGTTTGTTGCACTAATTCAATTGTTTCGGGTACAATCATTTCTGCAGGTCTTCCCGAACGTAGATCATCTTCAATGGAATCCCTTCCTAAACGAAACTCTCTACACCATTCTTTAACAGTCGAATATGCGGACGAAGATTCGCCGAATACGTTGTCCACAACCGATGTTTTATTTCTTTTGGGGTTTGACCTTCTTTAGTAAGAAATTTAATAACTACGCGATACTCGAGCTTAAGCATTTTCAACACCATCTCACTCTTGCTACTATAGCTTAACTACTACTGACTCTGAGGCGACCAAATTTTACCTATATTACCATCAGGCACAGAGTATAGTGGTGGCGAAAACTTGTGGACATTACACGTTTATTACTTAAGCTATAGATGTTCCATATGGAGGAAATTGTATAGAGGCGACAGTGAAATAAATATCCTATATAATTTATTTCATTCAAACTCGAACCATTCATACTGCGTAACATAGCAACGTTTTGAACAGTATTTTTCGCACATGCAATATAGACCTACATATACATATTCAAATTCGAAGAGGACATAGTCACGTGAAAATCAGACGAATCATATCGCAAGAATTCCGATACTGTGTACGTGAACTTTTCCAATACCACAAATAAAATTCTAGAACAGTTTGCCTCACTCGCAAATTATACAGGGTGTCTGTTAAACTGGATATCCCGTCAATGATAAATTCATTATGAAAATCTAAGACTATATTTCTAATGAAAAGATGTCGAGGGTTCAATATTGTTTAAACGGGAAGCTGTTTTAGTTGGCCAATCGTAATTCGAGTTTAGCGGATTTCCAGGATCGACACATATCGAGCGCGAGTAATGGTAGTCTGGTCTGGTGGGCTTCGACTCTGAAACTTTAAACAATGATAACTCAAGACAAACAAGGCAACATTTTCGCCTGTGTACCGTACCAGACTCATGTTGCCTCACCGGCTGGTATATCATAGGCGGCGAGGCATCACATTAATGTCTCGTGTCGAGCACTGAATAAAACGGCGTGGTCCAGCATAGCATCTCATTGCAATGCTGAACGTATGAGAGACCAATATTAGTCGTCTATACCAACATATATTCTTACCCGGCTGTGAAAATTGTGTTCAAAACCTGAGTTACGGGTGCCGTATTTATTACTTACGTGTCTTAAAAAGCGGCAAAAAAAGCCGTCTTCTGGACAGTATTTTTATTAATACACCCATGCTCAACGTGTTAAACTCATTGTCAGCTGAGTAAACCAAATGGTACGGATATTTCACAAGGATATCCTGTTATAGATTCAGAAATTTTCAACGGTACCCCCCTCCCTTCTCCCTCCCATCATTAGTAATTAGATTCATGAATGTCTTAGCCAGTCGCAAAGTATACAATCCGATTATCCTTATTGCAGCTAACCAAGTGTAAAGATCGCTTCCCGACGTTATAAAACGGAACTTTAAAATAATTTGAAGAGTCCTCGTCGAGTGTTCATCGAGTGTTACCGTAGTCGTCGTCCACAAACACAAATCTACTAAAAGTAAGAGACTGTCCTGCACCACAAATCCGATTTAGTCATTTTTCTATTAACAATATAGATATTATTAATATTATTGGGTCTATACATGATTCCGTAGCGAAATCCCGACAGATGTCGTTCGCAGTTTTTTTTCCGCTCTCACATGTGTCAAAAATATGAAGTGTCGTACATTAAATGAAAGCTGAAATTTGTGCCGACATTTTAAGAAAGTATTCATCGAGATCCGTGATGTATACGAGGTTTAATTATATTTTGAACGTGGGAGGAAAAAACGTGTATTTTCGGTGCATTTCGCTTTTTTATTTCCGAAAAGGCAAAAACGCATCGCAAACCCACAACAAAATATGCGCCGTGTACGGAGAAAATGCCGCAAGCGAAAGTGTGCGTCGGAAGTGGTTTGCGAAATTTCGTTGCGGAGATTTTAATCTCGAAGATGCTCCTCGCTCTGGTCGTCCAGTCACTACTGATGTCGATCAAATCGTTTGGTCCCCTTAATCTAAAGTCATAACTGCTAAACGTGCGAAGTTCGACGGATAAGGTACCGAGTTCACCACGTCTAATAATAATCGTGTAATACATCGTATTAAAAGTGTTTAATTCAATGTAACGAACTGTAAACTAATTGTATTCTGCATACCTTTAATTCAAATATATTAACGGTTTAATATAGTGAATGCAGTGTACAGTTTATTAAACTAGACGATAGATTAAAAGACATCTTCCGCTACGTTCGATTAAATCGCATAGTCGCGTCACGCATCGTGTACCCAGGATTTACGACCCCGGGGAGATCCGAACCTTGATCGCACGGCGACCGAACAGTAATATTTCCACAGAAATAGAGAGTTTGTAATATATCATTCATATCATTGTGCAGAATCTGAGTCAGATTTATGAAGGTGTTTCATATCTCTATATGTATATGCTAAATTAACTCATTAATAAGTATATTTTTATAGAAAATCGGATGCAATTTCGGACAGGGATAATTAACGAATTCGGAATCTTATGAATCATTGAAAAATGAAAAAAATTAATACTCTCTGATTGTCGAAATAAATTCTACGAAATTTTAATTAACTCGAGAAATTTAATATATTATGGATGACGAATCGCCTCACCTGTTTAGTGTTTTGATATCTTCATTTAATCTCCTGATAAGATTTATTTTTCAAATAGCCAACGACTATAAAACGTCGACATTTGAATTAAAAAAGTATCAAATCGCGTCAGTTTGAGCTTTATCGTGCTTTTATAATTTCCTTAGAATATAGGTACTCGTATTTCGTCCTACAGTGATATCGTTATTGAAGAGTCCAAATAAGCGTACAAAATATTTATTGCGTGCACCGAAAACCTGATTTTGATAATTGCGAAAAGGTAACGATGAGGCTCAGAATAGCACTCCTCCGAATTCTAAATGGACCTTGTACTTTTACTTTGCTAAGAATTGTTTATTTCTCCCTGACGACGCCGCGCCTATAGTTTTAGTCTTGTATTGGGTTGGTGCATAATTATTGCGGTTTTTTGGCGGCTTCTTTTTCTTTAAAAATTGGAATTTTTATTATTTTTTTTCATTAAAATAATCTTCTCTATTTAGTTAATAAAATGCGTGTCGAAAATCATGTCCACATTCGTCATATTATGCTCTACCACTTCGAGAAAGGATAGAAGGCGGCACTGTCATTTCGCGATCTCAACGAACTTTTCGGCGAGGGAACAATCAGCAAAAGCCAAGTTGAAAGATGGTTCAAAAAATTCAAATCGGGTGATAAAAACCTTACAGATGAAGAAGGAAGAGGTCGACCATCTAATTTCGACGACCAGGAACTTTTGGCTGCCGTGGAAGAAGACGATGTTTTTGAAAAGAAGCCACGATTCATCCCCAGTGACGAGATTCTTCAGGAAGGGTGCTTGCTCGTTTCGTTGCAGCAAATCGGTGAAAATTCGGACACGTTCGGCTTTTTTGTGGACAGAGAGTTCGTCGAACGTCGTTTTGAGACGACGAACAATGGTCGAATGGTCCACATCAAAGTCGTCGGCCAGCATTCGCGTTGTCAAGCTTTCGTCTTCTTCCACGGCTGCCAAAAGTGCCTGGTCGTCGAAATCAAATGGTCGACCTCTTCCTTCTTCGTCCATAAAGTTTGTATAGCCCGATTTGAACTTTTTAAACCATCTTTTAACTTGGCTTTTGCTGATTGTTCCCTCGCTGAAAAGTTCGTTGAGATCGCGAAATGACTGAGCCGCCTCCATCCTTCCTCGAAGTGGTAGAGCATAATATGTATGATGAATATGGACATTGTTCCGTCACACCGAGCGACGGAATTCGAAAGTATTTATATCGATTCCTAGTAATTAGTATTACCGCGGTCAAGGGTTAATTCCGATGGCAAGGCGGATGGTATATTCCGTGAACCGTAGCTATTCTTTCACTAATAGTGCGTTTTAATGCTATCCTTCGACATCAGTACACGCAGCCAGGTACAGTTAATTACCGGGCCTTTACGTACCCTCGAGCCTTGATGCATTCCGAAAAGGGATTATCCCTGAGTTATATATAACAACCTACTTCCTCTAACGGAATCTAGTACGTCACGGAAAATTCCAAATACAGAGCACACCTGCCTTTCTTCGAAACTTCTGCGCCACTTTCGGAACGCTAAGAGGTTGTACCTTCCCCGCCAGGGAGCTCGTCACTATCATTCAACCAATCAGAGCGTACCGCACCACTCACGCTTTCCCCACTAGCTATTAGTTGCAATGTATATAAATCGTTACCGAATGCATCTTCTTCAATGTACATCAAGTCAACAACGTGTAGTGTTCCATGTCTAAACTATCTCACAGTCGTCAAGACCACCAAGGTGCTCTTGGCCGAGTCAACCTAAGTATCGCGGAGCTATAGTACATTCAGCGAGTAAACGCTAGAACAATCAATTAAATTCAATCATTTCAATCACGAACCAATCTCGCGGTAACGCTAACCCATAGTTAAATTGTAGTCTGTATTTCTGATATTTAAATATATATTCGTTTAGTATCGTAAATACAGTGCAAATCAATTGAAACAGCCGATAGGTTGAAAGATACCTTCCGGTACGTTCGGTACATGCTCATAGCCGCGTCACTCACGTGTACCCGGGATTTACGACCCCGGGGAGATCCGTAACTAGATCGCGTGGCGACCGAACAAACGTGATTTTCGACACGTGTTTTATTAACTAAATAAGAAAGATTATTTTCATGAAAAAAAATAAACAAAATGCCAATTTTTAAAGAAAAAGCCACCACAAAAAAAGCCGCAATAATTATGCACCAACCCTTTGTAACCCTTTACACAGAATAATTGAATTTTGTCTTCTCCAGAACGACACAGTGTTAAAATGGAGAGCTATGGGAGATATAGCACCTTGATTGTATATATTCTGGTCGCTTTATGCATCAGTGACAGCCGTGCGAAACTCACAACAAATGGCGAGGTAAGGGAGAGATTCCCACCATCATAACGTACTCGTATGTAACGAGGGGTCGGACGATACCGTAATAAGTAATAACAATTTCAATCGATAACAATTCCTGGATGGAATAATCTAAATCGCCTCGAAATATTAAATACAACTTTGATGTTACTGCTAATATTAAGATTTAACAAATTTTACGTAGCGTTGCAATTTCACTCCCATTTCTCTATTTATACCATTAATTTTTACTGTTCCATCTATAAATTATATATTGCGTAATACATTGGAAATGTTATATACTCAAGAGATATTATTAAATTCAAAAGGCAATTACAAACTGTCAATCAATTATCTTAAAGGAATATCAGTGGTCAAAATTGTAAGAAAGAAGGAACGACATCTAATCCTATCAATTAATTCGAGAAATATAATACTAAGTGTACAACTCTGCTTCCGCCGTTTTCGGAAGCAAGGGGATTGGGAAAAACGGCGGAAGCAAAGTTGTATACCTATTACTTTCATATAATCGACATTTAACGTTCGATTTTCTCCTAGGTGACCATCGACCAAGGAACTCTCCAGGGGCTGACACTCGAAACTAAAAATGGCAGAGAAGTTACAGGCTTCTTGGGCGTTCCTTATGCGGAACCACCAGTTGGAGAGTTGAGGTACCAAAACCTAATTATTATTACTTAATATAGAAATGGTCGCACAGGATAACATTTACATTCAACCATAAGAAAGTGCTCATGTATATTTTTTTAATGAAAGTACGAGGGAAAAATATACGCGACTGTTCTCTCCCGTCAAGATCATCCCTGACGTCTTCAAATATTCTCACAAAAAGGTGACTAAGTTCCTTCCATTTCTCGTGATCAGATTCACAGCTCCGAAACCAGCGAGAAAGTGGACTGGTGTCTACAGTGCTACAAAGCAACCTCCCGTGTGCTTGCAAAACAATGGAGGCAACTTAAACGGTAACGAAGACTGCCTTTACCTAAACGTATTCATTCCAAAGGTAAGTCTCTCATTCCTTTGACACTTTGAAAATACACAAAATAACAAAATATCTATTGTATAACGAGGTTTAAGTTGCATTCATTTCTGAAATACCAATAAAGCAAAAGGCGATATCATTGTACATATCCAGCAAATAATTTCAAGCGACGTGAGGTTAATCTGTGATAATAGTCACCCGTGGAGCAAATGTCATCGAAAATAAATCAAAATAAATTACTCGCAGCTTTCAGAAAATACGACTTTATTACCGGTGATGGTGTTTCTCCATGGGGGATATCTATCGGCAGGATCTATTACTGGTAATATACATCCCACTTATTTGCTGGACCACGACGTCATCTTAGTTGCTCCAGCCTATCGCCTCGACGTATTAGGATTCTTCAGCACCGGTGACACAGTTGTACCGGGAAATTATGGCCTTAAGGATCAGATAATGGCTTTACAATGGATTCAGAAGAACATTAAAGCCTTCGGCGGAGATCCCAATCGCGTGACCCTTTTTGGGCACAGCGCAGGATCTACTTCGGTTCATGCGTTGACGCTTTCGGAACGAGCTCAAGGTAGGATTTACTCTAGGATTTACGTAGAGATGAAGGCATTTTTGTAGTAACTAGTGACTCCTTTGAGCCATCTCGTATGAGACGGACGAGACATAATGGACCTCTTCCTTCACCTACAGGATTATTCTCTAAGTTCATCATGATGAGTGGTACTGTCGTCAGTCCCCATAACTACAGATCTAGTTCATATTTAAAAGAACTAGCAAAAACTGTCGGAAAAGAATTGAGCTGCCCTATTGACAGCAGCACGAAACTCGTCGAATGTATGAGGGGATTGAGTGCTTCGAAGATAATGGAAGCGACTCGAAACAAAGCCTATACGAACGGACAGAGCAATTGGAAAATAACCGACGAACCGGAGTCCGACGAAGCGGTGATCACCGACAATCCACGAAAGCTCGTCAAAGAGGGCAAAATGAAGAATGCCCCTTGGATTAGTGGCGTGGCACGAGACGACGGACTGCTCGAAACTCAGTGTAAGCATCATCAATATAGCAAAACTCTTTTTCCAAATTTTTTTTTCGATTATAAAAATGAGATGAAATCTTCGTTAATGAAATATTTATCTTTCATTAGATTACTTTACCCATCGGGAAGAATTCAGGAAGAAGATGCAAAATATCAACGATTTCATCAGCTCTTGGATAATACCGGGCACTATTAGAGATCAAGACAATTTCTTGAAGGTTGCGAAGGAATACTTCTTCAACGACCTAACCGCAGATGAAAATGTGGTACATAAACATGACTTTCACCCACGAAACGTTCCTATAGAGTTAGGATTTAACCTCAAAAATTTGCTTACTCCACAGCTGTTGAAGAATTTGACGGATTTCATAGGAGACTGGCGCTATGCCTACCCAGACATCGACTTGGTGGAGACTCAGCAAAGCCATCCTAACGCAGCTAACGCCTACGTTTATTCTTTCGAATATAGAAGCAAGAGCAGTTCTACGATAGACATTATTGCAGATGGTGTTCACGTTGGTGTAGGGCACGGTGACGAGTTGCCCTTCATCTTCGGAAAGTCACCTTTAGATAAGGACGACGAAGAAATAATGGAGAAAATGACGAAACTTTGGACCAGTTTCGCAGACAGCAATGATGGGTGAGCCGGCAGTTTTACGACCATATTAAAACAAAGCTAATTCCATCTTAATCGTGATATCTAATTATCATCTGTAGGGTGCCTTCTTTCGATACGAAGGACGGTGTTAAGTGGAAGCCGTACGGAGACATAGGCTATTACCTTCAAATAGGAGATGAAAGAACAACTTCTCTCACAATAAAAACTTGTCTTAAGGGAGCACGTTTGCGATTTTGGAGGGACTTTAATGTACTCGTGCCTGTCTGATGATGCATTCGCATCCTCTTAACTCAACGAAGAAATGCTCATATTTCGCAACGACGGAAAAATACCAAAACTTTTAAATAAATTGTCCTTGTGGACATATACGGATGTTGCCTTTATTGTCGTTCTCTAAATCATCGATAATTATCACTAAGCTGCTGAGATTGAACGGGAGGAAGAAAGAGAGACTGAGGACAATCAAGCTGGCGATGAGATAATAATATATTTTTGATGTGTAAACATCTATTACGGCGGTATAAGGGTAAACCTTGGGAAACGGTACGGAAATGTGAAACCGGATGTGATTAGTGCGCCGTGATTCGTGCGCAGCTACTTCAGTGCTTGCGGCCTAAGGTGGCATTACATTTTCATGTCGATCATGTCGATATAGTAAATCGCTATACAACCTACTAATAGCGCAGCTAGCATTGGTGACGCACACAAGCCTAGTTACTTTCTCCTATTTTCCCCACGCGCTCCGTAAACAGCTAACACTTGTACCTCTGTGTCTAAATAATCTATATATACCGTAATACCGTATACCGCACGTCCCGTAAGAAACGCAACAAGCGACATTTTTCTTCGGCAGTATTTGCCGACGGTGTTTGAGTCTTTTACTTGTACACCGTTGGCAAATACTGCCGAAGGTTAATGTCGCTTGTTGCGTTTCTTACGGGATACCGTATGTCCCACTCTGTACCGTACGTCCCACTCTGACATATTGGCCAGTGTGAAATTACCTTCGGGCAGGCTTGGTCGGTACTCGAGTCATTTAATACCGGTAGAAGACAACTCGGGAGTTAGAGTAGGTGTCAATTTGGGCGATCGAAGCGTCTAATCTCGAAATTGTGAATTTGTGAATAATGGTGAGTAATTTCCATTATTCAACTGCACGCAAAGTGGCTGTACAACTGTGAGAAGCGTTTAGGCTTAGACGGCTGTAACTCGAAAACTAATATGAATATCATTCTAAAACCTTTCTAAGAATATTCTACATAGCATTGGGGAATTTTTAAAGCAATAAAAAAAATTTGTTCGACCTTCTACACTGGGTGCCCCTCTTAAGTATTCGCCTTATTAAATTTAACTAAAGTTAAATGACTATTCATTAAAGTACCCGAAAAAGAAGCTGAGTAGGTACTTTTCCAGAAAATTAATGCGAAATTTAGCGAAATATGTTGCTAAATCAACAAGACCATCATTAACCAATAGCAGTTGCTAAGCTGAATTCAGTCGAATTGCTACGAGTCAAAACATTCTCTACGATAGCTAAATATTTTGTTGGATGGCAAAGACGATATGTGGCATACCCAGCAGTACGGGCATTTCGCAATGATACCCTGTTATAGATTCGGAAATTTGCAACGATACCCCCTCCCTTCTCCCTCCCATCGTTTATAATTAGGCCTGCGAATCCACTAGACTTGAATTACGATTGGTTAACTTAAACAGCTTCCCGTTTAAACAATATTGACCCCTTGAGATTTTTTCATTAAAAATATAGTCTTAGATTTTTATAAGGAATTCATCATTAACGGGATATCCGATGAAACTGGAACACCCTGTATATTGATATATGACAGATAATAAAATGCGGTATTAAATCCATCGTATTACTTACGAGACATCGAAAAAATGACTAGTTCGTTTAGCGAAATGCCATACAGTAAATATCAGTATAGAGTCGCAACAGGTTTATATGGCAATAATTGTATTATACAGGGTGGACCAGGTTAAACGTCACTTTTTTCTATATGTGATAGAACAACAACAAAAAAGTAGACCATAAGAAATTTTTTTTCAAAAATGTTTCCTAACAAAGATACAGGGTGTCAAAGTTTCGAAAAAAAAAAATGGTTTTCTCATCATAACTTCTAAACTACTTGATCGATTTCCATGAAATTTCGCACATAGGCTAATGTAGAACAGCTCTAAGCAATAATTAAATAATTTTTAAAAATTCTCCAGTGGCGTAGATACTAGGGGCCGGTACCCCCCTTTCCCCCTCCCAATCTTCGGCGCCACTGGATATTTTGCAAAGAAAATTTAATTATTGAATTCCCCGTTTAATTTAGAGCAAAAATCACCCTTGCAAATTTTTGATTTACGGCTTCGTTTTTGAGATATTTATTTTAATTTATAGGGTTGCGAGCAGGCCAAAGCTAGGTTGAACTCCATTAATTGTGATATGTGATAGAGCAACAAAAAAAAATAGATTCTCATGAGAAAATTTTTTTCAAAAATGTTTCCTAACAAAGATATAGGGTGTCAAAGTTTCGAAAAAAAAAAATAGTTTTCTCATCATAACTTCTAAGCCACTGGATCGATTTCCATGAAATTTCGCACACAGGCTAATATCGTACAGCTCTAAGTAATAATTAAATAATTTTAAAAAATTCTCCAGTGGCGTAGATACTGGGGGCCGGTACCTCCCTTTCCCCCTCCCAATCTTCGGCGCCACTGGATATTTTACAAAGAAAATTTAATTATTGGATTCCCCGTTTAATTTAGAGAAAAAAATCACCCTTGCAAATTTTTGATTTGTGACTTCGTTTTTGAGATTTTTTTCTTTAAATTAAACGGGGAATCCAATAATTAAATTTCCTTTGCAAAATATCCAGTGGCGCCGAAGATTGGGAGGGGGAAAGGGGGGTACCGGCCCCTAGTATCTACGCCACTAGAGAATTTTTAAAAATTATTTAATTATTGCTTAGAGCTGTTCTACATTAGCCTATGTGCGAAATTTCATGGAAATCAATCAAGTAGTTTAGAAGTTATGATGAGAAAACCATTTTTTTTCGAAACTTTGACACCCTGTATCTTTGTTAGGAAACATTTTTGAAAAAAATTTTCCTATGAGTACTTTTTTTTGTTGTTCTATCACATATTTAAAAAAATGACGTTTAACCTGGTCCACCCTGTATATTTTTTTATCTGCAATACAGCAATTTCTGCTATACTCAGTATAAACTGACAGGTAAATGTGTTGAAAAATGAAATACAAACATGACATCTGTTCTCACAATAAAAGTACGTCGTACCACTGTCAGACTTTGTATGAATAAAGTGGCCATTACTATAAATTTTCATTTGTATATCTATTATACGTATATTAGATATTCATACGTATATTAAATGTTCATATTCCACGTGGGAAGTTTATTAAACCCATTATCAGCTGAGTAAACCCAGCGGTACGGACATTTCGCAATGATACCCAATGATTCGCAATCGCAAAGTATGCAATCCGATTATCCTTACTGCAGCTAACCAAGTGTAAACATCGCTTCCCCCGACGTTATAAAACGGAACCTTCAAATAACTTGAAGAGTCCTCATCTAGAGTTTATCGAGCCTTACCGTAGTCGTCGTCCTCAAACACGAATCTACTAAGAGTAAGAGATCGTCCTGCACCACAAATCCGATTTAGTCATTTTTCTATTAACAATATAGATATTATTAATATTACTTCAATCTATACTAAAATCGTTGTGACGAAGCAGTTTTAGCCCACGGGGAAGTCGGGGGAGGTTAACAATGACTAAAGGGAAAAACGGTGTAAAATCCAATTTAAAGTAATACTTCTTCAGAAATAGAGAATTTGTAATACATTATTCATATTATTTTACATAATCTGAGTCAGATTTATGAAGGTGTTTCATATATATGCTAAATTGACTTATTAATAAGTATATTTTTATAGAAAATCTGATGCAATTTCGGACAGGGAGAATTAACGAATTCGAAATCCTATGAATCACTGAAAACTGAAAAAATTAATACTCTCTGATTGTCGAAATAAATTTTACGAAACTTTAATTAACACGAGAGATTTAAAATATGGATGACACGAATTGCCTCGCGTGCTTAGTGTTTTCATATCTTCATTTAATCTCCTAATAAGATTTATTTCAAATCGCCAACGACTATAAAACATCGACATTTGAATAAACAAAGGATCAAATCGCGTAAGTTTGAGCTTTATCATGCTTTTATAATTTCCTTAAAATATACTCGTATTTCGCCCTACGATAGTATCGTTATTGAAGAGTCTAAATAAGCGTACAAAATATTTATTGCATGAACCGAAAACCTGATTTTGATAATTGTGAAAAGGTAACGATGAAGCTCAGAAAAGCACTCCTCAGAATTCTAAATGGAACTCGTACTTTTACTTTGCTAAGAATTTTTTATTTCTCCCTGACGACAATGCGCCTGTAATTTTAATCTTGTACAAAGAATAATTTAATTTTGCCTTATCTAGAACGCGCGAGACAGTGTTAAAATGGAGAGCTACGGGAGATGTAGCATCTTGATTGTATATATTCTGGTCGCTTTATGCATCAGTGACAGCCATGCGAAACTCACAAAAAATGGCGAGGTAAGAGAGTGATTCCCACCATCATGACGTACTTGTATGTAACGAGGGGACGGACGAGACCGTAATAAGTAATAACAATTTGAATCGATAACAATTCCTTGGTGGAATAATCTAAATCGCCTCGAAATATTAAATATAACTTTTTGATGTTACTGCTAATATTAAGATTTAACAAATTTTACGTGACATTGCAATTCCACACTCCTATTTCTCTATTTATACCATCAATTTTTACTGTTCCCTCTATAAACTATAGATATATTGCGTGATACATTGGAAATGTTAGAGTCTCAAGAGATATTGTTAAATTCAAAAAGCAATTAAAAATTGTCAATCAATTACCTTCACGAAATATCAGTGGTCAAAATTATAAGAAAGAAGGAACGACATCTAATCCTATCAGTTAATTCGAGAAATATAATACTAGGTGTACAACTTTGTTTCCGCCGTTTTCAAAAGCAAGGGAATTGGGAAAAACGGCGGAAGCAAAGTTGTATGACTATTACTTTCATAACCGACATTTAACGTTTGATTTTCTCCTAGGTGACCATCGACCAAGGAACTCTCAAGGGGCTGACACTCGAAACTAAAAATGGAAGAAAAGTTGCAGGCTTCTTGGGAGTCCCTTATGCGAAACCACCAGTTGGAAAGTTGAGGTACCAAAACCTAATTATTACTTAATATAGAAATGGTCGCACAGGATAACTTTTACATACATTCAATCATAAGAGAAAGCGCTCATATATATTTTATTAAAGAAAGTGCGAGGGAAAGATATATGCGACTGTTCTCTCCCGTCAATATCGTCCCTGACGTCTTCAAATATTCTCACAAAAAGGTGACTAAGTTCCTTCCATTTCTCGTGATCAGATTCACAGCTCCGAAACCAGCGGGAAAGTGGACCGGTGTCTACAATGCTACGGAGCAACCCTCCATGTGCGTGCAATACAATGGAGGCGAGTTAAAGGGTGACGAAGACTGCCTTTACCTAAACGTATTCATTCCAAAGGTAAGTCTCTCATTCCTTTGACACTTTGAAAATACGTAAAATGACAAACTATCTATAACGAGGTTTAAGTTGCATTAATTTCTGAAACGCCAATAACGCAAAAGGCGATATCACTGTACATATCCAACAAATAATTGCAAGCGACGTGAGGTTATTCTGTGTCCATCACTCATGGAGCAAATGACATCGAAAATAAATGAAAATGAATTGCTCGCAGCTTTCGGAAGAGAAGGAAAAGACTTTATTACCGGTAATGGTATATCTCCATGGGGGATGGTTTTCGAAAGGATCCATTCGTGATACACATCCCACTTATTTGCTGGATCACGACGTCATCTTTGTTGCTCCAGCCTATCGCCTTGACGTATTAGGGTTCTTCAGCACCGGTGACATAGTTGTACCAGGAAATTATGGTCTTAAGGATCAGATAATGGCTTTACAATGGGTTCAGAAGAACATTGAAGCCTTCGGTGGAGATCCCGATCGCGTGACCATTTTTGGACAGAGCGCAGGATCTACTTCGGTTCATGCGTTGACACTTTCGGAACGAGCTCAAGGTAGGATTTACTCCAGGATTTACGTAGAGAAAAAGTCATTTTTGTACTAACCAATGACTCCTTTGAGTCATCTCGTATGAAACAGACGTGTCATAATGGACTTCTTCTTTGATCTACAGGATTATTCTCTAAGTTCATCATGATGAGTGGTAATGCCATCAGTCCCCAGAACTACAGAAAAAGTTCATATTTAAAAAAACTGGCAAAAACTGTCGGAGAAGAATTAAACTGCCCTAGTAACAACAGCGCGGAACTCGTCGAATGCATGAGGAGACTGAGTGCTTCGAAGATAATGGAAGCGACTCGAGACAAAGCCTTTAAGAATGAACTCAACAATTGGAAGATGACTGACGAACCGGAGTCCGATGAAGCGGTGATCACCGACAATCCACGAAAGCTCGTCAAAGACGGTAAGATGAAGAATGTCCCTTGGATTAGTGGCGTGGTACGAGACGATGGACTGCTCGAAACTCAGTGTAAGCATAATCAATATAGCAAAACTCTTTTTCCAAATTTTTTTTTCGATTATAAAAATGAGATGAAATCTTCGTTAATAAAATCTTTATCTTTCATTAGATTACTTTACCCATCGAGGAGAATTCAAGGAAAAGCTGCAGAATATCAACGATTTCATCAGCTCTTGGATAATACCGGGCACTATTAGAGATAAAGACAATTTCTTGAAAGTTGCGAAGGAATACTACTTCAACAACCTAACCGCAGATGAAAATGTGGTAAATAAACATGATCTTCACCCGCGAAACGTTCCTATAGAGGGCTGGAATTTAGCCTCGTAAATTTGCTTGCTTCACAGCTGTTGAAGAATTTGACGGATTTCATAGGAGACTGGCGCTTCTTCTACCCAGAGATCGACTTGGTGAAGACTCAGCAAAGCCATTCAAACGCAGCTAACGCCTACGTTTATTCTTTCGAATACAGAAGCAAGAGCAGTTCTACGATAGACACTACTGTAAATGGTGTTCACGTTGGTGTAGCGCACGGTGACGAGTTGCCCTTCATCTTCGGAAAGTCACCTTTAGATAAGGACGACGAAAAAATAGTGGACAAAATTACGAGACTTTGGACCAGTTTCGCAGCCAGCAAGGATGGGTGAGCCGGCAGTTCTACGACCATATTAAAATGAAGCTAATTCCATCTTAATCATGATATCTAATTATCATTTTTAGGGTGCCTACTCTTGATACGAAGAACGGTTTTAAATGGCAGCCTTACGGGGACAAAGGCAATTACCTTCAAATAGGAGATGAAAGAAAAACTTCTCTCACAAGGAAAACTTGTTTTAAGGGAAAACGTTTACAATATTGGAGGCAGCACCTTAATGTATTCGTGCCTGTCTCTTAGATGATGCGTTCGCATCCTCTTAACTCAACGAAGAGATGCTCATATTTCGCAATGACGGAAAAATACCAAAACCTTTAAATAAATTTTCCTAATGGACATATACGGATGTTGCCTTTATTATCATTCTCTAAATCATTGATAGTTATCACTAGGCTGCTAAGAATTGAACGGGAGGAAGAAAGAGAGATTGAGGACAACCAGGTTGACGATGAGATAATAATACAGTTTTTAAATTGCATTAATAATATGTTTATAAATAAAGTGCGTATATCTAACCCCCAAAAAATAAAGATTTTCGAAGATAATTTTCAAAAGCAGGTTTAATGCTTTTAAAATATGCTAGAAATTCCAGTGCTGAAATTCTTTCCCAGTTTCAATATAAGGTTATAAGAATGACCTTAATTGTTTGAATATTATTAAACGTAATTCTTCCATGTGAAAAAGAACACACGCGAAATCGTGAATTGGAATCGCGTTGAATAAACTATTACGTTGTGCAATGACTATCTACGAGTACTTCGTAATCGGTCTAATCAGCTGTTATCGTATAAGTTGCTATCTCACGATACGAACAGTGTTCTAAGGCTGACGATATCATAATCTCCTCTGGAAAATGTCTGTAACTAGCTGTATATAAAAGATTTAGGCGTTGTTTCAGTTATAATTAGTGTTAAGATTTCATCTTGCAGTTTCCTTTGTCTAAAATTCAAGTATTCGGCAATACCATGGCGGCGGTTAAGAAAGGCACAATGATACAATTCATCCTAACTGCTCTACTTCTCGAGATTTGTAAGGGTCAAAATCCGATAGTAACGATTGATCAGGGGAAACTGCAAGGTATCACTTCTACGACGACAGGAGGAAGGACAATTTATGGATTTTTGGGTATACCTTATGCTCAACCGCCTGTGGGTGATCTTAGGTATTCGCCTTATTAAATTTAACAAAAGTTAAATGACTATTCATTAATGTACCCGAAAAAGAAGCTGTGTAGGTACTTATCCAGAAAATGAATGCGATCCATGGAGTAGTAACGAAGATAAAATTTTGAGACACATAGACCTATTAAAAGTTAAATATCGACGAAGAAGTAAAACGTCCCTATAATCGACTACACGAAATTACCCATTTTCAATTATAGATTCAAGGCACCAGTAGCAACTAGCAGTTGGGCTGGTATTTTGAAGGCAACGAGAATCGCTTCCAAGTGTATGCAATACAGTAATGCGGGAACAACTGGTAGTGAAGATTGCCTCTATCTCAACGTATACACACCACGGGTAGATAAAAAAGACAGATGCAAATCCCTCGATCTATCTTCGTTATTGTTCTTCAGTTAAGCTAAGAACGTGATAAGTACGTTCTTACCATATGTAGATACCAGTCGGCAAGAACTTCAGAGCACTTCCGGTGATGGTATTCATTCACGGAGGCTCCTTCGCGCTTGGAGGTTCAGGAAACTTTTTGCCGACTTCCTTCCTAGATCACGACGTTCTTCTCGTCACGATTGCCTATCGATTGGATGTTTTGGGATTCTTCAGTACAGGCGACGAAGTGGCGCCTGGTAACTATGGTCTCAAGGATCAAATACTTGCGCTCGAATGGGTCCGTGACAATATCCGATCCTTTGGAGGAGATCCCAATCGAGTGACACTTTTCGGAAACAGCGCTGGAGCTGCTTCGACTCATTTGTTGGCCCTTTCGGAAAGAGCACAAGGTACACTGCTTAACCAAATGACTGCGCATCGTACAATATTGGAGACATATCGAAGGAAAGACAGTTCTTTCTCATAGATGAACAAATCGTTTCCATTTCTCGTTATCAGGTCTCTTCTCTCAGTTCATCCTTGACAGTGGTGACGCCACTTGTCCATGGGTCTACAGGAATAGGACGACTCACAGTTCTATGGTTCCAGTTCTGGGGAAAGCATTAGATTGTTTTGATGGCAATAGCATCAGTTCCATGGTCGAATGTATCCGACAGAGGAACGCTGTAGATATCTTCAAGGCCAATCGAATGATATGGCCGGAAACGACGTTTTCACTGTCTGAATGGAGACCGACTGACGAACCGGTATCATCTGAAGCGGTAATCACCGACAATCCCCGGAATATCATTCGGCAAGGAAAGACGAAAAATGTACCATGGATGGCTGGTGTATCTCGTGACGAAGGATTGTTATTGACCGAGGGTACCATGATCTGAATGCTTATACTTATGATACCTTGAAATATCAAATACGAGTTTTGCTTATTTGTATTTCGAAAGTCCTTCATTTTCATTAATAATTCTGATTAAAAATATGACCCATAGTTAACTAAAGTTAATTTTCTCCACGGTTAGACTTGATCTCAGATCGACAAGCTTTCCGGAAGTACAAGAATGAATTTGACCAACGCCTAGGATTCCTTCTATCGAACTACGGAGAAATTGACATTGATTACTACCGTCAAGTGATGAAAGACTATTATTTTAACGACCTCACTGCCAGTGATGATTTGGTAATTATGATTTACCAGATTACAATAATTGCGGTCTATTGAATATACACATGCAAAAACGTTGCATGCAGAATAAAACTTTCATCCCCTTTTAGTTACTGAAGAATTTAACAGATTTAATGGGCGACTGGCATTTCGTTGCTCCGTTGATTAACCTGGCGAACATCCAGCAAAGTTATTCCAACCCAGCCAATGCTTACATCTACTCATTCGAATACGCATGCTGCGGAGCGGTCTTGACTGTTGGCAACGTCAACATAGGCGTGCCGCATACCGAGCAAACAGAATATATCAATGGAAGATCCACCAGTACTAACCCAGCTGATATTTTAGTTCAAGAGAGAATGGCGCAGTTGTGGACTTCATTTGCGATTTTCAGGTAATTTGAAGAAAGATGGGCTATAAATTACGCGAGAAAACATTAAATGCTTATTTCCTAATCTTAAAAAATTCAACAAATTTTAACTTTGAATAAAATCCTAAGACGTTTAAATTACATATTAGAAGGCTGATTGCCAGGAAAATGTAGAAATCGATAGAAATGGTTTATATAAACTGGAATTTGTAATTTTTTTCAACTGCACGAATTAATTTTATTTCCATTAATATTTTAGGAGGCCCGTTTCACCAACAAATAAAGACATCGATGTCTGGCAGCCGTACACTCCAACGAACAACGCTTATCTTCAAATAGGCAATGATAAGGATACATCTTTCACGATGAAAAGTTCACTGAAGGGAAGGCGAATGGAATTTTGGAAGAATTTCCCAGACTACATATATGTATGATTCATACATGGAGGGTTGTGTGGGAATTTAAAGATTTGACAACTTCCCTTAAAAATTCATCCTTTTGCTATAGAATCAAAACTAAAATATGCTGGGAACAAACTCACGTTACAGCGAAAGAGGCATACGAATAAATATTGCTGTACTGCATAATGAAGATGAACAAATATTATTTTTTCCCTTGCCTCTCGTAATCATGTATACAATTGTGAGAACATGTATGTATTATCTTACATTAACGAAGTTCGACGATATTAATGCCTCTCTTTTGAAGGATATTTAGATAGGTTTATGTAAAATATAGAAAAGTTAACCAAGCCGGACAGTGAAATATATCTACATAACACAAAAAGAATAAAGATTAAAACTCTCGTTACACTTACAAATTACCAAGTTCGCGATAATATTTATCACTTAGCCATTAACGAACGAAGCTAGCTTTTAACATTGAAAATGTTTATGTTCCCGTAGGTATATGGGGGGATTTCTAGGTTCTCGACAAGCCAGCGTCACGAAATTTTAGACGGTCTCGTGCGTGCTCCACTCTATCGCTCTCAGTTATGTGTATGTAGTATACTGAGAGCCGGTTTATCAATGTCCAGTTAAATGTCTTAACTGGTGAATAAAATTAAAGTGGTAGCTAAACTGTTTATCAATATACAACTAACGTTTACTAAGAACTTAAATTAAGATAACTAGAAGTAAATTTAACTGGAAGGTACTGGTGCCAGATACTGAATAAACTGGCAGTTATCGCAATTTATAGGTTAGAATTCTCTCTGGTTTTGTGTTTGTGTACAGTCTAAAATGGATAATATTTGAGATAATATTGGAGATTTTTTGGAAATTAGCGACGATGAAGAAATTGTTGAATTCGTACAACACGAAAGAAGAACGTACAGAGTTTTACCACGGGAAGAACATTTCGTCCTGCGCTGGCGAGAGAGTTTTCCGCGAAGGGACCGTAAGATGAGCCTCTCGCTATTCTCGGGCCATGAGAACGTCGCAGCATCCCCTCTTCTCCCTACCTACCCTATCTCATTCCTCGAGTGACCTACCTTCTACAGGAATATACGCATAAAGAAAGAAATATGCCAACGACGAGGATTTCTAATGCATGAGTTTTAATTTGAGGGAGCTTTGAAAAGCCCGCGTTCTTTTGCGGAAATTAAACCAATCGGAATGCTTCAAGACAGTGTTCATAACTGACAGATAAAACAGTATTGAAATACGCTACTATTCGGATAACTGTCAGATAAGAATAACTGTTAGATAGTTATCTGACACATTTAACTGGACATTGATAAACCGGCTCTGAGAGCGGTAACAGGTGATGGTACTATGTAGTGGTACGGGTGGCGAGCCTGCCATGCGGGACGAAAAAAAAGGAATGAGCTCAAAGAAAGAACTCTTTATTCGGCGAGAACTGAACGATACAAATGAGTATGATCGGTGTGAACGGCTTGGCTGCTCTGGCGCGTCTCCTCGCGCCGGTGGCGTCGCTCACCGAGAATGGGGGCCGATTTATTCCCTTTGTACATATTCGAAAAAAACGAAATCTGGAATCGATCGCTCCACCATCCTATCTTATGAACTTTTTCGCGCTGATTCCGAAACTAATAGGCTTATTGAGGAAATCTCAAGCGAACACAGACATATCGATGATTTCACGGTTTAAAAGTAATGTTCTTATCACAAGGAAATCAGCGTTATTTTATATTTCCTTTGAGATTTCGACCTAATAACCGTGCATTTCCGAATCAGCGTAAAAAAATACATCGGATAGGGTGGTTGAGATGGGGCGCCACCCCAATGTAGGATATTGTACCAGTTTATACATTTTCTGTTCATTGTATTCGTAAAACAAAACAAAAATTACTTTCCAATATCGCGGTAAATATACAATATGCTATTATATATGATTATATATCTTTTTTGCATCGTAATACATAGTTAATAACAATATCATTTATATATTTGTCGTATCATTTTCAATGTCCCCGATAGTTGCAAGGATTGCGAAATCTGTGAATTTGTTTTTATCGTTTTGGCTTCAATTTACGTTCAAAGAATTTGTTTACAATTTATAATCGCGTTGCGTTATTACGTCTCCGAATGTTTAGCATTTCGGTACTCCACGAAATTGTGGTGGTTACAAGATGTGGCTTGAATCATGCTTCGCAAAAGAAGTTCACCTTTCCATATTTATTTCTCTCAGCAAGAGTGATGAGGTGATTGTGGATAGGATGATAAGTTTATGGACTTCTTTCGCGATGAACGGGTAATTTGAAAACATTAATTTATCGACTAATCTACTCTATCGGAACGTCATCAGGGGAACGTAGAGATCGCAAGAAATACTTTTATTTCGAGTGAAATCTTCGTTCCCCTTTCATACGAACATGTTTTATTCATTTGTACCATCATTTCTGAGTACCTATTGTACCCCAGAAGAGAACAACGTCGTCTGGCAACCTATACTCTGAAAAGCAACGTCTACCTCCAAATAGGTGACAATGTCGATATGTCATTCAAAATGAAGAGTTTTGCTAAAGGGAGATCGAATGGAATTCTGGAAGAGCCTTGCTAGCATGACCGTCAAAATCGAAGAAAATTCGACTTTGTCATAAAATATATCGCCGAACTTCACTTAGAAGATGTTTCTTATTAACTGCGATGATGCTGAAGCTGATAGCCGGGTGCTTCGGCATCGCGGAATACAAATACAACATTCGCGAGAAAACGTCGTGGAAGAAAAGTTAATTACGAAATGAGACAATTACCATTAGAAATTCTACCGTCGACTACGATCATGACGCGCGTACGAAGGAAACACGTATAACGACATATGGACGAACGTGATCATTCGCAAGAGTTTCATAACGAGGCGGACAAAGTAAATGCGAACCAAGAAAAGAGAAATTAACGGATTAATTACACTCGACGAGACGATAGAGCCGACACGATCCAGTTTCCTCCGATCCTCTCTCCCTCTCCTGCACACATTATCTACATGTCTACCACTCTTTCAATGTTTCTGCCAAGAAATTGAAAGTGATAGTACATATATCCGGAGATTTCTCTCGGCGATTCGCGCTGCTGCAGTGAAATTGAAATTAAAATTCATCTAACACTAATTATAAGTAGCAATCGTTCTCTATATGGCGTCATATACGAATTAATATCGCTCTGCACTCTGTAAAAAAGTAATCAATCAGTTTCGCCTTCGTCTCGACTTCCGCTTCGGCGGAAACATCGAAAGTGTTGAAGCACGCATTATGCGCATATCCGGAAATTTCTCTCGGCGGCTCGCTTTTGCCCCAAAACCGAAAGTCAGCAGTATATCGTACGCACTGAACGATAGGACTCGCTTTTCGCTGGTAAGACGTGAACTTTCTACGCAACTACGTTATCTCATGGCCGATCTAGATGGTTGCCGAGCTGCAGGCATAAGTATTACCTCTACCGGGCGTTACGCTCTCGCATAATTGCGGTAGGTAGGCACGGCCATCACGCGCGTAAGAGACTCGAGCGCAGCTGCGGGACACGCGGCGCAACGCCGAGTTAAGAATTTACGATTTCCGTTATTAAGAGCGAATTCGAGAAGGACTGACCGCGCGGGATAATTAGTCATAGCCGCGGACGCGAGCGCGATGCAGCGGGGGACTTTCGAGAAGTCGAACGGAAAGGACGAACACGTTGACCTGCGAATTTTGCGGGAGGATATCCTGCGAGTTGATGCATCGCGAGAGAAGAATCGACGTGTGAATTTCTTAGAACTGCGTAAATTTGAAAGCAAATTTCTTGGATTTCTTTCAGGTTTTTTGCCGTCTTAAACAATGGATTTCTTTTTGACACTTGCAAAAAATGAGAGAAACAAAAATTCCGAATTCTTTGCAATTCCCGGACGCAATTCTAGGCCTCCTAAAAAGAAATCAGTAGCGCGCAAGCGTGGTCGGTGCAGTGACTGCAGTGAAGAGGAGAAAAGAACGCCCGAGGAAAAAGGTGGGTACTTCAAAAAGAGAGTAGGTACACACAATTTCGAGGTCATACGAACCGGTCCGCCTACGCGTGTAGTTTCGTGCTATTTACCCATCTTACTTTCTTGATGCAACGTCACATTGTTCCCGCAACCGCTTCTTCTCTCTCAGTCCTCCGAAACCATGCCTCCACCTTGGACCGCCGTAAATACGGAGTCGCGGTGCAACTGCAGCGCGTTAATCATAAAGCGGGACTTCTGTATACAAGTGTCGTAAATTGAGGTGACTTCGACACCCGACCGGAAGGAAAATTGACGGTAGTGTCTGGTGTTCTTTCATAGTAACCGTGAACTATATAACCGCGTCGCGTAAAGAAATTCGTCAGGGGATTAACTCGTAAAATGTGAACGAAAATATTGTTCTTTAATTGGAAATCTTAGAAGAGAGGAATAAAAATGTAACATTGATGGAATATAGGAGGAAAGTACGCGGAGGAAATTTAACGACAAATACTTTTATGGGTACTTCTCCAACGAGCCTCGACCTATATTATACTTCCGATCGATGTGCAATACTTGGAAATATGGTGGAAATGCGGAGGAACGGAGATGACAAAGAGACGAGAAACAAAGGCAAAGCCGTAAAATTTAGTTGCCGAGCACATTTTTGTTTGAGATATTGGACTAAGCATTTTCGCGTTGTTTAACCCTTTCGGTGCCGGACGACGATATATCGTCGTTCGCTCAGGACCGATACTGGTTATTTTATTAAAAATGAGATTGAAAGTGTAATACTTATACTTCTTACTACGTGACCTACATAAAACTATGATCAAACGATGATTATTGTTATGTGCAAATATTGTTTGTAGAAGAGGAACTTGTTTATATGTTTTTCATCATGTTTAATATTTACGTTATTCGTATTATTTTCAATGTATGTATATTGAAATACAATTGACATTTTATTATTCTCTCTTTCTTCCGTAATACGCTGCATTTTGAATTTTTAAAATATCATTCTTAGTTTGGTTTTTATGAGCTTTTTCCTAAACTTAGTAAATTCGTCAAATTCGTCCGGTTATCTTCCCATAAATACACGGTTTTCACTCGGCATTAAAAGGGTTAAAAAATGACCTCGGAAGTTTAATTTTATTCAGAAAAGAATACATTTAGCGAAGCGATTAATTAAAAATCTGCAGTCAAAAGAGTTGTTTGGCAACTGAAACTGACGCTAAACACTAACGGGTTAAAACATCGCGCTCTCAAGATTTCAAATACGAAAAAAACTGAGACTGCCAGATAAAAAAAAAAGAAAACGCGTCCTCCAACTGTTAAAGCCATCTCGGCACTCCAACAGTACAATGCCTCCGGAACGGCGTACGGTAACCCGTGATCCTGCCTAGTGTTCTGTTCCGCAGACAGGATAAAAAACTGAGAGTCCGAGCGGTGATACGACACGAAGGCTCGTGAATTCTCACAAGACCGATTCATCTTAATCTCACGAGGATTCTCCCGGTTTATAACCGACGAGACGATGACGTCAAAGCACCGGGTCTTCGCCCCGCGTGGCAGAAACAAACGGACCCGTCACCGCGGCTGCATCGCGCGCTAAACGGCATTAATTGATCTAGCAGCCACGTGCTCCGAGCCACTCGCGAGACCGTCGATCCTCTCCACCGTCGAGAAGCGAGAGCGCGCGTACGGACGAACGAAAGGGACGGACTTTTTCCAAGAGCGCCAGTAAAGCGTCTGCGAAGTGTCCGTGAGGAGATCGGGGTCTGTGACACCCCACACGCATGTCGAAGATGCCTTCGGCACGCGTCTGAGCCTCGAAGTCTCACTCGATCTCGTCAGTCCGTCCTAATCGTGTCGCGTATGTGCGCTTCGCGGAGAGATCCCTCGATTCGATCCGATTTGCTTCTATTTCGGGAGTCCCCCGCGTCTCGCGACTCGATCGCACATACGTGTATCTTCTCGGTTCCGCAGGAGTGTCGCGATCTCGTGTCGAATTTATCGCGCCGTTCCTGCTCGGATTATTGGACGATCGATTCACTCGTGGTCAAGTGGAGGAGAGGGATTCGGAAGTGGAATATCACAGGTGTTGATAAGAGGTCAGATTCTTTAGATATTTGTACCATGTCAAGGAATTTTTCAATGGTACTTGCTCCTGTGGCTGGAATTTTTAACATTTATAGGAGTATTATTCAAATTAGTGGGTTTTATTGTATATACAATACATTCGATATTTTTAAGCATAGTCATTGCTATTTGTTTATCATCAATTTCATTGCTCTCAGCCGGTTTTTACGCTGGAGCTACTGTTGGTCTCGATTTTTATCCGTCCGCTAACCGCGAGACCGTTACTTCGGAGTTATTCAAGCTCCTCCGACGTGGAGTGACATTGAACGAAAATTCTGCGGTGTCAGTCTCCTTTCTTCGATGCAATAAGATACTCTCTCCGCGCTGAGAAGGCGAGTGTGCATGACGGACAATTTCTAGGAGCCTTATATATTCGAATTCTTCGAAACGAAGTCGAAATTCATTTCACGCAATTATATATCGAGTAGAAATCGTCGATTGCAGCGGTTGCTAGGATCAAAGTAGATGTTGGAAGAAAGATCAAGATTTGAAAATGAGATTTAAGTTGATATCTTTGCACAAAGAAGAGGCAGCATACCCTATCAGTAGATTTTACGGGCTCATAAAAAGAAATAGTCGTGTTAAACGGCAGTTTTAATCATATTAGTCCATTTTTTCGTAGTGATAATGATTGGTATTACCGTGAAAAAAAAAATAGTACTGTACAGCAATATTGCACGACAGTCCTATTTCCCAAGAAAGTACGACATTTCGAGAAACTTCAAGGCCACGTGCATTGCACAGAATTTTTTCTTTTAATAACGCAACTCGTCATATAAACTATGGAAACCAGGACTGAGAGTAGAGTTTCATTTCCAATTGAAATTACGTTGAAGTTGGATCGAAGTATGACAAACGGAGAATTGTTAACTTCTTCGTTCATGGAAAAAAATAAATCGTAAAATTTACAAAGTTTACAGTAATTTTCGGGATAAGGCTAATTTATTGCTACGATAATTACAATTTTAGTAAAAATTCTGGTAAAACTTGAAGAAGTTGCAAGCGTTGCTATAATTTTTACCACAAATTTTGTAAATGCTACGATTAATTTTTTTCTGTGTACACCCAGGAAAAAGGTCTAATTCAATACGAATCTAATAGAAAAATTGATTTGAGATGAATAGGAATTTATTCACATCGAACAAAAGTATATTTGAATTAAATAAATGTTCTACTACGTTCGTGTTTGATTACAAAGATACACAAAATATATATTTAATTCAAATAGACTTGTGGTCGTGTGAATTAATTCCTATTCATCTCAAATCAATTTTTCTGTTAGGTTCGTATTCAACAGACCTTTTTTCTGGGTGTAGAGTGTTTCCATGAAGAATGCGTGCACTTAACCTAATGATATATGACGATATATCGAACTTCCCTCAAATAGAACCGATCACGTGGAACCGTTCGATCGGCGCGTGGATATGACTGGATCGGTAGAGGATAGTCCTCCGCGCGCGATGTAGGCTCCTTTCCCTCTCCGCCGATTCAACCTCCACCTCCGCCTTTCTCTCCCGATCTCAGCGCCTCCTCCTCTCGTCGACATTCTCCTGCCTGCGGACTGCTGCTGATGCACATCGCGCGAGACGATCGCGAAGCCGGAAACACGACGAGAGAAGAGAGTCACCCGCGGTTCCTTCGACCGGCCGGTCGCGCGAAGAGCATCGATCCCTCCGTCTCGAGTATCGATCGGAGGTGAGCGACTTCGATCATCGTCGCGGGAGGAAAATGCATTTGAAAGCGACGGTCGACGACTCACCGAGCGTTTCTTCTTGCATCTGATTTCACAGTTGAGAGAGAGAGAGAGAGAGAGAGAGAGAGAGAGAGAGAGAGACGCACAAAGAGAAGGAGGGATACTCATTCGAGAGAGAGAGAAGAGCAAGGAGAAAAATACAGTGCGTGTACTTATACACATCTGTCTATATAGATGTATACAGGGTGTTCCGTAAAATGATAACGATAGCTCGAGTGGCTACGTGATCTTGTGTCTGGTCAGTACGCAATGTTAAAGAGGGAATCGCTGAAATTGGGTTTCGAAGTGGGGGATTGGGTTTTCTAGTATTTAATGAGATGAAACGTAACTTCGCTTCTACAGAATTTGCAGTTGAAATTATCGATAGGGTGAATTTTAGTATAGCCTCGGAAATGATTTCTCCCCTATAACGTCTCTTCACTCTACAAGGAGCCCCCCTCGCGAGTTACCAGGGCCCTGCTTCATATCTTACCCGCTTCGTCATTCATCCGCACAAGAAGAGCTCAGTCACTTCAACTCCGACACTTGAATCGGCATATATTCATTCATTCGAGTGTTTCCCATTACGCGCAACATAAACAGTCGACAACCACTTCTCTATGAGGAATCCTTCAGAGTTTACAGACCTCTCTGATTTCTGTAAAGCAAAGGCGGACGACAGTGGTGAGTCGTACAGCTTCGATAATGAATGAAACTACGGTGAAACTCGCTTAACCCATTTAGACCTGAAACTATTTTTTTCTAATACTAAGGAATATTTTTTGAATTTTAGATTGATGCTCTACGCTGTTTTTTAAATGTTTCTTGACTAAAACGGTAGTTCAAAATGGCCGAGGGAATTTTGTATCTTAAGAGGGATCGTATTTTATCCGGATTTTATAGATTCTCGCCTAATAATGCATAAGAAGCCAGTAGACATTGTACAATATATTAACATGCTTTAACTATTTCTAATTCTTATTTCAGCTATTTCTAATATTATAGTTTTTAACTATCCTAGAAAGATTGAGTTTAGGATTTTAAAATAAAGAGTAATTTCGTTATTTTTTTTACCAAATTTCATTGACTTACTTATTACCCTCTGAAAAATTGAAAAAAAAAAACAATAAAATTATTGCTAACGTTTATTCTTTCTCTCTCTCCTTCCAATTCTTTCTTCAAAACACGTGATAAACGGACTGCACAGAAACTGTTTCGTATATTAGAGCGGGTTTTTTCTGACATCAACGGACCAATTGTCTTCGAATATTAAGCGTGATCGTACCATCTGTACATACATATCTTAAGCGGGTAATTTGACACGGGTTTAATGGGCATTTTTCAAGGGACCGAAGAAAATTCGTATCTTAAGCGGGTTCATCTTAAACGCGTTTCACTGTATTTTAGAAATGTTACCATCGAATTGCAATTCCATCAAAACCGTCTATAAAGCGATTATTTAATTATGAAATAATCTCTGCATAGACTTAACCATCCTGCATTATTTTATCACGTTGCGCTCGTAAATCCGAAACGATTCGTTGCAAAATCTACACGAATCACTTTAACGATGCTCCAATGAGCTATTCGTTCCTTTCGCGGAACGTCCTGTACCTATGCGTAGGTACGGATAAATAATCCGCGCGGCTGGACGCGACGTCTCCAAGTGTGGAAGGACGACGTGTTTCCGCGACGCGATAACGTCCTGTGTTCGCGGTAATTAGTCACGTCATCGTCACGAACTGGAGAGACGTCGCCGGCTGCGATGCGCCCGGGACACGAGACGCCGATTCGCGAAACTGACGCGGCGCCGATGCCGACGAGCTCGCCGCCCACGTATGCCCCGCGTTCCTAGAATGCGGCATGGCGCATCTTTCGCGCGGATACAAATATGCGACCGGGGCTCGGCTCGCTCGCGGCCGCTCTTCCCCTGCTTCCTCGTCGTGGCCCCGGCTCCATTGGTGCTCGGGCAGATCGCTTCGAGGTGGGTCACCGCGAAATTCGCATCCCATATATGTATGTCTGCGGTTGCGAAGCGAGACGAAGCGAGTTACATTTCCGATGAGAGTCGTTTCAGCGGTAACGGTACCGAAAAAACGAGCTTTATCGGCGATGTGATTCGTCTCTTTTAGTTTACAGCCGCTGACACATCGCTCACATGGGCTGCGACAGTGGCATACCTCAAAATTGGAATTTTCCCAAGAGACGACTTTAAAAGTTGAATTATTATGTTGTACGAGCGTTGACCATTTGCTGCCAGATTATGATAATTATCATGAAAATTCTATGATAATTGTCATAATCTGGCAGCAAATGGTCACAACGCTCGTATAATGTAATAATTCAACTTTTAAAGTCGTCTCTTAGGAAAATTCCAATTTTAGTTATGCCACTGTTGCAGTCCATGAGCGATATGTGCATGTCTGTCCCGTTTGAGAAATTCTCGAATTGCACGTGTTATTTGGTACCTCACCCCTTATAGAAGAATATATTCCCCGGGCGAAAAAGTTATATATACCTAATTTTTTTGTATACAGTCCATATGTAGAGTTGGTCTTACATGGATTATATAGCATATGAGACTAAACTTACTCGACAAGTAAGGAATTTCAATCACTATTATCTCATTATTTATGAACTTTTAGCCTATGTCGATATAAGACTTTATTGTATAGATAAAAATATAATCTTCAAAAAAGTATTATACAAGCATGAGCCAAAAGCTCATAGATAGTGAGATAATAGTAATTAAAGCTTTTTTTCCTGGCGAGTAAGTTTAGCCTCATATGGTATGATTTCTATATAAATCATGTACGGACTATAAACGGATCATGATATACCGAAATTCAAAAAATCCGAATAATCCATATGTAGTACATATATAGTTTATAAAGAAATCATATATAATCCATATAGGACTAAATCTATAAATGGACTATATACAAACCATATAGAACTTTTCCGCATAGGTTAATGAAACACTAATAAGAAAACTAATAAAACACTAACGATGATGTATTTTCGCGTAGTGTTGTACTGACGAAATTGTGCTATTAACGTCTATCAACAATTTCGTCATTGGTATCATACCGTGCATTCCTTAGTACAGCAGCAGGCAGAGAGAATCCTATTTTCAATGTATCGGTTGTCTAATTATTGTAATATCAGCCATTGAGGCATCTAGACATCGGATGGTCTGCACCTGCTACTGTGAAAAAGAATGCATTGATACTACAAAAGTGTCGATCATTTACAGAATATATGCATTGTCAACAGTGTAATTAAAGTTAATAATCCACCGTACAGCGCTATTGTAGAACTACAGTCATGACATATTATATATTTTACGAATGATATTATTGGCACATATCCTAATGAATATCAGCTATTTACAAAAATTCTAAAAGGACATGAATGCTTTTATGATCTTCTCGTAATATATTTGTCATTGTAGTCATTAATAGGTATTCGAACGCCTAGTGACATTATAAAATATTGACGATAAAATTCAGCTTAAACATCTTTATTTTATTATACGAGACATTAACGAAGACTTAATGAACACTTCAGTTTCCATTAGTAGGCACTGGTATCCATTAGTGTTCCATCAGTACTTTTCCATAAAGAATCTTATACCTATATTCGCTTTAACCACGATTGTCTCGATAATGTAATGCAGAATAATTGAAAAGTAGGTAACTAATCACTCGGGAATATAAAGAGAGTACGGATTATAATTACTTACTCTTCAGTTACTCTGAATGTAAATACATATTAGCATGAATTTCTCTCGTCGGTTGTTGCATACATCTACATATGTATACGAGTGATGTACGTATAGGATGATACGCTTCATACTCTGCTGTAAATAGTTTTCGTTGTTGCCTTTCATTAGGCGCAGTTGGAGCATGCAGGTAATGCTGCACCTGTGGAGAGATACCAATTACGAAACCTTTCGACTGCACACTATGAAGTGCATCGGTCTGTATGCAATGCCTAAGTTAGACTCGCACATCGTTAAGACCCAATTGGCATAAATAAAACCGCAATATCAGAGCTTCTCTTCATAGGAGAAGCGAGAACGGGCCACCGAGGGATTTTGAAAGAGGCACTTCTCACGGTTCTTGAGTTTCCCGTCGAAAGGTGCGCCTCGATGCACCTGCTCGTAGCGTCTTGATCAGGAATACACGCCGATTGCTCGCTCCCGATTTCTTTTCGCCCGGACGCGATTTACACCCGATCTCTCGGCATACATTTTTTTTTTCACCATTTTTAACGCAAGATCGTTCCACCGTGTCATCGTTGCGTCATCAAGGAAAATACCTACTTTTGCAATTTCTCGAGGAGGCCTACCGCGCGTGCCGCGCCCGTGCATAATCAGAGCGTACGAGGTGCGCGATAAATATTAATTACCCACGTGGGCTTGTCGCTTTCGAATTTACGAAAACGAAGACGCAATCTCCCCTCTCTTTGCAACTCTGTGTGATAAGAGTATAATTCAATTATAATGGGATTTATTGACTACCGATCGGAATAGTTTCTCCTGCACTTTACGTACTGCATCCTGTATATGTATAGAAATATCTGCTTCTTCTCCCAAGCCGAAGAAAGAACAAAAACATCGAAAATATTGCGGAAAGGACCCCGATATACCATGTGAGGCCAACTTACCCGTCAGAAATGAAACTTCAATCATTATTACCTCATCATTTATGAATTTCTGACCCATATTGATATAAGACTTTATTGTAGATAAAAACGTGACCTTCAAAAAAGTATTATACAAATATGAACCAAAAGCTCATAGGTAATGAGATAATAGTGACTGAAGTTTCTTTTCTGGCGAGTAAGTTCAGACTCACGTGGAATCTATATATGGATTATATTATACGGTAATCCCCCCCCCCCCTTCGTTATCCGCGGATTCTTTTTTCGGTTATCCGCGATTTGAAATTCCCGCGTTTTATCGTATGATTTCCACCTCCCCACAGAAAAGAGCAAACGAAAAGTTACTCATTTAATTTTCGTTATAACTTTTGTGCTTAGAATTAGCGAGATTGGCGAATTTTCACTAATTCACTAAGTATTTTATAAATGGGCTTCTAGTTTCGTTATCCACGATTTCGTTATCCGCGGAATATTGTAAAAACATAACCCCCGCGGATAACGAGGGATTACTGTAATTCGTATACAAATTAATCGGTCCATAAATCGTTCGTCGTTAGTCTCACCTTCGGAAGATCACCCTACATTCGGCGCGAGTACCGTTTTATTGAACCGGGTCAGCGGAGCGCTACCCGCTTACTCGTTATCTCGTACGCCAGCGGTACACCGCACACTGATTTGGAGATGTGACGAAATGACTCGCGGGTTTATCCGGTGCGAGCCTCCCGAGCGCGACCTCCTGTAAGAGGAGAGTGCGTTTCGGAAAGTTTCAGGGACAATTTTACGGGTGAGATGTGGGTGTTATCAACTGGGTTAAGATCATTGACGATTACCTGGGAGCACTCTTTAGGCGTGTATCCGACAATGTCGCGTTAGTTAAGTTATGGTCGAGGATGGCCAGTGTGCCGACGTCTCATTGTGATTCGCCTATCGAGTTACCGGTTCGTGAAATTAATGCCGATACCATAGAAATATTTTACCAGCAGTACAAAAGTAAATTCTACACGACGATAAAATGCATGCAAATAAATTTTGTCAGTAAAAACTGCTGTCAAACTCGCTAGAAAAATTGCCGTGAAGTCTTGTAACGCTAGGACGAAATCGCCCTTGGTGGCGCTTAATGCCGATACGGTGGAAATATTTAACCAGCCACACACGAGTAAATTTTACATATCGTGACGACAAAATGTATCGGATATCGTGACAATAACATAGTAAAATACTAAGAGCAAAATATAGTTCGAGTCCATTCACAGTCTAATGCGTTTCCTTTCAGCCGAGACCAATGAGCGAATCGTATTCGAGATCAACTACCTCAATTAACGGAGGATGCTGCCAGTGCAAATTCGAGGATACCATGTACATGAATGCGGCTTGCGGCGGCCTGACAGGGTTTATGATGCTCATGCAAACGCTAATGATGGCCAGATGCGACATTTCCGATCCCTGTCGACGACTTGGCAAAGATGAATTGCCAGAGGGTCAATGGTTAGAACGTTGGAGAAATTATGTAATTCCATATGAAAGAGAACATTCAGAAAATTTTCAGTTTCACCGTTTAACTTCCACACGTTCGCCCATGGGTGGTAGATAAAAAGTAGTAAATTCTGATCATTCTTCAGGTACGACTTCATAGTAGTGGGAGCCGGTGTAGCGGGTCCGGTGCTAGCTAGAAGATTGAGTGACTCTCCCTGGTGGAAGGTGTTGCTGGTGGAAGCCGGCCCCGAAGAGCCAACGATGACAGCTCTACCGGGAATCGCCTTCAATGCCATCAATACTTCACTCGATTGGAAATACCTGACGGAGCCTACTCGGCCTCATCCTTCAGCTTGTCTTGGTAATTACAAATTGTACCATATATCGATAGAAACCATTAAAGTGAAGTTAATTTCGTATAAGAGCAATAATCGTTCGAAAAGTGTCCAACGACGCAAATAAAGAGGTCAGTGTGGAATTTTCAGAGACAGGAGGAGTGTGCGCCTGGCCTAGAGGAAAGATGGTCTCAGGGACCGGTGGGTTGTACGGCATGATGTACGTCAGAGGTCATCCAGAGATTTACAACAAGTGGGCGCGGTTGGGAAACGCGGGCTGGTCCTACGAGGAAATCGAGCACTATTTCGAGAGGGCCGAGAAACCTTTGCATCCCCAAATGGTGAAACCCGAGCAATTTGGCAAGACGGAATCAGGTGGTCCCGTAAACATCGATCATTTTCCCCATAAGCCGGACTTCTCTCAAGATCTGCTCGCCGCGGCACGTGAGTTGGGCTACAGAACGACCTGGCTTCACGGGTTCAATCAGACGGGATTCATGGTGGCGCCCATGATGACCGAGAACGGTCTTCGAGGCACCACCTCCAGATACTACCTGAGACCCGTGGCGCACAGGAAGAATCTTCACGTGTTGACAAACGCCCACGTGACCAAGATTTTAATCAATAAATGGTCAAACGTGGCCTACGGCATAGAGTTTATCGACAAGAAGGGAAAGCGAAGAGTCGTAAAGAGCGACAAAGAGGTCATTCTGACAGCTGGTGCCATAGGTTCGCCTCAAATACTCATGGCCTCCGGCATTGGACCCAAGGAACACCTGAGCAAGCTGGGAATCAGGACGATCAAGGACCTTCCCGTCGGTCAGAACTTCCAAAATCACGTCTCGGTGGGCATCAAGATGAGCATCAACGATACCCACTACGAAACAATGACCCTGGACTCCGTTAACGAGTTTCTTCAAAGCAGGACGGGGCCCATTGCGAGCACGGGTTTAACTCAGGTCACGGCGTTCCTCGAGAGCAGTTACTCCACGATGGGTATTCCTGACTTGCAAGTCTTCTTCGACGGCTTCAGTTCGAAGTGTCCAAAGACTGGACTGCGCACCGAGTGTCCCGACGGAAGTATTCATTCCTGTCCCAGAAGAAGGGAGATCGTTGCCAGACCGACAGTCGTCGTCGCCAGGACTCGCGGTTACATGAAGCTGAGGTCTACCGATCCTCTGGATCCTCCTCTACTGTTTCCCAATTATTTCGACGACGAGACGGACTTGAAGATCCTAGTTCAGGGGATCAAGAGGGTCGCCAGTCTGACGAAGACGAGGTCCATGAGGAAGTGGGACCTTCGACTGGATACTCTACCTCATCCATTGTGCTCTGGGTAATTTATGTGGTCTTTTAATCGCTAGATTAATTGATTCACGGCTAGGTTTCAATTTCATCAAACGAATTACACTGTCTCTCTAATTTGTATGTTATTCTTTTCAGGTACCACTTCGGCACCGACGCCTATTGGGAATGCCTAATCAGGGTGCAAACTGGTCCCGAAAATCACCAATCAGGTAGTTGTAAAATGGGTCCAGTGAAGGATACCGATGCAGTGGTCGATCCTCTGCTCCGAGTCCATGGTGTAACGAACGTCCGAGTGGCCGACGCGTCTGTATTTCCTATTTTACCAAACGCCAATCCCGTTGCTGCCATCATTATGATCGCCGAGAAGGCTGCCGACCTCATTCACGATACGTGGTCTTTCAAATGAAATATTCAACTGTCCAATGAACCATAACTATATAGGTATCAATTTAATGTTTAAGGTCTGTCCGAATAAATGACACGAGTGACTCTTTTTTTTTTTACAAAAAGAGAGATTTTCTTCACGCTGATATCTCTGGAAGTTATTTTATCTGATTTGCTTTCAACTTTTCAACTCCTCGACGGTAGCGAGTCAAATAGGTAATCGATAGTAATTAATTAGATAGCGTCATGAATATGAAGATAAGTCAAGATCAACTGATTATGATCTTGCATTAAAAGTAATCTTCAATGAAATGTCGTAACTCTAGTCATTTCCTCAATAATTAAAAATATTATAACATCAAAGTATCATTTTCTTAATCTCATTAAATATCGCTAGAACGCAATGTTCAGACGACATTCAATTCCTAGCAATTCGAGTACTTGTTTGTCTTGACCGCATAATGTAATCCGATTATGCAAGGCTGCGGTAGGTCCGAGCATGGTATAACCACACAGAGTGGGAAATAAAAATAGAAAAATTCTATTCAAACCAGTTGCATGTAGGGGAGAAGAGCAGGAAATACAGTAACTATAACCGAGAACATATGGGTACCGGTACATGTGATGTGATTCGTTGTGGTGGTCCCGTGATCATTGGAGGAGAGTGGGAGGCCGGTGTGGAGAGAAGGATGGTATTCTGAAATTACGAGTAGAGATCTTAGAAGGTAACCCAGCGTCGTCGGTGCATCGCTACAAGTAGGAAGAAGAGATCATATTCCTCAAAAAGTTCAGGTGAGTCTATGATGGGATTTCATGTGTACACGGTTGAAAGTCTTCTTGTGTTTTATTCCGAAAGGGAGTTTACCTCGTCCACACAAAATACGCAAAGAAGAATTGGAGATGTGACAAATTTTACAATGTAATTTTTCAACGAATTGAGTGTTTGTATGTATTGTAATATAGTTTCATTATATTTCGAAAAAAAATTTATTATAAAATTAATCCTAACTCTCTCTGTTCTCCGTCATATATTTAAAATAGTAATTTTAAAAATTTCATCAGGGTGGAATATATTTTATTCAGAATCGGGCAGAATATCATTGAAAGTGTTCAGCCTTTTGCAGTGACGGCGGAAATGACCCGTGACCTGCTGGACAAAAGCCGACTGTATTTTTAGAGTCCTCTCCGAGGAAATAAATAATATTCTCATGAAAAGAGAAACCGGCGTGAAAGTTCAAAGTTCAAAGATTTCGATTTGAAGTCACGTTCTAAGATCGATTATTCTTAGAGGAGCGTGAACTCGATGAGAAAAGAGGCACGATAGAGATTTATAGGAAAGCAACGGGGGAGAACGAGGATAGTAGTCAAATCGCTCTATTGTCTTAAGTCGACATTTTTTTCTAACGACAAATATCGTTAGTTCTCATGATTTCCGGTTAACCCTTTCGTTACGGGTGCCGACCATAGTCGGTGACCGCGAGACAACCTGTGTGCACGGGTGCCGACTGTAGTCGGCGTTCGCGAAACGACCTGTGTGTACGGGCGCCGACTATTATAGGCGTTCGTGTGACATCTGTATATCGGGTGCAGACTATAATTGAGTCGCTCTTGGTTTCAAAATCGGCCAACTCCAAGTAAGCAAATTTGTCAGGACTTCAAAAAATATGTACCATAGAAATGCAAGCATTAATTAATGCGATTCTTGGTACATATACCTATAAGTATATTGCTTCGGAACAACTAATCCATATGTGTATACAGAAAATTCTTGGAAGATTTTGCTGCATTATAATTTTTTAAATGGAGACGACCGATTTTATCAAATACGGAGGTGGCCGATTTTGAAACCAAACGACTCAATTGATGTGTATCCGACCACCTGTGCCGACAATCACAAAGTGGCGTCGAAAGACGTAAGTCCGAACATCTCGAAGACTACCGACGTGCAAAGTGCACATTTCGCGGCGTGGTGCCCCGTTCAGTGGCGTCACTCTAGCGGAGCGGGCTGCCGTAAGGAAAGGGTTAATTGGTGTAGTTTCGAAACGTTATTATATTAAGTAAGTTAATATATTTGTGTATTACTTTATACATCACCGTGAGTATTATCTGGCTCTTTATGGTTTCCCAATATGAAATAATAAATTTTTTTCGGCGCATAGGATAAAGTCGGGAGAGATAGCGCAGCGGATGAGACGGTTCAGTTAAATAATTTCTTTGTCTGTGTGGCAACATTGATTCAATTGGCGACACAGATGATTAGTGCACATATGCAGTAAGTGTGTGTTACCGAACGGTTGTTTTTCTCATCAAAAGGTAACATAAATAAAACTGTAACTATAATAAATATAACTGTATATTGTACTGGCCCTGATTATTTTTTTGTGTAATAATAATTAGGCATCCAATAAGATTTATTCTGATTTGAATGTATTTGGTTTGGTCATTTCACTTGGTAAACTTTTAAATATTGTTCCTAACCTCAAATTTCGTTCCGTGCTTCATGTACAAGAATTCAGAAAAGTGGCAGAAAAGCGAAATAACTATTACGTGTTATTATTAAGATTTATTATTTCTTAAAGATGTTTTAAGTTTATGTGGTTGGAATAATCAATACTTTTTGGTATTTTTCTTTAAATTTAATTATTTACGATGACTTTTTGTATGTTTGTTTTTGTTATTTGGCATTAAAAGTAGTTGCACTTTTAATTTTGAATCCTATTCTTGGAGAACCACTCACCCCCACCAATTTTTTCGACTGCGCCATCCCACCCATACTAGGGCGGATGAGTTGGTTTTTGGTATGTTTTCTTTTGACAAATTTTTTACAAAACTCGATAACACTTTTGGTCGTTCTTTTACAAATTCCTATATTTTATTGTTCGCTCTATTCACATTATCAATTAAGTATTGCTTATTCTACAAATATAGTTTTTATACCACTCTAAAAAAAGGTGCGCTATCTCTCACGACTTTACCCTATAAAAAATTATTATTCTGTTTCTCTGACTTTTTGATAAATATGACTCGTAATACATTCTGAAGATAAACATTTTCCAAAATTACTTGATTTCTAAATACTGTGCGATATTCTTCACGTATAAAATCGTCGATTTAGGCTAATATTCATAGTCAGGTCTCAAGACATTAGACGGTCTGAAGATAGCGTTCTAACCAGTGAGAAACCTCCTAAGCCGTCTTGAGACCATCTTATTTCATGAGATCTGACTATGAGTACCGACCTTAATCATGTTTTATACGCTTTAACCGTGATGCAGTTAATTTGCCGAGGGAAAAACGGAACCAGTCGTGCATATCCCAAATCGATATCCGCAGTTGGACCGATCAACAATCTCGTACCCCGCTTGCACTTTTTCGCCTGCGCGATACAAAAAAAATACAGCGTATACGCTGCATTTCCCTTACGAACAAAAGACAATAGGTACTATTTATTATGATATTGATAAACGTCGCGTAACCGCGTAGCCGTCTGTGATGTAACTTGTATAAGGGTAGACTATATGCAGTTTCCTTGTTATTGCCGGAGAAAGGGGCCGCAAAGTAGATAAACCTCGGGTAATACGATCTGACGTAAAACACAACAAAACTGCAATCTCGAATATAATAGTCCATTTGCCATTTTACGTTCATGCTTCTTCCGATCCTTTCCACACGAGTGAAAGCTGACACATTTCGGGTAGCTCATAATTTTCTAGACGTGAAGAGATATCTGTTATCCGACGCATAATTTAACTATCGCCGTTGCACTGATTGGACTTCGTTATGCATAACTTGACTAAGCGCCAAATCGCTAATTTCGAGATAATATAGTAAACCGGGGTAATATGGCAACATAAATTTCAAAGGCTCACATTCTAACAAGCAACCGTTCCAGCCGCAATATGAAGGTGGCATCTTAGAGAGCGTACATATATGGGTATATTTCACGTTAAATGCTTATTGCCATATTCCCACTGACAAAGATGTTACAAATAGAAATGTCGAATGATACGATATGGCCCTATTACCCGTACCCATGGGTAATATGGTAACGTGCTATTTCCATAAGAATTAAATTATTTTATCAGATTAAAAACATAAAGCTCTTATGTTTTTTCGAATATAAGTTCGAGGCATCTCAAATAATCGCAAAAATGGGTAATACACCGCTGCTTGGGGTAATGTGCCGTAGTCAAATATCATAAGGCATATTACCCCACACAATAAACCTTATCAAAATAAAAATCAAATCACTTCCTTAAGATATGTATAACTGAATATTCCGCCACAAAAAAGTAAGGTTACGAATCATACTTTGGAATACTCCTATTAAAATTGATCAAATCTACTTGAAACTTCCTTCACCACTATATAACTTAACATAACAACATAAGTAACTTAACATAAGAAAATTTTTCGACGGTATTTACCCTTACACTGACGTTATTCACTAATAAAAACTAATAAATTTGATTTGTAAATAATTCACGCGTGGTTACTGTCTTACACTAACATGTTAATAGCACCATTGATGCCAATTATTGTTGGCTTTAAAAGAAATTATCGAACTGCGGCGTATTACCCGATGCGCCATATTCCCCCGGGTTACTATATCACCATCTAGTGTCTATAGATGTAATCTAATTATAAAGAAATAATGGGCTTATAAAAATCTTTATTTTTAAAAAAATGATCAAAAACGCTAAACGCCAAATTCTTCATTTACTTTTTGTCATTACGCATTACATGACCAATCGCCAATTTCAGACGGGTTTTTGTCGCTTGGTCAAGTTATGCTTAATCGCTGTCATCGAATAATCAGTTTGACTACTAAACCACAAAGTACCAGAGGCGACACTCTTTTGATGTTGCGCGTACGCCGCCGTGGCCTTGAGGCATTTTTATTTGCATTATTATTGTTCTTTGTATTATTATTTGGAAATCGGTTTGGCAAAAAAGCGAGGAAGGGCACAGATACCAAAATTAAATAGGTATATTACTTCAAAAACTCTGGTATAATTGTAAACCTGTTCCTGAGAAGAAGCTTGAAGATTTGAAGTCTTCAATGAATTTTATTCCAAATGACGCTAAGAAATTTTGTAAGAATTTTTGGTAGATGTTACTATGGAAGATGATTTGGATGGATTTAATGGTCAATTAAATTTTGAGACTCAAGACAATGAAGACTTCTAGCGAAAGAAGGAAAAAATAATTTTAATTCTTTTTTATTTTTAACTTAGTAAAAAAAAAGTAGAGTTTGCAGTTTTTGTTCTCAATTTAACTTTGTTTTTAAAAATACTTGTCTGTAAACCTCACCGCATTATCTTTATTCAATACAAAATAATCTAATAATAAACTCTCTTCGATTAAATTGCCAACAGAAAAATATAGGTATCAGAATGCCCGAATTTAGCATAACTTGACTAAGCGCCAAAAATGGCATGTAGTCAAAGTATGCCAAACTTAAAGATGCAGATATGCATGACAAGCAATACACAAAACCTACATTTGTTATTTTATCATCATAAAACTGCGGAACTAATTTCTTTTCAGTACTTTTGATGTCCACATAAAAAAGGAACTCAAACTGATGAATAGTTTTTTTTTTCCGGAAAGCATAAAACTAAAAGTCATTTTCCTCAATTCATTGAAATGGCGCTTAGTCAAGTTATGCGTAACGACGTCCAATTGTTACTAGAGAAATGCTATCAATGAAAGAACTTTCTCTCACGTTCGATCATTTGCAAAATTTTACGGTTGCTTTCAATCTGAGAAATTATATAGTTTTGATATTAAAAGATTCGATACCTCTACATAGATCTACTGATAAATACGAAAGAGAAAAGGTTTCATTGGGTTGAGAGCAATAGCTGTCAGACCTATCCTCATCTAACGATCTACATACGTGTCCCTACTCTCTTTCAGATCCTTAAACACGCCAAATGGAATCCTGTCTAGCAGATAGTTGTGCTGCAGCGCTACAGCAAGGCACACCGGCATTGATCTTCACGCAGCTACTACAAACCCTCCTCATTGCTCAATGTTCCCTGAGTTCGCCCAATACCTACCCCCCTGACAGAACCCCGGAAATTCTCTCGTCCTCTGCCCCAGCAGAATACGACTTCATCGTCGTCGGTGGCGGCACGGCAGGATCCGTTGTCGCCAGCCGGCTCTCGGAAATCGAAAATTGGCGAGTATTGCTGGTGGAAGCCGGCGACGATCCGTCAGTTCTCAGCGAGATTCCCGCTCTTCTGCTCAAGCTTCAGGGCACCGACGAGGACTTTGGCTATGAGACGGAGCCTCAGCCAGGATTCTGTCTGGGCACGAAGGAAGGCAAATGCAAGTGGGCCAAAGGCAAAGTTCTGGGCGGCAGCTCGGCGATCAACGCGATGCTGGTAATCCACGGTAGCGACAATGACTTTGACGCGTGGTCCGAAGCTGGCAACGAGGGCTGGAGTTACTCCGAAGTGCTCCCTTACTTCAAAAAGGCGCTAAGTTATCCCGAAGAACTCGTCAGGAAGCATCCGCAGTACTTCTCGGCCGATGGGCCGCTCAGCGTTCGCGCTTATAATTACTCAGACACGACGATTCAGGACGTGGTGATGGCAGGTGCGAGGGAAGTCGGCGTGCCGAGCTTGGAGAGCTTCAACGCCGGCGAATATATCGGTTTCGCAAGGGCCCACGGTACCTTGGACAACGGGCGCCGCGTCAACGTGGCACGTGCCTACTTGGGAGGTCAGACGGCCAGTCGCAAGAACCTGCACGTGCTGAAGAAAGCGCGAGTCGACAAAATCGAAATGACCGATGGAATTAGAGCGACTGGGGTGAAGGTCACGTTGCGAGACGGCACCGCCGTGTCTCTAAAGGCCAAGAAAGAAGTAATCCTATCGGCCGGTAGTATCGCCACGCCGCAGTTGCTGATGCTTAGCGGCGTCGGCCCGCGGGACCACCTCGAAGATCTCGGTCTTCCTGTTCTAGTCGATCTACCCGTCGGTAAGAATCTTCAGGATCACTTAATCTGGCTAGGACTGCATTTGGTTTACGAAAATGTCACCCAAAAGGCGGAGCCGCTTCCTACTTTCTTCCTGGACGCCGCTTACGAGTACCTGACTAGGAGGAGTGGCCTTTTCGCGTCTTCGGGGTCGATCGATCTTCTCGGTTTCGTTAAGCTGAATGAGGAGGGTGACGATAAGTACCCGGATATCGAATTTCATCATACCCACGTGCCGCAGGGTGAGCTATTCAAGATGGAAGGCGTAGCGAGAGCCTTTGGGGTGACGGACGAAATAGCCAGGGAGATGTACAAGGCTGCGCTCGAGAGCGATATTCTTTTTATGGCACCAGTTCTGCTGAGACCAAAGAGCGTCGGGGAGTTGAAACTCGCCAATGACGATCCGGCGGTTCCGATTAAAATCTACGCGAATTACTTCCAAGACAGGGAAGACGTGGAAATTATGCTGAAGACTGTAGACTTTGTGAAATCGTTATTGAAGACCGAGAGCTTTAAGAAACTTGGAATCCGATTGAGACACTTTCCAATCGAGGGCTGCTCTCGAACGGAACCTGATTCTAAGGAGTACTGGGAGTGCAACTTGCGTCACATATCCGCGACCGTCTATCATCCTGTGGGAACCACCAGGATGGGGCCAAAGGGCGATCCCAGAGCTGTCGTCGATTCTAAACTCCGGGTCCATGGGGTGCAAGCGCTCAGAGTCATCGATGCGTCTATAATGCCTGACATTACCAGAGGCAATACTAACGCACCAACTATTATGATTGCCGAGAAAGGGGCGGATCTTATCAGACACGATTGGCTCGTCAAGGATGAGCTCTAGGCGATGGTGGCTTGCATATGTGAAGGCCTGACGGTAGAGAAGACCTCTAATTCGTTTCCGTTTTCTAAATATTCATCGCTTATGTTCTATCCATTGATAATAAAGAGAACACACGTAGAGATTTCTACGAAGTCATTAAGATCTTGTATATCTGCAAGTGGAGATCGAGTCTCTCCAGCCTGACCTCTAACGACCGGACCACTGTCCTCTCGCAACTGACTTTTCACACGATTTCCACCCGCAGCTGCAGCTGCGCAACCCGCTTCCCGGAGCAAATGCTCGATCTTAAGGTTTTCTTCGAAACGCGGCTATATACACTATTCTTTGTCGAAGGTCGAGCCGAATTGCACGGCACGAGATTGCGAAACGAAATCACCGCTAGTCCCGAGCCTAATTCGTTTATTACCGTTTAGCGGCGTTAGATATAACTATAATCGTCTCTCCGCTCGCACGACTTGCGACAGATTTGCCGCGAGGTTTCCCAACAGCCCAGAAAGTGCATGTAACAGACATTACCCGAATCGGGAAAGGAGTAACGAGAAAATATAATCGGCTGTAGGTCGAGCAAGGATGCGCGGTTTTTTAAGGCGATCTTTATAAAAAATATCGAGTATTTCGTAGGTACGCAGTCACGGGAAAACTTTGCGCGACGGTCCGGTGTACTTAGAGGTGCGTGCAATCGTTGTAAATCAATGGAAGAGACAAAAAAGTCCAAGGCAAGTTTGATAGGTATTGCATCAATATTGGTCTGCTCGATGGTAGGTCGTGCCTACCTAATGGTACATGGCTGATGGGGACTTTTTATATTTTATGCGTTATTATTGTTATTGTAGAAAGTGCAGGTAACAGCAATTGAGCGATCTACAGGCTTAGGGCCGATTATGTCATTTTTCCATATATTTATTCGTCGAGTTTCGTTCGATCGTTTCACTGGCAGATTACATGGAAATTATATCACAGACAAAGTTACCAGAATGTGGAAAAAAGCGGTTCCAAAAAATAAATAAGGAACGAAAGATAATTACGACGTGGAAAAGAAATGTCTTCGGAATATTCTATGCCGGGGACATAATCAGCAATTACCCAGCGCCATGCGATTTGACTTCAATGCTTGACAGCTGAATGCTCTTTTTCTACGTGCTTTACGAGTTTTAGATTTCTACACGCGGACACGCTGGAAGAGATACGTTCGATTCGGCTCGCCTTTGACAAAAAATAGTCGCCGCTTCCCCGCGGCTTCCTGGAAATTCCTAGCCTATCGCAATTGGTCTTTCACGCCAGCGGTGAAACGCGCGATACGACTGACGTGATCGCTCACGACAATCAACTGCATCACACGACGAATGTAGGGACGTTATTGCGGGAATTAAAAAAAAATAGAAATTTGATTGTTAAGTGCGATCAACTCTGATAACTTATTAGACCGTCTCCCTTAGATGATCGCCCCACTTTATCCGTAAACGTTTTCGCGCCGAAAGGGAATTGTCAATAAAGACGTAAAAGAGATTTCTGTGGAAAATCTTGGATAAAAAGTCCACCATTGTCGAGTATTCCGAGATTTTCAGTGCTCCACACGGTCAGGGATATTTCTCTTGCGTCCAACAAATACATCTACGTTCACGCACAAGAGTTGTATAGAATCTGTAATACTTACCCCCCTCCCTCCAAAGTATCTCAGCCCCTCGCCTGTTTCTTTGGCAGCTGACGTCGACGCGGTAACGAGTTGACAATGAAAGACTTGTGAAAGATTTCGCACGCCCCCCTCATGGACGGATTTCTCAAGCCATCCTTTTCTTGCGGTCCATCCGCATGGCTTTTCGTAACGCGTCTCGAATTTGGCCACTTTATGAGAGCACCGCCGACACCCCTACTCAGGGCCGATTTCCTAAGGTGTCGCGTATTTATTTATCCTTTTTATCGACGAGCCTTCTCCACCTGCAATCGCGTCCGAGCGTAGGCATACCTCTCGCGGCGCTGCAATGCAATCGACGATTAACGACGCAAGTAGCGGTGGAGGTAAAGCGACGAGTGCATGAAACATTGGAGCATGGGCGGATTTCTTTCGAATGGAAAAACGAGCAAACGTGACGTACATAACAGGCTTAAAAAGCATCGCGCTCCCAACTCGCGCCATGCCCTGCATAAATATCCATATCAGTTCATAAAATGGTGCTTCGATCGACGTTCGACCAACAGTTCTCTATACCAACTGGTACTTCTTTACTAGTGCGGAAAGTGTTCGACGGAACGTACGAAACGATTTCACCCAACGTACGACATTTTTTTTCAGGCACGAAATCACCCAGCAGCACGGCGCCGCGTTACGAAAGCCCGTTAGAAATGTCTCTTTTTTGAGACTTTTGCACGAGAGAGAGAGAGAGAGAGAGAGAGAGAGAGAGAAAGGAGGGGGAGGAAAGAAAGAGATGAGAATGGTGCACGAGACATTCCTCGTGTCGACTGCGCGCCGCTGCCGATATTCGCCGGTAGCGCGTTGGCGGAGTAAAGCAATGTAAACAGGCGCGGATAATGGGGTAATGGAAAGCAGGACCATGGTAAAAAGTGTTGTAAAACGGAGAGTTAAGTGTGGCGTGACAGAAGGATTTGACGGTGATTCGTACCACGGAGCGTAGCTCTTCCTATATACAGAGCGGAGGTCAGCTCGCGATGCATGGATGACACAAGAGCGTGCCAAATTCGAGATCAGTTGCAAGATGCTGGAGAAGAGTACCACTGAAAAAGATTGGACTAAAGAGTTCGACTGAAGGAACTAACGTATGATTAGACATTTTTCGTAGTTCTTCATTCTAATATTGCCTTTCACTCAATTTAGAGTGTATCCGTATATCAAACGGAGGCATTGCATAACTTATCGAGAGTTGCAGTCAATGCACCTTTGCTGAAGCTGACAATGTTAATATTCTGTATCAGTACTGCATCATTAAATATCATTGTCTTGTGTAATGTCTCGCTATTTTTCCCATTCTCCACTAATAATGACTCTCTCGATAAATTTCCAGAAAGCGAGATAAACTCGTACCATTTTTCTCCAGTGTCTTATGGGTCTTTCTTATTGGTAATTTTTAGAGAGAGTGAAAAAACCAGATTCTTGCCAATATTTGGAAATTTTATTTACATTCGAGAATCTCCGCGCTAAAGGATGTCCAGGTCCACGTATGCATGAGATTCAGAGAAAAGGCAATTTTTTTTAGTCTAAAAAAACGTAAAAGAAATCAGGAAATTTCTATTTGATATTTCACTAGATACTGCGTTTTCCTTCCGATTTATTCCCATTTGTAAGTATTGACGATTATACGCGTGCAGGGTATATGGCAGGTGCGTTATTTATAGAGGGTTGCTCGCCATTTATTGGTAAAATTATATACGCTAGAGCGATATGTAGGGCGAGCCCTTGATGTTTTCCCTCGTGAGGCAGTCCAACTCGATCGATATGCTCTAACCTGAGTTACCTATGTCACACGAACTATGTATGATGACGGGAGGGATCATTACATGCCTGATTATCTTTTGCGATTACGTAGAAAAAAAAAGTATGATGATATTTCACTTTCAAATTTTACTATATCTATACTCTTCTTCCTTTCAGCGTAACTACCAATAATAGAGACGCGATATCGAAGTTTCATTCATCGCCAACAAAAAAGTTACGGAGAAATAGCGAGAAATCCCAAATTATTCGCAGCGGTAGTTAATCCCGTCTCACTTCATCTCCCTCCTTCACTCCTTCTGCAATGTTATCAGATCGCCATGCAACGAGCCATGCAGTTCGACTGCACTAAATCGGCAGAATAGAATAAAAAGCAAATTAAAATCCAACGACACTACAGCGAACGGCGGATATGGACCAGGACGAAATGAACGACTTGGTATCATTTTAGTAATCTCACCGCTGCAGTGCTCGCGATATCGCGGTGCAGGGAACAGCAACAGTTTTCCTATCTAATACTTTTTTGCTAGCGTCACGAAGCCAGCCATCGGCATTCGCGTGCCAGCCTTCCCCACGGAAAGAACATTGGAACCGTTCGCTCATTTCGCCAAGACCCGGTCCGTTCGCCCGCTCGCGCGAGAAAACTGTTGCCGATTACGACGGACGCTCGACATTTATCAGATATCCAGTGTCGCGCTGTGTTGGCAATACGCGGTGATTGCGAAGCTCGGCTCGAAGATCGTCATCTCCCGAACCCGATTGCAATCGCCACATCGGCAAGGACGCTCTCCTCCGCTTCGATTCGAAGCGCGATCGCAAAGGGGACCTCGCCGAGACCTTGGCTACCCTCGGCAAATCGTTCGCGATTTCGCAGGGACGATATTCGCAGGCGAAAGGGATTTTTCTTTTTCCGCCGGAGCTGATTTTCCCAAGGCGAAACGATCCGATTGGCCGCCGAGGGGTGGAAGAAGGAGGGTGGCAGGTAGGAGGGAGAGAGGCGAGGAAAAGTCGACTTGGTTAAAGTTCCACGAATGCAACCCGAAAGGCAAGTCCGGCGCGAGTTCTGTGCCGGTGAGGACCACCAGGGAGTCTGTGCCGAGTGGCGAAGAGTGACGCGGTAGTGTGAAGTTGAGAGTGCATCGGGAGTTGTAACTGGAAGACCGATTCTCTGGTGAACTTTGGCCGTGGAGTTCGATCTTGGAATAATTGCCGGACTTTGGTGAACTTGATTACTTCCTCGAATCGAGTAAATCATTTATTTTTCATTGTAGTTGCAAGTGAATTAATCCTTTCGATTGGGTGCTCGTTCTGTAGCAGCTACCAACTCGATTTTAGATATTCAACATTTTCATGGTTTAATCAATTTAAAGATGCGGTAAAACCTCTTCGAGAGAGAAAGAGTACTTCTTTGTTTTCGATAAAATCTCACATAAAATTTCCCGATATATTGAAAAAAAAAAATAATAAAAAGAACAACGGAATATAATTTTTCAGAATCTACCATGTCGTGGGTCCAACCGAACTTACCGATATTGTGCCCACCGCAAACACAGCTGTCGACCTGTCAGCCAACGTTTTACGTGTTTCTGGCGACGGTAGCACGTCTCTTCGGATTCTCCAGAGACGAGCGCCATATCTACACGGGTCATACTCCGGGTCAATCGTTCCCCGGTGATTTTGGTTACGGATACGGTCAAAGTCCAGCCGAGCGCCCCTATCATCATCACGGACCAAAACGCAAATTCGGCACGACCCAAAGACCACCCACTTTCTACGGCTATCCTAACCGATATTCACCAGCTTATGGCTTCGGGGGGAAACAGACGGCGGTCCCCGCTTCGGGTTATGGTTATCCCAGTGGCATAACCAGTTACGACTATGGTCTTAAAAATGCAGCGGGTCCCACTGCCGGAAGTAATCGAAACGCAGGGAAGCATTCCACTTCGGCGTATAGGTATGGCGCTGGACCGACCGCTGCAACCTATGCTTCAGCATCTCAGCGAAAGAGTCCCGCGGAATACGAATCGTACGATTCGCTGGACGACCCCACCTACAGTCGCTATGCCTACAACTACGACGAATCGGAAAAGTCTACCGCCGAGCAGCCGAAGATCTACGGCGAGATGGCTTCCTTCGAATTGGGAAACTCGGAGAGTTCGATGCCCCTCTATCCGCCGCTGAGTCACGGAGAGAACTTTGACTTCCTCAAGTACATCAGCGATGACAAGGCCGCCATCTCGAGCAACAAAAAGGGTCACTACCGTGCGGGACCAGTGACGCGGCAGATCGTCCAGTCTCACGGAAAGTCCGAAGGAGAGAGTTATCCGGTAGCTGAACGCGTTGAAGACGGTTCAAGAGGCGCTGACTTCGGCTCGGGTGTTTCCATCTACGAGACTTGGAAGAAGAACTCTGACCTCATGTCCGACAAACCCTGGCATGCGGGATTAAGCGACAGCGACCTGGACGGTGCCTTCTCCCACCACGCGTACCATACTTATGGTCACGGAGCTGGCGGCTATGGTGGTTACGGCGGCGGTTATGGTGGTCACGGTAGCGGTTATGGTGGTCACGGTGGTGGTCATATTGGCTTCCCGGTGGGCCATGACTACTCCATTGATGAATACGATTTCATCGTCGTCGGTGGTGGATCGGCTGGATGCGTTCTAGCTAACAGGTTGTCGGAGATCAAGAAGTGGAAGGTATGTAGATGACGTCAGCGAAGGCGAGAATTTGTCTCTATTGTTATGTATTTTCTTTCCCATTGCCGAGCATTCTGGTAAATTCAATCTTCCCTTTCTTTTGATAAGTTCATAATGGCAAATGCGAAAAAGACGATCGCCGTAGATTTCCGTGATTACTTCACCATAAACGACGGTGTAAATTGCGCCGATTTATGACCATAATTAGATTCCTTCGTTCGAATCGTCAGCGGAGCGAGACACTCTAAACTGCGAGAGGTGCGCGCAACGTGTAAGCGTTCCTGGATGGTCAGATATTGCATAAAAGTGAAAGAGAGGCCGCGCTCTGGATAATTCTAAAAAATTTGCGAGTTACGAAAACAAAGTATCGTTATGGAACTGCACCAGTGCATTACTTTAATGCCTTTTGTACGGCAGCCTTGTTATTATTGGATCGTAAAAGAGAACGCGTGCCGCAAATTCAGAACGAAAGGTTGAACTAAGTTACCGAAGGCAAGATAGTCGGTCCCTTTATCAGGGACGAATTTAGCCAAGGATGCAAGACACACCCGATCTATTATGAAAAGTCGTAATAATGTGAAGGTGGATAATAAAGCGGGAAAAGAATGTTAGCAGTGTGGGGAAATGATAACGAAGCAAAGTAACAAGCTATACAGGTGGTTATGTTAATCTGAAAATAAAAGTATAATTGCGTGAAGGTATCACGCAGTGGAGTTGATATCAGAGCAAGATTATATCTAAGCACCGAGAGAGAAGTTGCGCGAATTTTGAAATTGACCAAATATTATTCCTTTACAGGTACTTCTTTTGGAAGCTGGAATTGAACAACCGATCGTTTCCGAGATTCCAGCCTTTGGCGCCACGATCCATACAAGTAATATCGACTGGAATTACCGAACGCAACCGGAGAAGACTTCCTGTCGCTCGAGAAGGGGTAAAGCTTGTACCTGGCCACGTGGCAGGGTAAGATAATCAACAAAATAATTCACCGTCTACGATACAACCTACCGTGCTTTTCGAGCTTCGAAAACATGAAAACTTTTCGCAGACCATGGGTGGATCGAGCGCCATCAACTACATGATCTACATCAGAGGTGTCCCCGCTGACTACGATGATTGGGAGAGTCTAGGAAACGAGGGATGGAGTTATCGCGACGTCTTGCCTTACTTCATTAAATCCGAGCACAATGCGGACGAAGACGTAAATATGCCTAATTCCTTTTCAAATTAATCGACTGCAGCTTGCAGTTATTTCTTCAGAAAATGATAATCTCTATAGGCAGATTCCTCTTCAACAAACGACCACCTACTTACGCTACTCCCATTAATCCCCAGATCGTAAGAGCGAATCCCGAGTTCCACGGTAGAGGCGGCTACCTGAACGTGGAGCGATTCCCCTACAATGACAGAAACACCGATATCCTCCTCGACGCCTGGTCGGAACTCGGCTACGAGTACGTCGATCAGAACACCGATCGTCAAGTGGGAATCATGAAGCTGCAGTCGACCTCTCGCGATGGATATCGTATGAGCACTAACGCCGCCTTCATTCGCCCGATCCGTTTCAAGAGGAAGAACCTCGTAGTCGAAACGCAAGCTTACGTGACCAAGATCATAATAGATCCCCATACGAAACAAGCTCTGGGAGTGGAATACGTTTCGTTGAAAAACGGATTCACCAAAGTGATCAGGGCTAGAAAAGAGGTGATACTTTCAGCGGGAGCCGTCAATTCACCCAAGGTGCTCATGTTGTCGGGTGTCGGTCCGGCTGAAGAGCTGAAGAAGCATAACATTCCGGTGATCTACGACTCGGCGGTCGGTAACAATCTTCAGGATCACCTGACGGTTGCCGGATTAGTGGTAGCCATGACCAACAAGACCGTCACTCTGAAGACCGAAGACGAAATCATTCAAGACGCCATCTACCACAGCAGAACGCAGAGGGGACAAATGGCGAGCACGGGAACGCTGAATACCGGTGTTTTCTCTGTCACCAGATACGCGCCCGGTTACGAGAGGCCCGACCTTCAGTACTTCTTCGACGGCGCCATCCTTAACGACTACCTGTTCGACCCGGCCGGTTTCGAAGAGACGGCCTTCCATCCCTTCTCTTACTACGACGCTCTCAACATCAGGCCCATCCTTCTCAGCCCCAAAAGCAGGGGTTACATCAGGCTGAATGACAGCGATCCCGTCTGGGGCGATCCGCTCATCTACCCCAACTACTTCACCGCTTATCCCGACTTGGAGACCATGGTTGCCGGTATCGAAATCGCCCTGGAACTCTTTGAGACCAGCGTCTTCAAGAAGGTCGGTTTCGAGCTGGTAGACACGCCGCTACCGTCCTGCGAATTCTGGGGCTTTGGCACTACCAAGTATTGGGAATGCATGTTGAGGGAATACACTTCCACACTTTTCCACCCCGCGGGTACGTGCAAAATGGGTCCGAAGAACGATCCAGACGCCGTGGTCGATTCCAAACTGAGGGTTTACGGTATCAAGGGGCTTCGAGTTGTCGACGCTTCTATTATGCCTCTCATCGTTAGGGGTAACACGAACGCGCCTACCATCATGATCGGTGAGAAGGCTAGTGATATGATCAAGGAATACTGGCTGCATTAATGAGAATATTGTTTCGATATGTCGTACGACTTCTGTAGAATCTAGAATCTGAGGAATTCGGCGTATTTGTAGTTATAAATTTTGATCAACGGACAAAGTGGAATTGGATACGACGGAGAGTCAAGCTGAGACGTTCGAGGAAGACTACCGTTTATTGATATGATCTTTCAACTCTTCTCATTTATACTTTCATATGGTTAATGACCAATGAGCAGTTATGCTTTCAATGTCAATGTTACTTGGATTTTTTTCATAGTTCTACCGATTTCCCTTTGAGCCAGCATGGTTTAAAGGGGGTCCAAAAGTGACAAAAAATGCTTTCAACGCAGTATAGATTTCTTTTAAATGTTCAGATTGAACGATCCCTTGTGTTCTATTCCCCGGTAAGGAAAATGGCATCGTCGTACTAAGTGCATATTTGTTCGTTGTTGGTTTGTTTGCTCTAAAGGTGCTGGTCGATGAGTTACGTACGCCATTTCGCGGTTCAGCCGTTGCTGGCAGGAATTTTACGCGAATTCCTCGGTCAGGTTCTCGAGAATTCTCGACTACATTTACTTTCAACGTAGGAATCGCAACGAGAATAGAAAGATTTCACTTTGCGACGTGCATATCATCAGGCGCTTCTGTCATTGACATAGGCGCAGTGATCAATTGCTCTCCAATTTTAGAATGAAATATTACTTAGTCTTTTATCTTCTAGAATAGAAGGAACTGCGATCGCAATGTTCGTGTAACGTGACCCACAGAAATAATTTTTATTTTAAATAATATATGACCACGGTGCTTTCGCATGAGAGATCCATATTTGAATTTTATAACCATGTTATATAATTATTATTATTTGTTTAGGCACTCGATAGATTTTGTTCGCAAATTTATATCTCTGTGTTATTGTTTGTTATCGACATTGAATTGAAACTTGTATTTTTTGAGAATAAATATTTATAAACAACCAAACAAGAACGTCGTATTAATCTTGAAGTAGATATTTCAAACGAACATTTTTAAAGAAAAATAAAAATTGAAATTTGCGGCTCTCCGACAGAACGGGATAATCCGCATTTTCGATAAGATTTATTTTTCTAAAAACGCGTTGCAAAGATGTTCGTTATCGAGAAAGTGACTCGCAGTTCTGCATTAAAACCGTGAATATAATATCAATGGTATAATGAGCGAAAAACTGCTAATGTAACTACCTCTATAGTAAATAATGTTTCCTGAAAGTTTCGATACTCACTCCATCTAACATACGGTCTCTGAATCATTAGAGGTCGAGGCGCCGTACATTTCACTTCGCCCGCCGCGGTGTGTAAGCGCCTAGAAGTGCGTTACACGGAGTGAACGGCTGTACGCCAGGTTGCATCTCATCAGGTGCCACAATTCAGTTTGACTTACCTATATAACAGAAAAAGAACAATCACGGTTAGAATCATATTTTACTTTATTAACAAGTAAACGGAAAAACATATAAAATCCTTTAGCTGTATATTTATAAATCTGAACGTAATTATTATATTATAAATTGAAAACAAAATCAACACGACTTTCTGAAAAAAGAAAACACCCTTCGTCCCCTTTTAAATATCAACTGTCATATTTAATTTACTAAATTAAACTCAGAATACACCTGGAATATAATGATAATGACGAAGAGTAATAAAACCATCAATTTTATAAAGAAGTATCTTGACCGCGGAGCTCAGGCTTTATTTCTAATGCTTACTACTCATTTGCAATGTGTCCTCGAGCAAAGGCTAATTGCTACTTCTTATAATGATTGCACAATTGAGCACGTAATACAGGGTGCACTCGCGATGCGCGAATGCAATGTTAATGATCTACCTCCGACCGTTTCTTATGTAAATTGTAATTTCAGCGGTCAAAGCCGGTGCAATCCCTGGTGCAAGAGACTCGAAATACTCGGAAGCATTGAATTGGTTTTCCTCTTATCTCTATTCTTATGTGACAAAAAACGGGACGTGTCATTAACTGCAATAAATCACAAGTTAATAATATGCATAATGAAAGTTAATAATATGCACGATTGACGACAATTTCAGTAAAGGTGTAATATACACATCACAATGAGACACAATGGATACTTCGTTCACAGTTTCAATATTGAACTCAGAAAAAAAAACCGAGATGATATCTTCAGTTTGTGACGCGAAGTAAATAAGGTCAGGAGATAGTAATAAATTATTAATTTCACGAAAACACGATAATTTCTGAGAAGCAAAAATCACAACGAAAGACAAATGATTGATGCATACTATTGATTGATCTTCGAAATGGAAACTTTTACTTTTAAATCTCTTTCTTTTAGTTACTGTGGAAGATGATATTATATTATATATATCGAATAAAAATATTCCTCATATTACTTTAAATGAGGAATGCAAGTGGCTGTTGTTAACAAATTGTTTCCTGTAAAGAGGACATTAATTTCATAAATTCTTCTTTTACATGTCTATTTCTACAAATTCAATTTATTCAATTCTAGATTCGTTGAATAAATAGAACTGCACTAATCAGGTGACCGATATAACCAGTGACATTTGTCAGCATGCTGATGAGACCTCTTTACCCTCACATCCATTACACCATTAATAATGAGAGATACATGCATATCGAACTATCACCCAGAGCTGTTGAAAAGCTGTAAATTATGCAATGGCACCAGCAAAGGTTTTGTCGCGCATAAATAATAGAATAACAAACTTGCATAATTCGACGATCATAATTCGACCCGGAGGTGTATACGATTGGCATAAATGACTCTTTCGCTTAATTCTTTAAAGCTATTTTTCTCGGTATCGCGTTCGTTGCATTCGAAGCGTTACCACTGCTAAATTGTACGTACACTTCTAAACTGGTTACTTTCCAAATTGTATTGGAATTTCAATGTCTACACCCGAGAAAGAAAGTGCAGTAGATAGCTTTCCGAAGAATGGAGAATTTATACTTCGAATGTGTATTATGCACGTAGAAATTAAGTTTGGGTTAAAATTATATAAAAATACAAAATATCGGACACAGACTAGGCTAAACATTTTTTTGATTTTAATTCACCTCATCGTGTCATGTATAAGAATTACGAATATGTATTGTACAGATGGATATTTATTGGGTAGGTATACTGTTCTAAATTATTGGTTTGTCATGGATAACATTAACTTCCTATATTATAACCTCATAAATAATCATGGTAACCGTGATACACCTCTAATTTGGAAAAGTATCCTATCTAGCTTAGTATCATATACTGCCACATTTGCACGTATACGCGAGTAGGTATACGGCGCAACCGGAAGTCGCGAATTTAAATCGAGCTCAATGTGTAACGTGGCTGAACGAATGATGATCGAGTCACGAAACTCTCAAGAAACTTAATATTATGACATCATGCGATAATTATGGAAAGCCGATCCCACGTCGAAAGGAGAGGGTCGGTTCCTCTTGCCTTTCCACGTGATACTCGGCACGCTAATCAAAGTTTCGTGCCTGTCCCTCGTTATGCCGCGTCGACATTCCCTCTTCGGCACAAGGCGCCACTCGCGCTATCGTCCTTTTGCAGACTTTGACCCACTCTGATTGAGGCCGCGAGAAAAATGAATCAATAATTCCCCTCTAATTGCAAATGTGCGTCGAAAGTAGCGTTCTGTGTGATCACTATTTTAGCACTTTTGTGTTCGTGTAGAAATTGACTTAACCTGGAACGAATTAACCCATTTAGACCTGCAACTATTTTTTTCTAATTTTTTTCTAAAACAGGAATATTTTTTGAATTCTAGTTTGTATCGATGCTCTTGTAGAACGCTGTTTTTTGAATGTTCCTTTTATGGAAAGGTAGGTCTAAATGGGTTAAGAAATGCTGCGAAGTTTTAATCTGACCTCGCAAATGCATTACAGGGACCTCCCCCCTGCATAAAAACTGCTATGTCTGCGTTTAATTCTGGAACCTATTCCGACAGCCAAGACAATTTTATGGAAGCTGTGACCTTGGTAAAGCTAACTGGGGCCTAACTGAGACTTATTCACTGGAAACACATGACCCTGCTGCTGTTTACGAATTTGTCCTTATCAGTGATTGAAATATTTATATGACATTATTACTGACATTAATTGACACGATTTTCAGGTAACCAAGAATCAAGATCATAGAGCCGAAACGAAGAAGGGAACCAGGGAAGAAGTTAGCGAAAGGTCGTCCGCAGGGACGTCCTACGTGCGAATCTCAACGCATCCTTCGCATCGCTCGAGGCTGTGACATAAGTCTTTCTCTTCATCGGAGTGGTGGCATCGGCGTCTCGGTTTATACGCCCAATGTAATGTCCGAACTCTCAGTCTTTCGCTTTCACTGGTACCGCGAGTTCTCTGATCGCGTCGCGTCGCGACGCCACGTGCTTTCGGATTATCTCTACGACAGGTGTGTGTTTACTGAATGAGTATCGATATTCTTCGGGCCGGTACCACTTCATCCCTCGTTTAGATTGCTATTTGGAGGTATTTTTGTGAAATTTTTGAGAATCGCTTGGTTTACGATAAAAGTAGAGCGTTATATCTTGTGAAAGTGGAGATGATTTTCTGCGAATACTATAAAGGTTTTGGTAAATTAAAATCGCGATTCACCGGCCATAAGATACGGTCGATTGAGTTGAGGAGCTCGCGTGCAAAACCGGATATATCCACTTTTACAAATTTTTCAGGAGATAAGAAAAACACTCTACATATTTATTTTTTAAAATTGTATTATTTTGAACAAATAGTTTTAATTTAATGGGTTCGACCAACTGTGTGTGTGATTTACGTATCTATATTTTTTTCTACAAAAAGTAAACAACTCGGCGTTATTGGCAGAAAAACATTGGATATATCCGGTTTTGCACACAAATGAGACACATTGAGTAAACAAATATTTTTTTTAAATAAACGAAACAAGTAAGTTATTCAAGTAGTAGTTGCAAAAAGAACAAAAGAAATTAAATATTTATTACCGTCTCTTCGTCCAAGCGAAATTTGAATATAACCGGTTTTACTCCAAATGTCGAAATTCACTTAACAATATTAAATGGATTTATACGGTTTTGGCTGTAGACGAATATATGCACCTATATAGATATCACGACCTACACTCGCAAACCACCAAAACAAGATTTTGTGTAGAGTGGATATATCCGGTTTTGCACGTGAGCTCCTCAGTTAGATTGCCGAGGCTGATGGATCTATAAAAATAGAAAAAACAGAAAACTGTTCCTCCTTGTTAATATCATATGAGGCTAAACTTACTCACCGGGAAAAAAACTTGAATCATTATTATTATCTCATTATCTATGAGCTTTTGGCTCATGTCGGTATAATACTTTCTTAAAGATTATATTTTTATCTACAACAAAGTCTTATATCAATATAGGCTAAAAGTTCATAAAGAATGAAATAATAGTGACTGAAGTTTCCTTCCTGGCGAGTAAATTTAGCCTCATTTATACAGGTTCTTCGACAAGGGAAAGAGTGTATTATATTATAATCGAACTTAATTTAGCCTTCAGTCCTCCAGCTTGGCTCCTGAATAACTGACTATAAACTTCAATTACTATAACAAGTTATTGTGTCTACGGATCGTCGTCACCTCAACCGCTCGTAAAATAGAGGCTTTGAAACGGCTGTTTCTGCAAATACGTGTATTACACTGCAACGGGTACTTTCTCGGACGTATTTATTGCCTTGTGGCGCGTGTCGTCTGTCAACTGATGTCGTAGGCTGAACACGGTGCAAACGAAGCTTTGAAATGCAGAAAAGGGCTATTAGAAGGGAAAGGCATATATTATTTCTTGGAAATAGTTATCGTGCCAGTCCGAGTTACGTATTGTCAACACGCACTGATTCATAATAGATAAATACGTTGAATGCATTTCTGTTCAATTGCATGATGAAAAACGAAACAAAAATATACCTACTCCAACCGGCATTGAGATCGATCCTTTCCCTTTACTATTACAAAAACATTCACCATAAAGAAATATCAGTCAAGGCTGTCTTCTCGATAATTAATTATCCCACGAAAAAGACATGTGGGCGAAGAGGACAGAAGAAAACTCAATTCCCTCATCGCATAATTTGCACGCTTCATCCCATCCTTCTAGTAGTAATTAATATTTCGTAAATTTCATCTTACTTTTTGAGACGAACACGTACAATTGCCCGAGGCACGAAGACCTTTGTACATTTAACCCACATATCTTCGAGGGGATCCCCGCGCGTTACGGCATCTCCACCTATCCGTTGCATAATTTTATTTCCGAGATTGGACAGCGACGGCCTTGATGACCATTGATTCGAAAGCCGCAGCGATTCGCGGTAGACATTTCAAACGCAGAAAATCAATATTGGACCCGGCGAGACGACGTGCCCGCATATTACGAGACACGTGCACCGTGATAAAACCGGACGAAGTAGAAACTGCACTTTCCATTTTCTAAATTTTACCTACATTTTTGAAAGTACTTTCCATTTTCTATTTAATTACCTGAAAAGAGAATTTTGCACAGCCTCGAGCCGTTCGCATGCTATGGTTCGAAATAGTGCTCGAAGAAAGGCACCTTTCTCGTGCCTGCCAACTCGAACTATATAAGATTTCACACGATCCCCCTAATTACTATAACTTACCCTATGATTAACACAATTATTGGTGAACTGGCCGAATATTGCGACACGACATTTACAACATCGTCGTTGTCACTCGCCCTCCACAATTTCAACATCAAAAATTTCTCTGTCGCATTTCAGATCTCGCTGCATGCGTAACAAGCGGCGCCGCAAAATCCCGCAAGAGGGGACAAGCCATGAAGAATTTCTCGCACCAATTGCCGCCTGAACTGTTACCGAAGAAACCCATCTGATCGGCATTCATTCTCCAAAAAGGGGAATAAAACCAAACTGACTCCGAGGGATGAAACGAACGATGTTAAAATCCACTACTTTGCGAAGAAAATTAAGAACGACACGTTTGAAAGAGGAAATCAAAAATAACGCGAGAATTCAAGAAACGCCGATGAAGGGCAGGAGAGCATGGTGAATGGTGTTGAGAAGAAGTTTGTACGACATTGAAGGAGAAGCAAATTGAATTATTAAGAAAGACATCCGACGTTCGACATCGCCTTTGAAATATCTCGAAAGAAATTGAGCCAGGCTCGAATGCTTTTTATCGCACCCTAACTTTTTGCAACGCTTTCAAGTTCACTGTCTCCTATCGTTCAAACCGCAGGACAGAGTCTCCGAGGCGTTACGAAGAGAGAAAACTCGACGAGGCGAATCTGGAAGGAAATTATCGCGAGATAAAAGAAAGAGTCACAAGAAAAGGAAGATTTTTCGACGAGTTTCCCTCAAATTTCGGCCGAACAATATCCGGAAGTGTTTGAAAGTTTACCGAGTGACACTTTCGCGCGGCTCTTAAAGTGTCGTGAATATAATTCTCTCGAGGCGAGGCGACGGGAGGAAGAGGACAATAAGTGCGAACATAAATTTAAAAGAGGCACGACAATGGTTGTACTTTTAACAGCGATCGCCAGTGCGATTAAAGGGGCCACGCTTCTTCTGGGAATAGGGAAGGTCGCCATCGTGCCCACTCTAATCGCTGCACTGGCGTATTACAATTACGACCTCATGGACCCTGAAAACCATCCGCAAGTGACGAAGAACCTCCACAAGGAGTACGACTTTGTCGTCGTCGGTGGTGGTTCCGCCGGAAGTATAGTGGTTAATAGACTGTCGGAGAACCCGGAGTGGAGTGTTTTACTGCTGGAAGCCGGCGGCCACGAGACGGAAATCACTGACGTGCCTATATTATCGCTGTACCTGCACAAGAGCAAACTCGACTGGAAGTACCGAGCTCAGCCTCAGGACACCGCGTGTCAGGCGATGGTCGATCACAGATGCTGCTGGACCAGAGGAAAGGTTAGAAAAATGTCAGGAATTGCCCTGAATTTTTTTCTTCATCTCTTGTTTCAATAATTGCAAAGAAAATCGTCTCGTCAACGTTATTTGATTTTTCGAGAATCTCATTCGATAGATCGCCACGTGGTGATAGAAGGATATGTAGGTTGCCCGATAACGTAACCGACACCAATGTAGTATAACACCGGCGTAATACGAATGACGTTTGAAGGAAGAGAGGTGTGTGCGTCGTAGCGTAATCAGGTTAGAGAAAGTAATTTGGTGCGCCTTAACTTAACCCCGATGTGGGGGAAGGGAGAAATGGAAAGACATCCGGCGAAAGGTCTGGGTACAACGAAGAACAATTATAGGAATTCCGTGGGAAATGTTGGACTTTAAATTTTCCTCGGGAAAAATTACACTTTGCACTTGATTATCTTCTTACGTGTATAATTGCAAGCCAAATTGATGCAAGTCACATTGTCGAAAAAAATTCACTCAATTGAAAATATGTATAACTTCATCTTATAGCCATAGATACTGCAGAATCGCAAAATGTGTCAATCTCGAACCGGTATCCGATTGCTACGACTAGTTTCTCAAGTATCGGGCACCGGGAATCGCTAAACTCGAACAGCACGGTGTGGTCGATGGTGATGAAATGCCGGTGACTTTTTTTTTCGTATCGCGCAAGAAGTCGACCTTTTGGATTACGTAAAAAAGGGACGTAGGTACGCGTGGTGTTGGGAAGATCGCGGTTTAGAGGCTCGGTTAACGAATTGAGGAGGCGATCTGCGAAAGGCTGCAGTTTTATGGCACTTGGAAGGTCACCTAATTAATGCTGCATAAGTAACAATGAAAGAAAAAGAAATACTATTTGGAATCGAGCTGGAATTTCTCACAATACGTAATTGCAATAGTCGACCTTGAACTTGCCGTGTTTATTTTGCTCCGCTTATATGCACGCGATACGCGTGTTTGCCGCCGATCAAGAAGTGCAAAGCGAAACGGAAACAATGTCGGTGCAGTTGATGATACTAAAATATGACATGCACAGTGGATTAGGGAATGTAAAAAACCGTTCACAATTATAGTTCGCGTATTCGAAGTGGAGTGACCTCTATCGTCGTCCGTTGGTTCGTAATTAATACACACAGAAAGAAATGATTTTGCAGTCTCAACAAAACTAGGTTTTGTTGCTAGCCTTTTGCTATCATGATACAAATAATATCTGTGACAGCAAAAGATATGTTCACACATTTTGGAAGTAAAAATATTTGCTGGGATAAAACTTCACTGTGATTGCAATTATATATGCTATTTATTATTACGCATAAATTTCGCTATCACAGATAATATTTTTTACCGTCATGACAAAGACCTAGTTTTGCTAAGACTGCAAGATTTGTTGTGTGCTTTGAAAGAAGTAATTGCTAGATCTTACAAATTTTTAAGAATACAGATTCTTGGTCGAAGAATATATAATATATTCTTAATTAAAGCATACCCCGTCATGGGAACAAGAAATTCTTTCTGTGCAAAAAAACAATTACACGTACCTGTAAAATATTTTTTGTACGAAGAAAACCATGGTTTGATCCTGAAATGATATCATTTTTTTGATCGAAGAAAACACTTTTTTAGTACCAGCAATTATATCTTTCGGTGTATACCGAAATTGTATTCTTTATTTCCTGATAATAATATGCCAAATTTTGCAGGTCCTCGGCGGCTCTAGCGTGCTAAACACGATGCTCTATATTCGTGGAAATCGTCGAGATTTCGATCAGTGGGAAAGTTTTGGCAACCCTGGCTGGGGATACGAAGATGTGCTGCCGTACTTTAAAAAGTCGATAGATCAGAGGAATCCCTATCTTGCCAAAAATACGAGATATCATAGCACAGGTAATCGAGTGCACAATTTGATTTCAGCATAGAATATTTTAGGATAGGGCTTCTTGTTATGTAAGAGATTTGATTTCGATATCATAAATTTGGCTGGAACAATAAGACCGAACCTAAAATATATACCACGCCACATAATTAGAGATCACACACGATATACTTTCTGGTAATTTCACAATTTACTTAATCGCTGGAAAAAGCAGAACCTTCGAAAGTGGACGCACCTGCCATTTCTATTCTGAGATTATCTAACGTGGGTACAGGCGTGCTCTAATTCAATGAAAAGAATGTGAAGAGCATGTAATTATGAGGTCATTTACGGTTATTGTATGAAATCGCTAATAAGTCTGTACAAATACCTATATATTTAATGAGGATTCTTGTATTTATAACTTTCGAGATCGGATAAAATTATGAAGCAAATGAGTTATCGACTAGCGATTAATCTGCTCCTGTTGCATATGCACAAGTGCAATTCATTGGTAAAAAGTATCAAGCTTCATGACGATAAATCATTAAACCAGTTGGCTCTGCATTGAAATGGGGTACTCAGTATATAGAGACTGAAATTGCATTTAAAAGAAATCTCATTGCGCATTATCACCTGCAATAAAATTCTCGATTGCGATAGGATTACTCGGTGAAATCCTTGAGTTAAACGGATACCCATACAGACGTATTTTTCTATCTCAGAATAATGACACCCGATTCTGGAATATATGCGTAAAATTTAATCACAATCGTTTTGTTAATCATAAACTTTTGCAAGTCACAATTTTCGGAATAAACCAGTCGATCAATTCGAGAATTATCTCGTTAACTCTTTTCCCTTTCAACGAAAAAATTTCAGGTGGCTATCTGACTATCCAAGATGCTCCTTACAATACTCCTCTGGGCGTGGCCTTCCTCCAAGCGGGCGAAGAAATGGGCTACGACATCGTCGACGTGAACGGAGCCCAGCAAACTGGCTTCGCTTTCTACCAGTACACCATGCGCAGGGGTACCCGATGCAGCGCAGCCAAGGCCTTCATCAGACCCATTCGACATCGATCCAACTTTCACGTCTCCCTCTGGACCCACGTGACGAGGGTCCTGATAGACCCGAAGACCAGAAGAGCCTACGGTGTGGAGTTCATCAGGGAAGGCAAGCGAGAAGTGGTTCTCGCCAGGAAAGAAGTCATTCTATCAGCCGGTGCCATCAACAGTCCTCAGTTACTGATGCTGTCGGGAATCGGCCCGCAGGATCACCTCCGACAGGTCGGAATCGAACCGATCTACGACTCGCCGGGAGTCGGCCAGAATCTCCAGGATCATATAGCAGTAGGTGGTCTGGCCTTCCTCATCGACTACGAGATCAGCGTAGTTTTAAATCGACTGGTCAACTTGAACTCGGCGCTGCGTTACGCCATCACGGAGGACGGTCCGCTGACTTCCAGCGTAGGCCTCGAAGCGGTTGCCTTCATCTCCACGAAGTACGCGAATCAAACTGACGACTGGCCCGATATAGAATTTATGTTGACCTCTTCGTCCACAAATTCGGACGGTGGTAGTCAGGTAAAGAACGCTCATTGTCTAACGGACGACTTCTACAACGAAGTCTTCAGAAAGATCGACAGTAAGGACGTCTTCGGGGTCTTCCCGATGATGCTGCGACCAAAATCGCGTGGATTCATCAAGCTCAAGTCGAATAATCCATTGGACTATCCACTGATGTACCATAACTACTTGACCCACCCTGACGACGTAAACGTTCTGAGAGAAGGAGTCAAGGCGGCCATTGCTTTCGGCGAGACGACGACCATGAAGAGGTTCGGTGCCCGGTTCCACAGCACGCCATTGCCAAATTGCAAACATATCCCCCAGTACACGGACGAGTATTGGAATTGCGTAATTCGTCAATATACCATGACCATTTATCATATGAGCTGCACGGCGAAGATGGGTCCACCCACTGATCGCTTGGCGGTTGTGGATCCGGAATTGAGGGTTTACGGGGTGCGTGGTTTGAGAGTTATAGATGCCTCGATTATGCCAACCATCACCAATGGAAATATCAATGCACCCGTCATGATGATCGCCGAGAAAGGGTCGGATCAGATCAAACAACAGTGGTTGGCGCAGGACAGGAGAGACGATGCTAAATTTACTGTCCATGTTGCGTGATGAAAGAGATTCTTCCGGTATTATACGTTGGATGAACGAAGATGCGTGAAAATATTCAAATGGTGTAAATATAGTAGATAAATCGAGTGAATAATTGCTAATGAATGGGAAGACAGTAGGTGCAGCTTTGACAGTTATCTTGTCGATAGTTGACAGACACTTTAGCATGTGCATGTAAGAGCTGAGGAAATAAGGAAGGTAAACAGGGATTGTATATATGATAGTCTATAGGATGTAGAAGGATGTCGACATCCTGAACTGTACAAACATTTTTTTATGTGGTACTATTTAGGTGCTTATGTAGACTAGGTAGGGTCAAAGAAGAATTGGCTTCAAACGAAGTTCAAGGGATAACATTAACGCTAGAAGAAAATTTAGATCACCAAGAGTTCAGAATTTCAAAAATTCCTCTATAAATAAGGAAACTCATCTGAAGTGAACATAATCAACGATATAGAGCGGATCGAAGTATGTGGTCAGTAAGCTGCGTTAAAACTACTTTCTCGTTTTAATCTGGACGTCCCTGCGCTCAATGTCCAATGTGAAAGGGAGATCGCAGGTCTCGAAAGGATCACGTGTCCATTTTATACGGAGAATTATCATTAACCACGTGAATTGTCATGCAAGGGGCATAGAGTTGACAGTACATACATCAATCAGCAGAGGCAAGATATTGATATATTGCACCTTTCAAAAAAATGGTAGCTGATGATTAGTAGACGAGAATAATTACAAGAAAAAAATAATGATGGAGTTCGCTTCGTATCAAATGGAATATATAGTGTCGAAAGAAAAATTTTCTTTCGCGGTGAATGATTCGGTAGCCCTCGTGAACTCTGTTAATTTCCATAAATACTGCACAAGTTATGTGCGATGCTCAAGTCAAGTAATATACGAGTACATAGTTATAGATTGTAGACGGAAATAGTGACTGAAAGTGAAGTAGCATTGGGGTTCATTTCGCAGCAAATCGAAGTCCAAGTGTTGAAAGAGAAATTAAAGATAATAAGTACAGTGTGATCTAAACTATCACCGGGTATTTTATGAACTAAAAATCATCATCATACGAGTGAGTTGCATCAGAAGCATCAGGATCTTGCTTAAGATGATGCACTAGTATATGCATAGAGGTTGTTAATAATGATGGTGCCAGCATAGTAGGGGAGAATGGTCTTTTTTAGTCAAATAGTTCATATTTATTGTAAACTATTTATATCCCCTGGCCAGGAATATAATTTATAAAATGGTTCATTTGTTCAACTTTCCGTGCACATAAATGTTAAATTTTATACAGCGTGCTGTGAATTTATATCGCGCCACTTTAACTTTTCGCTAAATTTTGAAAGCTAAATTTCGAAAAAGAATTCGAAAGTTCCAAGTGATATCAATGTTTTCTGATTTCTTGCAATTTAGTGAGAGTTAATGACGTATAGAATATATTAAAAATAGATTTCCTTTCTCAAATTTGTCATTATTTGTATCCCAAATTCCTATGAATTTTATCATTCTAATATAGCTGAATCATACCGAGTGGAACGAATGACCATGTGGCTTCTTCAAAATCATCGCACGATTCACTGGCCATTCGCCCGGCAAACGAAAGTTAATTTCACCAGTGGTGTTCGTTGTGCAACGTGTCTCACTGTTTGCGAGCTAACACAAAGTAGAGGTATGTATTTGCGTATATATATGTGATTAGGTGAATGCTGCATAGTCCAAAATTTATTGGAAAGTGCAAAACTTGGTACCTTAGTAATTATTACCATATATTGGATATCTTCACTTCGGTGAAAATTACTACTATTCTTATGCATAACTGCATAAGTTAAAATTATTCGCATTCCTCTCGTAAAATGTGCTTACTCATGCATGACGTTTCTAGAGTACCCGCATGTGCACAGCAATAAAACAATTAAAAAAAAATACTCCTTTAAAGCTATCCAAGAAAGATATCAAGAATCCACTTAGAAATAAAAAACAAATGATGAGCCAGTCAAGGAGCTAAAAAAAAGAGCTACTAAATATATTTGCAAAATGTTTGCTCGGTAACTTTTTTCCTGCCGCCAGTCGGTAGCGCGATCTGCAGGTGGAATGATCTCTTACCTGAAGAAACATTGCTTTACTCGCACTTTCACATCGATAAAGATGATCTAAAAAGTCTACGCGATTATATTTACCTACCATGCTATCAGAAAATTATCAAAGACTTCTTTCAAGAATAGGATTTCAAATATGAAATGCAAAAAATTGAAATGAGTAAAAATAGCTACTAAAGTATAATTAATATTCCCTTTATTTACAAGAGTTATAGTGAAGTAATGGAAATGATGAAAACTGCAGATTACGAGAAAGTAAAAGATCGAGGCATTTGCGTTAAAATCACTCGATGCGCACTAATTATCGCGCAAAATGCGCTAACAGACCATTTACATACTCGCTGTTCCGAGGCGTAGTAAAATCATACATATGTATATGCGTATGTATTTCTCATAGTGTGTATAACTATGTGTACATTTATATAACTGTGTACAAAATCATTTTGGATTCGTAGGGAGACTCTCGGGCACTTCCGAAGAAAAGGCATGTATACGCGATTTATTTATATACATATATGTAAAGGAGGATTTACTTTCTATAAGAGCGTACGTGCAGTAGGAGTAGGTCACGTTCGTCACCCATTCTCTCGAATCGCTCTTCCTTTCTATAGGAACTGATCGAAATGTGATTCGCGTCACGGTGAAGAGAAATGCCTGCGTCGATTTCGAAACGCGACTCTTATAAAAGCACGTTGGAAACCTCTTCCGGAAAACGCAGCTGTTAGTTTGAAAATCAATGAGCTACTCTCCTTTTTGCTCGAATTTAAATTAAAACTTACGAAATGGAAATGAAAGAGAAATGATTATAGGTGCAGTAATAAACTGAACCGCCTAATCGATATCCTGGAACTATACTATTCTTCGACTCGAATGAACGGAGACTGTCGTACTGAGCCGCAGCCACTGAAGTTCTCGGTGCAAGGCCAAGGTTAACGAAAACTAGGCTGAATTGAGACCCGAAGAGAGCGCAAGCGATACAAAAGTCCATACACCGAGCTCTGAATGGCACGTAGGCCGCGGGAAGAAGGGAGAAAGTGCCCGAACACGGAGATGCTGCCTTCGGCAATCTATGAAAGTGCTGAGAGAGATGGAAGACAGAGGAGAGGGAATAATGCACGGTTACAGCAAGACCGCGACAGAGACGCAAGACCGCTGAAAAGCAGAACGTCGACGGTGTCTCTTGGAATTCGGCATCCCGTTCGAAGGAGTCGCTGATATTAATAAAAAAAAATTTACATTTTCGAAAGAGAAAGTAAAAATGATTATACAATTTATAATATTTGACAATTAATGAGGTTTAAGCAATATGGGGAAGAATGCACTTTGAGGTAAATAATTTCGAAAATTGGTCAAACGAAGATATCGTTATTTATAAATCATTTATAGCTCCTGAACATTTATTTGTAAATGAAAAGGATCGAAGCTCAAAGCAATCGATCATTGATGCGCCATTAAATTTCTTAAGAAAATGTTAATTCTACCAAGGGTGTGAAAGGGGCATTTCTTCGAGGGATTTTATTTTCTGCCGAATCACGGTGAAGATTCACACATGGATCCCTCGCATTCATTGGTCAACTATTACTAGTACTGGTCTCGTTATGTGTGTGTGCTTGTCGGTAATACAATAACCCGAAGCGATCACGTTTCGGTGGCGACAAGTTAGAGAGGTAAGAGGGGTGTGATGGTGGGGACCGACCGGTTTTCACTCCGAGCATTCACCACAGCACCGTCTTCGGATCCGACCGGTGCGCCTCATACTCTCGAATACTCGAAACGTCACGTTCGCCATCTTACCGGTTTATCGGTTCAAACATCGATCTAAGGATATTATCAAAATAGTGTAAATTGACATCTTTTCTCTCCCATAGTGAGTGTCAAATTCTGTCGAGGGAAAGACGTGTGTCCCACGAAAAGGTGTGTTAAATAAAGTTCACTGATTCTAAAAATCTGTACTCGTGAAACGAAAAAAATTCTGGGAATCGTAAAAAATTTCGATTGTACAAAGATAAAAAGAAGTAGTGTTAAGTTTATTTTTATGGCCCAATATAATTATAATTCACAGTGACGTAAATTTGGTGCAGAAAATTATTGAAAAGGATTTTAACAAAATTCTTTCTCGCAGAAGAAAATAATTGGTAACAGATTATCCTTCAAGAAATAATAAATAGTTGCATGTGACATGTTTTAACTTAAATTTTGTGTCGCTAACAAATTATTGCAATGACGTCGATAGAAATAATAGTGCAACGGAAAGTTTATTAACTCTCTAACGTGGTAAATAATGATCAAGTGACGAACATAAAAATCTGCGTCATATCGTTTATATTGCAGTTCCAAAAATAATCTTCATCTTTCGAATGAAATCGAATTAACCCTTTCTGTCATCGCGTCCATTTGGATGGACATGCTTTTTATATATTTTCTATGTCACAAATTACAAATAACTGGCGTCAAATCATTTTGTCCGTGCGTGGACACATATGTATGCATATTGGTTACCTAATGAGGATATTTTTAAACAGGACCGTATTATGTTACATGACACGGCAAAATTGCAAAAAACCGAAGAAAAGTTAGTAACGGAGCATCCCCAGCGAAAGCGATCCAGCGACTTTACGTATCCGAAGGTATTCGAATTTCTCTTCGATACTGGAGGCGCAGGGTGTCTCGGTAACTGAGCAAACGAAAAGTGAAATTTCTGTGAGTTTGACATGATTAGCTCAAAACCAAGCAGCTACGTGTAAGAATCGCGAGTCGCTTTTCTTACACAGAACGCTAACTTGGGTTCGGGTTGCTTTATACTGGAAAGTCTATATCAACAGCGTGCATATATTATAACAACAATTTTCTGACCCCCCTCCCCCCCCCCCCTCTCTCTCTGCAGTGAGTAAATAGAGTTCTATTAACTTTAAAATAGAAACATTGTTTTCTGGATCAAAATGCGTAACGCACCTTTCTTCGGTTTCCACGCAGCGATCATTTGGCGACTCGAAGTACGAAACGAGTTGTTGAATTTTATTGCGAAACAAATACAGTCCATAAAATTGTTAGTTATTAAGCTAATGAATTCAATGAATTGTAATTTAATATTTTTCGGTTCTATATTTCGGAAATAATAATAGATCGATTGAATCTTTTCAGAAGGGAAATCGAGGCATCACACCCTTGAGTATGGAGTAGCAATTGCCTTGGGCCGAAGGATTGACCAATGAGGATTCGCGGTGGATGAACGAAAATGCCATTAGGGCTGAGTTTGGCTGGAACGACTTCACTCTTCGGGTGGAGCTTGATTCCACTCTTGGCGATCGGTTTGACCGTCTTCCGGTATAACAATTTCGATCCCGAAACTCATCCGAAGGATGCTCGAGAGGTAATCAATTGGTACAATTCGCTTTAAACTTTTTTTATTCGTCTTGCCGAATTACGAAATGGATGCTGATTATATGCATATCAATACATTTTCCATCTAGTATAGCTTCCGGTTGTAATTAAACAATATTAAATCGAATATATAATAGAAATGATTACATAAAACCTACGATATATTCTTCTCAGTATGTGAGACCTAAACAATGCACTGAGAAGAAACGGAATGAAATTTCCCACGAGATACTAAACGAGATTGCATAATTAGTTTTTGTTATAATCCTCACCTCCAAATATATTGTTTCATTGAAACAAGTTTCGAAAGAATACGCCTGATTCTCACGCCACGTTCTTATTGTTAGAGATGCGTGGATTAACCCACAACCAAATGAGTAATTAGGTATATATCCGGTGTCGCGATTGTGTACGCAAATTGCGGAGTCAACCCATAAATTAATCCATAAGAATAACACAGATTTCGAAAAAATGATCCACTTTTAAGATACTTAAAATTTCATACTTCCGGAGAAATTATTATCAAAATGACAATAAAACTTTGATCCTGAACCGAGGTCTCTTGCCATTACCATTACGAAAAGAATTACGACAATTACTCAGTTTCGTGCCAGCAGAAAGTCAGTACGAAATATCGCCAAGGAAACCACATAAAATTTCACGGCAACGCGAGAAGCGTCGCGTACGCCTTTGTGCACCTTTGCAATTCGTTTAATGATGCAAGGATCGCTTGTTAACCGAAACCCCCCGAACCAAGCCACAACGATGGCTTCATTAAGGCGCTCATTATCTGAGCTACCGTGAAGTTGCCCCTGCAGAAAAGCGCGTTTCTAACTGCGTTAGAAAGTAACCACGTAGCGAACGTAAAGAAGAAGACACGGTGAGAAGTGATCCTATTTCTCATGACTGATGTGGCTTTACCTATCATATCAAACTTCGTATCTAAATAGAATATCTAAAGAAAAGTACTGAATGGTTGTCGATCAAGTATTAATGTCCTCCTTCTCCATATATTCCAGTTGTTCCGAATGTACGACTTCATTGTCGTGGGAGGAGGAAGTGCCGGCGCAGTGGTCGCCTCGAGATTGTCCGAGGTGGCAAACTGGACGGTACTGCTCCTGGAAGCTGGAGGTGACGAGAACGAGATCTCCGACGTGCCTGCCTTGGCAGGCTACACGCAGTTATCGGACTTTGACTGGAAATATCAAACTACACCACCTATGACGTCAGCCTATTGCCTCGCCATGATCGGAGATAGGTGCAATTGGCCACGTGGGAAGGTGTTGGGCGGTAGCAGTGTCCTGAACGCGATGATCTATGTTCGGGGGAACAGGTATCACGAATTATTTATCAATAGGACAGTCCAGATCTTCATACGAGCTGACGAAAATCGAAACGAGGCCTAAAATCAACTTCAGCTTCGTTGAAGCACTCGAAATGACCACCTCTTCCTCCCTTCCTCTCTTTTCAGGTTAGACTATGATAATTGGGCTCGCTTAGGTAACCCAGGTTGGAGTTATGAGGAAGTCCTGCCCTATTTTATCAAGTCCGAAGATAATCGAAATCCCTACCTAGCCAGAACTCCTTATCATGGAACAGGAGGCTATCTAACGGTTCAAGAGGCACCATGGAGAACACCACTAGCCGTAGCTTTCGTTAAAGCCGGCACCGAACTGGGCTACGACAATCGCGACATCAACGGCGCCAACCAGACCGGTTTTATGCTGGCTCAAGGCACCATGAGACGAGGCAGCAGATGCTCCACTGCAAAAGCCTTCCTACGACCGGTCAGAAATAGGCCGAATCTGCACATAGCGATGCATGCTCAGGCGCTGAGGGTTCTCTTCAACAAGGATAAACGGGCAATCGGGGTGGAGTTCCTGCGGAATGGTCAAAGACAAGTCATCAGGGTAAGAAGAGAAGTGATACTCTCATCGGGCGCTATAGCGTCGCCTCAACTCCTCATGGTATCCGGAGTGGGACCCAAGGAACACCTCGCCGAACATGGGATACCGGTACTCGCCGATCTCCGCGTCGGTGATAATCTTCAGGACCATGTGGGTCTCGGCGGACTCACCTTCATTGTCAATGAACCGGTAACGTTGAGGAAGGATCGCTTTCAGACCTTTTCAGTCGCCATGGAGTACATCACGAACGAGAGGGGTCCCATGACGACGCTGGGGGTTGAAGGCCTCGCCTTCGTCAACTCGAGATACGCTGATAAATCCTTGAATTATCCCGACATTCAGTTTCACTTCGCTCCCAGCTCGGTCAATTCCGATGGTGGAGCTCAGATTAGGAAGATTTTGGGTCTGCGTGACAGCGTTTATAATACCATGTATAAACCATTGGTTAACGCCGAGACATGGACGATCCTACCGCTTCTATTGAGGCCCAAAAGCTCGGGCTGGATTCGACTGAAGAGCAAGAATCCCCTTGTATACCCTGACATCAATCCCAATTACTTCACACATAAAGAAGACATGGATATCCTCGTAGAAGGTATACGCATCGCCATGGAGGTCTCCAACACCACCGCCTTCCAACGATTCGGCTCAAGACCCCATACTATCCCCATGCCGGGTTGTCAAAGGTTTCCCTTCGACACTTATGAATACTGGGAGTGCGCCATCAGACACTTCACCTTCACTATTTACCATCCTAGCGGGACTTGCAAGATGGGACCTTCCAGCGATCCCACTGCCGTTGTGGACTCGAGGTTGAGGGTTTACGGGGTGCAGGGTGTGAGGGTCGTCGATGCTTCCATAATGCCGCTCATCGTCAGTGGTAATCCTAACGCGCCCGTTATTATGATCGGGGAAAAAGCTAGTGACATGATTAAGGAGGATTGGAGGGTTAAAGAGAGATTTGTTGGTCGATGAAAATACCCTTAATGTTCGTATGTCCTTACGGAGGGTATACGCAAAGGTTTCTCTCTGATATACACGAATATTTAGAATATGTCACTCTGGGAACTCAATCTTCAGCGTTACATTCATCAGGGATTTAGAAAACTGGACTATCCAGTGGTTCTACTACTGTTGTGAATCCTTAGTTGAGGAGTTACGAGGTGCAAGATTTGAAGACAACCATAATGCGCCGGTTATTATAATCAAGGAGATAGTCAGTGATAATTTTGGAGGATTGGAAGATTAAGGAATAGGAGATAATCCAAATGGACAATTTATCGATAGTCTAAATGAGGTAAATCTATTTTTTTTAATATCGTGTGTATGCGTGATACCTATAATGGGCGGACTGATTACCCACATTTATACTTAGAAGTTATTTAATTTTAGAGGCGACTGCCAGAAGAGATAATCAAATATAGTTAGAATGTGTATATAAAAGTCGAAATTACCTCGATAATTTGTTGATTTATAAAAAGTCTAAGACGAAAGCAATCATCGAAGTATTCTCTGCATAAGTAGTCATAACTATTTATTCAGCAGTTGTGCCATTGTTGAAGATCTACTTAATAATAAATATTTAGAAAGATTTTAATAGAATTTAAAAGTAATACTGAATTAATTATTTCAAATTTTAATATATCATTTTCAAGTGCTTGCTCCACTATTTCTTTAGAATTTAGAAAGTGAGAAAAATGAAGCTCTACTACATTATGAGCGAAGAAACGCGATATGCTCAATACCTAAGCCTAATAACTGTAAATAGGATATAAAATATATGTTGTGTAAAATAAAGTGTTGATCGTCATCTTGGAAAAAGTTTCCAGAAGGAAAACTTTTATTATCCGCATTTTAGTTTGCACCGGAATCACAGTCCCGAAGATGGGGATCAAAATGTACCTTTAAAAATAGGATTAACGTCCTGCATAATTGTCACGCGTAATTTTTATCTGAATAAGTGGTACAACAAGAAAAATGATTTATCTAATAAATACACCGAGACCAGCATATACTCAAATGATGTATGAAAGGAGAATGTATGTACCCGAACAAATATATTATTTATTTAATAAAAATAGATTTCACTGTAGATTCTCCAAAACGAAAGACCACCTGGAGAAGCTAGACCCGTTTCGACCTTAGGGCAAAAAACCGATGATATCTTTCCTTCTGTACATAAATAATAATTAGTTCCGCATTTTTTTACGTACTAGCACATTACATGTATATTTACAGAACGTACTCTGACAAAAAAGATGCAAATATATGTAGAGAGGGAGATACCTCCGCCTCACTTGCCTCGAGAGTGAAAGAGACGAGCGCGAAAGCACAAGATCATAACAACTTTCATTTCGCGGACAAACAAGTTTGGGAGCCGTCGTAGGTAATACGTTCCGAGGCTCGTCCCTCCGAATGCCAATCGGAGGCGTGATATTTTGATGCCCAGGGTTGACCGTGTCCGTCGGAAAGAAATCTAACGGTTCATGTCTATAAGCCATCTTCTGTCTTCCATAAAAAAAAATGAGTGCAGCTCAAATAACTCTAGCAGTGAGTAACATCTCATTTTGAACAAACTGTTATATCGGTGCGATATTGAGCTCGATTTCTCCAGATAGCAAATTGGCTATCAATCCATTTGATGGCTACAGGTCAACGCGAGGAAAAATCGAGCGAGGGCCATATCGGGTGTGTCTAGAAACGGTCGTAAGGATCGATTTCAAATTCCAGCGGGAAGTCGTAATCGTAAAAAGTAATGGTTAAAGGCAAAGTCCAAATGAAGTAATAACAGAGAGGGAGAGAGTGTTCGGAGGTAGAATTAACTACTCCCATATGCAAAAGTAGAACAACTCTGGGTTCACTACACATCGCATCGGATAGGTACATTAAGTCCTGATGTCAGTGTGGCCTTGACCCGGAATGGCTACTGTGGATCTCGACAGTGATCGACACCGTTATGGTCTACGAGGGTCCAGCCGTGTCTCGGCGGTGCCAGCGAAACCGAAAGTCGCCGCGGGATGTTCGAAATTATCGGCTGGACATCGAGGAATTTCGTCGAGTGTTTGGAAAAAAAATATTCGAGAAGAACTACCGAATTTTTTCGTCATGATCGCAAAGCTCTCGTTCGAAATGCCAAAAGGCGGAGAAATGGAGAAGAGTCAGCTATATACAAATTTCACCATGATTTCAATAATAATCAATATTCATTAGACGTTGTATAATTTTGATATTAAACGATGATACACATTGATGATAAATTCTATTAACGAAACGTTAAAAATGAGTCGCCGTTTTCTGAAATAAATATTTAGTGAATACAACAAAATTTCCCGCTGCTATAAGGACAATCAGAAATATCGCAGCATCGTTGCATTATTTCTTTTCAATGCGATTTTTTATCTCTCTCTGTAGACGGAAAAAAATTATTTTACAGTCATAGAAAAACTAGGTTTCGCTGAGAACTTTTTGCTGTCATGACAAAAATATTATCTGTGGCAGCAAAATATGTTCAATAATAACGAATGTAACTGCAATCACAGTGAACTTTTTTCGGTAAAAATATTTGCTATCCCAGTAAATATTTTTACTCTACTACTGGATATATCATTTGCTGCCACAGATAATATTTTTGTCACGATAGCAACAAGTTCTCAGCGAAACCTAGTTTTGATAAGACTGCAAAATCATTTTTTTCCGTGTAGGTCGAGTCTACAGGAGCATTCTTCTCGTATATCGCTCGATGCTTATTCATCGCTAGATACCACGCTAATCGCAGACCAACCCACGTGGTACATAGTCGAGCGTTGCGAAGTGAAACCTACCTTTTTCCCCTCCGAGATCGCCATCGCCTTTCCGTACATGTACGATGACGATGACGAATCAAATACGTGTTTACCGTTTCGTTTGGACTTGAAAAACGGTCTTGAGTCTAGTGAAAGTGGTTTTGGGAGAGAAAAGAGCCGAGGGGGGAGGATGTGTCGAAGACGAGGGAGACGGCAACTCCTTTAATGTGGAGAACGAGAATAATTTCGATAGTGTTACTTTTAGGCCCAGTTGTACAATGTAAGTTCAGAGCCGGTTCAGCTTGAACCGCCGTTCTTGGTATATTTTGTGTCACACATAATATACCAAGAACGGTGGTTCAAACTGAACCGGCTCTGAACTTACATTGTACAACTGGGCCTTAACGTCATTTATACAAATGAAAAAAGATGAACCCTCTGAAATGGTGCAAATTTTATGCGCGATTATTATGAGTCTCGCGAATCTCCAGGGGAAAGTGAGATAAAAACTCTGACGAAATAAAAATGAAAATGATCAAACGAAAGAAGCACATCCTAATCATTTTCAATTGTCTTTAAGCGCCACTTCACGACACTTCGCACCGCCTTTTACGGTCTATTTTATAGTTCGGTAGACTGCCGGTTGAGCTCATCCCACGAATCAGTCAATTAAAGGCCTTTAAAACCCCGTAAAAAACTTTAATTTCCCAGAAAGAAAAGACAATTTCCAGCGCAGCATTGGCGACGTGTAGCACGGTCCATCGAACGTCACGGACTCGAACAAAGACCGAGGAAAAGTAGACGGGAGAAAGCAAGCGAGATAGCTTCTGCAGCGTCGGAAAGATGCTGAACTTGAAGGCGAGATTCTTCTCGACACTTCGCACCCGTTTAAAAGTATGTCCAGTTATGTTGCCATTGTCGACGCGTATCCAAGCGAATCTGATTCAAAGGAACTGAAAATTATCGAATCGAGATATTTCGTTACAGAATGAGATCCTTTCTCCAGGGAACTACGCATTCTTTTCTCCGTCGATCGCGGAGTGACGGTCGCTACGCGAGCATGGTGTTTTCTCTGAGATCTAGGAACTCTTCTCGTGGATCTCGAACAGAATGCTAGACGAGAATCGTGATGATTGAAACTGATATCACTGCGAGTGCGGAATACATACAAATGAAGTCATCCCGTTTTCCTTGAAGTCTAAAAGTATCATTCCAGTGAATCTGGACAAAGCTTCTGAAGCAGAACCATCCGGTCTACCGCGATTCAGTGGAAACTATGTCGATCGGTACGATAAGTTACATGGATACGATCTATTAACAGGATTTGAAAGTCCTTGAAACCTGCGCTACGTTAGAAAGTATCGAGAAGGGTATAACGAAGACAAAAATTACTGTTACATTTCCCTCGCCTTTTTCAACTAACAATCGACCGCTATTAAAAATTATCGCGGGTGTTTTCTTGAAAAAATGTTTCATTACAAGAACTTACAAAATCTCGACCTTTTGACGAGAGGCGTCGTCATCCTGCGTGACGATGCTTCATCGATTTTGAAATGTGAAGAAATCCCGAATTTGTAATTGAAAATCTATGGTACGTCGAAAAGTTGAAAACAGGAAAACAAAAAGGAAGAGCAAATATAATGCCCGACAGAAATTATAGCGAAATGAAACCAAAGGTTGAGCTAAGATATCGTCGGTCTGATCACGTAAGGGCGTATCTCAGTTTTGATGATTATTCAGGAGACCGATTTTAAATATTTTACGATTTTTCATTGTGAATAATTTCTGCAATTATTTTTATAGCTTGGTGATTTTTTTTATGTAGTAAATAATATTCTAGGGCTTAGAGAATTGGTCAATACAATAGAGTTTGGTACTTTGAAAGTAGTGAAAAAAAAAAATAATTAAAAAGTTACGCCCTAACGTTGAAAAAATATATGGGGAATAGCAAAAGTATAAAATGTTGAGGTACGCCGGGTCGTGAGATAAAAATATAAGACTTAAGAGCAACCTATTGGCGGTCTTAACTCAATTTTCAAATTTTCTGAGATACGCCCTTACGTGATAAGACCGACGATATGTCACGCGAACTTCAACCTTGATAAACTTCCTCGATGACTTCAGCGATTTGAATTACAACACGACAAAGCTGTGTCGATCGATAGACATCTTGCGCCGCAACGATACGCGCGGGGAAGACCACCGATCCACGGTGAATCACGTCTTCGCGCGACTACCTAGTTGCCAATGTCGTAATAAACCCGGTAAACTACTTAACAAGCACTCCTCGACTTACTTAACGTATCGAGCACCAAGTGCGGTGCGTTACGAAAAATCATCGCACGTCGCGACGCGCATGTCGATGTAGCAACGAGTGAAAGAACACGTCGAACGGGTCGAATTAATTAAAGAAGCGGAAGGGACTGCGCATACGACGCGTCCGACTACACTTGCATAACTGCAATAACAGTGTAAGCAGCAAACACACTGTACGTACAACTTATGAGGCTTTCCACCTGACGTAGACCTTCTCAAAAAGTACATAATTTTCTTAACATTATAAAACAAAGGAATAATAATAGAAAAATTGATTTGTTTTGAAGTAGCAAATGCAGTAGTTGAACAAGAATTGTATGTAAGATCCTATACCTTTCGATACATTGTTAAAAGGATTCGTAAATTTGCTATAGGTACGTTTTTTATACAAAAGTATTATAAAATTGTAAGTTAGACGCAGTAATGTGAAACACTATGAATTACTTGCAATTTTCGAATAAAGTTTAGAATTACAATATATAGTTTTTGCTGGAAGGATACCTACTTTAATTTTGGTACATTTTGAGTAGTTTCTTGGTAAATTTAAATAAAATCTCTAGTAAATTGAATTATTTAAATCGCATAGAGTAGGTAATTTTAATGGACAAACTTGTATGATAAAAAACTTCATAAAAATAACAGGAGTTTTGCTAGAAAAATTTTGTACAGTGTATCACAAGACCATTGATACATTTTAAGTAAAAGTACATGTCTACACTGTTAGAAATTTCTGTTTTGAATTCACAAATTGCGTTGGAAGCTTTTAACAAACGCAAAAGTGTGGAAAAACTACTAATAATTTGATGCGAAAACACACAATTCCATAAGGAATGTATAGAAATAAAATCACAATGTGTGCATCGCAAATTCCCAATTGTTTTTGATTTTCACAATTGGTTTTGTAAATTTAATTCACAAATGTGTTGGAAGCTTTTAACAACTTCTAACAGTGTACGGCTTTGATATAGCAAACATATATGAGTTCAATGATCCTTAGGTACTCGACCTTCAGACAACCTTGATAGTGAATTAACACTAGCACTTTCGGAAAATGATCTGATCAGAGATATGGCTCTCGCTCCTTTCGTTATGTCTTCCCACAGTTCTACTATGATTAATCATGGGATATAGTTATGGCATTCCGTAGGTCTAGTGGTATTAATTATCGTGAAGAGCTGCCACAGCTACGAAGGAATTCCTCAGTCGGTCCCTACGTTGCCCTTGCGCAATCTGAATCGAAGATACGCACGAATTTCACACATACCTATGAGGTAGAGCGTGTGCCTGAGGCGCACCATTAGAACCCGAAAGAGTTGATCAATACATCCCGAAGATTCTTTGAAAAATCAGGAATTCGAACAACAAATTGGACGAACTGCTTCGAGGAAACAGTGTGTTGCACTGTGCACATAGTCCAAAGCTAACGAAATCTCTTTACTCGCTCGGGTCCGCCGTACGTGTGACGGTACGTTGAAAAGAAGTCTTTCAAATAATGTCTACGGGGGGTTTCCGGTAGATATAATTTATTGACATCGTGCTGCACCGTAAAATCCTTAAACCGGTATAGATAGAGAAACTTGCTAACAGCTGATCTGTACAAAGCGGAAAATCGATAGGAATCGTATCCCGAGGGCATCCGTACAACTCCAAGTTCGTTGACTCCCAACGTCGATCGTCCACGGTAGCATTTCGATACCTTACTTTGAAAACCTCGTAAGTACAATTTTTTACAAAAATGCCATTCATAGCGTACTGCGTTAAGGTTTAAAATCTGAATACAGTAAGCTATAAATGGCATTTTTGTCAAAAATTGTACTTACGAAGTTTTCAAAGTAAGGTATCGATTTGCAGTTATCTACACGCACGTGTATATAACTTCTCCACTTTCTGCAGTTAGATAATAATTATTACTCGCTGATCGAGCATCAAACATGACCCCGTAGAAGAAGTTCTTATTACATCTAAAAACTGAATGAAATGTAATAACGAGTGGCTCAGTTTTGTTAATTTTCTATATCATACTTTAAGTGAAAATTATTGTAGAATCTTGTTCAGCTTGGAAGATCAAGTTCAATCAAGAGCAAGAACAAAAAAATGGTCTCGAAGAATGGAATTTCACTCGTGAACTTCTCAGCACTTGGTACTCCGACCTTTCGCAATTCCTTTCCTCGATTTGAATGCCGCTGCTTCGACCTTTCGTGACTGGCCCCTAACGAATCGTGATGAGATCACGGTATGTGAGAGAAATTTCACTTTGAATACACTGTTCACTCTGCTTCGATTATTTTATATATATTTGATCCTTCCAAAAGATTTCATCTTTCATTAAAATAAAATTGTGTATGGCCTAAAAGATGTATACCGATACAGAAGAATGTTTAGTATTTTTGCATTTCAGCGTTTCAGATTTCGACATTCGTGATTTTACCGTGTATTACTCTCCCTCTTCATGCCTTGCCATACCCTTCCGCTGAGAACGAGTATCATGGCGATTACGATCCTTCCGCAGACGAGATGCAAATGAAGACTAACGACACTAAACCACCTGTACTACCTGCATCTTGAAACAGCACTTCGAATTATGCCTTCGAGTTGTTAATACCGCGATTAGGAAAAAAAATATAGAATAAAGTACACTCAACCAGGTGCATTCCTCGCGGTGTACCTACAACTGAAGAATCACCTCAGCAAACCTACCGAACTCCAGAGAAATTTAAAAAAAAACTACGTGCCAATGAAAACGTCGCGACACTTCCAGCCCACAGATTATGTACCAGATCGTCCCGCGGACCGAGTTAACGTTGAGTAACGACCACGTAACTTTCTTCGCGCAGGTGCGGAAGGGCAACCGTCGCCGGCATGGTATCGTGTCGCGGCTCACGTACTGCAGTACCCCAGGAAGTCCGCCGACGGAGATAGATATACCCCACGACACTCGATGGTGCCAATGCGAGTTCCTACCAGCGCGACCGCGCGAGTTACCACATCCGTGGGCAGGTATAGGTGGATAGGTAGGTAATCTGCAGGAGGAGAATACTTTCACTGCCAAAGCACATCGCGGAGTCCTCGCGAACGACGAGAGGAAACCCAGGCCAAGACGCGGAACAGCGGTTTGTGCGGTGCAGTACCGCACGGCCTTTCGGATCGGCCTTACCTGTCCGCTTGGACACACTTCCACTTCGTACCGGTTGCATCAACCCGGTTCCTCCTGCACGTCGTTTAACAGCGCTTCGATTTATCGAGATGAAAGAGCAATTCGAATTAAGGATTTCGGATTAATCGGCCCGAAGAAGCTGAGGGCGCGAAGAATTAAACGATTCGGCGGAGAGGCTGCACAAGGATACGTCGAAGCAGAAAAGCTCTTCAGCTACGAGGATCGAGAAGAGATACGAGGTGAGAATTGTGGATAGAAGTGTGTGTAGCGTTGCCGCAGGAGACTGATGAAAATTTAAGACGAGATATCGGGGAAACTGCACGAGGACCTGAACTACTCATGGCATAGCTGTACCGTCGTCACAGCTGATTTTCTCGGGAAGAGCTTGCGAGAGAAGGATGCAATTGTCTTCTTTGCAGAGAACGCACACCTACGTAACTCGACGAAGGAGGGACCCTCGAATTTCCAGGGTGAATGTAATCTGAGAAGCCGGTGAAATTGTTCGATTGGCAGTGAAGGCGATTTGCACGAACTCTCCTTATCACGGTGATTGTGTGGTGCAAGTCGGCTGGGACTGTCTCGTTCTCATAAAATCGTTGTATCGTTACTATATTCTGCGGTGAATACAGTTTTATGGATGGAAAATTATTCTCGTCCGAGGTGAATATAAACACGACGAGAATAAGTGCAGGAACGGCCAACTAGGAAGAAATGCTTACCAGTGAAAGAGAATACCAAATAAAAGTACAGCAGTATTTTCTTTCCAGCAGACGCAAAGGGGAACGAGTGCTACCATTTATCACGTCTGCGATACTCGATGAGCGATCAATGAAAGGCCCTTAATCAGAGGACCGCTGAATCGGAAGAAGAGGTAATAGAGGCATCCGCGTGCTAACGGAGTGATTGACGAAGTCGACAAGTGACAGATGACGAGGGGAGAGAGAGAGAGAGAGAATGGTAGGATAATCTCGTTCCAGCCACAATCAATATTTGGCATTGACGGCATCGTAATTACACGAGACGAGGCTCGGTATCAAGTCACATTCAGGTAAATTTAACAATTAAACATCTGAGTAAATTTCGAAGCACGTGGAACTGTAATATAATGTGTCGTACCAAACAAATGCAAAATCAGCTATTCCTTGTTTAATCAACAAACAATGAGAAAGAGAGGAATTTATTAAGAATCTCCTAATGAACATATTATAGTGAATTGTATTTTTTGTGATAAGAAGAAATGAGATTAAAAACAAAATAAATATTGATTCGTCTCAAATAAGCGCGTTTAACCGATCGATAAAGTAAAATAAATTATTATTTGTGGACAAAATTAATATCAATTCTAATAAGGGAAATGAATTCTCATCTGACGCTATGCGAGAATGTAGGCATTACATTTTTCTTAATAACAATTCCATTGTTCCATTATCTTTGACTTTTTAGATATACACACACTTACTGATAAAAAACCTTTTCATAAATCAAAGTGTAATCTTGAAAACAAAATATTATATCGGCTTAAATTAATAGCTCACAATTCATAATCTTGATTTAATCTGTTGATATAGTATAATAGTTCCACTCAAACCTTGCCTAATCTTTAATACGAGTAGACGAAGAAATCGATAACAATAAGAAATATCCGTGTAGAAATCTATCAAGGCAAATCCGATTCTATAGATAACGGATCTCTATCGAGGCATAGCTAATCTTAGTATCTCTAATTGTGACATATTCATTAGACAAATAGAGTTAATGCTGATTTTTAAATATCCGATCACCTGGACGAGTGATAATTTCGTTTTCATTTCGCGAAGCAGTCGCACATTCCGGAGGATGACCCAGATCGTCCCAATGTTACATAAACCGCACGGCATAACGCGTTGGTTAAATTATCCAAACCTTGGCGAAGACTTTCGTTTCCATTATCGCCAAGTTGCACAAAAACGTTCAATTGGACGGCATATGCCACAAAGTAAAACGTAAGATGAACGTTAAATGAAACTAAACGAATTAGCATACCTCGTGAACGAATCGAGTGGTACGCACTTTCGAAGTTGCACTCCATAAAAAAGAAGTAAGAGTCCGAAGGAACGCAACACGTGCAGCGTGTAAGAACCGAAAGTTAGGGTTGAGCCATCCAGTGCACAGTCAAACTACGAGCGGCATTTTATACTTGAACCGAAGATCAAGATAAAACGGTACGGGGCCGGTTTTGAACTTTCATTTTTTTAACGATAGCACCGCGTATATAAACTCGATACAATGGAATCGATAGTCTCGAGATTTTTGTTAGCTACGGCGTGAAAGTTGATAGACGTATGTCAGGCAGATCGGAACAGATGAACTAATCCCTATAAAAATAATGGGACGCTTCCATTCTTCGTCAACAAAGGAACGATCGATAGTGATTGCAAAAAATGAAGGTTCTATATGGTGCCGAAGTTATAAACTTAATTTCAATCATTTTATATTACGGGGAACTAAAATTTGTATTTTTAATTACAATAAGAGAGTCGATAAAAATTGTTATATTTCATTGATTGATTAATATTATTTTACGTATCTAATACCTATCAAAGGGTTCCTAATTCTTGTGGATTTTCATTAATAGCGAAGCTATAAAGCTTAATAATAATTAAAAAAAAGTCTCTAAATGAAAATATTGATCCTTTTAATAGAATCCTTAATTAAGTTCAAGTTTAATTGTTACAAGTTCAGTTATTGTGTTTCATTTGTGGCGATTAGCTTATCCTTCCTAGAGTCAATTTTAAAATCGAGATAAAACAAGTGATCAGACGTCTCAGAGTTTCTATTATACACTGTGAACAGTTTTTGTAGTAAACTTCATGTTACTCTTATGAAGTTTTTATCACATAAGTTTAGCCATTAAAATTGCCGTACGCGATTGAAACAATTAAATTGACTACAGATTTAATTTAAATTTACCAAAAAACCACTCAAAATGTACCAACATTGAAGCATCATGCTGCGCTTTTGTGTAGAAAATGTATAGCAAATTTACAAATCCTTTTAACAGTGTACCTCAACCAGGCAAAAGAATCATCGTGAGTAACCGCTTTGCAATGTGCAAATATACACAAGATTTTTGTTAACTCAAGCTATTACACGTACTCGACGTAGGCGTATATTACGCGAGCTTAGAAAAGTCATTACACACATTCTACATGTATTGACTTTTTATACAGAGAATGGGAGAAACTTCTGTAGAGTAAATTTCACTGCAAATTAAAACACTGCAATAACACTCAAAAAAAAGAGACGCGACCGACTACATATTAAAAATATAATTTTATCCTAAAAAATGCTTTATCATCGCCGCGACAGAAATCGAAATTCGACGAACGCCGGTTCGCCCACGTGTCGCAAACGGCGCGACTGGGAGAAAGTAAAAAGTGCGGGTGGACGTGCGCGCGCGCGTCACACGTTCGCGACCATAAGCGCCGAATTTCTAGAAACGACATCCGTCACTGTTAAGGTCGCCACGGCTAAATAAACGATCGGTTAAGGACGCTTTCTTCGCGGCCGTCGTTATTTCCCCGAGTTACAAGTACAACGCTGCGGGTAAAAGTTTCCGTCGAAGGAAATCGACCGCGAACGAAGGAAAAGAAACTCCCCCCTTTTTTACTCGCATTCTAAAGACCTTGCCCAGTCGACTTCGTCTCTTTTCGTCAATTTCTATGCAGCCATGAATTTCGAAACGCGTTTCTCGTGGCGCGCCGAACGCGCGACGATCGTGACCGCGAAAAAAATCGATGGGAAAAAAAAAGAAAAGCTCTCGTCTCGATCATTTTATTAAATTTCTCAAAAATGATTAGTGCTCGATATTTAAATTTCTCTGGATTGGTGTCGCTGAATCATTAATTATGCATTCGTTTCGTATAAAGGAAAATAAATTTTTTTAATAAGAACAATTATACGATTACTTTGTAACCGGATCAGCCGATTACGTAAATGTCTTGATTCGATCGGGATGTTCAGATCAGTATTTTCGTTGAAACCACATAAAAAAAGTCTTACCTCAAACATAAAAAAAAAGACTTCGTTAAACGACGATTATTATGTTTATCGCTCATCAGATAACATGTAAATATTATACAATAGGAATGTGTCACCCCATTGTACTTCAATGTTGCAGCAACATTTTTGCAAGACTCGTGTTACGTGGATCTATTATGAGAACGATCCAGGCGTGACCGAAAATGCCATAAAAAAAAGAAAGGAAACATTCCAAGTCGCGCAAGATCCGATGACCGCGCCAGGAAACGAAGAGCTACACTCTGTTGTCCGACACTTCCGCGTTACTTCCCGTGCGTGTCGAGAGAACTCTGCGCTTTCGGGCCTCTCACGCATCGCACCGCTCGCTCGCCTCTACTACTCGCGGGTCTGCGGGCGAGTCGACCTCGCTGCAAGAGAACGTACATCCTCGCGCTCTTATGCATCTTTTGCCCGGATTTCACTTCCATTTCCGTGCGTATGCATCATGCCCGACGACCGGAAATAAAGAGCGAGCAAACGCGGCGATAGTTGCACTAAATTCCGTAGATCCCCATAAAAGATAGGTCCTGCATTCTGTTCCAACATTACAAATTAATCATAATCAATATTTCCGCGCGTATTAAATTCAATGAACAAATAAATATATGTAGATACACTGAAATATTCAATTAACAATTATTTAATCGCGCGTATGATACTTTGTAACACATATCCACCAACTCAAGTTATAAATTAATTAAGCTCCGGTCATACTCCTCGTTTCACGATTAGAAAAAAAAATGAATAAATAAATAAAGAGAGACAAGATTAATGTACTGCTTAACCGCTCCGAGTCTCTGTGATTTCCTTGATGAGTTTATCGAGCGACTATAATTATTACCCGAGCTTCGAGAACTGTCCGTCACATGCCTTAAGTGCGCGTCTAAAAATCAATCCCCTCGTATCTAACGTTAATAACCAGTATCGATAACTCGGAGTGACGTTTACGAGTATTTTTTTTAAGACGAACAAAAAGATCCATAAAATTATTCGATCGTAAAATACTTAATGCATTCTATTCGGAATTAAAGCTGCACCGTTGTCAACGACTTTAATAAAACGTGGCGACAATAACTGTGATACAGTTCTAATTTAGAAGAGTGTCCCGCGAAAAAAAAACATCTCCGCATGAACGGTGAACGATCGCTTAAAATATTCACAACGTAACCATGACTTTCGGAGTTGAACAAAAAAAAATATATATATACATAAATATCTGGAAGGCAGGGCAACGAAGAAACACTTTCTCCTTTCCCCGTTATGAGATCACCATCTCACTCTTCTATATCCTAAGCGCATGGCTTCCGACGCGCGATTGTGTCTGTGTGTTCGCCGTACAAATACGAAGCGTGATGTTACACAGTCGCGCGGATTTTTATATGTGGATACTCTCGAGTAGCGACCAACGATCTGTAACGAGCCCCGGCATCGTAACAATTTGCCTCGGATCGCTCCTCGGGATTTGAACCTGCTCGCGTAGTTAACTCGTTCGCCTGCCTCGTATAACTCGATGCAGTGTCGAGAGAGGTTGCGAATTTTTAATGGGATAATTATATCCACCGCGGAACTCACGTGCAGTGTGAACCAATTCTTGCTGCGAGATTTCTGCGAGGCATTAGATGTTTATTTAAGTTTTTATTTACCTTGGCCTCCGCGCGATTAATTATCGCTACCATTTAATTGCTGTTGTAGAGGAAATGAAGAAACTTTAAAAAAAAGGACAGCAGAATTTTCCGAGGAAAGGAATATAAAATTAAACGCGCCTCGGCTAGCCGAAAACTCGCGCGAAAAATAGTTAATTAATTAATTAATCGATCCTCATAGTTAAATTGCATTTACTTTCAGGAAATGTGGTACCTGCAGCCCCTGCCGCGCCTACAATAGCTTCATTTCTCTCGTACGATGAAGTATTCAATGTTGGGGCGTGGACTCGAGGAAATCCGAGCGAGGCCACCTGACATCGACTCCTGACGCCTTCATCAATCGACATTCCGAAACCTCGACGCTAAAGCTGTCCGCCGCGAATAATAAATTGGTAGACCGAAAATCCCCGCAACGGCAGACTTCCTTGTTCCTAAACAACAAATTAATTCGAAGACGATCACCGTCACCTTCGCGAGAACAACACCGACTACCAGCAACAGGTAAAGCCGAATGAGGTCATCGTCGGGACGACCTCGAAAAGAAAACAAAGAATTGAATGGAGTTATAAATAATCTAATATCATTTCAAACGTAGATGTTTCCTCGTAATCGTCAAGGGCGAATGAAACTCCAGCCGAGTAAGATAAACGAAAGACATGGTGTTAAGCGCGATAGTAGTGACATCGGCATTAAAGGGAGCGATAGGACTAGTGGGCACGGGTCTCTGGCTCGTCCCGCTTCTAATCGCTGGACTCTCCTTTTACCGCTACGATCAGCTGGACCCGGAGAGCCGCCCCATCGACAGATACCCTTTGAACCCGGAGTACGACTTCATCGTGGTCGGCGGTGGATCGGCGGGTGCCGTAGTCGCAAGTAGACTCTCGGAAATTCCAAGTTGGAATGTCCTACTACTGGAAGCCGGTCCCGATGAGAACGAAATCACTGATGTGCCCTCCCTGGCAGCCTATCTCCAGCTGACGAAGCTGGATTGGAAGTACAAAACGGAACCGACGGGAAGAGCTTGCCTGGCGATGAAAGGTGGTCGTTGCAATTGGCCCAGGGGAAAGGTCTTGGGTGGCTCCAGCGTCCTCAACTACATGCTTTACGTGCGTGGGAACAGACGCGATTACGACCACTGGGAATCCCTCGGAAATCCAGGATGGGGATACGACCAGGCGCTCTATTACTTCAAGAAGTCCGAAGACAACAGAAATCCCTATTTACAGAACAGTCCCTATCACGGTACCGGGGGATTTCTGACGGTACAGGAGTCACCCTGGAAAACTCCCCTGGTCGTGGCTTTCGTCGAAGCTGGTATGGAGATGGGCTACGAAAACAGAGACATAAACGGCGAGCATCAGACGGGCTTCATGATAGCCCAAGGCACCATCCGAAGGGGTACCAGGTGCTCCACGGCGAAGGCCTTCTTGAGACCAGTGCGGCTCAGGAGGAACATACATACTGCTATGAATTCTCACGTGACCAGAGTCCTCATAGATCCCGTTCTCATGCGGGCCGTAGGTGTGGAGTTTTATCGCGATGGTAAGAGACAGACGGTCAGGGCACGCAAGGAGGTCATCCTCTCAGCTGGTGCCGTCAATAGCGCTCAGCTGTTGATGCTCTCGGGAATCGGACCGAAGGAGCACCTCCGTCACGTGGGAATCCCAGTGCTGAAGGACCTCAGAGTGGGCGACAACCTCCAGGATCACGTCGGGATGGGCGGGCTGACGTTTCTCATAGACAAACCCGTGGCGATAGTACAGAGCCGCTTTCACGCCGCCCCGATGACGATGAACTACGTCATCAACGGTCGAGGACCCATGACCACCCTGGGCGGCGTCGAGGGCTACGCTTTCGTCAACACCAAGTACGCAAACGAGTCCGGGGCCTATCCGGATATTCAGTTTCACATGGCGCCGGCTTCCATCAACTCTGACGCCGGTATTCAGGTGAGAAAAGTATTGGGTATCACCGACGAGGTCTACGAAACTGTCTACGAACCCATCGCGAATAAGGACGCCTGGACGATCATACCGCTCCTGCTGAGGCCCAGATCACGCGGTACCGTCAGACTCAGAAGCTCGGACCCGTTTCAAAGTCCTCTGATTAACGCCAATTACTTCGCCGACTCCTTCGACGTCGCCACGCTCGTGGAGGGTGCTAAACTGGCGATGAGGGTCGGCGAGGCAAAGGTTTTCAAGCAGTTCGGTTCAAGGGTTCATCGCCTCAAGCTACCTGGATGTAGACATCTCAAGTTCGCCTCGGACGCTTACTGGGAGTGTCACATTCGTCACATTTCTATGACGATCTATCATCCGGTTGGAACGACCAAGATGGGACCTCCTAGCGATCCAACGGCTGTTGTCGATCCTAGACTGAGGGTCTACGGTGTGCAAGGATTGAGGGTGGTGGACGCTTCGATTATGCCTACGATTTCCAGCGGAAACACTAACGCCCCGGTAGTCATGATCGGGGAGAAGGGCGCTGATCTCATTAAAAATGATTGGCTGGCAGTCACGAGCAGATGATGCTCTCAAGAGACTCGCGTGCGAATAATTATAATGGGCGACTCAACGAAAGTGTTGCTTCATTAAAACGAAACGGTGGCTTATTTTTAATGAGTAGACTAATTCGATGGTATAACTATTAAACTTTCTCCACCGATGATCAAAACATAGTCTTAACAAATTTCTGTTTAAACGACATTCGATATGTCGAATAATTTAATCTCTTAAGTGTGTAATAGGTCGAAAGAAGGAAGTCGGTAAAAAAAGAGAAACGGTACCTGCGAAGTCGTATTACAGCGTGTCCTCAATTGTAAAGAATTTGTATTTTAATAGCATGAGCGTGTCAACTGAAATATCAACAGATCTTTATTTTTAGCCTTTCGTTAGCTGACTAACAGAGGAATACATAGAAATAATGATTTAACTGAAATTCTAAAAGAAGGACTATTACCAATCTGAAGGCTGGTAACAACCGACTTGAATAGGTCACATGGTTCCTCTTCAAGTATCACTTTGTTAGGAATTTCTGTGGTGCTACATCAATGCGAAAAGAATGTTTACTTGGTGTAGAAATCAAGAAATATAAGAATCCTTAGAAAGGTGCTACGGTGCACAATGCAATAAACTGCACTGTCACCTTTTTACTTGTCATTGTAGTCATATAAACGATGCATTGTTAAATGTAAAAAGTATGTATATATGATTTTGTTGTATATAAATAATAAACTACGTGCCATACGAAGACAATAGAATTGTCTTTCTCGAACTTGTAAGTGTAAAAATAAGGCAAGATCATAAATATATTACGATATGAATGTTTTATTTCAGTTATCTTATTACTCGCGAAGGTAAAATTCGAATAACAGTTTTATAAAGATCATATCGTTTTTAAAAATAAGTTCTATATCAATTCGTAAGCGACAAGTTCAAAGGTAAAGGGATGATCGTGATTTAAATGCAAGATATTATGCGCCAACGACCCCTCCTTTTACCTATCCAACATTATCCTCTCGAATTAGTCTCTAATACCTACTTATCGAAAATATTCGAACGCTGGTTGAAATGCAAACATGTTCAAATGTAATGCATGTGCATGATTATTAGTGCATTAAATTATATTTCATTTTCTGAACTTTCCATTTAGAACCCAAATAAATAACATTCCTGAAGTTTCGATGAAACATTCGTGGATTTAGGTTCCAAGGTTTAAAATTCATCCTTGTTTCTCACGTCATCTGTTCACGTGGAAGGATTCAGAGTAGTAGATGTCTTCCTAATGCTGGATGAAACGTCAGGACATACAAATATACCCTATATTATGACTGGAGAAAAAATTGCAGTTATGATAAAACAGGATTGGGATTATCCGATGAATCTTCCTAATTTGCTTCTACATAGCGAAGAAGCAGTCATAATTTATAATTAAAAAATATCAGAAGCAACAATAAAGATATTGAAATGCGATCATTGACGCTAAAAGATCCATTTTAAAGTGACATTAATTCTCTCTATCCTTATTTTGTTATGAATGAAGATTAGGTAATCACTGTGTATTAGGGATTTGCGAAATACGAAGATCGTGCAAAGTATTTACCTATACCGAATGTAGGATAAATGTTCAAAAAGAGTCCTTGATATTATATTGTGATCGTCATTATTCCACGTACAAATGAACGAATGATTCTTCGAAATCCTTGAATATAAAATCTGGTCGAATCGAGGTTTTATGGCATCACTACCCAGAAGAGAAATTAAGAAAAATTAAAATTCAAGGATAAGACGATCACTCGAAGGAAGAAAATATTGATAAATGAAATTTTAGTATTCAATTTGATTAAACGAATTAATTTTGTACGATCTAGTCAAATTGAATATGAAGCACAATCAACACAATAAGTTACACCCTTTCACATTCGAATCCTAAAGTCAGATTTTGCATTGCATTTACAAATGGATAATGGAAGTAAGTAAATTTGCTCGTATACTTTATCAATTAATTTTATGTGATCTCATAAAGTTCTATAACAGTGACGCACCCACAATACTACATCCTCGTCACGAAGCGCACGCCCAGGGTACTTTCACATTCAATGAGCACAGCCGGATTACGCGTTACGCCTAAATATTAAGTTTGGTTACATGATATTTAAATACATCGAAGTTTCGTCACGCGCGTCGATCGACGTGAGGACATTGACGTCAACGCCATGGGCATTTCCGATGTCGAGAATAGTGGTTGATTGCTTCTGTATAGGAATGAGCGAAAAGACAACGGAAATGTCTTATAGTCATATGACTGGGGACAATTTTTCACTGGAAGTAAAGCATTCATCAAGAGGGAACTCAGTGGATATATATTCAGATATTAAATAATTATTATATTCATGTTAAAGAATTATTATGCATGGTGGAAAGAGATCTGTCGTATAAAACATAATATATTTATAGCAGCCAGAAAATACATAGATGATTTTGATGGTTAGTATTACTTCGTATAGACTAATTTTCTTCAATATTCTGGCAACTAAAAATATAATAACTATGCTAAATCCCTTTTCCGATATATACTTTAATTCAAGAGACGTTTAACGTTTACAAAAATCCTCCCAAGACCGAGTCTACATGATTCTCTCTTAAATGAAAAATGCTCGACACGATTTCTTAAGAATTCGACACCTTTCATATACCTTCCGTCAAAGCACATACTCACATTGTTGATATTTATATACGAACGAAGAGTAAATAAAAATAATGCGATTTGATTGCTCAACCGTTAACAGTGACTGTCAAAAAATAGGTCGCTTTGAAGTGCATCGTGAGGGACGAACGACTCGTCGACGAGACAAAGTTCATCATCAAAAAAATTATTGGAGTAATTACAATTACGAAAGTGATTTTTCACAAAAAAAGAATGACAGATCAACTTTGTTGAGAACCAATAAAAGTCATAAATAGAATACAAATATTTCCAAAACAGTGAAAGTTTATTCGCAAATGAAATTGCCGGCACAAATATGTGTAAATTAAGTTAAGTAATATTTTAGATCAATCTGCACCTTTGTCCTTAAAATTAATTCAAATGCATACTTTTGGCCTCTAAGCTCGATAATAATAATGGATCGCATCACCGCATCCTCAGTTTTCAAGGACATAAAGTAAATGTACCAATGACCGGTCACGTACGAAAAACATGTCGCATCTACGATTAATTAATGTTACCGAGTGCAGTCAATAATTTTTTGTTCCTAAAGAATCAATTAATTATAAACGTGCGTCAAAAACTCCTCGATTGGAAAAACCGGCATAGATCATTATTGATACTCCGCGGATACTAAGTAGTACATATTTCCGTTGGGAAACTGTATACATAAATATCAGGTTGGCAACTAAGTAATTACCGATTTTCTCAATTTTTTGGCCTTAAGACATTCTTTTGTTTTGTCAACGTCTTCAAAGCGCCTAACCTATATTGCTTCTTGTTGTATGGACTTCCACCTTTAATTTAGTTAAAAAATTGTATCGATTAATTATTTAGTTTCATTTTTATCTCAATTTAAAAAAAGTGAAAAATCACCAGAACGAAATTTGACAAACCAATTTTGACACTGCCTTTCTTTCAAGGCTTCATTCCCATATACGGTACATAACTTCTTGTGTGCTTGCGATGCATTCTTGCCTTTTCAGAAATAATACAATAAAATATGTCTGAAATGCGCGTCTTGTTCTCCATTTTTAAATTGGGATAAAAACGAAACTAAATAACTAATCGATACAATTTTTTTACTAAATTAAAGGTGGAAGTCCAAACAATAAGAAAATAATATAAGTTAGGTGTTTTGAACACGTTGGCAAAGCAAAAGAATGTGCTAAGACCACCTATTGAGAAAATCGGTAATTACTTAGTTGCCAACCTGATAATTCATCCATAATAGAAATAATTTGCACAGCGTTGTCCTTAAAATACAGGAAACTTTACTCTTGAAAAAATATATATCTACCTAGCCAAATAGGCAGAAATGTCACATATAAAATGATTTTGTCGAGCTCTAGTAATCTTCGTGGCTCACGATAGGTACTTATTTCAAAAGCTTCTTTACAAAAATGTCAGTTGAACCAAATTTTAACTATGACCCTTTCTTTGAATCATCATTAATGGCGTATATGGATGGATCACAGTTGAATCCTGAACATCTTATTCCATTGTCCGACCTTCGATATCGAGAAAATTTGATGACGTTTTCCTGCTGACTATTTTGAAAATTAAAAAGTTAACCGTTCTATACTCGTCACTCACATTTGATCTTTGGCAGAACGTTTCGCTCATGTTCCTATACTTATTTCAAAGAAATCCTAACGACTAATTTCTTCAGTGCATATGTGGTGGTCGTAAATATATTTATCAACACTTATGGGAATACATTTCATCATTGTATTCATATAAGTCAGCACGTCATCAGATAAAGCAGAAACACGATTTCCCAGAAAATCATTCGATAATTTGAAGTAATTGATAATTGATATGACGTTGATATCATGAAAAAAGCGACGATATAATGATAATGTATTGTAACAAAATGATATATTTCTTTTGAAAACGTGCATCGATAGTACTTATTGCCTCATTATACGTTGCATTTTATTTCTTATTCTGAAATAACCGAGGATGTATCTCGTTTCTAAGAATAGCATAAACGCGTCAATTTTTTCTCTCTTGAATTGGTGGACTCACCTAAAGCCGGTTTTATACGGTGCGTGGCTCGGGGAATATTCGCCGACAAGTCTGTGGATTATCTCGGAAATGAAGCGAGAGAGTCAACAGGCTCATAGACAGATATTTGCAGAGTCATGTGGCATGGGAAGCCGGCCTTAAAGTCATACGCGAGTCTCGATTATAAGTAGACTCTACTCGCCATCGTAGGTACCAATATAAATATGATTGCTTCAATACGAAGAGAGATTACCTTTCAACGACGAAGTAATAATAACCACATATACCTATCCGAGCTCGCCAAACATTTTAAATGATATAATGATAGCAATTTTTAAAAATGTTGATTTACCTATTCAAGTGACAACAGAAATTAGATTACGACGACGCGTAATAAAACACCTTAAGAAGGCAGGCGGACTTTGTATATATACGGAGGCATCTCATCCCCGCCCCACTCGAGTCATTCGTTCGCTCACGACTTGACATGGCACGCAGGGTGTCGTTGATGCTCACTTGGGCAGTCGTCATCGCCACTTGTACCGGTCAGCAGCAGCGTCAACGGGACGAGAATCTCAATGGCAACGATCTGTCCGCCACTCCGCTCTTGGCCAGTCTCGCTGAGCTCTCCGCGGGCGCTTTGGAATTCCTCAAGGACGGCCAGGTCTACCGTACCCAGGAACCACCGGACACGACGCCGCCGTCGTACTCGGAATTCGACTTCATCGTCGTCGGGGCCGGCAGTGCGGGTGCCGCAATAGCGTCAAGGCTCAGTGAGATACCCGACGCGACGGTACTGCTGATAGAAGCCGGAGGCAGCGAGAGCCTCATCATGGACATACCGCTCCTAGTGAACTACTTGCAATTCAGTAACGACGTAAATTGGAAGTACCAGACGGAGCCATCAAACAGCTACTGTTTAGGGATGACGGGTCGCCGTTGCAATTGGCCTCGAGGTAAAGTAATGGGGGGCTCTAGCGTATTGAACTACATGATCGCCACTAGAGGTCATCCTAAGGATTATGATCGTTGGGCCGCCATGGGTAATACCGGATGGTCCTACCAGGACGTCCTGCCTTACTTCAAGAAGATGGAGACCCTAGGCATCCCCAAGCTTAATAAGGACAGCGATCAACACGGCACCAATGGACCGCTTTACATATCATACGTGCCTTTCCGCACCCCGCTTGCCCGGAGCTTCATGAAAGCCGGCTATGAGCTGGGATACTACCCGGTGGATTACAACGCGCAAGATGACAATGGAATATCTTATTTACAAGTGACTATTGCAAATGGGACTCGAATGAGTAGTAGCAGAGCTTATCTGCATCCCGCGAAGAACCGACCGAACCTCTTCGTGACGAAGAGAAGCCTCGCCAGCAAAGTGATCATCGATCCGAAAACGAAACGCGCGACGGGAGTGGAGTTCGTCAAGCATCATAAGAAATACGTGGTGAAAGCAAGGAAGGAGATCATCCTCAGTGCCGGAACGATTGGATCGCCTCAATTGTTGATGCTGTCTGGGGTAGGACACGCCGATCATCTGATCGACATGGGGATAAAGGTAATCAAGGACGCTCCGGTCGGCGATAACCTAATGGACCATATCGCTTACGGTGGACTCTCTTTCCTGGTGGACAAACCGGTCGGTATAATAACGGAAGACATGATCAATCCTATCAACCCTTACTTGAAAGACTATCTGACCAAGCGAGCCGGACCTATCACGATTCCTGGTTCCTGCGAGGCACTGTTATTCCTCAACGTCAATGATCCTAACAACCGTACGAGCTACCCCAATGTCGAGCTGCTCTTTCAAGCCGCCTCGGTTATCTCTGACCCTGTCATTCGATACGGCATGGGCATTTCCGATAAACTCTGGACCAAGACCTATGCTAGCATCGAGGGCAGGTACTCCTGGAGTATCTTTCCGATGTTACTGCGCCCCAAGAGCCGTGGGCAGATCAGATTGCGCGATGCTAATATCAATAGCCATCCAAAAATAGTACCTAATTATATGGCAGATCCGGAGGATGTGAAAGTTCTCATAAGAGGTATCAGGGCTTCTATCGCGGTCAGCAAGACCAGAGCTATGCAGCAGTACCGATCCCATCTGCACGACGTGCCAATAGCCGGATGTGAAAATTACGAGCCCGACTCTGATTTGTATTGGGAGTGCGCCACTAGGACCTTCACCTTTAATATTTACCACTACGCAGGGACATGTAAGATGGGGCCCATTGGAGACCCTACTGCAGTGGTAGATCCGACATTGAAAGTGAGTTTTTTAAACATTTTTCTTAAATTTCTCGAAATAATTGAATCAATCAGATTAAAAGTATATGGACAAATAAACGGCGTTAAAATCCGTTAAAAAGAACTGAAAATAACTAAATCTCATCGTCTATCGTCTTTATTATCATTAACTTGATCAAACGACACTTTATTTCGTTCCATGTCCTGATTGAAATTCATCGCATTGTCTCTTTACGTAACTTGGTGGAATTAGCGACCTTCGAAAAAACAAATCAATTTAAACCATCAGTCTTACTAGCGATCAGAGAAAACTCTTAGATATTCCGTTCAGATCCACTGACGATGCGACCTTGGTCTGCTTAACGCAGAGAGTTTCAAGCTATATAAGTACCATCTCAAGGATTAACTCATCGGATTGCATTTATGCATTACAGGTGATCGGCGTGGAAGGACTGAGAGTGGCCGATGCCTCGATAATGCCTGAGATTCCCACGGGACATACGAATATCCCGTCGATCATGATCGGTGAGAAACTCGCGGACATGGTGAAAGAAGAATGGGGTTATCAGACAAAACCCTCCAGGTGATATTAAATTTAAGATCAATGACTTCATTAGCGAGATTTAGAGAATCGAGTAATAGAATAATTGAGATATTAAAAAAGCTATCTATTCTGTTGGAATTGAAAAAGGAACGTTTTATTTCATCGATCGAAACTAACAGAAAGTCAGTGCTATAATGGTAATCATTAGTTTTCATAGGGCGTTCGTCATTGAACATTCGTATGCATATGTTAATACAAGGAATGTAGATAGTGAGTTGGGTTTTAAGGTGTATAAGTTGCATTCACTTGACAGTTGCAATGCAGCTAACTATGCAACTTGCATATTTCTCGGTTATATTTATATAATCTAAGACTGTGACTTTGCAGTGTTGCGGAAATTTTATTGAGACGCACAGGCATATGTATTTATTTAGATATGCTTATCTACAAATTTAGTGTTACGTGAACGATTGACGTTGTGACGGTATTACTCGTGACTAATACCCATAGCTTAAATATACTTCATAAAAATTGTAAATAGCACCTATATAATATATGTAATATTTATTCTCTAACAGTCACTTAAAATATCGAATTAGTAATACTTAGAACAATAAAAATCTAAAATGAAATAATAACAGTGCTCGTTCGTATTGACTATTTCCCATATCAAGATGAGTCAAAAAAGCAGTTATAACTTCCATGTAAATACAATGATAATTCCCAGTAAATCGAATGGATTCGAATAATTATGACTTTATTTTATTAATCTAGTGATAGTGTGCGTATGTATTAATCATGACGATGGACAAGTAATAAAAAGAAATTTTATGACCGAAGAAAGTTGGAATAATTTTTAGCAGTGGAAAAAGTTTCTATTAATATCTTAATTGGTTAATGTCGAATAAATTAAGATACATTAACGATACAAATGAAAGGGGCAGCAATAATTTCAAACGAGTTAAATTCATTACGGATTAACGATAGGAATTGTTTTTGCTATAAAAGAGGTAATTCCTTCTGATCGCAGATCGTTTGATTTGAGCACGTTGCACTCTTGTAAAGTATATTTTAATAATTGAACAGATAGAAGGGAATAATTTCACTCATCACGATGTTGTCGCGAAGGTTAAGCGAAGATATTCGCATGAACGCAAGGCAGTATAGCGACGAAAGAAATAAATTATGTATCACGGACGCTGGAATCGCATTAGGCATTGCGACAATCACGAAGAGACGCGTAAGTATTAACATTGAAACTCGAAAAAGTCTTCGTTTTGAAAGTAGGAACGTCCGTTAAAATTCGGAGAATAAATTCTAATGGAAATTCGAAATTGATCGCTATAAAAATAATTATCCATCGTTTATAGCGAATTTTTGCACTCTGTAAACTTCTTTAAACATTAATCTTATACTTATATTTTCTAAAACGCACCTATGTGTAATGTAACAAGGTATTGTATTTTATTGAGATGGATTCAGTAACGAATCAACAATTATTTATTTCTATCGTGACTTTACGTATATTAAAGGTGAACGACTTTCTAATTTGACACTTCATTATTAACAATTCTCCCGATAGCATTCATTAGTTCAAGTTTTACCTTATTCCTCTTATTTCCGGTGAAAATTACTAACAGAATATTCTCCAATTTCCAGAAGAAGACTGAATATAGGCTCACAACTGGGGCAGTCCAGAAGAATCATTGCCAGAATATCTTTGCACATACCTGCAACATAGACGGAGAAAATTGCTATAACAATGTTAATAACAAGTAATAATGTGCTTAAGTGCCCATTGGGATGACATTTAAAAAATGATAGATTTTTCCATCGTCATTCCACCAAAATCAAACATACTTTGCCGAGAAAGTTGTGCGAACAAATCACTTCCACAAAATACCTCGTAATTCCAGCTCATAAATAAATCACGCGCAATGAACTCTGCGAGGTTTTGCATATCGAAACGACAGAGATTTTGCAATGCCTCACGTTCTTGCATTTGCTAAATCAACGTACGAACTGAATAATATACATATATAATCGCAAGCATATCAAAATTCGACAAAACGATGTGTCAGATTCAAATTATAATTTTCGGAAAACGTTCAGGAATTTTTAATGTATACCTTGAAGAGATAACCACTAACGTAAAATCATAGAGTTTTACTTCAAACAGATTTCTTTGTCTCTTTAATTGCAAACTTTTTATTCGCAATGATATAAAACGTTGAACTTGTTCTGTGAATCTACTTTTAAATTTATTTCAAAGTATTAAGGCTTCAAATAAACGAGAGACCAAGGACCCAATCAATCTTGATTGATATCTAAGTAAGAATGATGTAAGAACTCTTATGAAAGACTGAGGTTTTATTTCAAACGTATTATTCACTATGTTTTTGATAACTCTAATAGCTTTGTTTTCTTCAAGATAAGCGCGAATTATAGGTGACAACACATCGATTAAAGTCAGTTAATCAAAGCTATAAGACCCTGTGAAAAAAGGGAAACAACTAAGAATAATCTGAGAACACTTGACCTAATTATACTGTGCAGGTGATACTTTGAAATTGCACGATGTCATTTGCCCTCTTGAACGTATGGAAACATACATAATAAGTGCATCTATAAGAAGTGAATTGATACTCTCTCTTTTGTGAGAGAAAAAATCTCCTCACTTGTTTGCATAACGAGGATACAGTTTATTTTACATTTCACGTCTAAAAGCGATCTGCATAGACTGTATCTACCAACTTATGCATCGACTGCCACGAAATATAAAGGAACGAACTTAAGGCCGCATACAGACTTGCTAAAAAAAACTTACAGTAAGTTACATCAAATTTTTCTCAAACCCTTTTAACGATGCACTTCTGGCTGGAAATACAGTCTAAACTCTGATGGCACACAGTCATTTGAACTTAGATGGAAACCATAAAAATTAGTAATGCTGACTAAAAAACTGGAATGAAGATTATATATAAGCGAAGTATAAAACTTTCCCACGCATATATTACGACTACGATATATCCCCGATTTTGACTTTTAATGTGCAAAGGTGAACGTGCGGACGTCAGGTTCATTATTTTAGAATTAGACTAGATGAGTCGTGCGATTTTGTCATTTTTAATATAATAGCAAATAAGCCGGACGAAGATGACAGAGGAGGGTCACGAAATTGCGCATCTGTCTATTGTACAGAAAAATCTACATACATTTTTTTTAATCCTTCCCACGATGTCTTTGCTTATAAAACATTTATGTCATCTACAAATTATATCAAATTGGTTAAATCGCGATTAGTCAGTTGATTATGGAGGAAAAAAGTCATGACTTATTAAATTGTTGAAGGGTCTCGTCGACAGAATCATTGCCTTCTCTTCAAATTAAATACAGTAGACCATTTTAATCACTATCGATTGCATGATTAGTTACAGTCATGCAAGTGGAATTACCATGCTCTGTACCAAGTAATTTATCTTCCTTCATCGTACAAAGGAACGAATCTCTCATCAAAACCGAGACTTTGATTAGTATAATGTTTCGGATCGTCGTAACTACTTCGTCGATCCCTCGCATGATACTTTATGACACGTAACGCATCCAGGATAAAATGTCACGGATTAACCCATTGCGTCGCGATAAGAAAAATAAATATCCACCGCGATGTGACACGGTGACACACGTCACCCGAGATGCCTCATTGCGCCATGAGAAATCATTGACCTTGACACAAAGTCGTAACCCTATCCCAGAGAGCAATGATCGACAAAGAATCGTGATTACTATGACATCCATGGAATACAATACAAAAAAAAATCCCATTCCAGAGTTAAAAATTTCAGAATAAAATTAAAATGCTTCAGATAATACCTTAAATGAATGATTCCTTAAAAATATGTACCATTAGAACCTTGAAACTATTTCTTAAACATATCTACTTTAAAGTTTCATCCAATTTATTTCTACATAAAACTTATATACTAAATATTTCTAAGTTCTCTTTTGCTCATGGTGTAGAAATAAATATTTCTGATGAATTCAATAGATTGAATAAATAATTTGAAGCAACAGCGAAATATTCAGACTCAGAGGATAACACCGGCACAGCATTTTCATGCCTGAACGATGACAACCGTGACTGCAGTGGAGTTCAGTAGAAAACATACGCAAAGGCGTCGCACATGTGAGCCTGCCCCTACACTAAGGTAACAACACTCGCGTAGATGTACAAATGTTTGTCTACTCTCCATTTTTTACTACTGTCGTCAAACATCGAAACATATACTTATTTACTCGATAACGTAAAAAGAACACGAGTGAAAGTATAACAAGTGTAAAAACAAACATAAATACGAAGCGCTAAACCTATTTCGACCTCTGTTACAAGCGCTGATCGACCCTAGAACTGAAGGACGCTTTATAAAATGCAACCGGATATCGCAAATGCACCCTGCAAAGCACCTTAAAGCCCGTGGAGGGATCATTCACTTAAGCGAGGGCGAAGAACATACATGTATGAGGCACGCGGAACGGAAACTTATGGATCCGACACTTGAGCTTGGAGATTTATCGACTGCAAAGCGAGTGCAGGAGTGCACTGAACTCCGGCTCCGTGTTTTCCTCAAGTCACGAAATCTGACGACATGCAACGTGAGAGAGTAAGCATTTTATATAAAAAAAATCCTACCGATGTATATTTAAATCCCGAAGATGTTCCTTAATTATTACGTAGAGTGTCACCTTTCATCAAATCGTAGAAAGTCCGGAGTATCCGGACAGAAGCGCGGCCCGAACAGGGCAGACGATCGAACATGCGGATCACGCGTTTCCCAATCGCATAAGCAACTGCAACTCCGAGCTGCTCTTCGTCGTAGTGGCATATGTGTTGCATGTCAGGTTTACCGTACCTGCACGGGCTGTGTATTAATGTTTATCCAACAGGTTGGTATGAAAACCAACTCGAGGAAAAAATAACATAATCGGATGTTTAATGATAAACTGTAAACGACAGATTTGTCATTGTGAAAAAATGTCCGAAGGCTACGGGGAAAGAGCGTAGAATAATGATGCTCTTTCCTGAAATGGCGATACAAATCATTTTCGAGAAAATTTCCTTATTTACTTCAATGTAAAAGTTGCATCAGAAATGCAAATTGCTTAACACAAGACAGAAGATAATTAATTTCGGCAAATTAACAAAGAAAAACTGGTTATCATCAATTGCTCAGTGTCTTAAACGATTTTAATCAATACTTCCTTCCCCCCTATTGGATATAATATTCTTATATAAACGTTATTCGAGAACGTTTAAAGATCTGATATCAAAACCAGGAAGTATTGATATTCCTGTCCAGTTTATATTGCAAATTATTTCGATGACGAAATAATTTCCCCAACTCGGTAGTGGATTAAAACGGCGAACACGAAATGCTAACCTTATGCAAGGAAAGCGGAGCGCGCAAGGTCGAGCAAGGAGATATGCGGACATGGCTATACGTATGTGCATGTAAACTCTCGCTTTAATTTTGTTTTATTTTTTTCGAGGTAATCTAAATATCAATTTGCTCTCGGTAGACGGCACACTGTTTACGAATTTTTTATACGTAATCACCGCATTCGACAGTTTACCAATGAAAGCCAAACGCGGCAGTCTTCGTTGCATAACGAACATGTGCACGTGCGTCTGCGAATTAAGAGTTTGATCAGATAGACGCGCGTTTTCTTACGGTGGTAATCTTTTTTTTTTCAAACGGTCATGGTGACTTTCCACAGCAAAGCTGAAGTAGTCTGCCTAAAAATGGCGTTTTCGAATTGATAGACTAATAAGTCTACCAATTTAAATAAGTCCAATGTTTCGGGAATTTCCTAAACGTTCACGAGAACTCGAGAAGGAATTGAGAAACGAATTGAAAGACGGCGAAGAGGCGACCAAACTTCGACGGGGCTTTTATAGTGGAAAGTTTTCTCTGGGTGGAATTCTTTTTTCCATCAAAATATTGCTAGAGAGTGCTGGAATTTTTAAACGAACGCTACTCTTGAGGAAGTGATATACGAAAAATATGTCTCGGTGGCCAATTTAAGATGGTTTTGAACTCTTTCTTGCATCTATACTATTTTAAACATTTATTTACAGTGCACTGGATTATTTTCTTAGTAGCTTTCGATACCATTTCGAGAAGGAACTATCATTTTCAGTATAAATATGCCGTGCAAAATACCGCAGATGAATCTGAAGCGTAACAATACAGAAATAAAATGACAACGGTCTCTTCAAAAGTGATTCAATTACGTATGCGTGATCATCATCGCTGTGGACAGAATAAGTTAGAGTAAGAGAAAGTGCGGAGAACGTTTGAGAGAAGACGAAGCGGATGACAGAGAGAATAATATCCTCTATTGAACAACTTTCTCGGTACAGCTATATTATATTATACCCCTCTATATACATATAGTACATTCCTTATCGTTACAGAGAATATATCGCATTGATTTCTCTATCTCTATTATAATACCTTTAACAAAAATCTATAAAATACAGTTTCTGCTGAAGAATTAATCCCACGATTATATCCTCAAGGCAAAAGAAAGAATCAAGCTATAGTATGCTAGTACACAATTTTCTCGAAGCTGCAGTTATGTCTTCCTTCTCGCCGCGGAAAGTACATAAACCAAACCGAAGGTAGTCTTCCGCCACATTCCAACGTAGCAGTTTTAGTGGAAGTTTTAGAGATGGAAATTCTCTGGAAGTAGGAAAGAACCGATTGACTTACGAGAGTTCCCGCAGGGTATAAAATGTCAACATATATAGGCAATTTGCTTATCGCCAGCGCTACGACCCTCACCTGGTGAAGCCAACGATCCTTTTTGACAGATCCCTGAGCTCGTGCTTTTGTTTGCAAGTGAGACTTCTAAATCGAGCGATAGATTTAGGTTTAGGTTTAGATTTAGAATGATGGGAATAATTTCCTTGAGTCAAATGTAAAAGGGGCATTTCCCGAAAAAATAAAGCCAGTACATAAATAGAGTGCTGCTTTTTTTCTTTGTCCACTTTCTTGATTTCGATTCTGGTAGAATAGCAGCTTTTTAGTTGATCTTTGAATTTGTATAGGAATCTGATTTTATGGTAAAGTAGATAAAGATAGACTCATTAAGATAAACATTTTTTTGTCGTGCCTCTGAAGCCATCAACCGAGAAGAAGGTACAAGCGACTTTAAGATTTTGTTGCCTGCAAATAAAAAAGGAGAGCGTCGTGCCTCTCATTAGTAGCGATTAATTGAATAACTGGTAAAAAAAATGAAACATCGTTTGAGCGAGACTACATTTTCGTATTACCCCTTGTTAAGATACAACCATCGATGGCTTCATTCTAAGTGTAGTCATCGTGAAAACTCGCTAAATTTCAGTTGATCAAAACGTTGCTTACCGATAAATCTCATACTACCTAGTTTTCCACCTATTGGAGTCTACAAAAAAATTCAATTGTTCATACACGCTGAAGAATTATTATAATTGACCGCACTCGTGACAATCGAAGCGTAATACATGGCACCGGCGGACGTACGACGAAATCAGCAGTGCAGCTGAACTCTCAAGGACGCTAGACGCGTGTCATGAGCGGTAAAAATCGAAATGAACTTTCATTTATTATCGCGTTTTCACGATTAACAATAACAGGGTTGTTTTCGAGAAAAATGAAGGCCACCCTAACGAATTGGATCCATCGACTAAAAATGACAGATGAATCTGAAACGTTAAAAGTCCATAATTAGTGATTCTTTTATCGGAAAATATCTAAACTCTATCGCGCGCGTTCCCAAAAAACAAACTTATTATTAGTGGACACTCATGTAGCGGATTCTAAGCAGTTCATTATTGGCAACTGAGATTTATAGTCACTAACTCGGGTCACGTAAGTAGGTCTAAGCCTACTTTACGAATTAGATAACATAATCACATTGCAACACGGAGAAGACTGCAGGGTGGTAAAAGCCATATTAATCGAGGAGAGGGGATAATAGATTGATCACGTGCGAGTATAATTAATAGTATCATTAGGAGGATATTTAATCTGATGAATTGATACTTCCGAAACAGTATAAAAAAGCCTAGCGTCAATAAATTGCGAAGATAAATATCGTAGCGACGATTATAGCCACGTTAGTTAGTTACGTATAAGTGTTATGAAAACACCATAAAGCCATTGCACCATAGAGAGGAATTTCCGAATGGTAGGAGAAGTATTAATCTAGAAGGGGGGATACATTATCGGCATGTGTAATCAACAATAGTATTTAACCACCGTACTGCAGTAACTCGATTGATAGTGCGTTTCATACATGTGAATGTTGTGCTGATAAGAAATTAATCAATCGTAGCGATAATCCGGAGATATTGAAGTACCGTGTTGTTGATGAAATATTTTGAGAAAAAGCCGTAGCAATACGACTACGAATAAAGCGTTAAGAAGTTAAGTAGAAAAGGCAGTTTCCTAATTATTCTATTTAAAAAAAAATAAGACTGATGAGACTATGAATAAAATGTGTCTCCCTCGATCGCGAGAAATGACGCACAGTACCTAATTATCACATGCTATACTAATAAGGAGAATGAGTTTGTCAACTTTTCCAGCCTTTAATTGCGAGTAAAACGAGTCTTATCAAAACAAGTATCAACCCCTGTTCTGTCTGGCTCTCCTTGAGCAAAACCTATTTATTCGCGAGTGGGAAATAGTCGCATGGAAAATAAAATAAATACTTTTCCGCAAAATTATGAGAGCCAAAAAATTTTAATGGAACGATAACGGTGACATATGCAAGATAGCATTTAATGGAAGGTAGAGTCGATTTCACTTCATCAATCTTAAACTCATCTGACATAATTGATATCCCTATGAATGAGACGCTTGCACAGATGGAAGTAATATCATACTAAAAAATAATCATTGTTTCATCTGCACAAAAATAATCATATATGGCGAACTATTATAAATACGTCAAGTTGTAGCAACTAAATATCTATTTAAAGTGATTAAGCATATATTAGTTGCGAATAAAAGGGTATTGGGTTGAACACAATTAAGTATATAAATTTAAAAAATGTTTCATTGCTTGAAATAATGCAAACTAACTAAATCGATTCAATCAATTTTTTTTGCTCAGTGTGCAAAAATTGTATTTATATTGCAGGTCGCCATCTCGTACCGAATAGTCAATCCTCCCGAGGAAACAAACAAACCTGCTACAATACATATGAAACGTCGCTAAGAGCCGCAGCAGTGATGGGGTACATAGTATCCAAGTAAACCGACCAACTGCTTCACGCCGGTGTTGGAGCAGAAAGTGTACAGTCCTCGCAGGGCGCGAAGGAATCTACCGATGGTACGAGCAAGTCAACAAACGTGGACTTGGCAGACTCTGAACAGCTCTCAGCCAGAAGCAATGGCGGCAGTGGTGGTGGGCTATAGGTGACTAGTGTCCGGATTATCGAAGTTGCCGGTAGATATTACGTGAATATCCCGTGAAAGCGCATTTCTCCGGAGGACCTCGAGCCCGAGAGTAGTCCATCGGCCGCTCTCTGTGATCCCACAGACTCTCGGTTACGTAAAGACCGTGTTCTTTCGTATTCATCTTATACGGGAAACCTCGAAGAAGGCGTTGAACGAGTTCAAAAACGCGTTTTACATCGAATCGAGAGGGAGGCTAATTGAAATTGAATAGAGGAAAAACTGGACCATTTGTCGGGAAAAACGAAGAGTGAATTATCGGAGTAATCGGAGCTATCCTAAAATTAATAAAATTGATACATGTGTGGTGTGCAGTGTGCAGTAATGGGACTCCACCAGGCATGAAGTTGTCGTCTGGCGAGTAAATGGAAAGGAAGGATAGCAGCGTGCTACTCAAGGATAATTGTCAGTTGAAAAAGAAAGGTAGGTCAGCTTTTTCTCCAGCTTGACCCTGCGCTTCGAATGACGACGTACTGCAGGTGAATGGTGTGATAAACAAATGTCGTAAAGCCGATTATTTTGTGATTTCGATGCAGATTTATATCGCTACGTATATATAGCAATCGTCGCGAGAGTATATAAAAGGATGTATAAATAATTTTTTCGTATTCTGGTAAGATAATGATGACTGTAGTGCGTTTTTTAAAAGAGAAACAAGGTTTAAATGTATTTCATTGTTTTAACGGCGGATAGTGTATAATTAATAATGACACGTGTGACCAGTGCGCGGGAAAAAATTAGCATTTATAAATTTTGTGGTAAATTTCGGGATAAAGTCAATTTATTGTTACGATAATTAAAATTTTAGTAAAAATGATTTCAGTAAGACTTGTAGAAATTGCAAGCGTTGCTGCAATTTTTATTAAAATTGTAGTTATCGTGACAATAAATTGGCCTTGTCCCGAAATTTACCACAAACTTTGTAAATGCTACGATTAATTTATTTCCGTGTGGCCATTAGGTACTTCGAAGTCTCAAGTAACAATGCGTGAAACGAAGTTCTCTCTAAGTCGCTTGAAAAAAAAAACAACTGTGAAGATATAATTTTGAAATACAAGACTACTTCTGAGAGATATCGTATTCATTTAACGAGAAAATGCCAAATTTTGATTGGGAATAGTTATTTTTGTATCGAAGTGAAGAAGAATAAACAGCCAATTAGTATTCGCAAAATTTTCATATTGTAATTACATATGTGTCAAGACGACTCGTCTACATATATTAATAATTAGCCATATTTGTCCGCAGTTTAATAAAAATACCGTCTACATTGCGCAAAGTCTTTGTCAGTCACTCTTGCAAAAGAATAAATTATGATTATTCCGTTTCTGTGTATCTCCTAAAGCCAATCGGTGATGCCATGATAGATAATAAGACGAAGCTTCAAAAATGCATCCCTTTTTAATGTCCGTATCCAGAGAAATAATACATGCAAATATGAACTGATGAGAAAATTAATTTGCAAATTAATTGATCTGAAAACGAATGTATTTATACTTCGTTAACTCGTCAATTATATTTTTAAACTATTACATAGATGATCCCCTCTTTAAATAAAAAAAAGAGGTAAATATTAATAAAAAGGTTGTATTTCTAGCGAATATATATAGAGCTGAAATATGTGCTCATCCAGACGCGCAATAGCGATAGTCCATTTTTAGGTGTCTATATCATAAAAATGCAACGTTAACGAGACGACAAAACGTAATTGACGCCTATCATAATGTCTTGCACGTAGAGCTCGCGAAGCCGATGCCCGTAACACGATGCGCGAAGAATAAAATAATATACCTTTGCGTTTCGAATAGCGTCTTCGCGGCGCAACTTCGGCGACTCGATTCCAAAACGAGCACGAGACAAGCGCATTCCTCCTATAGTGAATATTTACGACGTACTTGTACTACACAACTTTGCAATAAATATTAATAAGCAACTTCTTGTTTCTTTTCAAGGCCAACATGACGTCATTCGGACTTTTTCTGCTCTTGACAGTGGGATCATTCGCGAACGGTCAATCGTTTCTCGATTTGATAAGGAATTATGGACAAGCCAACATGGTCACCATCTCCAGCTTCAACCCAAACGCCGTTAAATATGACTTCATAGTCGTAGGAGCCGGCTCGGCTGGCTCGGCCGTGGCCAATCGCCTTTCCGAGAACCCGAAGTGGAGGGTGCTCCTACTGGAGGCTGGAAATCCTGAGGGTATCCTCAACCAAGTACCGGTATTCGTGAGTTATTTTCAAATGACGGATTACAATTGGGGATACATCGTCGAGCCGCAGAAGAACGCTTGCCTGAGCATGAAGAACAGGCAATGCTCGTGGCCCAGAGGCAAGTCGCTCGGCGGTACGAGCACAATCAATTACATGATTCACACCCGAGGAAATAAACTCGATTACGACCTCTGGGCAGAGCTGGGCAACGATGGCTGGTCGTACAAGGACGTGTTGCCTTACTTTAGAAAGAGCGAACGATTTAAGGTTCCAGGTGAGCCGAATCTTTTTTCGGTACTGTCCGAGTAGGTAGTTGAAAAAATAATTAAAAATCGATCTTTTGCTTCCGAACGGTGTTTCTTGTAGTACAAGGGCCGTTGATTAAAGCTCGCGAGCATGAAGTAAATGCATGCCTAAGTGTCTTGTTGGCAAGATGAGAAAGGAAGTTCGGACACAATATTTACGATAACAAGAAAAACTGATTTATTTGATTAATGATAATTCGCTAGATGAGAAGTAACCTTGAGAAATTCTATTTTCAGAAATAACCATTTGCAATGAATCGCTTGATTATATAAATTCGATGCAGCAAACTATGTCTAAATTTCAGGTGTAAACAACTCCATCTATCACGGCAGTGACGGCTACGCTTGTGTCGAATACGTACCCTATCACACGGAGCTGGCCACAACGTTTCTTCGTGCAGGAAAAACGTTGGGTTACGACGTACTCGACTACAACGGCGAAGAGCAAATAGGATTTTCCTACATCCAAGCGAACATGGAGAGCGGCACCAGATGCAGCGCTTCGAAGGCCTACCTGAGAGTACAGAGACCGAATTTAGAAATAGTAACGGGTGTCAGAGTCACCAAGGTCCTCATCGATAAAGATAACCGCGCCTACGGTGTGGAGTACGTCAAAGACAAGAAATGGAACACGGTTCGTTGCTCGAAGGAAGTCGTCCTCTCGGCGGGAACCATAGATTCCGCGAAGCTGTTGATGCTCTCGGGGATAGGACCGAAGGACCACCTCAAAGAACTCGGCATCAACGTGATCAAAGACTCCAAAGTAGGCTACAACATGGTCGAGCACATAGGATTTCTGGGTCTGACATTCATGGTGAACCAGAGCGTCACCCTGCTGCAGAGCAGGTTGACGAGGCCCTCTACGGTCCTGCGTTATCTCCTGGAGCGAAACGGCCCCATGTCGATACCGGGTGGAGCCGAGTCTCTCGCCTTCATGAGGACGAAGTACGCCCAAGACTCCAGACCGGACATAGAGTTGCTCTTCGCCTCGGGAGCTCTTCATTCGGATAATGGAGTCACCGTGAGGAGAGGACACCGACTGACCGATGAGCTGTACAACACGGTTTACAAGCCCATCGAGAATCAGGATGCCTACACCATATGGCCGATTATTCAGCACCCCAGAAGCGTGGGTCGACTAAGACTGAAATCCAAGAACCCCTTCAATTGGCCTATCTTGGAACCGAACTTCTTCACGCATCCTGCCGATCTGGAGATACTTTTAGAAGGCGTTAAACACGCCATCAACGTTTCCATGACGGAACCCTTTCAGGCCTACGGCAGCAGACTTCACGATATCAAAATTCCGGGCTGCAGAAGATTTGAATTCGCCACTGATGACTACTGGAGATGCGCCATCAAGCATATGCCTTCTATGATGAACCATGAAATAGGTACGGTCAAGATGGGACCCAAAACGGATCCCAATGCCGTTGTGGATCCTCAATTGAGAGTCTATGGGATTAGTGGGTTGAGAGTGGCCGACGCTTCCATCATGCCTACCATACCAGTTGGTCATGTCAACGCTGGAATTTATATGATCGGTGAGAAAGCCGCTGATATGATCAAAGAAACTTGGGAGAATGTGGTTTAGGACTCTAATATGGAGTTGTCCGTGCTCTGGCTGGGAAACCATTAGTTGTGGAGCGAGAAGAGTGCCTGAGCTTAAGATCTAGATCCTCGATTATGGGATGTAATGTAAAGTTCAGGGGTCAATAGTGGTAAGGGGAATTGTGGGTCAAGTTATATCTTCCGCTCGTAAATGCTCTCGTGAAAATGCAAGTATTTAAACGCGGTCAACGAGAAAGAAACTTTGGGTAATGTAGTATAACATTTTGTGTAGATATTTGTTTTAGGGGAAATTCGATTGAATTGATGAACTTTTAACAAATCGTGGAAGAAAAGTGCAACTACTACAGAAAGCACAACTATCCAATAACCTCTAGTGATAATTTATAAAGATAAGAAATGTGTATCAACCTGATAAATTCGTATATGCATAGATGTGTAAATATTCGTTGAATTAGTGAATAATCATTGTTTTGCGTTTCTTTTTCGATCTAATGATTTTATAAAAAAATATATTTAAATATAAAATGATACGACATACAATCTGCATTTAATCGACCCAACGGCAAACCTATTAATAATAACAATCACCATAATTGGAGCTCACTGACTAGCCTTTCCAAAACGGCAACATTAGATAACAGAAAAAATGCTTTCACTCGAGTTATCGACCTTTCCTTTCAATTGTACACAAGAACCGGTCTATCCTCGAGCTATGTACCCATTCCTATCCTTCTTTTTTATTTATTGCTCGTTACGTATGTATCTACCAGGAGCAGACAGAAAAAAAATACCAAATATACTTTCTCCGCATTATAACAACTCTTACAGAGCATGCCAAATGCGCAATCTAACGGAATCACTGAGAAACCGTATACAGAAGCGATACAGTAGTGATACCGGCTAACATAATATCCTTAAAGTACTTTAGCAGTGAATTAAGATATTACACTGGCAAATGATATCAATCGCCTGCATAAAATTTAATTTCAATAACTCGACGTTGAGTTATACCAATTACTATCAAACTGTATTTTTTAAAAATGAAAATTAATCCAAATTTTCGTAAATATGATTACGTAAGAACTCCAAAATAATTCTGTATACGATTCATCTAAAGGAAACGCCGAGAGCAGTAGTGCCACGAACCGCCCGCCTCGGTTTTTGTTACGCATTCAGAAATCTAGAAGCGCCACTGGCATTTAACGGCGGGTATCAATCAATCGAGGCTTGCGAGTTAACAGTCTGCAGACTTTAGGAGCAAAATATAAATTAATCGTTGCTTCAAAATTTCCCAGAAAGTCTCTCTCGTCTTTGTCTAACGCGCCAACTCCAAAATAATTCCATACACGGTAAATCAATAACAGAAACTGAGAGCAGTGGCGTCACAAATCACCCGCTCCTCTTTCTGGCGCGTGACCTAAAATCCAAGGGAGTGCCGCATGCATATCATATTGTAGGTACAGTGCTTGCAAGGGTTAATTGTTCGTCAATTCTTCTGTTAACCTGATTGTGAGGATGACTAACACAGGATAATACTATATAAGGTTAAACTTACTCGCCAGAAAAAAAACTTCAATCACTATTATCTCATTACTTATGTGCTTTTGGCTCATATTTGTATAATACTTTTTTGAAGATTACGTTTTTATCTACAATAAAGCCTTATATCGATATAGACCAAAAATTCATAAGTAATGAAATAATAGAGATTGACGTTTCTTTCCTAGCAAGTAAGTTTAGCCTCACGTGGTATACTACAGTAGAGGATCTAAATATGTTTCACAATAGCCTGAGGCGTAGGTACAGCTTGAAATGACCGCATGTCGTACAACCTACATATATTACACCGAGAAAATAGTTTATTTGTAGTTAATAAATGTTTGTTTAAATATGGCGAAACAAAAATTTTATTGGACCAAGTAAATATTTGTTAACTATTACGATATTTATTTAGCATGATTAAATCCCCCGAGGCATTCATTCGTATGAAATAAACATTTTAATAATTAACATACATTTTCTTGTCCTAATGAAATATTTATTTCGCTGAATTGGAAATTACATTTATTAACTATTAATAAACTGTCTTCTCGGTTTAGTTAACAGATCAAAGCCTACATTGAGAAAACAGCTGTATACTTGATTATGGCGAAAGAAATATTTCTTGTGGCCAAGCAAATATTTGTCAGCTATTACTCTATTTCTGTTTGAATAAAGAAGACATTCTAATAATTAACATAGATTATATAACCCAATAAAATATTTATTTTGCCATAATCAAGTATACATTTATTAACTACAAATAAACTCTTCTCTCAGTGTAGAATCTGTTACAAGATGTTCTAATGTTAATTATTTTCACAAGAGCTCTGTGTCTAATCCTGCCAGGAAATGTGTGCCTTTCAAGAAATTTTCCAAGATTAAAAATATAGCATTGTAGAAGAACACTGCGCAACGCTCCGTTCTGCCTTTCCCACCTCGTGAGAACAAGCAGTGCATCTGAACTGTAAGGGATAAGTTGCCACAGCTGCGTCACGAGGACGCTTGGTGAATGAGACGAGGGGAAGCAGGACAATGAGGAATGATAGATCCTTTTCGTTAATGTTTTACGGCTCGTTTTCACGCGCACAAGAAAAGATGATATTTCGTCGCACGTTTTTCGAAAGGACGTCATATAAAGTACAGAGTTACTTTATGACAAGGAATGGACATAGTAAAATGTTAATTAGATATTTGTTTGCGTTATTACTTGTGGTAATATATTCGGAGCGTGAAAAGAATGCCTAGATAACAGCACATTCAGACGCCCGATGCTACAATATAATTCGAATTTGATATTTTTAAATAGAAATAAATAATTAATCAAGTATTTAGCGGCAACAACATGGAAAAATAATGTGATATCTCGTGCTCGTAAAGTTCCAGTAGCGATGAGTGCAAGCTCGACAACAGAAGACCCGCATGTTCATCGTGCCGACTCCATTTAGTCGACACAGTTTGCCCCATTTACAAATATCCACCTATAGTACGTATACTATATACGTATATGTTACAAAGTGTGTGTACAAGTGTCACGTCAATACATCCTATTGAAGAGAGAGAATGCATAATACATTACAGATATACATATTATATTATTCACCCTCCTCCTTGAGTGGCCGATTGCTTAGAGAGAAACGGTCTATTAAAAACGATAAGAAATTCGTCACTGTACAGTGTGCTTTCTCAGCGAAATACAATCCCGGTAGGAAAAGCAGCTCAATTAACGTTTGGAGTAGGTCCAGTCAGCAACCGCTGTTCGACGAACACTCCAAGCAACGTAGACCAATCGGGGTCCAGGAAATCGAAACGCACACAGAGGCCAAAGCCCTGCGACACTCGGGGTACTACGTGGCTTATCTGTACATATAGGCAACCCCCGCGGAAGCTGCACAATAAACCCCAAACCGCTTCACCCCCGAAGTTTGGAAGGGGAGAAGAAGGAAAAGAGGGGTGAGTGCACTCGAGGGTGGCCTGCTAACGCAACGAGAACCCCCCTTACCGTCGCCGCATGTGACTCACTGCGCATACATTACGTAACTATAACTTCCAAGAGAAACTAAAACTGGTACGATATCCCGGGGAGGCTGCGGCGACAAGGGTGATTGGAGGAGAAATTGATGCTGCGAGGGTGTCTTTGACGTCAGGCAAAGTGAAAGTAAAGCTATGATATAATTTCAAAATTACAAGATTGAATTTTCAAAAGCACATAAAGAGTTAACGTAAAAGATAAGCACGTACAATATGAGGATCTAAATTGTCCAATTATACCACGGAAATTCGAGTGTATTTTTATAATATAACGTGAGAGCAAGAAATGTCAGTGAAATTTTTCCTTGGATTTGCCCGTGCGAAACGACCGCGATTCTGAAAGCATTGGGGTAGATCGCTGTAGACGTTGGGGTAGATCTCAAACGACGGCAAAACCTCCGGGGGTTGGGTGAACCCCTCAGCGCATACCAACGAGGTCTACGAATTCAATTTGCCTAAAGTTCTCTGTCGTTTACATCACATTTGGATTGCATGGATGTTTACAGGAACACCAACAGAGTATGTAAAGTGCATCTTGTATAATACACCTTGCATTGCGAGCAAATTGGCTAAAAATTTCGTATCAATTGCTCCACATCGCAATGTGCAATAAATCGATGGAGAAAAAATTGACACAGGATGGCCAAACGTATCATATATCATCCATTTCAAAACGTATTTCGCTCAATACTTTTCGCTGCTATTTTCTGTTGAATTCGACGGCTCCTCCACGGTTCTTCGAGTCTGCGAAACCCGTTTAAACATTAATTGACCTTTATTTTGCGCGGTCAAGGCGAGATCAGGAGCGTCTTATTAATCGCTTAGCGGCGCATAGCATCCATAATGCGAAGCAAACATATTCTCGAGTTTATTTCATTAATATAATTCGTAATTATATCGTGTGGCAGAACGCGAGAATTGGTTAGCGTCCGTACAAAATTAATATCGTCGATATTCTCACGCACGAATAATTTACTGTTGTCTACATATCTCTAGGAATCCCCCCATTCGACCCACGATCGATTCAGCAACATCAAAGACACGCAGCCCAACAATCTACGTCACACGGATATCTATACACGCACGTATGCGTTCCACGCACGTACACTGTTCCATATGGGATGGGCGATCGATATAATGACACACCGAGAGTGACTTGAAAGAAGGGTACCGATATCATACGTGTACGTCACAGCCTCGATGCGAGGTACTTTGAAAAAAGTGAAAGTAGAGAAAGAGAGGTATGTACTCTAATATCTCAATATTTTATTAAATGCATGTTATGGAAAAATTGACAGTGTATGCATAAACCAAGAAAAAAAATTATATTTCCTTCCTAAACAGAAACGTCCTTTTAGCTGTTGATTTTTTAAATTTTCAGAACTTTGTTTCTCGCTATAAACAGTTTTTAATATGCAATTCCTTATTTGTATGCAACCGTATGCATAATAGGACAACACCTTTTTATATTAACGATATAACTATAATCTACTGCGTTTTGATGCTGTAGGTATACGGCCAATAAAAAGAATACAAGGTCACGCGACTACGTGCTCTACGCAACTAGAGTCCGGATGGTATCGTCACGTAACATTCAAGTGTGTCAAAGTGGGTCGACGCTTGTAAAGCTGCGTTGCCTATGTCTAAACATATAAAAGCTTCTAAGCTCAAGTATAGCAATACGCGAGGGATGAACGTTTTCATCGTTATATGACCTACGGATTCCTTTGCAATCATCACCTGCCCCTCACCGAGTCAATTGTGCAGCGGTGTAATCAAAGATATAAGAAAAAGAAGGGTAAAATTTAGAAATAATTTTGAGAGACTGTTTATACTTTGATTATTTCTAATTGTACCATTACATCTGCACATCCATACTTTTGATTAGAATGGAATAGAATAGCTTATTTCTTCCCATGTTTTTATATTCGACAAATTTGTGTTGTACATTGCTACACTTATGTATATTTACCTACTTCTTCTATTAGATTGCACTTCGATCTTTTTCTCCTACAACTCTTTCATATACATAATCTTGATTATCCCTGAGTATTGTACTCGTTTGATTGCTATTAAAAAGTTTATGAGACTGCTAGACTTTCTAAGGCGTCATGTAAGGAGATGCACGTGCTCCAAATTTCGCAGATAACAATTCAGTGCTGTCTCAAGAAAAGGTGACCTTCTGCCGCGTGGTAAGAAAACAGGGAAAGGATCTTCGGGTAATAAATTACCTTGCTCTACCTGTGTTCCAAATTGCAGCAGGAGAAAGATTTAAGCAAGCGTAATGCAATATTTTAGGGGAGCTTTTCACTATACATATAGCGATAACAATGGGACGAACGTGGAAGAGGAGCTTGAAGATTAAGAAAATAACGTTAGGCAATTTGCGAACCTCCCCTTAGTTAATTTTATCGGACCACCCTTCGTACGTAATCTACTTTCCCAATATTTCTGAGACACTATCAAAATGATAGTGAGACAGCGAAAATCGCATGCACAATTTAGAAACTAATACAAATCAATCCTTATTGAAAAAGTATCATAGATTCTCCTCACAGATTCACATAGAAAACTTGTAAAATCCCCATAGAATTTCCATGGGAATTTGTTGTGCTTCTGACACAGCAATTCCAGATACTCTCTCATAAAAATCTAAGAGAGTTGAATGGGAATGTATTGGATTCTATGTGTATCTGTTGAAACAAACAAAATCTTGTAAAGTTCTATTAGTAATTACAAATAGAACGGCATGTATAGGTCTTTATTTTCTTTATGGGATTTTACTTGATTTTACGGATACATATAAAATTCGGTAAATCCCTATTCATCATCTCAGACACACATGAACTCCAATGCATTCCTATTCGTCCTTCTCAAACTTTTCTAATAGATATCTGGAATTGCTGTTTCAAAAGCACATCACATTTCCATAGAAATTGTCTATGAGAATCTATGGGATCTTTTCAATAGGGATGGTTCGAAAGCAAAGTGAATATTTGAATGCAAGCTATCACCCCTTGAATATGTATTGTTCGTAGGAAAATGTACGCAAATAGATGCGCACGGTGTCCAGCATAATTTAAAAATCAAATTCCCTGATATTTCCAGATTTTTCATAATTTAGCGACAGCCACACTCCGTAGTATATAGCAGCGCACACAGAGCACGTACTCCAAATTTCGCAGATAACAATTCAGTGCTATATCTCGAGAAAAGAAGACCTTCTGCCGCGCGGTATAAGTCAGAATGGAGAATAAATAGCTGGCTCCGACAATGAATGGTCTCTTGATAAATGCCCGTAAAGTAATAAAAATGTAGACGCGCGTCGATGTGTGCAGAAACGTACATGAGTGGCTGTGTGCATATATTATATGCCTTCCGCGCGCGCGGAAAATCCGCCGCGTGTGTCACGTTCGATTACGGCTCAACTGTTGACCGACAACGGCCTACGAGATTATCGTATGCACCATCGCAACTGTTCGTCCCCGACTGACAAAATTCATCGGCTCTATGTAGGGGCAACATCGGCCTTCCGAGGTGGCAATATAGGCCGACCGAGCTGCAGCCTGCATAGTGCCTATATAGGAAGTGTAACGCTCGTCTATAAAGTGGCTATATAGGCCATGCAATGTAGAGCCTATGTAGGTCACACTATTTACAGACTATATAGGCCATGCAACGTACAGCCTATGTAGGCCATGCGATATACAGCCTATGTAGGTCACACTATTTACAGACTATATAGGCCATGCAATGTACAGCCTATATAGGCCGTACGCTTTGCAGACTATATGGGCCACACGATTTACAGACTATGTAGGCCATGCAATGTACAGCCTATATAAGCCTTACCATTTGCAGACTATATAGGCCACGTGATATTCAGGCTATATAGGGTATTTAATTTGCGAACGATATAGGCCTCATGATATTCAGGCTACATAGACCAGCAAGCTAGAGTCTGTATAGGCCTACGTAGCAAGAGTACAACACTCGCAATGGAGGCTATTCACGCCGTATGATGTACCACCTACATAAGCCAATTGAGTGATTCAGAGATTATACAGACCAAGTAATTCACGGACTATATCACAGGCCAAACATTGCCGAAACAATTAAAGTCAAATGGTAAGAATAATTAAGATAAAATCAATCAAATGCATAGAACATCAATTTTTATTGCACAGAGAAATATCGAATTTCCATATAGAGAACAGCATAATTATATTAAAATTCATGAATCACTTATTATGATTAATTAACCCTCGTACGTCCCTCGGGTCTATAATGACCCACAGCGTTCAATATCGATAAGTTATTATTATTCCTTTAGAGATAATCTTCTGAAATTTTTAGACATTGTTTCTTTCTTATAACGATAATTTTTCATGATGGAAATAAGCATGTAATTATGTAATTTTGTCGACTACAAAAAACTGCACGTACAAGGTCTTCGGGTCATATATGACCCATACTGTAGAATATTTTGTTATTTGTATTCAGGTACCATTTGTAGTCAATGTACCATTTTTCTTATATTATGCAGTTTCCAGTGATTTCATAATACTTCAGACAAATTTTATAAAGTGTACGTAGTTTGTTTGCTGAATGACCATGCATGTAGAGACGGAGTACGGACGTGGTCATTCCTGCTCTGCTCGGTTCTCCTGTAGGTATCTCTCCAAATAGTGCGAGTATCTGTCTGATGGTATTAGCGTATATAATACCACCCATATTACAATCGAAAGATCGAGACATTTTTCAAATTTATCTTTTGTGAGAGGACGCCATTTCTTCATATGAGAATTTTCAACCTGATGATTTTGAGTTTCATAACGATTCGTCTCCTCTATAATACTTTCAAGCAGACGAGAATCAAAAAAATAATTGAAATAATCGATTGGACTATTTCCCAATATAAAGATTTTCGGATTTATTTCGGAGCTACCTTCGAAATTTTTAATTGATGGGTAAAAATACGGGTACTTGTACTTTTGGTTCGGATTCGCCATTAGTCCAAGCTTTATTTTCAGCCATTGCATTGTTGGATACTACTGTATCAATACAACCGTAAAGAACAGGCGAGCGAGGCAGGCTTATAGATTGCGCGGAGCATTGCGTTTGCGCGAACGAATTCGCAATACGGCACCTATAAGGCTTTTAGCGTATACCGTGTCATCATTCACCATATTGTATTCGCCATTTTGGATTTGAGACTAGACTGATTTGGACATCAGGATCGTAATAAGCGACCCCGAAAACCCCTCGAGTAATAAATTTCGGGCCATAATCTTCAAATTTTTAAAATTTCTGGAATTCATCATCCGCCATCTTGGATTTGAGAATAGACCAATTTGGACATCAGCATCGTAATGAGTGATACAAAAAACCCCTGAGCAACAAGTTTCGGGCCACAATCTTCAAATTCTAAATATTTCTGGAATTCATCATCCGCCATATTGCATTCGCCATCTTGAATTTGAGAATAGAGCGATTTGGATATCAGCATCGTAATGAGCGACCCAAAAAACCCCCAAGTAACAAGTTTTGAGCGATAATCTTTCCTGCCAAATTTTTTCCACTGGATCCAAAGTCGATTTTGCCCTGCGTCCGGGGTGGTCGATATATCGACCAGCAGTTAGGTCGATCCAAATAGGAAATTATTGACTTTATTTATAAATTTTACGTTTAAAAAGTCGATTTTAACTGAAATTTCCCCGGGCTCTAAAGGTTAATATATACGAGTACATACATCCTACCCTTGGGTCATATATGACCCGAAGGACTTAAGTGTAAGTATAAATAAGGGCCGTACGAGGGTTAACAACTGAACCGAAAAAAAAACATGTTGATTGGATTCGATACTAATGAATATATGTGCTTTGAATCCATTTTTCAGTGTTAAAATTTTGTTATTGTTGTTAAAATATGTCGTTATAGTTGTTGTATGATTAATTTTCCGAAACTTGATTTTTCCCCGTTGGACTCTTTTTCGCTTTGGCCGCTTTTTCTCGTCGTCGTTGTACTCGACCATCACCCCAGTCGTACGCGTTGGTCAAAACGTAGCCCAGGGCTGTCTCATACTCTTTCTTCGTCATCTTCTGTTCGGGCTTCATCGAAGACAAGAAATCTTTCAAAGTAACTGTAATTTCAATAATAATAATATTAATTATTATCATAATTATTATTATTAATAATATTACTAATTTCTTTATGATTTTACCTTCTATCAACCGGGAAGTGTTGGTATGAGTAAATGTGTCTTTGTTCTCCTTAGGCTTGACCGCGGTGAACTTCATGGCAATTTCCCGAGTCATCAAACTCATCAAAACGGTTTTGATGTTTTTCTTCAATTTTTCCCCATCATCAAAAATGTATCTCCAAATTTCTTTCTGCAAAAACAAGAAAAATTATCAGGAAAATTTCAAAATCACTTTAAATTTCCGCTAGAAATCGCAAATATATCTTTTTAAAACTCTTAAAATCCCCAAAACCAAAAAACTCCTTCCCTAAAATACTGAGAAAACCTCGTACTTATATCTGTGGCTTACCTGTAGTGAATGTAACGAACAGTTACGAATTACCTTGATGATGATGAATAAGTGTAAGGTACGGTCGGCGCGGTAGACTCGACGGCCGCACGATGAGCAATCCTCGAAGACTCTAACCACGGTCCGAGATCCTCGCCGGTTGTCGATCGAATGCCTTCCTTCGATTGCTTCGAGGAGCATGAGTCCTCCTTGCTCCTTTGTCCTGGGCCTGCGTTGGAAAGCCCCGTTGCCTTGACGTCACTGTGGGGGAAACTGCCCGCTTCAACCTGGCATCGTGGATCGCCCTTGCTTGGCGCGTCCACTCCTAATAGTCCAGTAAAATTTCCGTTTAAATCGAAAATTGTAACGTAATGGTGAAAAGTTGATAATAAATCAATATCATCGCATAAATCTCCCTCAAGTTAAGTGTTAACTCTCAAGTCGAGGGAAATTTTCATGGGAGAAATGATAATTTCATGGATTACTATTGTTAATTTTTGGAAATATTACTATAGAATTAACGCGCGCGCGCGATCTTCTTATAAAAAATTATGATATTTCTCGTTTTCGAGATTTAGGTTAGGTTTCCAATATTCAATCAACTATAATATCCATTAGAAAGTATACAAAATTCAATCAAATGAGGAACAATCATTTCTTCATAAAATGTTAAAGTACTTCAATAAAACGCGTACTAAAATGATTATAAAATGTTAAATTACGTACGATTTTTATGTAATACTAACCAGAGTCCCCTTCTTCTTCCAACACTGCAGCATTCCGTACTTGTTCCCACTTTTTCAGAGCACGCTTTTTACATCGATGCTTTTGAACACGTTCTCGGATCAATGTCCGTTTCCGATCCATAGTAAACTTTAGAGTTCAATGCCGAAGCCCACGAGAGTACTGGGTGCAAGAATTGTCCCCTCGATCTTATATTATAGTATATATGACCGACGCGACATCTTTTGTATATATATTTTGTGGTGAATGCCCTTCTATATAGGCTGGCCGTCACAGAACTGACATCGCTCACATGTAGTGTGGCCTATATAGGTCGACAATCGCAAAACCAACATCGTTCGTATAAAGAATAACCTATAAAAGCCGGATATTGTGGAACCAATATCTTCCCTACATAGGATGTGGCCTATATAGGCTGACCGTCACAGGCCTAACATCGCCTACATGTAGTGTGGCCTATATAGATTGACAATCGCAACACCGACATCGCCCCTATACAGGATAACCTATAAAAGCCGGATATTGTGAAACCAATACCGCCCCTACATAGGATGTGGCCTATATAGGCTGACCGTCACAGGCCTAACATCGCTCGCATGTAGTGGGGCCCATATAGGTTGACAATCGCAACACCGACATCGCCCCTATACAGGATAACCTATAAAAGCCGGATATTGTGAAACCAATACCGCCCCTACATAGGATATGGCCTATATAGGCTGACCGTCACAGGCCTAACATCGCTCGCATGTAGTGTGGCCCATATAGGTTGACAATCGCAAAACCAACATTGCCCCTATAAAGGATAACCTATAACAGCCGGATATTGTAAAATCAATATCGCTCCTATGTAGGATTTGGCCTTCATAGGATGATTTTCGCAAAACTAAGATTGCCCTTATATAGAATGGCCTATGTAGGCCAGATATTGCCAAACCAATATCGCCCCTACGTAGGAAGTGACCTTTATAGGCTGTCCGTCCTAGGACCAATATTGCTTGTATGTAGGTGACGTATATGTAGGTTGACCGTTCCCAAACCAACATTGCCCTCATAATGGAAAACCTACATAGGCTGGCCGGTACAAAACCAATATCGTGCCTACATAGAATCTTTATTGGCCGAGAAATCTTGTCACTCGGGTCTCTATTGCCCCATACTTGCATAATTGTCAAGAAAGTGCACTCCAAACGCGCTATCTTTGCTTCCAAATAACAAATCTGCGATATCCTCAGCTGCATATAGTCGATGTTATTTGCGTTACATCATACCAACGCGGTATCAAACGAGAGAACGTACGAATTATACACGAAGGAAGATCGCGCAAGGTTATTATCGAACCGTGTTTAAACTCATGGAACATCAAAGTATTTAAAGCATCCGTTTAACCCTCTGTACGTTATACACGCTAGAATCACGTGTGATCAATTGATATTTCAGAGACCTACCAAACGTAAGAGGAAAGGTGCATTCACAAGATCAACGTTTATTAAAAAATCGAAATTCATTGAAAGATTGAATAATATTACGTTGGTAGACCTGAATGGGGTAATAATTAGCTTTGATTTCGACGTAGATACTTCATAGTGTCGTGCTAGAGTTAACAAACTGTACATATCACCGAGATAAGGATTGGCAGCCGGGTCTTTACGAAAACAAGAAGACACGCGATATTATTCAGAAATCTCTGCCTCTTGATTTTTAAATCTGGAACCAAACCCAGAGACTATCAAACGAGATGAACTCGCAAAATTATGAAAAGTGGCTTACAGAGAAACTGATTCTAAATCTTCCCCCAGATTGTGTTGTAAGTGATAATGTAAAATATCATAATATACAATTACAGAAAGCACCTACCTGCAACTCAAGAAAAACAGATATGATAGACTGGCTGATAAGTAAAAATATACCTTTTTTGCCGAATTTGCATAATCACAACTGTATGAAATTATTAAATATTCTAAAAAACAACACATTGTTTACAAATTCGACCGTCTGCTACAAGAAAACGGGCACGTGCCTCTAAGGCTCCCACCCTATCATCCGGATTTAAATCCAATTGAATTGACATTGGCTCAAGTTAAAAACAATGTAGCAAAGAAGAATGTTTTATTTAAATTAGATATTGTGAAAACTCTGACAGAGGAAGAATTTTCATTAGTTACTGTCCAAGGCTGAATGAAGTGTTGTCAACACGTTCTTAAAGTTGAAGATAATTATTTACAAAACGAGATTCCAGTTGATGTGATAACAGAAGAATTGATTATCACACAGGTTCTTATAGTGAAACTTCTAGTGATACAGAAGATGACTTTGAAAATATCAGATTAGGGGCTGTAGTTTTAGGTTATTCAAATAAATGTTTCCTTGTTTACTCCTTCTTTTTGCGCCAGCTTGTTCATTATTGTATTGTATAATAAAATTTACCTAGATGAATTGTCACAAATTGTTATAAAAGAAATAAAAACCAATGACGTAAAGTACCTATTACAAATTGTTATAAAAAGTTATTTGTTTTATTTCTCGTAACTTAATTTCACATTACAAAGAAAACGCCGCAAATTCGTTGATTGGTTTGAGAAGTATTCACCAAAATGTGAAAGAAATAGTTGGTAAATAACGCCGAAAATTTGAAGGTACGCCACTGTTTGCAAAGCGTCAGATGGTTGCGTTCCGAGAATACCGCCTTATCGTTTCTGAGAATTTTGGCTCAACAAATATCGTACCTACCGACTGTAATACGGAACTTCGTATTCATTCAATGCTCGAGTTTAAGTATGAGAGTATGTGTAGCCTTGAATAAGAAAATAATTAGTTTCGATTTTCGCAAAGACGACGTGCTAAAGACACAAACTATACACGCAATCTCGTGATAGAGCTGGCGCCCGGTATTTCGGGGCCGAGAGCACGCGGTGTTGCTTGAAGTTCGGCGTACCTAATTATTTCGCGTAAGTCAATAGTGACAGTCGCACGATCGAGGGGTACAGCATTTTTGGACCAGGCTCTCGTATTTAGCCGGGTGCAACGAGAGATATTTCCGTTCCGGAAAGCGGCTTACATCGCGAGAGAACGTAGGCGCTAACCTGATACGACGAGTGCCTCGTTCGGACCGCAAGTGTGAACGTTTCCCATCTTCGGTTCGATTTAAAATAATCCCAGATTAGAGCGATGATAGAGGCCGGCACGACACGGACAAACAGCACCACTGTACGTCACAACACAGCACGTATCGTTCTTCCGCGAAACGGACGCGACACTTGACACACGGGACACCGGAAGCACTCGTCGACTGCCGGTGACAGATACGCGATTATTCCCTTCAATCGGCCGAGAAATAGAGGGCTCACGATGCCACCCAAAAGCCACTACCCGAAGCTTGTAATTTTGCAAAACCCAAACTGACAGTGCCGCCAATGTGTAACGCTGCACGCGAACTCTCGCGGATACTTTACGAACGAACGCGGCGGCGATTCGATATAAATGCTAAAAATTAACACTGCGATGCGTTAGGGAATTCGATTGATGCTGCGAAATTGAGAGTAACACTCGCGCTACTGGCTTAATTAAAAACTTTTGCTAAGCGCGTTCATCTCTGGTCTACTGCTGCGTTTCGCGGATGGACGCCATGTTACTACGTCACCGCGCGGAGCGTCGGCGAAAACACTGGGCGAAATATGATAAGTTTTAGCGGCTTATTCAAACGCTTATTGACATGTATAGCGCATGTGATATATTTACTGAACGAATTGATCTGCGAAATATTTAATAAGTATATTTAATTCATATCTGATACAATGAACGATCAGCTTTCGTTTTACTTCAGAGAATTCATGAATATAAAGCATGAAATTCTATCGCTTCGTAAGAAATTTTAATCAGCTGAATATATAAATATATAAATCGCGCATTTCTCGAAATCATTGAGATTTGCAGTACTTGAATATAACAAAGGAAAAACACGACAGATATATTTTTGTATGACTCACAATTGCTGTGTGAACCGACTTGCACATCAATACGCGTTGCCAATTTTATAGAACTAAACGACTGACCATCACCCTTCTTTACCGTCTTCCTCAAAGAAATAGAAATTGTTAACTTTCTATAACATGATGTACATTATAAAATTCTTCCCGGTATTTTATATACGAAGTTGATATTTTTCTTGCTACGATCAAGGTCGAGAAAGAATTTATTTCAAATTGACGCTAACAAAAAACGCGCGCAGCGCCCAAAGTTGTCGGAAATGAATGACGACCGTCAGGAGGTTGTGGCGACGAACGCCGTGGAGACGTTATTTTAGTAGTAGGATATTTTTCGATATTAGAGAGCTTATTTTGATTAATCGGTAAGGTGAATCATATCTTACGGACTTTACGCGTGTTCACATATGACGTGCTTTACGAACGCATCTACAAGACACGTGTTTTTTTAACAGAAAATTGTTTACCTGCGCGAAGATCTAACCGCACATACAAACGTTACAAACCTCAAATTATTCTTATCAACCCGGTATCCTCTTCTGTAAAGCTGTAGGTTACCTACTTTTTTCATTCTGGTGATATTAATAATGTTCTAACTTCACTTAATTTTTTTTACTTGAAACGGAACTCTAATAAATCTTGATTTAGGTTTGCTATCAGACGCTTAAGAATTGTTTCCTGTTCAAGTCTAAGGGTGCAACCGGCGATAATGTCCGATTCCAGCGATTTGGATCGGCAGATCGAGCAGCTGAAAAAGTGTGAGATCATCAAAGAGTCTGAAGTCAAAGCTCTTTGCGCGAAAGCCAGAGAGATCCTTATAGAGGAGAGCAATGTGCAGCGTGTCGATTCTCCTGTTACTGTAAGTTGTTGATGTTCTTTGAGATACATGGAGTAATTTTATAATACGATGTTAAAAATTCTCTAGAATTATTTAATTATAATTTCAATTTGTTATTTTCTCCAGGTTTGCGGAGATATACATGGTCAATTTTACGACTTGAAGGAACTTTTTAAAGTTGGTGGCGATGTTCCAGAAACAAATTATCTTTTCATGGGTGATTTCGTCGATCGAGGGTTCTACAGCGTCGAGACATTCCTTCTCCTTCTTGCTTTAAAGGTACTTTGACTAATAGTTTCCCAAAAATTTTCTAAGTGAAACTGATTTAACTTTACTTAACTTCACATTGAAATAATCGTCGTTTCCAGGTCCGCTATCCGGACAGGATTACATTGATTCGTGGGAATCATGAATCGAGACAAATCACGCAAGTATACGGTTTTTATGACGAGTGTCTCCGGAAGTACGGCAGTATTACGGTATGGCGCTATTGCACTGAAATTTTCGATTACCTATCGCTGTCCGCCATAATTGACGGCAAGATATTCTGCGTTCACGGTGGCCTGTCACCCAGCATTCAGACCCTCGATCAAATCCGAACGATAGATAGGAAACAAGAAGTGAGTTCAAAGTTTTTCTGCGATATAATGTTGATACGACGCTGTCATTCTCTGACGCATTGCAATTATTATCAATAATGATTTTAATGGATATTTCGACTTTCAGGTACCACACGATGGTCCCATGTGTGACCTATTATGGTCAGACCCAGAAGATACTCAAGGCTGGGGAGTATCGCCTAGAGGGGCCGGATATCTCTTTGGCAGCGATGTCGTGGCGCAATTTAACGCTGCTAACGATATCGATATGATTTGTAGAGCGCATCAATTAGTAATGGAAGGATATAAGTGGCATTTTAACGAGACAGTGCTAACAGTATGGTCGGCCCCTAATTATTGTTATAGGTAGGTTCCGCGTACGACGATTAACAACGACTGTTACGGGAATCCTTGCAGTACGGGGAATATTTTTTTGTTCAGATGCGGCAACGTGGCGGCAATATTAGAATTGAACGAACACCTGCTAAGAGATTTTACGATATTCGAAGCTGCGCCACAGGAGAGCAGAGGAATCCCCAGTAAAAAACCTCAAGCTGATTACTTCTTGTGAAGCGGCGCATTTCCGCGTACCTCAACACTATCGACACTTCGACGCTCGACCTTTTACATTTCAAGGTTTGGCTGTTGTCAACTGTTTTGTCCAAACTCCGGCGTTTGATGCTTTTTTGCGATAACAACCGAGCACTCGATAGGAAGAGATATTCCTTTTAAAACTAACGTAGGACTTTGCCGTCTTCGCGAATTCCTTCGGGAAACCGTAATTGAATAGTTAGATGCGACAAAAACCCGAGCGCGTATCGAATTTTCGTTTGACCAATGTCTACGGATGACGAGATAATCGCAATTAAAGTATTAATAGCATGTGATTAGGTTGTCATGACATCTCCGAGTACTCAATTATTCTTCAACCACCTAATCGATATTTCAACCCCTTCTATATCAATTAAAACGATAAATTTGTAAACAGCATTTGCAAAGGTGCACCGTGGACTGCAAATCGAGGGACATCGCGCGATATTAGGTTTTTTAGGACGAGTATACTGAGAATCTACTACTTAAAACCCACTATTATTATTCGTATTATAGTTAAATATGAAGTAATAAACGTGTAACAATAGTACATACCTAAGGAAAGCATGTACGAAGTATAAACCCACCTCCAACTTGATTAAAATGCGTTTATGCGGTCTTCTTTTCTACACTTTTTATTTATTGTGCGAAAAATTGTCAGAGACGACGATGTCTACGCTGCTACTAAATATATTTAATTGAATCCCGATTCAAGAAACATTTCTCTTTGGTGTGATCCAAGCGAAAAGTATCGCAGAGTAAATCGGCTGATTTCACGCGCGATAAATTGACGATTTTTATTAACTACCGAATCTGAAAACCTGTACCCTCTAATAAATATGGCTGTATAACTTTTATCTTGTACTTAGATCTGGAGTCACTTCTTCATTCATATCTTTGCTGATAATTTTACATTGCCCTGATTCCTCGTACGCGCTTGATGAATACTATATTTACTGTAGTTCATTTTATCATCAGTTATACACTACCATTATAGCAATTTATTTCGAATGTTTAAAACGATCATTTTTTGTAAATTATGATAGGTGTATTTTGAATTAGTTTTTCATAGCAATGAAATAATAAAATGATTTTCTCAATTGTCCTCTGATTATTAAGTTATGTTATAGTGGCACCTTATACAAATTTAAGCCTGAAGTAATGAATAAAATGAGGTAATTTTGCTTTCTATATCTGTACCTCAAAGCCAGACTATGTTAAGTCCATAGTCTTAACATAGTCTGGCTCTGAGGTACAGATATATATGTATAATGATATATAAAGGAATCCTCTTTTCCATGCTATAATGTTCAAAAGTCATTCATATTCGTACATAACATATCAAATCTACAGTGAGGATTCAAGAATTTAGGCACCCAGAAATTTGGGCAACCCCTACGTTCGTGCCCTCTCTCCGGTTACTCTGTCGCATTCAAACGGGTAGTTGAGACGGCTCACTGCAGCATACACACTTCTACACCGAAGATGGCTACGTACACGAAAATATACGTGCATTATTCCTACCATTCATGAGTCACGCCTAGGTACGAGTGAGGGCTTAGAAATTTGGGCAGTCCCGACGGGGTGCCCAAATTTTTAGATCCTTACTGTATTTCAGTCGTACAGCAAATTCGGAGTTTAAAACATATTATATATCGAAAAGTATTTTTATTTGAGGAATGCAGCATACATATACACATTTGTACATTAATGGTTAAATGGTCGACACACGTATATATAAGCATACTAAAAACCGCCCATTTTGAGGAAAAGTTGCGTACGACTCATATAATCGCGCTATAGGTAGTATTGCACACAAAACGAACTAAATTTGACTCAATTGCTAACTGTGCAGCAACCGCAGCCAGACTAACATACAACCCGTCCCAGGGAATACACGCCGGCGTAGCACATTGCATATCGGTAGGCTCTATCGGATCCAAAATGATTCCCTAACATTCCGACAGCCCAGACACGAACCAAATAAACGTTTCAGTCCGAAAAACACCGGTCATCTCTCGCGACAGACGCTCTGACAGATAGTTTGATAATCGTTTGGATTTTTTTCGAATAATCAAGATACTGAACGGAAGCAGCGCTATTTTTCTCTAGTTGCTTGTGCATAAAGAGCAGGAAAGGAGACATCAGTGTCTCAGAAGAAGTGCCATCAGATAAGTTACTTCCTAACTGACCGTTTTAATCTCACTTTCATTGCGTATGTGTGAAGAACATATAATATCTTTGTGGTTATTCTATTTTTTGTTTTCAGCGTCATGCGAGCACGGGACGAATCGATGGATGAACTAATACATTTGATATTTCTTCTCTGTCAACAATGAAAGCCGTGGCAGGAAAATAGGGGATACAGTGGAATTGGATCACAATAATCAAGTAAATACTTTATTATTTTTTCTCTATCGATATATTTCCTCTTTCCTACTATATCACAAGAAATAGAAGTGAGGAACATATACACTTCACGTTTGACAGGTCGGTGTATAAATTGGAATCTCTTTTTCGTCGTGTAGTACTCTCTCACGTGTATGTCCTTTCTGGCTTCAAAAGAAACGCGGCGAAAATTTGACGGCAGTTTTCAACGAAGACGATGCGACGAATGCGACGATCCCACGACGACCGATAATGGGGCGAGCAAGGCAGTCACCTGTTCCAAGAACAAATGCGTCGCAGCATCTATATGGTGGTTCAGGCCGTACTGAAAATTATAGAAAAACTTTGTATAAAGAAGAAAGAGAAGAAGAAAAGCAAAAGAAGAAAAGTCCTGTAGAGTAATTAAAGATTCCAAAATGTTGAAGAAAATGAAACAAAAGATTGGTAGATAAGAGTCGGATAAGTTCGTATAAGTTTTCGCATTGAAAATGAATACAGTTCTGTACAGCTCGAATACATGTTGCATTGTTTTCATCTTAAATCTGTATTAGGGCCATGTAAAGCCGTATTTATTTTAATATGGAGACTTTTACGGCCTTATTCAGGACTTATCTGCCTGATCGACATCAGTGATTCCTCATTCACCATTGTTACACCAGAGACGAAGAAGAAATGAAATAGAAGTGAGGACCATGTACACTTCACGTTTGACAGGTCGGTATATAAATTGGAAATTGTGATAGTACGAAAGAGGAAATATATCGATAGAGAAAAAATAATAATAAAATATTTACTTGATTATTTTGATCCAATTCCACTGTATCATCTATTTTCCTGCCACGGCTTGCATCGTTGACAGAGAGGAAATATCAGATGTATTAGTTCATCCATCGATTGGTCCCGTGCTCGCATGACGCTGAAAACAAAAAATAGAATAACCATAAAGATATTATATTTGTTCTTCATACGCAATCAAAGTGAGGTTAAAGTGGTCAGTTAGGAAGTACCTTATCTGATGGCACTTCTTCTGAGATACTGATGTCTCCTTTCCTGCTCTTTATGCACAAGCAACTGGAGAAAAATAGCACTGCTTCCGTTCACTATGTTGATTATTGGAAAAAAATCCAAACGATTATCAAACTACAGTAAAAACCTCGTTTATTGCAAGCCCCTCGAATCGTATGCCTCTCTTTTATCGCAACTCGAGAGGGGCTCCCACTCCGCTTCTCGACTCAAGGCGATTTCGCACTGGGGCCCCTTTCTCGAACCGCTCGCAAAAGAAACGTATACGCATCTTAGCGAGTAGACCAATCAGGACTCCCACCACAACGGAATACTTGATCCTGATTGGTTTATTCGCTGAGTTGCGTGCACGCAAAGATACGAGTGACTCAAGAAAGGCCCCCCAGGGCCTGTATTACGTAGAAAATCGTTATCAAAAGGTAAATACAAGCAGCGCCACCAAGCTGGGTTTCTTGGCGAAACTTGGATGTACATACATTCTCTATATGTACACCCGTGCTCACGAAATCTGTCGCTGGTGACTTTTTTTAAACCTTATTTTTAAACGTACTAACCAGTGAACAATTAATTCTCATGCCCTCATTAGCTACGGTGACGTCTACTCTCGTTAATGAAAGCACGAGGATTGATTAATCATTGGTTAGTACGTTTAAAAATAAGGTTTAAAAAAAGTCACCAGCGACAGATTCCGTGAGCACAGGTGTACACGTATAACACAAACAAAAGCTACGTTTGGGGAAGTACGCTAGAGCCCTATACCTATCTCGGCTACGGCTCTGGCAACAGTTTCGCACACGTCGAGTGGACGTGTCAACCAATCGCCCGGGTGTCGAAACAGTGCCGCTCGAGCGAATGCAAAGGATACTCAAAAACAATTTTTATTACATTACTTTGCAATGTTATTAGATCGTTTATAACGTTTTATAAATTTATTTTCAGATAGAGCTTTCTCGTAATGCGAAGAACATGGCGCCATCGCATACGCAACGATATATCGTCGCTGGCACTTTTCGCAAGTGCAGAGAACGACGATATATCGTCGTCCGGTACTAAAAGGGTTAAAATCATTGTTTATTGTCGCGCCATCACCCGACCATGCACGAGCCCTATCAGTACGAAAACTATCCTGTCTGAATACTTCGATGCATAAATATTGCCACTAGCAACCGATTCGGTTATTTTACCGAATCCGGCCATTCGGTTTTCGATGACAAAACCGAACGCCAGTCGCGACCGAATCGGTGAAATTGTCGTATGAGTTTCGAAGACGTACCGTGTGAACGCGCCCATTTAAATGTATGCGCCACTGCAGCACACGGTAAAAAAACGGATTTGGTAAAATACCGAAACGGGAAAAAACCGTATCGTGTGAACGGGCTGTAAGCAGACGATATTTCCAGTTCTCGGACGTATCCCTTTCTTTTTCTGTTCAAGGCTAGGGGTTTTCGGACACTTAAGCAAACGATATTTCCAGTCGTCGGACATATTTCTTTCTTCCTCTGTTCAAGGATATATCAAGTATACTTTCATATATCTGTTTCATTAAATGTCCGACAACATGTAAGTTGTCCGACTAACCGGTGCGTTATCTATTTCATTCTCTATCCGACAACAGGTAGTGTCCGGCTAACCGGTGCTTTCACCCTACCTCGGTTAAACATAAAACTCGGATAATCCGAAGTTCTTTTAAATTGCTCGTGGATGACGAAGAAAAATCCAAAAGGTACATTATACAGTTTTATATTTACTTACATATGTATTTTATCTTACAAAGAAGTCTGACGGATTTTTGAGTTATTTTTTGTCTCTTGGAAGCGGCGATATTGCGCCAACGCGTTGGAGAAACAGTAGATCATGCGGCAAAGAGTCAGGAGAGAGCCCTCGGTTAATCCGGAGCCTCGGTTAACCGGGACTCGAATAACCGCGAGTCTACTGTATCACAGACACGCGCATAGGGCTGCCTAGTTACGGTTAAAGGGAGGGGAGCGCGAAAGAGAACTAAACCAGACTAAACAGCTATCTAAACCAGACTAAACAGCTATCTAAACCAGACTAAACAGACTACAAGGACCTATTTTTATTTTCCTTGCACGTGTTTTTACGTAGCACATTTATTCATTTAAGCGCATACTAATCAAAATGGTTTAAACCTAAATAAATTTTCGACGAAAGCCGTAAACTTGAATACAACGATGGCATTGGATGAAAATCATTTCAATATACCACCTACGCCGCCTACTATACTCGATTGAGACTGTGTAAGTACCTATGTACCGCATAAGAAGAATATACAGATACAGTACAGGAAAATCGCGCGACCCCACATGTACACGCCTGTCAAATCGAGGCAGTTCTTATCGCGTTACACGCGTAATGTTTTTGTCGCTCCTTAATCGTTTCTCGTCCAACGGTATTTCGTTATGTGCATTGAGCACTAATACAAATGTTCAGCGCCATCAGATTTGTGTCACGCCCGTATGTTTAATTGAACCAGCTGATCTGTGCTTATCTCGCGTTGGATACCCTCCCACGAAGGCGTTACGCGTACCTGCGTAAACTGTATCCGCTTGTTTACATACATCAGGAATCAACTAACTTGGTAATTATTTATTTATCGTATACTGGAGCATTATGTTACGCGTGCACGCTTTATCAGTAATTCCCTTTTTCTCATCGACTCTGAGATCACCGTTCACACCCCGTTTGTCCTATCTAATCTCTCAAAAAAATAATAGGAAAAGTGCGGCAATCATCCATATCTTTTGCTTTCCTTTTCTTATGCATCATCGCAATTCACTTTGCGAAATTTTGCGTTGAAATTGAGAAACACCTTTGATCGACGATGGAATTACTTAAGCGCTGCCACGTGATCTTATAAACATAAAGAGTTGTTTGGTCTTGGATTTCAATCCTGTCCACGTCTGTAACCTCCTTACGTTGTATCGAAAGGTTAGGAAGATGCTATGGCCGCCTCGGGGTCGCAAAATGCCGAGGAGGATCTGAACGCGGAGTCTGGATCGGAGGCCAGCAGCATCTTTCAAACGGGTTCCGTCATCTCGACCGTTCCCGACAGACATGGATTTCTCGGAGGCTCTCAGTACAGTCCAGAGAGGTGGGTACTCGTGAAACGTTCGTTATGGAACGAATCGACCATCGAACGCCGTTCATACTCTTCCTATTTTGTATAATCGAACCGTCAAAATGATCATTGACGTACATCTGCCCTTGCAGGAAGCAGGCCATTCCTCCGGAGGTGATTTTGAGACGGGAGCGAAAATGGATACGAATGCTGAACAACTGGAACGCCTTCATGAATGCTAATTATCGCAAAGTCAGAGAACGCTGCCGAAAAGGCATCCCGCCATCGGTCAGACTGCGAGCGTGGTTGAACCTCTGCGGAGGTCAACTGTTGATGAAAGAGAACCCGAACCTCTACGAAGAATTGATAAGGAGGCCGGGCGATCCTAAGTATATCGAAGATATAAAGAAGGATCTCCATCGACAATTCCCGCATCACGAGATGTTCCTCGACAATGCCCCCGGACAGCAGGAACTCTTCCAAGTACTGAAGGCATATTCCATTCTCAACACCGCGGTCGGCTACTGCCAAGCTCAAGCACCCATTGCCGCTTTCCTGCTCATGCACATGCCCGCCGTACAAGCTTTCTGGTGCCTCGTCGCGGTTTGTGACAAATACCTCGTCGGATATTATAGTCAGGGAATGGAGACCTTGCAGAGGGACGGCGATATATTGTTCGCGCTTCTCAAGAGGGTGTCTCCCGTCGCCTATAAGCACTTGGTGAGTACCGTTCTACGAATACTCATTTTCCTTCCATCGAATCAACGGTGATACAACCAGATCTTTTACGTTAAATTTCTTTCAATGGAACCTCGCAATCTAACTGGTTCTATAATGAACCCTTTAAGTCACTCATTTGCCATAAAATCGTCGATATCATGGTCTCACCTCGAGCTTTACCGCGATATCTAAGGTCGAATTTTCTTTAAGTTCCTGGAGCGTCTGTTTCTGAGCTGATTCAGACAGGGGGATTGATGGATTGACATCAATCCGGTGTAGCGTAATTGAATATGCACAAACGGAGGAATCATCACGTGAGATCAAAGAAAAACGAGCTTTGCATTCGCGATCACTTCGGGTCCGAACTTTTTCGCATAACGCTTACCATTACTCGCAGACACCGAGTTTGCTCTTGTTAAAACTTCCTTTCACCCTAACATACGCCGAGCAGAACATATTTTATGAGACATTCGCCACATCCACTCCTCTCCGTTGAAACTAATGAAATGACAAATGAATGATTGCGAAATGTTAATTGGCATTGCACAACTAGCATCACTAATATGTATTGTGATTTCCCGAGTGATTTGGTTATCTTGTGATTGAAATGCCCAGATTGCATGCACCACCCGATTTTTTATCGCACACACTCGCGTTATTTTATATTTACGAGGGTAGATGTACAACGCATCATTCGTATACCAGTACATAAACGTAGCAGTAATTGAATTACTTGATTCGTTTAGTTTTTGCCATTAAATACCAGACTAAATAGTTAAGAACTATGTAACTAAGCAGACTTGGGCGATAAATACGATCGATATCAAGATGAAATACTTAATTTAATTCAGTAGGCTTCTTGTCCATAAGTTCTAAATTTATTGCCACTGCAGAATTCAGTATCACGTAATTCTTTGAAATATCCTGCAATAATTCTGCTTGAATGAAAACTATTCGTACACGTCCAATTCAGACTATACATTTCTCGGAAAACGCCGAATAAAACCCTTTCCCCGCACAAGTCCGAAAACGCTATGTATCACGGTTTGCACTTCTCGCGGGTGATGTTTGCATTTCCTATGTGCAGAAGAAACAAAAGATGGAGCCAATTCTATATATGACCGAATGGTTCCTGTGCGTGTACACTAGAACGTTACCGTGGGAAAGTATCCTACGCATCTGGGATATGTTCCTATGCGAGGGTGTCAAAGTTATTTTCAAAGTCGGGCTGGTTCTACTGAAAGGTTGCTTGGGTCGTACGTCCCTTACGAAACGCTGTCCGACAATGTACGAAACACTCCAAGTATTGCGAAATCCACCCCACCAAATTATGGAGGAAGAGGCTTTGGTGTACCAGGTAATAAAAATATTTTCAAAGTCGGGTACGAGTCGCGATACGCGTTCTAAGTACCAAGCGTATTACGTTGCGCAGGCTCCAAAACGATTGCTTTTATGAAGAAACGGCATGGAATGTTGTTTTTGAACATTTAATAACGTTATTTATTTTTCTTATGCCGACTGTTTCGTTTAATTCTCCAATTTTATTGACGCACCCGGTACTTAAAATAATTTATAAAATGATCGGAGCGAAACATAGGTTATTTTAATTATATCGCGATTCGACCGTGATTTCGCTCCAGATCCATAGACTGAATTTGAGCGAGGAAGACTTCGAGTACGAGCACCAGAGACAAATCGTTAAGAGAAGAGCGAAAGACCAGGTCTCTATGTCCGCTACCAATAGGACTGACTGAGGGAACGTTGGAAGAAAACGATTAAAACATAACGTTACAAGTTGTGCCTTTCACACGCATGTACTGAAAGAAACATGCGATGCACAGAATACAAAGATTATACGAAGTCCGTAAATATAGCTAGGAGTATTCGTAATACTGAAAGAGAGAGAGAGAGAGAGAGAGGTGCGTAAGTACAGACTACTTACATTACTAATTATAGTTACCTATATATAAAAACTATAAGTTTCTAAACGATGTGTTTGTAAGACATTCCCCCTTTCTTCTTCCATCCGAACAAATAACCTTCATTATTTTATTTAACTCACTATACCGTTACGAAAAAAAGGCAGCACAACAATGTAGAATCCTATCATATATTATTTAATATTAACAAAGTATCCGTCGAGATGTCGATATCATATATATATATATGTTCCACTGTCATATTTATGTACAAAAGCCTCTTGTATATTGCACTGTATTTTTAAATAAAAGATGTTATATGACGATGTTATCGAACGAAGGTTATATATATATGTGCCGTTATTAAGGTTCGATCGAATATATTGTGCAATAAAGGAACAATTTAAACCGTAAAACGATGTTTCAATATCGTGGCTATTCATGCAGGGTATAAGTACATGCAGCAGAAATAAAGTATGAAGTTAAACAGTGTTAATATATTTTCGAAGGTGGTGCTTGGAAAAAACATTCACAGATGTTTCCTAAAGCTAGTCTCCTTAAAATGGAAATTTATCAACTTACCGTTACAACTAAAGTTGGATACAAAAGAGCAAAGCCCAGAGATTCGAGAGTTAATGTTTCTTGTGTCGTCTCGACGCTCGAGCGTTAGACGGCGACGGCGGTGAGTTCTGACCAATGACTATCCGTCCCGCGGCTATCTCATCTCGGTCGGCCGAGTTTTCGATTTGTTTCTGCGCCTCGAGGAAAAACATGAGGTCTCTTATCTGCTCGCGCAAGTCCGTCAGCTCGGTTTCCTTCGTGCCCTTATACTCGGCCAGTTCCGTTTGGAGCTGCTTATGCTTGGTTTGCCAGGAAGTCTGATTCAATTGAAGAGCTTCTCTCAAATGCTTCTCCTCCGAGAGTTCCGAGTGTGCTTGCGAGAGCTTCACGGACGAATTTTGCAACCTCTTTTCCAGCGATTGCTTCTCTCGACTCAGAGCGGCGACTTGTTCCTACCACAAAATGCAATTCCCGTTGCAGCGACACTGCGCTCTGATTAGGTTTATTCTGCAAGATTACCTTGAACTGGACATTCTCCTCCGCGATCTGACCCAATTTCTCCCTCAACTCGGTCGTTTCCGTAACGGTGCGTTGCTCCAAACGATTGAGCCTTTCCTCAAAGTATTGCCGCTGCGTTTCCAGCTGAGAAGTCAACAGATAGGTGAACTCCAGTTGGACGGAGTCGACCTTTTCGTCCACAGTCGCGCCTTCGCCCTTCGAGGGTTCACGACCACCCTCGACCATCTTGCCATCCTTGTCCTGCAGTAGCCGATGGACGAAGTTATCTCCGACGTAATCCCAAACGCGATTGTTACCGAGTTGCATTGCGTAGCAGTGGTGAGTGTCCTGATAATGCACGAACGCATGACCCTGATGGTAGCGCGAGCAACCAACGTGACCGCAAATTAGGCAGATCCAGAGAGCATCGTTGCTCGCCCCTGCGACCGAGGAATCTAAATTACATTGCACAGTGAATGTGAAGTCTGAGGTTCGTCTATCGTATCGCGATGGATTCATCATCGGCTGAGCCGAGAACTGCATTACTCGAAGAACGTAATTCATTGTTACCCACCGCATTCCATACAATGGCTGTCTGCCAGGGGTTCTGGAGTCTGAGCGTAACGGCAGACGGGACAAGACGTGTCGCCCCATTTCACGAGACAACTGGAGTGAAAAGCATGGTTGCAGAGGATCGTGAGAATCCCATCCACGCTTTCATCCATTCTCTCCAGGCAAACGGGACAGGATGGCAACTCCGTATGGCCGGCCAGAGACATACCACTGTCTGCGACCTCGACCCTCGATACGAATACCAGATGACAAACTACTTCCGGCTCGAGAGAGTTGTACGGAACTCCGTTGAACGTTTCGTAAAACTCGCTCGCCGCGGTCTGCAATCATTGATTAGAGATTGGAGTCCCGCGGAATGAGATGGGCGCCCGGATTCGATCGGTCGTGATACGTACGGACGAGCGAAACGTCAGCAGAGACATGTACTGGTTTGGATCGCCGTCTCTGATAATCCGGAAATGTTGGATATCTTGATGACAAGCCGCGGTAAATGTCAGGAGATCGTGACACGTCATTGTCGCGGGAACCGAGAGGATGCAGATCGTGTGACTTCGATCCGCTGCCGCGTGCATTTCGGTTAATTCGCTAAAAATATTGACGGGGCATGATTGAGCTTTACGAGCTCCGGATTACGGATCTCTCTGCGCGGTATCTAGCAAATTTTCCAGTCTGACAATGAGATAGCCAAATTTCCCTGAACGCTATGGATATAAATTTAGTATAAAGTATTGCGCATCAATCATTTTTTGTCAAATGAATAAATCAACCCGTTCCATGATATTCACAGTGGATTATGAAAATTGAGAAATAAACATTAAAATAATTTAATTTTTTCAAATTATATTCTTATTTGATGGCTTTTTTACAGAACAAGAAAGAACTTAGCTACATACATAAACGCATATGGAATACTTTTTTTAAGATTTCTATACAAATTCTTTAAAATCTTAACAGACTAGAAGTAAACAGGGTATTCAGTGCAATTCCATAATGACATTTAAGTGCGTTTCAGGGATTTTCTCAGGATTTTCAATGACATGAAACAATCAATGGTAAGCTATATTAGAGGTACGCTATTCCATGATAAGCAAATAAAATGACCCATGCAATGAAACAACAAGAATATTTATTAAATGAACAAACGTGCTGTGCATATTCGATTAGTTGCTGCCCACTGCTCCATACACCTTGTCAAAATTAGATTTTACTCTTTAAAAAATGCAGAGCTTTGGTAAAACGAACGAAAAATAAATTTTCAAGGATCTAAATAAAAATACAAGTACATTTCTGGGACTTTTTAAGGACAAGCAAAATCCAAGTACTGTTTAAGTACTTTAAGGATTTCGAGGATCACTGGACACCCTAGTAAAGCTACATATTTTTGAAATTTGACTATTTTCGAAAAATTCCAGAGAATACTTTATTTTCCCCATAATTCCCTGACAATTTCAGGTTTTCCGGAATTCCCTGACCCCTAGACACTGTGTTATGTAATTATCGTGTATTTATGGCATAAATGTGTATGGCATAAAAAAAATTAAAAAGTAAAATAACAATTATAATTTATACAAATTTTAGAGCTTTAGGGACTGACAGAAGATACGTGAGCTCATGATATATGTAAAGGTATGTACTCACTCTTCCTTGAAGAGGTGCAAAATTCCCTTGGTAACTTCGACAAAGGGATTACCAGAGAAGAAAGCAATTTGATCGGGTGGTACGCAAGAGGTAGCTCCATCCGTTTCTCCAGGCCCGACGTTAGAGGTGGCGGTGCTGCACGAGAAGGCCACCTCCTCTGAACTAGCTCTGGACGTCGAGTGCGATTTACTCGATCGTTGAGATGACAACAAAGGAGTTGGCCCCTCCGTTATGCTGGCGTAACTTTCCACTGTAATATCTCGGGGTTCCCTACGACCCCTCACTTTTCTAGCAGCCATTGTAGCTAAAAGGAACAAGAGATTCATCCAATAATAATAGTGAATTCAAGCTAAATCGAAATTCGAAAGACTGAGAACTAGAAATGAAACTATCGGTCTGTGATGCCAGTGATTTCCATTATCTAAATATTTTTTGATATATCTCAGTTTTATAAGAAAAAAAAAGGCATCACGTAAACCATATGAATTGACTCGAGAATGAAATACGACGATTGATGGCGCAATCCTTCCGTAATGATAAGACGGTATAAAAATGACATTACTGTTACAACGTACCAGCACTTTCTTCCAAGTTAGGATCACTTATCTCGATCCGAATCACGCACAGAGATACCAAAATAGCCGAAGAAGACATTACACGTAATCAACGATATCGAGCATTGTTGTAAATCCTTCAGTCATCCTGCCATTTGACAACTAATAACGTCACCTTGCAAAACACAACATAACCCCTTGCACTACGAATCAGCTGATGTTATATTCATGAATGAAATTCTCTCAAGGCTTCCCGCTCCGATCCATACGCGGCGACCCAGCGTTTCCCGCGCATGAAATTCAAAAGCTTCGTATAGTATTCTCGGCCGGCTTCGAGCGATTGTTGAATGTACATAGATACGCAGATTCCAAAAAAATTGAAATTGACGAAGATGTATCACATTTTAATCATTCATGCTGTCGGTGTCGTATAAATAATAACAATTTTCTTTAAATTCTCACTGCTGTGCAAGCTCCTTAATATAGACAGCTTAGATGTCGTCATTACAGCGGTGATATTAGGTTGCCATGCTGCAGGTGCATATATCGACAGATACCTGAAAAAAGCACACATCTTTTCACTATTGTTATAGAACATCGTAAATCGTTGCTATACAAGGAAAAATCGTAAGTCACCTCGATGACAATAATAATAATAAAAAGGTTAAATTATGCTGCTATAAATCTTGTAGTATCAATAGTAATATCCCACGAAGGGCATTTTATCTTATACCTTTTTTATTAATCTCAACGAGACCTACTAAGTACTTTTGCATAAACGAAAAATTCGAGTTCTGTTTAAGAAGATAAATTGACCTTGATATCTCGTTCCAGATGAAGAATAAAAAGAATCTATTTTACTCATCGTATAGCCCTTATGAAACTAAAACTTATGTCTTGAACATGATTCTCTATCTTTAGCAATAAAAGTGTTCTTTTCTCGTTATCTTCCTTTCTCATAAAATATTTTGATACGCCTGCATGATAGTTCGAAATGTACAAACTTCCAGGCAGTATTCATAGCCATAATCACGACGAATAATCAATGCATAATTATAAAAATTTATTCGGAATGCAGCGCGCACTCACGTCATGCTTCTTCATTATACATATAGTTATTCTTCTGCGACGATCAAGCGGGAATGCATATTATATTGCACGTAGTTCCTACGTTGATTCACCATCAGTTTCTATGTTATGCATATACGCGCAAACTGCAATTATTTAATCCTCTCGATTTCTCTTCCGCTGGCTGTCTCTGGAAGAAATACAATTTTTGTTCAAGGCAACGATGAAAAAGCGGATATAGTGTTCTGAAATATTTTTAAAGTTATTTACAAATACGACAGTGAGTCTTACGCCAATAAATTTATTCTTTACGCGCAGTTACAGTTTGATTTCGACATTACTACAGGAAGCGTCGCACGTATGCATTGTAAAACACGCGTATGTATGTACACTGGTTCTTCAAGTAGCGTCTAGTTCTATTTGCGAGACGTTATAGTACCATTATAAAATAATGTCATTATTGCCTGGAAAACTTTTGCGTATGTAATTATCTTCCTCTACCGTCTATCGCTATTAAATAAACTAATAAATCACGTAAGCCATTGCTTATGCTTCGAATTAAAGTACTCTGTATCAATTTGCTTGCACGTATGTGTTATATTATATTATTCTAGTGCAATTTGTGTAAATAAAAATTGGCATAATGGCTAGTTACAACGTTCAAGCGACAATTATAATAGAAATCACATCAAATAAGTCTCGACGATATTCGTATGGCAGACTAGAAGCGATATTCACGATGAATTTCATGTGCATTTATAATCTCACGTTTTTTAAAATATCGAAGAAGTATCAATGACAAATTGTTGCATATACGAAACCTTAATTCTATCGCGATGCACTTCCGATTTAAATAATCTCCGGGGTGCCCGTAATGCACATGCGGGTAGATATAACGATTAGATGCGTCGTGCGTCTCCCAACCTGCCGTTTTATTACTGCGAGATAACGAATCCTTAAATAAACTTTGCAACGCTCGCCCCACTCTCAATTAAGCGTTAAATGGCATTAACAGATTTTTCTTTAGCGCACCGCCAGAGTCGCCGAGGATGGCAGAATCATCACGCGTGCGGCCGCAGATTGTTGCCGGTTTTTTAGGTGAGTCTCGCAACGAAATGGCGAAAGATACCCGCGCACTGGTGTTACAAAGTTCGTCTAATCATTGTGCTACAATCGAACGAGTAGAATAAATATTTTGCAACCAGAAAAATTTTAACCACGTTATATTCGATTGCCGAAGCGACCCTGACCGGTTTGACCGTCGGATTGGGCTACGCCTGGTCGGCTCCGGCTCTTCCAAAATTGCTGGAAGAAGATTCCGACCTGCGCTTAACGTCCGGAGAAGGAGCATGGATAGTGAGTGCCTTAACGCTCGGCAGTGCGTTCGGTCCCGTGATTTCGGCTCTCCTGGTCGACCGAATCGGAAGAAAGTGGAGTCTGTACCTCACCGCGGCTCCGAGTTTACTCTGCTGGATCTTCACCGCTCTCGCCACGAGCTACGAATGGTTGTACGCTGCGCGATTGATCGGCGGCATCGGTATCGGTGCGTCCTTCGCGATCGTGCCGATGTACCTCGGCGAAATAGCGGAGAGCAGGGTGCGCGGTGGACTCGGAGCACTTTTGATAGCTATGCAGGCCGTTGGTAACTTGATGACGTACGCCGTGGGACCGTGGGTCTCCAGACAGGTGCTCAAATGATTTCACTTGCGGTCGATGGGAACGTGAACGGAATAATTCTCTTTCGATTATCGAGATAATTGAAGAGTGTAACTTCTAATTAGTCCAAGTGCCAAAAAGCTAAAGTTGGGAAAATCGACAAAAGCAGGCAGATGCTTCAAAGGAATATAGTCGAGCATGTCTTGCAGATTTTTGAGTTTTAAGCCTCTACGTATGCTTTTGCACATAGACCCTTTTCAGATGCATTGGGGTTTGCACTTACGACCGTTTTCGAGCAAAATATATATTTTTGCAAATATGGCACATAGGCTAATTAGAAGTTGCACTCTTCAATAATAAGACCTTCCGTGTCTCTTCTTCAGGTCCTTGCCGTAGTCTCGGCGGGTCCCACGTTGATATTCGCCATGACTTTCATCTGGATGCCGGAGAGTCCTTACTACCTCCTGATGAGGAACCGTACCGTCGAAGCCGGAAGATCCCTCGCCTGGCTGAGAGGTACTCAGGATGTGAAGGAGGAGCTTCGGTCGATACAGGAACAAGTCGAGTCGGAACGCGGCAAGATGGGAGAGTTCCTCGAGATCGTAACGGTACCAGGAAACCGTAAGGCTCTCGTCATCATCCTTGGATTGCTGACGGCCCAGCAGTTCTCCGGCACGGTACCGATTCTTTCCTACTCCACCCTGATCTTCGCCCAGTCGGCTTCCACGATAGACCCCGACGTTTCCGTCTTCATCGTCGGAGTGGTGACTTTGGTCTTCAGCTTGGTAGCGGTCGGTCTGGTCGACAGTGCTGGCAGAAGACTACTGTTAATACTGTCGGTGATCGGTACCACGATCTGCTTATTGTTTCTCGCCGTGTACTTTCACTTGCAAGCAGCCGAGTATGATGTGTCGGCAATTTCCTGGTTCCCATTGATGAGCATCATCCTCTTCAACGTCCCGTACTCCGTAGGCATCGGTTCCTTGCCTTCCGCTGTGCTTTCTGAGATCTTTGCCACTAATGTCAAGGCGTGGGCCATCATGGTGGCATCGACGTATGGTTCGCTGTTGGCGATGGGGCTGTCGAAGATTTTTCAAGTCATCAGCGATGAGTGGGGCGTTCATGTTATCTTTTATGCGCTGGCTATCGCTGAAATTGCTTCTCTGGTATGGATGGTTTACGCGGTGCCGGAGACCAAGGGTAAGACGTTGAAAGAGATTCAGGACATCTTGCACAAGCCCGGTACATCGTGATGAGTGACAATTTCGGGGTTTTATCAGTGTATGGGATACTGAGTGTGAAACGATTCCTCGATAATTGTTGTCATCGTGATACAGTTCTAATGGCGTTCGAATGTTAAATCCTATAAGGTGACTTCTTTTACTCCAGATTTGAGATAATTTCGGATAATATCTTCACCGTGATATACATTGTACGCGTGATATTATATGTATGTCTGTTTTATGTACACAGAGTTAAAATAAGCCATCGTTTGCGTAATAGATAAGAGACGCAGTAATAAGTGTAATATCATAGTCGACAAAAGAGGTGGGTCACGATGAGGTGACCTTCTCTGCTCGTGTATATTGAAATATATATTTATTTAAAACTAATGTATTCAATGAGCAGATTTCATAGATCCGACAAAGTGTGGTTCTCACCTTGTCCTCGCTACTTCTGCTGTGGGTGTGCGAGTCGCCGTGCAAGATATGCGTCGTTGCGTGCGACTACGCGATTGGCATCATTAATCTTACAAGAATAACCCTCTGAAAGGTCACACCGCGCATTTTGAAACATCGTTGTTTCAAAACGAATCAGGAGTCGTAATTGTTCTGCCGTAATTAATATAGCGATGTGCATATGCGGCGTGTAATAAAATTTAAAGCTTTGTAACGTCCTGTATACAGATTTCATTCACCGATCATTGAATTAAACAGGAGTGTACCGTTATAAAGATTTGCTGTATAGATCACATCCAGTTATGGAGTGATACGATATATTATATGAAGCTAAACTTACTCGTCAGGAAAGAAACTTTTATCTCATTATCTATGAACTTTTGGCCTATGTCGATATAGGACTTGTTATGTATAAATAAAAAAGTAATCTTCAAAAAAGTATTACATAAATATGGGTCAAAAGCCCATAGATAATGAGATAACAGTGCTTGAAGTTTCTTTCCTGGCGAGTAAGTATTGCCTCATATTATATGTATGCGCAACGATCCGATATGTATAGAAGCCTGCATTACACATTCGGAAGCCAGAGTATTCTTCTTGTCACTGCACTCAAATGGCTAAGTACACATAAGTGTGATTTATAGCAGGTGTACTTATCATGGAGTAATCCTTTAAGAGATCGTAAGTAAAATGCGCGTATGTGCTACATCTCGCCGAGCATACATAGGAATAAGACGGGTTATCTGATTACAGGGGCGGCTAACGAGGAATCTGAAAAAAAACGGGAAATATACATACAATATAGAGAGAGAAGAGTCTGTAGGATTCGGTTCATAGTCGAGGCTTTCTTAGATGTTTCTACCACATAAAAATAGTCGACCAATATACACCTGTCAATTGTGCAATCACTTCCGGGTCGACTAATTGGAAGGCAGGTACTTATCACGTTCCAAGACTCATTTGGAGTTGGAACGTTCGTTCTGTTTTGGTAAACAATTGCATCGCGTTTTTTAAGGCTCTTCGACCAATCGAGAAGCCTTCGAAAGACTCGGTGCATTGGCTGCATGCACCCAGGGAAAGGTCTAGTTGAATACGAACCTATATAATAAAAAAAATTTAAGGTGAATAGAAATTTATTCACATTTAACAAGTCGATTTGAATTAAATAAATGTGCTACTAGGTTCATACTCGATTAAAAAGGTATGCAAAACATTTATTTAATTCAAATAAACTTTTGTTCGATACGAATAAATTCCTATTCATCTTAAATAAATTTTTCTCTCAGGTTTATATGAAACTAGACCTTTTCCCTAAGTGTGTAGCTTCCCGCTGTACCGCGAGGCGTAGATTTTCTCTTTGAAGCCCCGTGTCGCGGAAGTTTTACAGCTTTAGCCTTCCTACACGTGGCTCTCCGTTGGCTCGTTTCGCGCCGCATTCGACTAAGACGCTATTACGATGCATTCAGAATTCATTTACAGATCACCGAATTAAGAACGAGTGTACCGCGACAATGAATGGCTATGTAGATTGCGGCTGGGCATAGAGTGGATACTAGGTATACATACGTTATATCTATGTATACCGGTCGACCGAGATTGACGTTATCAACTGTCCGGCAGATTGGAAGTGACGTGGGTGGATGTCGAAAGTCGGTAAAAATTATTTAATCCGATTGACTCGGGCCTCGTATCTCGGTACGGAATGAACGGAGAAATGAGAAAAGGATAAAGGGAAAATGAGGATGCATCGCTCGAGAGATATGTGATACGGTATAATGGCATACATATGTATACTACCTGGTGAACCATATCTATAAGGACTATATTTGGATTTTTGAATGTTTGTATTATTGTATATCACCAAATCCACATATGGATCATATACAAAATATATTAAACTTTTCCGCCTGGAATGATTTATACCTACATAACACACTTACGTATGACATACGTAATTATACGTCAATTTCCAAAATATTTTTGTATCTTAGGACGTTTCAAAACAAACATATTCATATATTCGTTTCTATTAATATCATAATGTAATCAGTTGATAATTACAATTGTATGAAAGTGTTCGATTAGAAAACGGTTAAGAATAAAAATCTGAAATAATTTTCCTAGTACTCCTTTGAAGGGTAAGTACAAACAACATACTTATAAAGGAATCAACCGAATCAAAAAAATTGAGATCCACCGTTGTTCGATTTTTGGCATGGAATATCTCATATACGTTATATGCGTCGAAAATGATGACTTAATCTTCAATTTAATCATACGCCTCGAATGTCTACAATTACACTGAAGATTAATTCGAACTAAATAAATATCTACACATCTATTATCGTAAAAGAGAATAACATTCGAATTTGCACAGATACAAATTTTTACTTTCCTCTGTGTCGCGAGTTCTGCAGCACGAATGAAACTCCGAAGCGCTCTAAAGTTGTTTCAAATAGAATTTCCACATAATGGTCCACACATGTATAGTTGGCGTAAAGTTTAGTTTAGACTCCGCGGCGTATCTCGTGAAACGGTACGATGGAGCGGTGGCGTAAAATTCAGTTTAGAGCAGCACGTAACGAACGACGGACAGAAATTACTTCAAGGATGCTTGTCCCCGACGAAGGCAGGGTTCTCGGAAAATTGAATCGTTAAATTTTAATAACTTCTCGCGGCTTTTCGTGATTTATATTCCGTGGCAACTTTTTCACGGCGACAACTTTCACGTGCCCAGATGTGGTTTGAAAGAAAGAAAAAGCGAAATAGCGAGCAACAATCATGTATAAAAATAGAACGTGCTCGCGTACTTATCTACTCGCACGTAATGCACGTACGTACATAACAAATTCGACCAATACGCAGGGCACACAGAGGTTTCTTGCTTCCGTCGAGACCTAGATTCATGCACCCCTTGAATATTACACAGTAAAATGAATGTGAGTGCTCATAAAAAAAAAGGATTTTGCAGTCCTAGAAAAAATTAGGATTTGCTGAGAACTTCTTGCTATCACGACAAAAGTATTATCTGTGGCAGCAAAATGTATGTCCAATGATAGCAAATGTAATTGCAATCGCAGTGAAATTTGTTTATCCCAGCAAATACTCTTACTATTATTATTCGATAGATCTTTTGCCACCACCGATATTTTTCCCATGATAGCAAAATATTCTCAGCAAAACCCAGTTTTGCTGAGACTGTAAAATCATTTTTTTCCACGTGAAGTCCTCGCCAAAGGAAACCACCGTTCCAATTCTGAATCCTTTCGGTCTTCGGGAAACGAACTTCGCGCGACTTTTATTTATTGATTGTTTTACCATGGTCACCAACCGATCAGTGAAATCTACTCGACAAATTAAAAATTCCTCGATAAAACACTCGAACGACTGGTTTGAAGAAGACAACCGCTATTTCTCCGATCCCATCATGCCCCGTGCCACTCGGTGGTTGACTACACCCATCAATCTACCCTTCCGCGCGCGCCGCGAAGCTCGCCGAGATCGATCAACCGACGATCTCATTCGCCCCGAGCCAATACAATATTTTTCCCCTTGATGATGGGTTAAATGCAGTTCACGAACGTCTTGAACCCATTAGCCTTGACCTTCCCTACCACTTCCACGTTCCCCACTCCGCGTCGGGCGCTACTTAAGTCCCCTGTTCTCCCGCGCTGCGTTCAAAAGCACAGTGTCAGGGTCCACGGAGAGCCGCGCACACACCCGCGCACCTGTGCATAATCGCACACGTATACGCGCCTGTTGATGTCGAGTTTCGCGCGTTTCGTCGTTCCGAATTGATCGACCGAATCGAATCGCCGCGTCCTTGGATGCGCGACGCGCTTATCGGAGTGATTATTTAGTAATTAGCAGGCTCGAAGTTGATCGGTAAGTGGATCCGTTGGCTACACCGAATCGACGGTGCCTCGTCTTCGATTGACCGGTGGAGAACCCGCTGCGATCGCTCGGCTAATACGGATGTAGTGCAGTAGCGGCTGAGCTTGCACGTTGCACGCGACTGCAGTGTCGGGTGCGTTGATATCGGAGTGCGTCGAGTTCTCCGCGGTCGTTACGCGGGGCTTGGGTTTCCGGCAACGCGTGCCTAAGGGGCCGTTCACATATTACGTCACAGAGTTTTTGGGCTTTTTTCGACAACTCCCTTCCCCTTTGTCGCAGTGTGTCACAAATTTGGTGTTAAATAAGAATGGCATACGCGGCTGAATGACACCATATGTCGTATAAATAGGTTCATATCGGTGAAATGGTGTTCAAAATTGACACCACTTTTTCACTGCGTACAAGCCCCTCTCCCCTCCCTCATGTCACATTTTGTCACGTTTTCGTGACCTCTTCCCTCCTCAAGATGTGACGTAATACGTGAGCAGCCCCTGAGTGATGATCGTCGTCGTTTTGTGTTTGCCTGCAGAGATCGATGAATTAATTATCGGGACTTCGAACAGTACGTGCATGTGATAACTGTCATTTATCTGTGTTTGCGCGCGGTGATTATTCGTTCTCTCACATCGTGATACGTGTTTGGATTTTATTGTTCACTTTGGTAGTCCGACAGACATCCGCTGGTTCACGTATTGTACTTTAACATAAATTATTGAGATAAACAGTATCCATATAATAGAAAAACGACGTTGCATCACCGAACTAATATGAATTGCAGCGAAACGCGTTAAGTTCTGATTTGCGGTACGACTGATTTGAAAATCAATATACTGCTACTCCGATTCGAATGATAGCCATGGTACTTTTAATCCGAGAGCGCTCGAGTCGTGAGCATTATGCTCACGCAACGAGGATACGGTTGTTCGCGGGAGAGAGGGAGAGAGGGAGAGAGAGTAAACAGCATCCGAGGTCTCTCGGGTTAACAGTTCGTTAGCCATGGTATCCATGTGGTACAGCTGGATGAATATACGAGAGCAGAGTGAAAAGTCCGATACTTCTCTAGTAAGATGGTGGTGCGATCGCGAAGATGAGTATACGCCCCTATTTGGCGAAAAAAAAGTTTTGTCCCACCACGACAATGTACCTGCTCATTCGTCTGCCGTTGCAACAGCGAAATTGGTCGATTTGAAGTTCGAATTACTGCCGCGTCCACCTTATTCACCGGATTTGGCTAATTTACAGACTTAGAAAAAAATTACTTTTTGGAGAGTTTAAGAAAAATTGGAACATCTCTCGTTCGACGAAGTGTATTGAGCGGAAAGGCGACTATGTTGAAAAATAAATGAACAATTCATAAAAAAGAAAGTGTTTAATTTAAAAAGCATCGGATTTTTCACTCTGCCCTCGTATGTTGTCAGACATCCCGCTGTGTGCGATTCTTCCTCAGTTCCTAGCACGAAACTCTACAGAGTTTCTGGATTTTAGTTTATAATTGTCCCGTGATCGACGAGTTCATAAATCCAAAACAGAACGGCTATAGTTTGAGGATATTCATCATTACATTTAATTAGAAGCACACTGAAAGGTTAAAATATTTCTCGAGTACAAGAGCTTCGGAGAAAAACAAATGCGATTACATACAGACGAAGAGCTTCGATACGAATGCGCCGTTGGAAGATATTTTAAGCGAATGAAGAGATCGGGAAATATCTATACTTCGGCCATCCTTTGTTAAGGCACTAAAATGGGAGCGGTGTTCAGTTATTACTGGGGCTATCCTGACGATAATATATTGGATACCGCGACGGGGTTAACTGGAAAACAAAAAAGGCTCGTGCGGAATACTTGGAGCGTTATCAGGAAGGACTCGACGAAGGCTGGTGTCGCTATAATGTCGGCGTGAGTTTGAAATTGTTATCAGAGTGAAGAAATGGCTCGCTCCGAAAAATTACCCAGGAAGATATGTCAGTGTGTCGATAAATTCTCAGGTTTTTCAAAAAGCATCCGGAGTATCAACAATATTTCGCGGCTTTCAAGAATGTCCCGCTTGACGAACTCCCGAGCAATAAAAAATTTCAAGCTCACTGCATAAATGTAGTCACAGCTTTGTCAAATACAATCGATGCTCTGGACGATCCCGAGTTACTAGAAGCGGGCCTACATAGTTTGGGCAAGAATCATTATCGGCGGGGCCAAACTAAAGAGCAGTTCTATGTGAGTTTATTTGTGCAACTGTACTTTTGGATAATTTCATTAATTTATTCCCGACTTCAAGAAGGGAGCACAGGTTCGAATATAGAGTCCGGGGACTAATAACTGCACCCGTTGTGCTATTCCATCCAAAACTCAAAGGAATCCTCGTATAAAGCGAATGAAGAAATCATATCTTTATATATGTCTAGTTTAGAGTGCCGAGTGTTAATAAGTTGACCATGGAATATCAATTGGTATTCGAAGCGTTTGCCGTCTTGGCAGCACTTAAAGAATTCATGAAAGCAACTCCCTTTGTTTAGAATTACCGTCGATCTCTCGCGATGATTCTTGATGATTGAATTTCCTGTTCGAGAAGCGATAGTCGCCCCGTTATAATCAACGTCGTTCAATATTTCATTCGTGTTTCAGAATTTGAAGGTGGTAGTGATGGAGATCCTTCGTGCAGTTTTAGGATCCAAATTTACTCCGGAAACGGAAGAAGCCTGGTCGTTGACGATAGATGCAACGTTCTCAGGAATTTTCAAAGAGTTTTCCGAGTGACTCCGATTCGCGTTTTCTGACGAGATTATTCTTATTCTTTTTTAATTCGCATCATATTTCGTAAGTTAGGTTTTTATGCGAAAAGACTGCAGATAAACGGAACGACGCATGGCGATATCATGTTAAATTTAAGTTGAGATATAGATTTGTAATAGCAGCTTACGTAACTAGAGTCGAGCGAAACATACGAGAAATGAGTACTTCAAACGTAATACTCTGTTTTTATAAAAGTGCACCGTGTATTAAATATAAAAGTTCATTGTAAATAATATTACGGTCGATCGACATACGATCGTATACACATATTGCACTTGTAAATATACCATGACAATATGTGACGATCGCATATACTCGTACATATATCGATATTCATGTCCCGTCAAGAAGAGAATACCTGTCACGTCCGAGAGATGAACAGCGTAAGTAATCATGTACGAATAGGCGTTCTTTTAATTGGAAACTGTTTGTCCAATTTTCACAACGCAATTATTTACAGTGCGCGCGGTTTATCTATGACGTCATACAGCTTGATAAGATTATCAAGTAAAGAAATAGTATTACAGTGATAGAGAAATTAATTCATAACTTCTCTTTTCTTGTTGTTAATAAAGAAGATAAAAGTCAGATGATAAATAAATGCAGATTATATCGAAGACTTTATGATACATTACAAAAGCCGCACGACACCTTCCTCCGTTTTACACGATTTTTTTTCATTGCACGTTCCTCGTCCATCTCACTTTCTGTTTGCACTTCCACTCCGGTACGCGTATTTCTCTCGTTAATCTTCCTTTTAATTTTACTCTGCTTCGTTTTGGTTTTGTGACTTTTTGGAACCTTTTCAACTGTGTCTTCTTCTACTGTGGAGTCTCTTTTAAGGTATATATTATATATGAATAATGGCAGTGAACAATGTTTAAGGCCAATGAGAAGATAAAATGATGGACAAAACAGAGAGATTCTGCAATGACTACAACGATATATAAAAAGTAGATTACTTTCTCTTCTTTTCGTGTCTGTGGAGTCTCACTTGATGCACTATAATCATCCCCAGCACTACCACTAAAGTAGCTGTCAAAGACACCAATATTGCCATCATGATGGTGTCAATTGGTACCCAAGCATTCTCTTCCTGGACCTCATCCGGTGGATTCAGCGTAATCGGATATCTGGGATACGGCGATGTAAAAGGAACGATATCGTACGAATGTTTCATTCATGCCTACGTCGTTTCCGTTTCTTGCTCGCCGATCTTTCCGAAGGCCCCATCGATGGATCTCTCCAAATCCGTTCCCAGCTGCTTGAACGTCGTCTTTCCCAGCCAATCCGCCAGGTCGTTACGTTTCAGCTGACGAAGACGATGCTCTATATCCTCGTGTGTTCTACCCCTGCCTTCACCCTCCGAACCGTTCCAATGTAAGAGCTGACGAAGACAGGGTATTTCATCGTCTACCTTGCGTTCTGTAGCGAGAAAGATATTCGTCATCCTCTCCCCCACCTGACGCTTTACGACGTTGTAATATTACCTGCCCCATCTATACTCTGAGGCAATTCGTACGTGGTGTAATGGAGTGCAGCTATGAGACGCCGACATTCCGGCGGGTCGAGATGAGCCGCCAGATATTTTAACACCGCGAGATTCACGTCTATCGTACAGGAAACTTCGTAATTGTTGATGTCGAAGTTTAAGAAGAGGGAGAGAAAGATTCCCAGTAATGGATGCATCTGTTGACATTTCTAATACAACCTCTTTATAATTGAAGACAAGAGAAAGATGACGAGTGCGTTTTTCTATTGCGATTGTAAAATCGATATGTATATAGCGACCAAGGCCTGCTACGTCAGTGGATTGTAATGTTAATCTATGAAGATGCTTGATAATAATTATAATTTTACACATAGGTATATTATTAATGTATATTTAATTAAATAAAATAATTTTATATATTTATTTATATATATAATTACATATATAATTAAATAACAATTTTCGATAATTCCATTTCCAAGGCCTGTTACGTCAGTGGATAATAATGTTCATCTATGGAGATGCTTGATTGTTATAATTATATATATGTATTTATTTATATTTAATTAAATATAAATAATTATATAATTATACATATAATTAAATTACAATTTGTTATCATTCCATTTCCAGATGAACGATGAATACAATTTTTCAACGAGAATTAGCTTTTATTTCCATATATATACTCGCTAAAGTACAATATTTTAATATTATTGTGAGGACTAGGCCCAACCATATTTATAGAGATCTTCCGCCCTCTTATACCGATACACTGACAGAATTAATAAAAATGCGACCTTGTAACGCTTCTCCGATCGTCAAAAGTCTAAGACGACTTGGATCCCTTTACTGTCTGCGTCTCTTCCCACTCTTTCTCCTCTTTTTCTTCCTGCAACATGTGCAGCATCCGGTAGGCTTCTCCTCCTCCTCGTTCTGCATCGAAGACGAATTCTGCGTCCCCGCGTGGATTAAACCGTTCGATGGAATTCTTTGGACTCGTTTCGCCGTGGCCTTATGGGAGCTCGAAGATTTTCTACGGCGAGGCGTTATCCTACCTCGCTCCTCGTCCCCGGAAAAACGCCGACTGCGAAGTCCAGAGAGGAAGGAATTTCATTTCAAAAGCAAAGCCATCGCTAGACTTTATCTCTCGAAGAGATCTCCAAATTGTTCTATGTGAGAGAAATCTTTCGAAACCTCGAACCCTTCTTGTTCTTCTTTTTCTTTCCCCTCAATCGATGGAAGCACGCGGCGAGTCTGTTCCTCACCAAAAGGGCACAGCAACAGGTCAGGAAGATGAGACACCCAATAATTGCCAGAGCAGGAATCATGGGCACCCTTATGCAATCCTTTTCGATAAGCTGAGAAATATTGCGACGATGCAACGCGTCTTGTTTTCCTCCATTTTCTTGGACTTCCTTGGTAGACGAATAGTTGGATGTTCGTTGCACTTTGCTCACAGTCGAAGCTTGATTTTGATCTTTGTTCTTATCATCTGATTCCGAGAGGCTTTCCATGTTACCATAACCTCTTGCAACGGGATAAGCACTACAACGGAGCGAGTTTCTCTTAAAGAAACTGATCGTGATCAAATTTACAGGGTGAAATTATTATCCAAAGGACATGTAATTTCGATATCGAAATATCAGCATTTTCGAGGTGACGAACAAATAATTCGATAAAGGAATATTTTATCTCCGTCGAATAACTCACTCCCAATTGGCGCTCTCGTCCCTGAAAGATTTTTCTCCGAGCGATCCAGCAATCGTGGAGGGGTTGACTACCCGAGTGGCTAGATCGTCCCTTCCAATTTGTCGTAATCTGTTTTCCAATACCAATTGAACGTCCCTACGCGTCACCTTCAGCTCCGATGCCCAGTTTACGAGCCGTAGGAGACACTCTCGTTCGTCTAGCGATTTCGAGATTTCTATTCCATGCACGGCAGCTGAATAAGGACATAATATGAGCTACAGATTCGTAATGATTCATGAAACAATTTTACATCGTCCTACGTTTCGACCCGTAGGAGACGATTTTCGAACATTCCTCGGGTTTCAAATGCGCTGCAACGTAGTCCAATTCGGGAACATCAATCGCTACGATGTTCTTCGGGAAGACGCGCTTAATCGAGCAATATTTTGGATAAGTATTTATATACATTTTACAAAATTCTCTATATGCATGAGAATTAATTTTATCTACTTCGTCAAACGCGAGGATGAACATCACGAAGAGTATGACATTGGTCTTCTGAGACAAGGACGACAGGATCATCAAACTCTCGAACATTTCCACGTGTCATTCGGGAACAAATCGTCATGCCGATCTGCTTCGCAGAGCGACATAACTCGTAAAAAAGGAGAAGACCAAAAAAAACCACATCCAAAACCTTTTCTTCTCGCGCCACGGTTTGCCACACGCATTTCGAGGTTGAGGAGAGGGCAGGAAAGTTTTGAATCGCAAGAAAGTCGAAACGTTGGATGTGGATGCACGCAGCTACGCGATAGTCGGCTGTCGACTGTCAGAATCTGACAGAAACGCTGTCGGCGTACCGTCGTAGTGTTTTATACGCGTTATTTTTACGATGAAATTTGTAGAGAATTTTTACCTTCTAATCATTGTCTTAAGGGTGAGTTTCGGTCGAAGTACTACCTTCCGCCGTTGGCCTTTCAATGTTTATCTTCCTAACCACATCGGTCTCGTGCAATATTTCGAATCGCTTCATCGATTACCGCTTTAAATTATCGATCAGATGTTATAATTAATTAGAAGTGCGATTCAAGTATCGCCGACGAATATCAAGTTTCGCTTACGTCTACGACTGCTACATTTCAGGAGATATGCTCAACTCGTAGCACTGCAAACTTCGGCAATGCCGCTGGAAAGAACCTAAAATCATCGCGCAGAGATTCCGAGGCGCGCGGAAGAAAGTACAATTTCTTGGACGATCTGCTGCAGTGGAATGAAAACCTTTCGAGTACTTTGTCATTTTTTAATAGCACAACTCTTTCCTGAACGTGCTTACTTCTAGATGAGAAGAGCGCAAAAGTACGAGCATCGGCGGAAGCGACCCTGAAGTCCTTGGGAAGACCTGACCTCACACAGGACATCCGCAAAAGCCGAAGAGTCGTGCGATTGCTTAACAGCATCGTCAATGCGCGTGGTGGAAACGCTGCTACCATGGAAAATCATCGCAAAATAACAAAGAGAGACGCGAGTGAGACCCCGGTGAAAATGGATCTAAAAAAGAAGAAGACGATGATGAGGAAGAATAAGAAGAAAGATAAAAAGGATGTCATTTCGACAAAGGATCGAGGTGACATTCATGGGCAGATTCATAAAGCTACGTCCGCCGCATTGTAAGATCTCGATTATATGTAGGTGGCATCCACTCATCGATCTTCAACTTCGTCAAGGACACTATCGAAGCTTTCTTCCATTTCAGACGATCGAAAACATCGGTGGAAGCCGTGACGGACGTGAAGGGATACAGCCCGACGAAGAGATCCGGCTGGGCAGTCTTCCTGATCGTCCTCAGCATCGTCCTCTTGTCGATCAGCTTTCTAGTCTTATGCGTCACCTTCGACAAGTATCGCGAGACGATCGTAGGCCGACGTTTGCGGTAAAATTCCATTTGCTTTGGTACGCTCGCCGCATCTCCTTCATTCTTGCGTTGATCCAGCAAGACTTCATCTCGCAGTGATGTGCAGAAGCCACGCTGGAACAACGGAGGCGCGATAGGCTCGGGGTACTGCAGGAGATACTGCTGCTGCACGCCGAGATCACCTTTCAACTACGCCGATGTGGAAGATGGAAGACGAAGAAGCTGCTCGAAGGAAAGCGGAGAAACCTTGAAGAGCGACGCTGGTGGCAGGAGATGCAATGCTAATGTATGCAGCGATGAAGAGATCGTCGCTGCTTGTATAACGAAACCCGAGAAGAAGAAGAACCGAGTGAAGGACGCCAACGAAAAGAAATCTCTGAAGCTGAGTAAAGCTGAAAAGCGAGAGAAGAAGGAGAGAAAGAAGGAGCGGAAGAAGGAGACTGCGAAGAACAAAAAGCGAAAGGGTAAAAAGAAGAAGTCAAAGTCGAGCTCCTGCGACCTGAGGAATGATGACACGGTGTTCGATCGAAATTGCTCTGAAGTTGAGCCGAGGAAGTTCCCGGTGAAGATCGTGCGACTGCTTCGTAAAGAACGCGGTGACTGCGAATGCTGCAAGTGTGCGCTCACCAAAGGTTAGCGATCGTGGAAAGATCGTACTTGCTGCAGGGTATTAATCATCTGTCTTCCTCGCCTTTCATTGCAGGAAAAGAAAGATACTTCTTCGGAAAGAAGCGTGCCTTATGCGCCGACACGACCTGCGGTAAGGGAATGAAGGCCATAATCGACGTTTGCCGCTCGGGAGAAGAGATGGGTCAGCCGTGCGTTAAGGAGCCGGAGAGGAGGCTGAGGTCTCACCGATGCGGATCATCCAGCAGTTCTTCGACGTCGTGGGAGAGGGAAGAGTTGCACGACAGGGTGAAGATAATCGAGTGCCCGTATGGGACGAGTTGCCTCAAGAAGCTCTGCGAATCGGGAAGACCCCGGAAGAATGAATCAGAAAATGGAGCGACGTGGTAGAAGAGGTGGAACGTGTTTGTCGTTACCGCGATGAATGGAAAGAAGAATAACTCGGAGTCCGAGACGGACTCGAGGTAGATCTGTATCCTCGGACTGGAAAAGTCCTACGATGCGGAGGATTGGCGAGACTCGTCAAGGCTGTCGAGCCTACTGTTTGATGCGAAGGATCGTCGAAGAACGGAAGCTGCGTTTTTTGGTTGTCCAGAAGTGAAAAGGAAATGACGTGACATCGAGATGAGATTCTTTTCTCGCGTCACGTTATTACGAATTTATAGGATCGATGGTTCACTAGAAATATGCCTTACCATTTTTGTTCGCAAGATATTTATACGATTTTACATTTTGAATGGCGTTTTGTTAGGGTGAGTGCGAGTTATAGTACAGTCATCTCTTTTATTCTCTCTTTATAGCTTGGAAGGAAGTCAATGGTTAGTTATCACGATGAGTAGTTAACTACCATTTTTAACTATTTTCTCTTCTAATAATAAAGAATACTGCTTGTATATGAACTACTTAGTGAATAAATATAAATCAGTTTACCGCACATCACGTAATTATTGCGCCCTCTGCCGATGTTCCTTATTTTCTTCTAAGTCCTTCTCAATTTATTGAAATCATCGAGTTGTCTTAGCTGATGAAACTAACTGACAAATTTAGAAAATTAACTGTGAACTTTGTGTTAAATTTAATAAAAGCCCTTATGTTAAAAATTAACAGAGAAATTGTATTAATAATTAAAATTATATCATAATGAAACGAGCCTATAAATTCGACAAACTTATTATTCATTTTGCATTAAATTTAACAAAAGCGCTTATGTTAAAAAGTGACACTAAAATTATATTGATATTTAACATGCTATATGTATTGAAAATTGTTATGGAATTACTAAAAATTTAGCTAGCTGGATGCGATAGTGAAATGCACAAAAATTATTTCTTATTTTGTAAATCCTCTTCCCGCATTCTTACAATTAGTCTGTATAAAACCCCTGATGGACGATTGCACTCTTCTTGTCAGTAATTGCTTAACACATAAATATTTAACAATAATTTTAATACAATTAAATTTTTAAAACATGTGAATATAAAATTTCTATCTGTGTAGTCCCACTGCACCATTGCACTATTCCTGTCAGTAATTCTTTTTCATATAAATATTTCATAATAATTTTAATACCACGAAGTTTTTAACAAAAAAAAAAAAATTTCCAATAGCGTAGTTCGGATGCACAGTTGCACTATGCTTGTCAATAATTGTTTTATAAACTAGTTCTCAACTGGTCGCTCGAATTTACGTACGTTAGGCTAAAGGGCCATTTGCACGGTGATAGTTTCTGCGATAGTTGCTGTCATGATAGCCCGTAAATAACCCGAAAGTAACTGTCATGCTGACGTGACAGTTACTTTCGGGTTATTTACATGGTGATAGTTCATGTGATAATGGCTATCATGACAGCAACTATCGCAGAAACTATCACCGTGCAAACGGCCCTTAAGCGTCCACACGTGAGAGTTTTACTCTCGAGAGTGCGCGAATCTCCACATGCGTGTGTCCATACAGATTTACGAGTATCGCTGTATGCCCTCACAGACAGGAAATTTTGCGCACTCTCGAGAGTAAACTCTCAGGTGGACGCTAAACCCCGCCGCACATTGAGAGGCAGGCGACGTAGGCGACGCAGGGCAGGGTAGGCAACGCAGGGCAGGAAAAAACACATGCTACGAAGTGTGAGCGCATATTGGAAAGCAGTCCTGGCAGTTCTCAGTCCTGGCAGTTCTTATTATGAAGTATTGGCGTGCGAGTGCGAATAGTAAATAATATTATTTGGACATAGAAAGAGCTTTTTTATTTGAATCATGGCGTTGTTTCTAGACAGTTCCGAGTCAGAGTCGGACGCAGAATTTAATTGCATGGCTTCAAGACACATTTATTCATTTAATCGAAATTTCAACAAAAGATTCAGAAAGTTTATACTCTAAAGACTTGTTACAGTTGTTTATTTTCAAATTTGGAGTAAAATTTACTGTGTTAGGTCTAATTCCGCTTAAGTGATCGGCATTTCCCCACTCTCCCCTTTCGCTAAGCCAAAAACTGCTTCGCACGCGCGCAGGAAACTGTGTCCAGGAGACTGCGCCGCGTAGGCACAGTCCTGCACTACCCTTCTCTGTGTCCCAATTCGCGCGAGTCTATTGAATTGTACAGGATACAGAAACCTGCACTGCCTTGCCCTGCGTCGCCTACGTCGCCTGCCTCTCAATGTGCGGCGGGGTTTAGCCTTACGGAGGTTGTTTAGGGTTGAACGCTCGCGCTGAACTGAACCAATACGAGCGAGCGCTCGGTGAGTCGGTGAGGCCTGGAACCGGGACCTCGTGGTACCTACCCAAACTGCTCTGGTACCACCTATACCGGTATAATTGGTATAACGCGCTGACCTACTATCCGCGATAATATAAGATAGTGTAAAAAATGCAACCTCTTATCGATCTCTATAATTGCATTGCCTTTTTTCCACTGATTTTATTTTGTTTCGTCATTTACACGAATAGGAACTTTCACATCTGGTTGGCGAGTATCTGCTTCCTCTTCTGCTACCAACTAGTGGTAAGTCTTTCGCGCATCGACAGTTTGTAACACCTTTATCCGATAAAGCTCTAAAGGGCGCATATATCACATATATATATCTAATATATTAGCGATCATTTCTCACGTTTTCTAACTGCACCCTACCCCATTGAAAAAATATCATAGATTCTCATTGAACACTTGTAAAAATCCCACAGAATCCCCATGGGAATTTGATGTGTTTTTGACACACCAATTTCAGATATCCAGTAATAAAAATCTAAGATTGATGAATAGGAATGTATTGGATTCTACGTGCATCTGTAGAAAAAAATAAAATCTTGTAAGGTTCTATATTAGTATAATAATTACAAATAAAACGGCGTGTATAATATTATCTTTATGGAATTTTACTTGTTTTTGCGGATACATATAAAATTCGGTAAATACCTATTTACCATCTCAGATTCACGTACAATCCAGTGAATTCCTATTCGTTCTTTTCAAACTTTTCTAGTGGATATCTCGAATTGCTGTGTCTGAAGCAAATTAGATTCCCATAGAAATTGTCTATGGAAATCTATGGGATTTTTTCAATAGGGTAGCCTTTACTTACATGTACTCGGTAGACTTTTGAAGTGTCCGGAGCAGGTAATGAACACATAATAAAATTGTAGCCGTCGCGCACATAGTCAGACTTATGTACAGCCACGGTACTGCGGTTGTACAGTGAGTATGAGGGTGTGTAGTTGATGTTGTAGCAGGAAGAGATGTTCTAAAGGAAAAATACCCTGAATTTTTTGATTCATCGGTAAAAGATGGTGATTCGAAATTTCATTATGGAATGAAAAGAATAAGAAAGAAAAATTCTAATTAGTTAAATTCTAGTTATACGGCTTTGGAAGTTGATCGAAATTTTTATTTCTTATTTCTACTCCCGTACACTCACGTAGATTGCGTGAGTGGATTGGACTGTCGCGTTTTATGGTTACAGCTGGTCGATCGTTTGTATTTATTTCCAGAAACCTGCGCTGCCGGCAGCGCCATCAGCCAATCGGCTAAATCGTGCCGATTTACGGCCCGAAGTGATAAAGACACTTTCTCGCGATTTTCTCCATTTCGGAATCTTGGATTTCCCCAGTATGTTAGCAACATTTGCTCGCAAAGACGAAAATTTGAGTGGCTAAATTCACGGGAAGCTGCCTACGATTTTAATCCATTACAAATATTTGGTTGCATTGTTTAATCACGAATTTTTATAATTTGAAGATAGTCCTACAGTTTGATTTCTAGATCGTACCTTCGAGATTAATATTTCATCAAAGTTTCTTCTTCTCCTAGTGTTATATGAATGGTACAATAAATATAAGAAATTTAAACACTCTTTCGGTTCCAGAATATTCGCGATATACGATATTTCGTTCGCCGTGACGGGTTTTCGGATTAAAAAATCGTGTGGCGAATCTAAGAAGAATTAAAGTACATGTCGAAATGGGAAAATCGGAACAATGTTATAGAGATACAAATTTAAAGTAAACGAAGCGACTATAATATTCATCGAAATCGATAACCCTTTGAACGAATGATTGTATCTTTTTAAGGGCCTTCAGGGTTTTTAAAATTTCTTTAGTTTATTATTAACATGTACCAGCAGTTTTACCTATTTTATTCTCGATGAACCTTTCTAATTTACTGTCATCTTTTCCGATTTCGTGGGAATCGGAGTTCTTCGTTGGGTGATCGCTACTCGCAAGGGCTGACAGACGCGTCATCAATAAAAGTGCAAAACTGATTAAAGACTTCATAACGAGCAGGAATCAACGATTTTTTTTTCGACGAACGTTTGACGATTATACAAAACCCATCATACTGAATCAAAAAAGAACATCTCATTCCTGCGGATGGTACTCAAATCGGCGAGACGACAAAAGTAGGTATATGTCCACAAATCTAAATTTAGCTTTCACTTGTCTTTTTCGTTAAATATCGACAATTGCTTCATTTCCACTAATTATCTCGAAGCTTCCATTAAATATTTATCGCGCATTCCAAGCGCGACGGCCATAAAACAATTCCCAATTTGAAACCAATCGCCCACTAAACTATCGCGGTCGAGTTTTCTTGGTATTATTTTCAGACCCCGAAAGTTGTATCAACGTTTGAGTTATCAATACGTACAAGAGTGAATGTTACTTGTATAATGCTTAAACGAAAGTGATATTTAACCAATTAATTTGAAGGAATTGGAATCAAATAATAATAATTTATTCTTGCGCATCCGCGATAAATAAAGGCGATTCCTCTTTGGGTTTTTCTATGAAAAAACGTTTTAAGTGGAAGATAAAAACTTGAACATGGGAAAAAGTTTTAAATACTCGTTAAATAGTGAAGAATGTATTTTTATTTGTACTTTGAAATATCACGAGGCTCTTATCTTGAAAATATTCGTACATATTAATAGTAATAATAATAATAAGTATTATGGTAGCCTTAGGAGAATGCTAATATATGGATTACATTACCGAAACAAAATTAAATTATTAATACTTAAAAACATAGTTTTTAGAACACGGTTTCTTCTCGTGATTTACAAAAATGCAAAATTTTTAAGAACTACTTAACAACGTTATATAAGAAAAAAAATAAAAAAGCCTGTACTTTTTATACTGATATTAATTATTATGCAATATTGATTAACTATCACACATCATCGAATTATCCTTCATCCAAAATTACCCCTTCGACATTCATTCTATTGAGTTTTGCACAATAAAATGAATCTCGTTGAAGCGCGAATATTTTAGATGCTGGGTTCCACTCGGTTTCTCCTTGCGATTTACAAAAATGCAAAATTTTTAAGAACTACTTACATAACTATGCATGTATATAAGTAAAATGAAAATATACAATTCTTTAACAGCATAATTGTCACTCCACGAAAATCCATACGACGTAACTAAGGTTTTAATAAACTAATGTATTGAACAATTAATGCTGTTTGTAAAAATATAAACATTATATAAAAACGTTATATAAAAACAAAAAATTACTTCGTCTGTACTTTTTATATTGATATTAATATGATTAACAATATTGATTAACTGTTACGCATCATCGAATTGTCCTTCATCCAAAATTACCTCTTCGACATTCGTTTTATTGAGTTTTGCATAGTAAAATGAATCTTTTCGAAGCTCGAATATTTTAGATGCTGGGTTCCACTCCAAATCTATTACCTGTTCAACTGTAACACATATATATTCACATTCGTTTATAATTAATTCCCTAAATAGTTAATTGAAAAAATGTTTATATATTCCTCTCCAGGAGAAGATTGATTAATATTATTTGCAAACAAACATCAAAATCGAAGAAATTCAAGGTATCATATAGTTTTCATTCAAATGGTCTTCAATAGTGAGAAGATGCGTCTGTAGGAAGATATAAGAGTAAAACAATTGCATATTATAGTAGGGTTTTCCAATATTACCAGTTGGATCGAACTCATCAGTTGAGTCGTCAGAGATATTCCAGTTTTCCTCGATTATGCCCTCCATAGCATTCGTGTCTCTATAAAATTATACCAAAAAATCAAGGATCAATTAAATATAGACCAACAGGTGTTATCATTTTGCATTATAATTTTCTGGCACAATAGGAAAATGACCCTTTCCCAGAAAGCTAAGCACTCTTTATATAGATCAGAATGGTGTTAAATCGCGGTGTCTCATAAATGCTGCAGTTAGCGTATCGTAATTCTTTGGTAAACAGAGCCGTTTCTTTTTTCTTATAATATTCACTTACGGAGTTTCAGGTCTAGAGTCATCCTCCAATAAGGACGTAGATACCGAATCCGGGGAGTCGTTGTCGTAGTAGCAGTCGAGTGATTCATCTACTTTCGGCCCAATATATCTTGAATCGTAATTCCCGTAGTAACATTCGCGTATAACATTTCTCAGGCTTTCATAACGTACATCCCTGAACTATCGATTTAACGATTAGTGGAATTCCTTAGGAGGTCAATTGATACCGAGGGGGCAGATTACAATTCTTGATCTCATAGTCTTTTCTTTGGACGATTATCATTATACAGAGTACATTTTTGATCCACGGTATTAGTAGTACAATATTAAAAGTCTATTCATGGGCGATTAGAATGTATGCATTATCGTTCATATATCCTCAAATTACAAGTCTCACCCACTAATATCCTTACCCACAGATCGTCGGTCGTAAAGTAGTTTCCATCGATATCCAACCCTCTTAAGCTCTTCAATTTACTTATTTCTTCCGGTACTTTCGGAAATCCGTTTTCGTACAAATCAAGGAATTCCAGACACCTCAAATCAACTACGGATTGGGGTAATACAGACAAGTAGTTTCCACTCAACTTCAATTCTTTCAGTCCCTTCATGTTTCCTATCTCTTTAGGCAGTGCGTGCAGACAATTTTGATCTGCTAATAGAACTTCTAGATTCTCTAATCGGCAAATTTCTTCCGGTAACCAGTGAATATTATTCTGACCGATATCGATCCTTATCAGATTCGCGAATTCGCCTATCTTAGCTGGCACATCCGGTACGCACGTGTTCCTAACGTTGATCTCGTTGAGCTTTTCTGGATTTTTGAGACTCTCAATTGGCATAACATGGAAGACGTTAGAATTAATATGTGTGTCGTCGTTACCGACATCTAGCTTCTCGAGTTCTACCGTATTTTTCAGAATCTCTTGCAAGTCTACATGGGAGATATTACACTGCATCATGTGTAGCTCTCGCAAATGCAAGATCGGTAGCACTTTGATTGAATTGGATGCTGCAAAACGTGTTTTATCTAGGACAAGTTCTCGCAATTTCGCAAACTTTGCCGTGAACAGCCACGTGGGAAATGCAACAGTTCCGCATTCCTTTACGTATAATCTCCTCAAATTTTTAGTGAATGGCTTCAAGCTCAGCTTCAATCCAACATGGTAAGAAAGATCCAACGTTTCCAAGGCTATCATTCCCGAGGCAACGCATCTTGGGAGACTCTTTAAACGGTTTTTTGATAACACAAGGTTCTTGAGGCAGTTTAATTTAGCTAATGATAGGGGAACGTCTCTGAGTCTATTGTCATGAAGGTTTAACTCTACCAGGCCTGTTAGATTTCCTAAACTCTCTGGCAGTTCGTTTATTGCATTTCCAGATGCACATAGTAACTTTAAATTTGATAATTCACCAATGCTACTCGGCAGTGATTCGATTTGATTATCCTCAATGTTTAAATAATCTAAATTAGTTAATAATCCTAGTGTATCTGGCAACTCGGTTAGCTTGTTGTTAGATAAATTAAGCTTCTTCAGGTTACTCAAATATGGAATAAAGATTTCGGAAAAATACATCAGCTGATGACTACTGAGGGATAAGTCTTTGATATTGTTCAAGTCTTCGAGACTGCAACTATTGTTTATAATGTCTCCATTTGAGGCTGAATTTAAATAAAGTATTAGGTTGGTCAATGGTGATATATCGCTACCATCGCATTTTATTTCACGGCAATGATGTATTCTGTCGATATGGCTTTTGTTTTTCATGCCTAAAATGTGAACAGAGAAACAAAATATTATACTATCATCTCATCATGTTTGTGTTATAACAATGAAATTAGCAAATAGTATGTAACAGGAAATGTAAGTTAATTAATTAGTACATTTTTTAATTAAATTCCAAAGAAATAACCTTATTTCAACCTATAATTATATATTTAATTAAAAGTATATTAAAGTTGTTCGTATTTGAATAAATAAAAAATACCCGCTAATTTCAAAGTTAAATTCATGCTAAGAAAATCAGGAGAGAGCACGTGTTTTATGAAACAATGGGGAATCGCGCGCGTGAGAGAAAATTATTTCCCACTTCATTTGGAATGCTAGCCATAAGAAAGGATGATGAGAAGCTAAATCGATTTTTTGTATATTATTTTATCGTGACATGTCCGGAAAGCTATGCTTCAATAATATGAAAATCATAAAACTTAACCTAACAGTTCGATCATAATAGAAACTATCACATAAAAAGAATAAAAATAAGAAACAGAATAACAATTATATGAGAGCACTAGAAATCTCTTTATCCTATAATACGAACCTTCGACTTCTTCTTTTAAGTCTTCCATCACGAATACTTCATTAAACCTGAAACCGTCTTATAAACAAAACAAACTGGTAGCTCACTTCAACTGGGATATCTGTCAATACAGAAGCAGCTGATTGCTGTTCCTTCGATATGGTAACATTGTTTGTTATCGACAGTGTCGGTTGCAATTTCTAAAATAATAAGACTAAATTGTTATTTTCATGCAGTATTCCGTCTGTATAAATTATTCATGATATCAGTTTGGATAGAAATCTCGTAACAATTGTTTGAAAGCCGAATTCTTGCAAGCGCCTATAATTATGCAACCTCCACTGCTTGGCTAACGTTTAAGTATCATGTCACAGGCGCATTCCCTCACAGTGATGTCTAAATAATAATCTCTCACTTTTAAAAAGCAATCGTAAAATGCACTACTTTTATCTATAATATAACGTAATGTAATATTCAAATTCAGGAATCTCCCTCCGAATGTAGGATATTATGCAAGGGGATAATAAAGATATAATATTCTATGTGATTCTCTATTAAAAGATCCCATATAGGTTCCCATAAACGATTTCTATGGGAATCTGATATGCTTTTGATACAGCAATTCCAGATATCCACTAGAAAAGTTTGAGAAAGACGAATATGAATTTATTGAGTTCCACGTGTATCTGAGATGATGAATAGAGATTTACCGAATTTTATACGTAAACGATTTTAAAACATCGACAAATTTCATTTTTCGTAATCGCTTTCAAACGTATTTACAACCACATTTTTCCACCATTTCAACGTTTCAACCTTTATTTGACGTATCCTTGTTTATTATGTAATCACTTCGAAATGTGTATATAACAACACGTTTCTACCATTTGTCAACGTTTATTTCACGTCACCTTGTTTATGGTTTATACATATACGAAATGTTGTTTCTTCGCTGTACGTATAAAAACTGTGTAATAAACGTTTACTTGAAACGTGCGCTTTAAATCACGTTGAAAAAATGTTTGGAGCCAAAACGTTTATTTGATACTAGTTACCGAAAATTCAACGCATTTACGTGCGTTAGACGTCTACTTCACGTAACCTTGTTTATGGGGTATTCCCTTCAGAAATCTCCATTCGCAGATAATAAGAACACATTTTATTGTTTCGAAATCACTTACACGCTACTGGAATATATTCGGCACAACATTGCTGAAATGACGACATTAATTACTAAAATTATGGAGGAACGTACTGAATGGAATAAATAAAATTATATTGAAAAAGACGCTTGATTAGATTTTGCAGCGGTAACTTAACCCGACGAATTTAATAAAGTGGGGTGCACACATCAAGGGCGTCGAGCAAGAATGGCGTATTGATATTTTCCATGTTCGGGGAGCTCCATTCAAACCGTAATTACTTTCTCGCTAACTGTGAAAATTTAATTTAATAAAACATATGATTTCTTCACAAGCTAAAAATCCATAGGGGGATTTGGAGATAATCACAATTTGATAAAGTCCTTTTGGAAAACGTCGATACGTCCGTCTGCTATCGTACCCTCGTAGTATGCCAGGTCAATTTATAGATTCGACTTTGTTATAATGAACAAGAGCTTACGTTTTTAAGACACTTTGCGTATACAATATATTATCACTTTGTGTGTTTACATTATGTTTTAAAATATATATATATCTCTCTGTTTTCATAAGTATATATATATATATCTATAATTGTGTAATATTTATGTATAATATGGTCACTTATAAAATCCATTTATTTAGAAAATATATATATGTGTAGATATATATATATATATAATATATATTATATAGTAATGTCTTGTAAATTTCTTAGAAACTCAATCTTTGAAGTAACATGTACATTTTATATATATATGTATGTGCGCGTATATATTATATACTCAGTAATTCGGCCCTGTCGATACAACGAATATTTCCCTGTAAGCTTTCCTTCTCTTGGAAAAAAAAGTAGGCAAATTGCACTGTATCCCTAATGGACGAGAAATGAATGAAAACGATATTCGAACGTGAGTCTCTCCGTTATTACATACCGTCCCGGCGGAAAGACTTCGCGAAGCCAGGTACATTTCTTTACGGCAGAGGAATGTATCGCTGACGCATATACATATGTATGTGAATCGACCAATGTGAGCGCGTAAAATGCAACGTGTGACTTTCTCTGGAGAATCGGAAGAGCGATCGAGAGGACGGTCGACGATTTCTCCGGCGATCGACGATCCTCGCTAATGAAAGGAAAAAAAATGGAAAGAAAACAGTTGCCGGGCCTAGATTCGCGAAGGAAAAAAATGAACGATAAAATGAGAAGGGGAAATACGTATTTCTTCGCTAAAAATCGTGCGGAAGATCAGCAATCAAAATGCGGGAGGGGAAAGGAAAGAGTATATACATTACAAGAGGAAACGTAACAGCAAATTCTGACTAAAATCACAACCATCTTCGGTAAATATTACACACAAATTTTTACCAATGATTCTCTACCCCCTTGGCCGGCTTCCACGTGCAGGGTTCAAGCAATTCAACGAGTTGGAAAGGGCGAGAGAATCAATTCCGGAGAAACGCTTCCAGCCGGAAGTGTCTCCAATTAGAGGGGAAAAAACACCCCCTACAGATTTTGAAGTGACCCATCGAACTTCGAACGCGGAAGTATAACGCCGCTTGAACCCGCTCCTCTGTACATAATAGCTGCCTTCCAATTACATTCAGCCGACGATCGACCGCTATGTGATTACCGGCGAGTATGATTGGTTCCTCGATTTTCTGTAATACTTAAATCGACTTTTAAAATAGTTAAATCATGTGAAATTTCGCGAAAAACTTATAGCGACGTAAAGTTCGTCATCCACACGCGCGTGTTATGGGCCCGCCATGGAAATGCGATGAGAAGTTGATGTGACTTTTCGAAGGTCTTGTTCAAACGATGGGAGCGTCTCTTCAAGATCAATGGAACGTTGGTTACCTCGACGGACGTCTACAATGTAACGTACGATATATTTCTTTTCAGTAACAGTAACGCGCAAAAAAATTAATCTTCTCTTGCAGAGATGTTATTAACAAAAAGTATGTATATGAAACATCGAACGATGCAGAAGAAGTTGCGCTGCAAATGTACCAAACGCGCGTGTAGAGTATCTCCAAAATGCAACGACGCGCCGATGCGGTTAGCATATCGAGACGAAGGGTTAAAGTAGAAAGAATGTACACTTTCTAATTAATCTTAATTGTTAGACGAGCGTGGCGATATACGCGCACCGGAATATAGAGCATGCGCAGATATGCAATCATGGATGGCTTTGTGTATGCAATTATTTACAAGACGATTCGAATAGAGTTAAGGAAGATAGTCGTGCAAGTACCGCTATCAGTTCAGTTCTTTTCTTCGTGTCAACTGATATTATTTGAACGGGTCGTGGGATATTATCTCCTCGGGTTGTCTTGCACGCGTGAATGTAATGTAATGGCATCTACGAGTATGTATGCTTGCGTATCCGTGCGGGACAATTTCCCATTCGTCCGTCCGTTACGGGTTTCCATTATTTATCTATGTACAAAGCAACGCAGGAACGCGCGACCGTGCCAGCGGAGAAAGTTAATCTCGAACGACAATCTTGAAGAGAGTCTCATCGTCCGACACTCGGAGAACGAAATCCGCGGAGTTTCAAGAATCAATGCATTTCGAGGAGTGGAATATGCACTCGATCGCGACACGATAGTTCAGCAAAGGTTATCCCTGTCAATCCGAAGATGCGAGTCTTCGCGGAGATTCGGTACATCTCTTTCGTCGTCGTTCCCGAATGGCGAAAGTCGCGCGGATCCGTAACGGACGCACGAATACTCACGACGGAGAAAAATCGTCCCGCACGTATTCCCGATTCGATCGTTGCGAGCACCGAAGCGATTTTTCCGAACCGTTGTCGGGCAGGTGAAAGACTCGCGTGTGTGCTTGACGATAAATCGAGAATGAAAAAAAAATGGTGTCCGGCATGCTCTTCGACGACCCCTTCTTGCACTTTCCGTTAAACACTGCAAGAATTGAAACACCTTCCGCGAATCGTACATCGGACACTATCGTGTATCGTTCATGTATCGTTGCGCAAGCGGCGTTGTCCGTTCACACTCTTATTCCGACTTATTATAGCGAGGTTTACGAAAACGGAAAAAAAAATGGTATATATGTCTCTATCTCGTCAGTGTATCTCTCATTTCTTCTTTCGCGTGACTCCTTCCTCACTTTCACTCGTCAAGGGCGCAAGGATATCGATGTGATCTCAGTTTCACTATATCGCGCGCGATTTTGTTTTCGCGTTCCTCTCCTTTCGTCTTCTTTCGCGCTTCCTTCCTTCCTTTCCCTTTCCTTCTGTCTCCACCGACGGCTAATATTGTCTTGTAAAGATGCTACTGGTAACTCGATACATCCGGCACCTTGTAGCTTTCGCGCTTGTCTTCTCGGTAACTCGTTAGAGGAAAAAAGACGAAGATCAGTGGCTTGGTCCCCGTTTCTCTCTTTCTGTATTAGTCGTTTTCTTTTAAACGCGTCGAGTTCAATGTGCGTAATATGTAGCTTCGCCCAGGACTTTCGTAACTTCCCGCTCCTATTTATCTCAGCTGAATTCGCTGCGAGTCTGGCTGATCTCGACGTCAGAGGCGCTCTTCCGCTCGTCTTCCACTTTCTTCGAAAACTCCCTTCGCTCTGCCTCGATCGACGACACCCCTTCTCTTCCACGGAGATGCGCGATGCCCTTTTCCTCTATTTCTTTTTCTTCCGGATATCTATACACTTAAGAAGAAACTCGACGTCGACGCGACGCGCGGACTTCCAGGCAGGTTTTTGATTTCTGCGGCCCGCGGGAACATTTTTTTTCGACACGGAAACAAACAACAACAACAACAAAAAAGAGTCTAATACGAAATTCTATCACAGCAGCGTTTCGGGACTCGCGAGACTTCGCGCACCTGGGAATTCGTCGTCGGCGATTCGCACCTGTTTATCGCTTCCCTCTCTTCCTCCCGCCGCCGCGTCTTTCTCCTCTGCCTCGCTTTCGACGTCGCCGCGTCGAAAGATTCTCGAGTTCCTTGAGATTCGCGAACGGGAAAAGTGTTCCCAGGGACGAGAAAGCGAGTCCCGAATTTAATTCCTATTTTCTTCCGTTCCCCCTCAACACCGGCAGCCCGAGAGAAGAGCGAACCCTTCTCTCTTTTCTTCTTCTATTCCTTCCTGTGCCAATCCTTCTTCCTCTTCCTCTCCCTCGTCGTCTCTCTAACGATACCTCGGCAACTCGGAAGGCCGGAAGCAGTGGACCACGCGCACAACTCGTTTCGTTGGTCCAGCGTTGCTTCCAAGATTATACCTAGGATTCTTACATAATTTACAAATATTCGTATATTTACTCTTCGCGCGACGACGACGTGAATTCATATTTTTTCCTTCCGTGCGAGGCATAATTGATCTCCGTTACTGTCTCCTTTCTTCTATCACTTTCGTGCCATCCTCATCCCTATTCTTCGACCCCTTTCACGTGTAGAAAGTATCTCACCGGCCGCATTAAGTATCTTCTTCACCTCTTCCCTCCCACGCATTGTCACCCGGCTCTTCTTCTTTGACTTAATTTCTTTCTCTCTCACTCTTTCTATCTTCCCGTCAATCCTTATCCTCTCTGGATCGTTACGGTATTCTGCGCTCGAGATCCTCGTGCAATAGGCTATTGTTATTTGTTTCGTGCATCGACGCTGGTGACGTTTCTTCCGGTTGCTCGCCGCCGCTCAGTTCCAATTGACCCGTGCTGTCGCCGCTACTGGATCCGCATTCGCCGTCGACGAATCTGAAAAACGAAAATCATTTTTCGATTACCTACATATCTTCCTTTGTTGTAATTGCTATAGATTCGATTATATTTATTAACAGCGCCAGTGATTTGTAATCAGATTTTCCTCTGGATGCATTTTATGTACGCATGCGATAATCCACTCCCCGTCATTTCTCTCGTCAACTTGTTCATACATTTCTCTTACATCGTACATTTGGGGGTCAAAATTCAGTGGATTCAATTTCAGCATCCACGTCGATAAATTCGTCGGGCGCCGAAGTTGCCTCCATAATTATTTCGGAGCACGCTCCGTGACCGTCCCGCCTCGATCGATTATTTATCAGTGCACTTTATTGTTTCCAGATAAGAGAACCGTTCATCGGTTCGATTTCGATATCTTCCTCTCTGCGCGGCTTTACCGTTACTTCGACACGTGCTTTGTTGCGTGCGTGCATCGACGTTCTGCCAGCAGCACATGACCGTCGATACCGAATTATTTATTCTCGCGAGTAGAAAAAAATAGGATAAAGGGGCGTGGACGCCCGGTATGCTCGATCGACCGAGACGATCGGTGTGGAATTTCGAAGTCTGCCTTATATGGATTATATGGGCAGTAGCTTAGTTCTCTTCCTTCTTATAAGTTTAGTTTTGCTAAATTTTTCTGATAAGTACGAACTCTCGTTATGGTTGACTGTTTTACGAGGCAATTAATTTCTCGGTCCTCTCGAATTACGACTGCGACTATTTTATTACCGCGCCCAGAGCTACAGTCTGGATTCTGTACACGTGTGACTCCGAGAGCCGCTGAGATATTTCGTTCATTTCTCTCTCTGAATCCACGTTGATCGGCTATCAGACCAGGTCCGATACTGCGATCGTCTCTTGAATCTCGTAAAGATTGCAGAGAAGAGTCGCCTAAATTAGACCCTCTTGAGTAAAGAAACCTAGAGAACTATAGCGTACGAAAGCAGGTCTTTCGCTCGAGAGATTCTTCTAAATTTCGCGTGCGTACACTGAGAAAAAAATGGTATATTCAATTAAATTGGCGTTTACAGGTAGGGGAATGCAAAATTATTTGCTTCGACTGATAAATTTGATTATAACGATTAACGACTATTTGCAGGAAATAGGCTGTAGTCCATTCAAATTAATTACAGGGTGGTCATACGATCCGCTCACAAAATTCCCTGACTTTTCCCGGTTTCCCCGACTGAAATCATCAGTTTTCCCCGACTGTTTAATTTGCGAGATGTGAAGGAACAATTGAAATGCTGCAATAATATAGTTCATGTGTGCAAAAAAATGCATACTCGTACGTGTTTGTCTTACTAGGAATATTCCATATTTTTTTTAACGATAATCGGGTGAGGAATAAAATTTACATGCCAAAATTATTATACATGTATACTGAATAATCTTGAAATATGCTGCTATGTTATCAATTATCACTTATCACGGAAGCGTTTATTTGAATTATATGAGTATGAAAACATTAGAAATGCACACTTGGCTGTACTTACTTAAATGATAATTTTTACACGTAGGCTATCATATGAATCACCGATGATACATAAATACATCGATACACAGTGGCTTTGGTAGCCAAAGTGTTAAAATACGTGGATACGTTTTGTCTATATTTCAACAGCTTAATATTACTGCTCAGCATCAGGTTAATACGAGATATACTAATTTTAATTGAAATTACTACGAATGTAGCATGAAATAATCAAAGAGAAGAATCTTCGAAACCCTCTGAATCTATAAAAAATTCCCTGACATTTCCCGGTTTTCCAGTTGAGTGGCCACCATGAATGATCAGTACAAGTAACGAAATCTGCATTCCCCCACCCGTAGCCGCCGATTTAATTAAAGCTAATGTATTTTGTTCTCAGTGTACGTTCGTACGGAGCAGATAAAGAGCATTTACGTGTATGGCTGCTCCTCGCCGCGCATCTCGCATATAACGTTCGTCAGCGCCATTATGTAATTCTTGGCCAGAGTGAGCGTTTCGATTTTGCTGAGCTTCCTCTCCATCTTCACGTGCGGTATCACTTCCCGTAGTTGCTGCGAACAGAGAACGATCGCGCTGTTAATTTTCCTCGCTCGCATTATCGGCGCTCGCGCCGCGCGCGTTCGGGGCTCTTCATCGCGCGAGCGCGACACGTCCGCGTGGACGTGCTTTTTTCCTGTTTTTGTAACGAGACTATCGGGGGCATCTCGTTCATCGCGGGAGGGAGATGGAGAGGGGGGAAAAGAGATCGCTTCGACGTTGGAATACGCTGATATTGGGACTTTCCTGTTTTCCGTCGGGATGAGACGGATAAGTTAATGCGTATCGATAACGGGAAGTGCACTGACTTTGTTACAAACTGGGACGTTTACTTTTTCGACGGATTGTTTATACAGAGCGAGCCGCGCGTTCTAAATCGTTTCATCTTCCGTTATGGGTGGCCGAATTGGCGCGTAAAAATGTTCAGTGCGTAAATATCGCCGTTAAACGGGTTAACGAGTACACGGATCCTCGCGCCGCTTATCAGCCGCGTATCATTAGAAATGGGAAAGCAAATTTATGGTTCGACGATGAGGAAAGCTTCGACGAACTTCGGGGAAAAGAATCGTATATTCCTATCGACGAATTAGGGACGCGGTCAGACGGAAGCAACCGGAAGACGCATATCTACCTCGAACGCGTCGTTGAGGGAGTGCATCCTCATTCGTTCTCTCTCGTTGCTTTCCAGTCTTCTGAGGTTCCTCTCCCGCGCGGAAATGCCGCTCTTCCGTCTCCTCGTCGTCGGCGGTGCACCGCGGTTTCTTCTCTTGGCCTGTTTAGGACTCCTCTCGCTTCCGCTGCTGTCGCTCTCCTCGCCCACCTTTGGACCCATGGGGGAGAAAGAGAGCGCTGTATAGCTTACATATTTTTGGTCGATAGCTCGTCGATATCACGAGTTGCGCGCGTAGGAAGAGAGCAAACGACTTTTAAAGGCGAAGAAATCGGTCTTTGATGAACTCGGTTTTAACATTAATTTTTTGATTGCAGATTCGACAAATTTGGACAAAATTATTAACCCGGTATTTTTTTATTTGTCATTTTTCGCCTTATTAGAGCTGAAAAAGGATATTTAGAAATGCAGCTACGTCACAGTCTGGTAAGACTATCCCGCTTAAAAGATTTGAACCGAAGGTTTAAATCCGATTGCTGTCTCAGTATTTTCCTATTTGAGAAATATCGATGGGTTTGTACCTATCAGAGAATTCCAACGCCTACTTCAAATAGAATTTAATCGGAAAATATTATAGTAATCACTATGATATGCACATAGAATATATCAGATTCAATATGACTATTTCGATTCGACCTCAATAGGAATAATGAATCGGTATTATCGCAATCAAAAATATTTTTATTATGTCAAATTAAACGTCTTTTTCATTTTTTCACCATTCTGCCGGATTCGCATAAACTAGGATAGAACCGATTATTTCCTATTCCTACATATTCCATTTCAATTTTATATAAAGATGAATAGGGTTCGGAGTAATTTATTCTATTTTGAAAAATAATGAATCGAAAAATAATGTTCAAGTCGGAAATTTCCAGGACAAATATCGAATTTGTTCCGATTTATTCTGATTTGTTTGGCTCTAATTGGGTTCAATCGGATCCTTTAAGCAGGCTATTTCCCTCGCATTCGTTGCTTGGCATAAGTGTGTTTTTCTGCATTTCCGTTGACGTTACAATTTTGTCCACAGAGAAAAACGGGACTCAGGTTTAAGTAAAATTTGCACTCCCCTGTAGTTAAAAATTCGAAGTGGTACTTAACAAATACTCACTGCACATCAGATATTACTATAAAAATAGGAAAAGCCGAAATAAAGTAAATTTCACTGTGCAAATAGTTAAAGATTTACTATAGTGTTTATGTGATAATAACATTGAAATCGTAATTTCTCACTACTAATATAATGAGTTTTACTAAATGCTTTATAAATCGATCAGTTAAAATTTGTAAATTATCAATCTGGTTCAGCTTTACTATATACTAGTATTTTTAACTTAAATATTCAAGTATAATTTCTTAGTTTCATTTTTCTACGTGCAGAGAGAAACGCACTTATAACTCCGCGAATAATTATTTTTTTGAACCGTTTCTTCTTCGTTTGTTATGTAATATGCATACGGATTACAAATTACATTTAAAAATATGAATATTGTTTAATGTTTAGATCGAATTACACAATTTGGAAATTTCAAGAAACAACTGCACATTCGAGTCACTGATTAAAGACGTGCTTCTAATGCGACGAATGACCGTCCTTCGATTTAATTTAATAGAAAGCTCTATCGGTTGCTGATCAAGGGCAAATCTGCAATGAGATGCAAGCGTATACAACGGAAGCTCGTTTCAGCGAAATAATCTTCCGTTACTCGTCTACGCTTGCGCATCACACAGTAGAATCATCCTCAGCTCTTCATCTCTGTCTCTCTCAAGATTCCATGGAACAAAACGCTGTCAGGTGCAGCTGCCGGTGAAGTAACGACACAAATAGACCCGCTATCCAACGGAGTTTCGAAGCGCGCTAGAGTGCATTTCTTCCCGGGTGGGCGGATGCGCCTTGATTATCGTACCTCGGCGCCGTCGACATGACGACCGCGTTTCCCGGTAAGCGAGTCGACGGAAGCGTCGTCCAGATCGATGTACATCCGATCACCGCAGTCCTGGTCGCTGCCCGATAACCTCTCCAGGCTTCGCATTATCCTTCGAAAAGCTTCGGCCCGGCTGCCCTGCAAGTAGAAAGTAGAGTAGGTAACTAACGGCAATAACAGTCTCTGCATCGAGAAAATAGTTTATTAATAGTTAATAAGGGGCCATCCATAAACCACGTGACGCAGTTTTTGGACATTTTTGATTCCCCCTCCCCCATGTGACGCTTGATGACGATAGGCGGAACCCCTCCCCTTCCTCGTGTTTTCACGTAACGCTCGAATACTTAGTGTAATCACTTCAAATAGTATGCATTAATTAAGTATACGTTTATTTGGGGTATTACGATTTGTGACTTAAACTTAAAAAATATAAAATACAGCAAAATAAATATTTCGTTAGGACGAGAAAATATATGTTAATTATTAAAATGTTTATTTTATTTATACGGCCTAAAACCTAGATCTCCGTGTGCAGCAACTGTGTGTGTTTTATGAGTCGTCCCTTGGCTCTGTATTTATGTAATTGAATGATGAAATCGTGTTTCGGAATTAATAAGTAAATTTTAGACACTCCTGTGATTTGGGAAGTTAAATTTTGCGTAAATTTGTTTACAACGTCACATTTAAATCATGCCATATATGATCTAAATTTGATGTATCATTTGCAATTTACACTTGTAACAAACGATTTCTGTTAATTTGACGTCAAAATTAAGAAAATTCAAAGCAGCTTTATCTTACGCATGCTGTGAATCAGGAATGTCTGACTGGGGGTTGCCTCAAAGTATTTAATTGTGCTAACATCAAATCAGATGTTTATTTCAACATAATCTAGCAAACATTTATTAGCTACATATAAACTACCTTCACGGTGTGCAATTTTTATCGTATATCTTTGAAAGATTGGCCGAAGCGAGACTTTGGAAGATTGTAAAAAAGAATTCGATTTTTCGATTCCTTTTTGCACTAAGGTTCCCTTGACATTATATTTCATTTAAAAACCACTCGAACGAGAGACGCGTTCGTCGATTCCCCTTGGCCTTTCTTTAAATGTGTACGAAAAAACGTGTGTAATGCTTGATGTGTCTGCATCGTCGAGGTCAATGCCAAAAGAAAGCGATAATTGCATTTACAACGTCAGACCTGCAACTTTTGGGGAAATGTCATCGCATCACGAGTTTGTCGTCGCATCGATTTAACTGTAAAAATCGATTCGATGGCACCTTTTTGATTCTATACTGATAGAAATAATTGCTGGTACCAACAAAATTTTTCCCTTCGTTTAAAAATATTACACAGTTCCAGGATCAAGCCACGTTTTTCTTCGTGCAAAGAAATATTTTATAGGCTCGCGAGTTATTATTTTTTTCGCGCAGGAAGAATTTCTTTTCCCAAAAATGTAATCTCGAGTCAAAAATATATATTTTTCAACCAGGAATCCGTCCTCTTGAAAATTTGTAAGATCATATTTTCTTGGTTCAAGAAATATTTTTTTGACACTAGCAATTATTTCTCTCAGTGTACCACCGTCCAATATTCGAAATAGGGGAATTCAATAAAATCGTTTAGAACTACTCTTGCTTTCACACAAGGTGCAGATACTCTTTACGACAAGCAATTGAACAGTTCCGAGAAGGCGATGTCAAGTTTAACGCTCTCGCAATGCACGCTCTCGTGTCGATTGTATTTCTTGCAGCTCGAAACTTTGAATGAGTTCGATATTTTATTATAATTGAACGCCCATCGTTTAGCCTGTAAAACTAACTTCTTTAATTTTCAAACACATTCGAATTCGATTTATAGACACTGGAAGACAACTTTTTTGAATTAAATAAATTTGGTTCTTTCCCCTTTATTTCTAGAGCGCGTCAAATTTTCTACTCCGATTTACTTTGATAATGACAACGACGATATCTAAAAATAAATATCGTGTTCTCGATAGCCGGATGATATCTAGAGTTCATCACTGAGGAAATCCACTGTTGCATTGTGGGGCTTCCACAATCTGACGACTGACGTCATCGCGTAAGAAACTATATGAGTGTATACAATCATGTTGTGACGTTTTTAGTCGGGAATTCTGATAGATAAAAATCCGGTACATGTATAGATTACTCGGGGTCATCGACAACCGTGATATAAAAATCACACTATTAAGTCTAAGTGAAAATCATTATTTATAATTAGTTACAGATTTCTCTGAAGTGTAAAGAAATATGAGGAGAAAAGCTGATAATATGGAAAGTAACAGAAAATCTGTTACAGAATCTTGGTCGAGGAGACGACGTGATGGAGAAAGTTCAGGTTAAATTAGCGAGGCATATGTTCTGCGACGAGTACCTATTACTTGACGGAATTACCCTTTCATAATTAACGATCCATCAAATCTCACATGATGGACAATTATCCCGCTTCCGTTGCATAAAAGATGATCTCTCTATCGAGGAGTCGGCGTTCAAATACAGATGTACGTAGTTGCATATCGATAGTCGGTCAAGATGATATTCATTCAACACGAATAATGAAATCTGTGGCAGGCCGATCATATTCGCTATCATTGTTTTGTAAACGAATAATACCAAGTACCCCATAAACAACATATTTCATTGCGAGAGAGAGAGAGAGAGAGAGAGAGAGAGAGAGATTGATT